>CM055109.1:694672-1294672 GCA_029204225.1 Diphasiastrum complanatum | reverse complement strand
TTCTCTTCACCGACTTCCTGTCCGTTTCGGCTATTGATTGGAGGCTGATCGGCGCGTTCTTCAGCACCATTTCCAGCCTATTTTTCAGCATATTGTGGATCTTGATAGTTGTTGTCCAGCGCCCTATTATCTTACCATTCTCGACGGATTTTTCCATCGACTTGATGCTCATTTTGCTGATTATTTGTCGGTTGTCTAGCGACCTCTTTCAACACTTTTTTCAGCTTATTTGGCGCGAGTTGAGGATTCGGATTGGTGGCTGGTTGGCGCATCTATTCTGTCATATCTTCAGCTTTTACTTCTCTTTGTTGGCACTAGTGATCGGACGACCGATCAACACCCACCCAGGTATTGCTTGCGCCCATTTGTACTTCCTTTTTGCGCCTACTTGCTCTCTTTTTGTTCACATACTGCTCTTTTTGCAACCCCCTTAATTTGCTACCTCACACCCTCCTCCTTCCTTTTTCCATTTTGTTAGAACCCTTCTACTTATTGGCCTTGCACATTTGCTGTCCATTATTCTACTTTCTTAGCCCGTTATTTTCTGATTATTATCCATCTTGCTTGGCTGTTTCTGTGCCATTTTTCTCCTCCTGCTTTCTAGCTTAAGTCCTACTTTCTAACATAGCTAGTGAATCTTAGCTTGTAACTATAAGCATCATTGGTTAGCCTCTCCAATCATATGGATGCAAATCATCTGCTTCAAGAAACAAATTGGCTCTTCTTAGCAACTTTAGAAAATTTTTGCATTTGATTTCTTCAACCAGGTCTAAGTGGGATTCTTTTCCTTTTCATATCATTGAACATGCCTAGTTGAAATTACTGGCATCACTGAAAAAAACTTCTAACCTAAAGTGTAACTTTTATTTATCTTGAACAGGCACATGACCTAGATATTTGCCCATACATATGCAAGACGTTGAGCCTTGGTGGGGCAAGCACACCACGCAATGGCTGATCATGTCCGTAAGTGCATTGAGAGATTTATCTTATAGAAACATATTGTTCAAGCTGTTGTTTAGTACTACTTGCAAAACTACCTGAAGAGCTCTCTGCTCATCTTTTGAATAATAAATTTGTCTTTTAATGTACTTTGGTTTTGGTTTCAAATCACACCCTCAAAGCGAGAGACGGGAGCAAAATAGCACACAAGCTTCTTTCTTTGTCAAAAGCTCTACACAAGCCTTGATCCAGAAAGAGTTAATAGTATGTAAGTCGCTGTAAGGCACTCAGTCTGCAATGTTGAAGAAACCTTCAGAAGAGTTAGCCCTATGGACTCGTCTAGCAATATTGCTTGATCTATGCAACTGGCCATTGACAGGTTTTGTCGTCTCTAAATTAGTGCAAAAGAAAGAAAAATGGAACCATTAGAATTGTTGAAACAACCTAGCTTTACTGACTCTGCAATATGCATAAGCATATACAACACAACGGCTCTTGCAATGAAAAAAGGCAATTCAACCATTGGAACTATTTTCACTAAGTGATGAGCAATGTTTTCAAGTGCAACAACAAAAATATGGCAATCAAACTTCGCCATGAGCAATTACACGACCAACATTCATCTGCATTTGAACTCTTTCTTTTATCTCTAGCAAGTCAGCAAGTAGGCACATGGAAAAGGACATCATTTAAGAAACACAGAAAACACCAACAAATATTAGCTAGTCAAGCAACCACCTCTTACCAGCCGAGCAAGTTATCCAGCCAGCTTTCTTCCAGCTTCAAAATGCTTGAGTTGTAGAAAGCTTGTTCGAACATCTCATGATCAGTGAAGATGCCAAACCAAAAACCCTTTGTTCAAGTGAAAGACTCTTCCTCATTGAAGGCAAAAGAGTGGGACAGTGGGAAGATAACAATAAAGTCAAGCAAATCGATCTTGTTGACAACTGCACAATAGATTGAAAGGTTCCTAGTTACAACAATTCAAGACAATGATACAACATCAATCATCAACTACAAGAAAAATTATAAGATTCAAAATGTTGATGAGAAGGTTAGTTGAGCATCAGCATACCAGCTATAACAGCTGTAAACGGAACAGTAAAATTATCATCAAGGCTCGTGCTGACTGATAAGGACTCTACCAAAGCAGTAAGTAAAGACACAAGAATGACTTGATTTATCAAGCTATTTGTCACAATGTAAAACCCAAAAGACGAGAAAAACCATAGGTATCTGCAAAACAACCAAACAAGAGAGAATCAGGAAGAGTTTTTGTTCACCTTCAAGACTCAAGATATACCTAACCCCCAATTCATCACAAGTATAGAGGTGGTGGATGACATACATAATAGATACTAAGGAGCTGAAGATAAACATGGCAATGCTTCCAGCATAAGACTTGTTCTTGTTGTATGGAAGCTTGACAAAGCCAAATCTCCGGCCTACAATATCAGCAACACCTGGAAAAAAGGCGACAAAGAAGAGTTTAAGAAATGCTTTATGTATATTCCTTCATATTCATATCAGCATGGACACTTGCTTCAATGTTAAGTAGTTTAATAGACTGACCATCTCCTGCACAAAGGTTTGCAATAGCAACAGCACTGATAGGAGAGGTCCGCCAAAATAAGATCGTGACTGCGGAAATAGCAATAGCATAATATAATGGACCCTTGAGAAGTTCCCTACATAAACATGACAAGATAGGGGATTCAGGCATCTGCATTTCAGAGAAATGTTGATGTCTACAAGGATAGATAGTTTTCATTTTGATGAGTTACACTGCAGCTTAATCAATTTCCGTCACAAACTCACGTATGTCTCAAGGCAATTCTCAATAAGTATGCATTAGTGTCACTTACCAGTCTCCAGCAAGCATGCATTACTGGTACCCAAATACAGCTTGATCATTTATACTTAGATAAATTTCCTGATAATGAATATATCAACATCAACATGCAAGAAATGACATACTGCAAGCCTTGACCAAATATCTTCCTGAAGAAGAAAAACACATAACAACAAGAGTAACAGGTAAGTTATAAGGTTCACAAAGAGTTATTGGGACCCTTGAAACCCACAATTGATAAGCTATCATTTGGATACTTGGACCGGTTCCCCAACCATTTTAATGTCATTTTGATTTCTAAGAAACATCATAAAATAGGCTCTAAGAAGTTGGGTGACCTAGATGGAGGGTTCGACAAGGATGTGGCCACACACATCAAAGGTATGTAATCACATGAACTTCAATAGACAGTAAAATGATGATGAAATAGTAATCTACTAAGAGCACCATACGACCTTTGGGAAAAGCTATTGTTGAGAGCTCAGAAACCCATTCTGACCAAAATGGGTCAGAACGTACTGGTCCAGAATGTTTAAAAAAATCAAAAAATTCCTAAAAAGTAGCATACACTAAAATAGATAATGAGTCAACTTGTATGAGCACTATTTGTATGGATGGTGGATGTACTTTTGGCCGCATGGATCCAGACAGCACTGATCTGAAATCTGAAACAATGAGAACTATGTTGATCAGCTTGCTTTACCCTGGTTTGTTAGAAGAACATATTCGCACCAGCCTTCAACCAACTGTTTGATTCGTGTTCACTTTACAATCCAGAGTCCATGCATATGCAATTTGGATACATTCAAACAATACTGTGAGATAGCCTTTAAGGATTTGAAAGAAGCCTTAGCCACAGCCCCTATCTTGAAACCTCATAGATGCTGACTGTAGTTTGCTTAGATCTCCCAGTTTAGTGCCCCAAATGCCAGTGTCATTTCTCTTTGATACATAGAGCAAAGCATATATATGTCTAACAGCACACATGTATGAATGGAAAATGTACTTTTGGCCTCAAAATCTGATTGAAATTTTTTTTTCTCAAGGCTCATTCTGGAACAACATTCTGGAGCACATTGTCCTCAATGCCCAAACCCCATTTATAAGGCCATGAATAGAATATATACTTGGGGACCAACAAAGGCCCTCATAATGCATTGTAATCATGTCCTTGTTCACAGTCTCCCTTACTAACAAAAGCATTGCCCTGAATGTGAGGCACTAAATGGAGAAGATGCATTCAAATGTTGCAATGTCACTAATGTGTGTGCTGCAAAATATTAAAAAGGGATATGTTGAGGATGCTATTGCACAATGTTGATGTCGACGGTCGTATAGCAATTCCAAACTACAGGAGTTGCAGTTCAGCTTCAATGGCCTGTAGGCCAAGCTATAGTACCAGTGGCCCTTCACATGCACAGCTGTGGACGAAATTGCTACTAGATATCAACAGGATACATCTGCTAGTATGTTTCATAGATGGGTTTGCTGCCACACAGCAATAGTAAATTGCCGCTGCTAGCATGTACCATAATGAGCTCAGCACTAACAAATTGAGTGTCATAGGGACGCATCAATAACATAGACTCCAAATAGGGGTGCATCCCAAACACGTTGTATCAGACAAAGAGCAACATCGATACGAACACCAGGGGGAGATCATGTCCATCTATGGTCCAATCACATCATCGGCACTTTGAACAGAACCACCACCTCAGCACAGCCAAACAGAAAGCCGAATGGATGAAATAAGGACTGCTACACCGATCGACTCGGTCTGTGAGGTGTGTGAAACATAAAATAAAATATGAGAACCCTAATAATGCATTTACCCATTCTCAACCTCCGAACAAACCCCCCTCGCCTCATCTGGCAACTGCAAACAACGTATCTCTCCTCTCCGGCTATGGCCCTGATGATTCTACAAATTCTCGTCTACTCCATATCTAGGGGCAGCACAAAAAGTACCTCCTTGTCTACAATTGTTGCTTGTTGCTGTTCTGGCACCAGGCCTACCATGCAAGCATCTATAGTTTCACTGAATCGTGATTACATGCTGATAGAATAGCGATTCCGATTCCGCCGATTCGGATCTCCAAATCCGATTTCCTTGGAAAAAAAATTTCTGACAGGATCCAATCACAGAGGGGTCCTATTTTTCTCTCTTTGTCTGTTGTTCTTCGTTGTAAGAGCACAATGGAATATGAGTGTCCGTGCGTGTGTGTGTGTGAGAGAGAAAGAGAGTAAAATTACGAGTTATTACTTTTTAAAATTATGTATGAATTTAAACTGGAATCTAGATTGTTGAATGTTTGGAGTTCATACCTGTATAATTCCATTGTTATTTGTTTCATGATTCATCTATGATTTGACATCACTTGAAGGTTAACTGTTTTAAAGTTTAAACCCTAAAAGTATAGATAGTACAAGTGTCAAGTAACACGTATCGAGTCAAGTTCAAATGATTAATCATTAAAATATGGAATTTGGAATCTTTAATGCCTATAATTCAATCATGATATCTATTATTATCAATGCATTATGGAACTATGTTTTTGGCTTTTATGAATTCTAGACAAATCTAAAACCAATTCGCCGAAACCCAAGACCGATTTGAAAAGCTCGAATAGGCCAATTCGGCAGATGCCGATTCGACCGATTCCGAATAGGAAGGAAACTCTACAAGCATCAAAGTTCAATTGCAAGATCTTCTCCACCTCCTCCACAAGAAGAATGAGGCACAAGTTGTTGTTGCAAAACACCAAGGGCTAACACTACAAGTTCCTTCTAGATGCGGCAAGTTGTAGAGAGAGACTAAAATTTCCCCAAAATCCCTCTTCTTTAGGTAGGGCCCAAAATTAATAAACTTGGGCATTAAAAATAAATTGCCTCGCAATTTTAACAATACTTGCAAAGGCTATTGATTATTTATGCCAAGAATAACAGCATTGCATGGGACAATTGCTCTAATTAAATGATCCAATGTACATATCCATGATTCTAAATTGAGTTTGGATGTAAGAACTTGGAAAACATAGATCAGAACACTACATGGATAAGTTTTGTTCATAGACGTTTATCTCCTAGCGTTTGATAGTTATGTCCCTAATAGACATAATTAGGCTGGCCGTTAGTTGGGGGTTAGTGCCCATGCTAGCAAGGACAAGCAAGACCTTAGATTGTCTGGCCTTTGACATGTGCCTTTGATGTTAGTGGCTTGGGAGAGAATTCATTCTTGGAGAAACACTTCCAAGAGGATTGAGAGCTATGGTGCAAACCTTTGTGCTGAATCTTCAGCATATGCATTTTTCCAATTTATTGGCAGCACCTACGTCAATTTTGTCCTTCATGTTTTTTCAGTCTGAGCATCTCTTCTGCATGTTACCAACATTGAGGAGCATATTTTGTTCATAGAGATAACTTGCAGGCACTCTACAGTCAAGAGATTTAGTTCTTTGAGAATTCTTCTTAGGAGAAGCTCTCTCCCTCTCTCTCTCTCTCTCTCTCTCTCTCTCTCTCTCTCTCTCTCTCTCTCTCTCCCCCCAACACCTCACATTATGGCTATTTTTCATCTCCAAACCCTTAAAAACCCTAACCCTAAAAAAACCCTAAGAATAAGAAATTACTCTCTCTCTCTCTCTCTCTCTCTCTCTCTCTCTCTCTCTCTCTCTCTCTCTCTCTCTCTCTCCTCCGCTCTCTCACCTCCCATCTCTCTCTCTCAACTCACCTCCCTCCTCTCCTATCTCTCTCTCTCTTACCTCCCTCTCCGCTGTCTCTCCTCCCATCTCTCAACTCACCTCCCTCTCCGCTTCGGCTCCACTTCGGATCTTGCAGACTAGAGATGATGGCTGCTCATCCTGGGACTACTCAGCCTTCCCACAATGGCTCTACCAAAGTGCCATTTCCCATCACTGCCTTGCAGCTCCCAATCTCCTCCATCTCCATCTCCATGGACATATCTCTCTCTCCAATGCCTCACATTATCTCTCCGCTCTCTCACCTCTGCCATTTTCTCTCCCTAACTCACGTTACCCCTCTCTCAATCCACCATCGCTAGCTCTCTCTCTCAATCGGACTCTCTAGATGCTCACACGCTTTCTCTCGAAAGTTCTCTTTCTAGAATTTTCAGAAAGCACGGTTCTCTTTCTAAAATCAACGTGTCTTCCCTTCAACCAATGAAAAGCTTGGAATCGCGTTTTCTCCACAACAGCCTACTCTCTCTCTCTCTCTCTCTCTCTCTCTCTCTCTCTCTCTCTCTCTCTCTATGCTGCTAGCGCTCTAGCCAGCCATCCCTGGCTGCTGGTGCCCTGGCCAACCATCATCGCTGACTGCACTATCACAGCTGCGCATGGAGATGGCGCCCTAGCTGCCTTAACCATCGCTGTTGGGAGCAGCCAACACTGCATCCTCCAGCCCTGGGCTGCTCCGTTTGAGGCTCCACACTCCATCGCCGGTGGGAGCAGCCATCACTGCATCCTCCAGCCTATCTGGCTGCTCCAACTGAGGCTCCAGGCTCCATCGCTGAGTCTAGCAGCTGTCATGTGCCAAATCCCAAACTAATAGCAATAACAATGAAGTAAAGCTAGAAGCAAGAAGATAACAAGACATTCATGATAGCATACCAATAGAAAGCTAGAAACACAAAGACATCCATTGAATCACATTAGCAATGAAGTAAAGAGTACAATCAATGGAAGTATGAGCATGAATTCATGTGGACATGTGGATAGGGCACATGAGACCTAGCAATGGAGATCCCTATGGCTCACATTCACAAGGAGCAAGCTAGAAGCTCTGATTTGCAAATGAGCCAAAAGATTCAAAAGTTGATGTCTCTTGCCTAGTTATAGACAATGCTCTTACTTAACTAAACTTAACTACCTTGAGGGATAGTTAGCCCTTGGTAAGTATTATTTAGTCTACATTGGGACCTTATTGGCCTATTATCCTTATTAATTACTTTGGAGGGCCTAAAGAGGGAACCGCCTTGTTATTAAGGCTAATAGCTCCTTTTGGGCCTACAAAGCTTACAATGGATATTATATTGTCTTGAAAAGCACTGATGTACTAAAAGTACATGACAGCAGCAACCTTGTCGAGCGGCCATTGCTGTTCCAACGCACTGCTCTCAGATCCAGTGATCATAGAAATGGTCAAGAATAAAAAAGCATGTAGCAAGGGGAGCTCCACTCCTTGCTCACTTGCAGAATCGCAAGCAACACCTCCAACCAACCGCACCATCTTCTTTGGACTCCATCACTTCAACCTCAATGACTTATGCATCTCCAGCTCCGCCTGCTCCAGTGTCTAGGTCTAGATCTGATCTGCCTCATGCCATCCCTATCTCTCCTCCTTTGTCTACTAATAATAATGAGCCCAACATCACTCTTCCCTTAACCCCCTATCATGACTTGATGTTTCTATCCACTCCAACAAAAGATCTGACTCATCTGATCCCTCTATTGTGTGAGGACACCAACAAGCTATACAACATAGCAGCAGAAGGCGGTGATAAATGCCCAGCAAAAGACGATATAGCAGTTGCTTTCACATATGGAGCGACTTGAATCTTCCATAGCAGATGTTAAGAAAGAGGTCACAGAGGCTAAAGAAAGAATACCAACACCAACTGAAACTATCCATGAAACTGAAGAACAACACCATAAGGAGGCTTCGTGGGCAGAAATCCTTACACGTCCAGGTCAATTGAGTGCCCCAGTCTCTTTCATCTCCACCACATTCATTGAGAGCCGGTTGCGAGAGTAAAAGGCCCTCAATGTCCATGTAAGAGGCATCCCTAATTCTCAGGATGCTCTTGGAGAAACCAAAAAGTTTTCGGACCAAAACCTCAAGCATCATAGCAATGGTCTGGATACATTTTGGCGTAAAGACGTTAACACTCGTCTTAAGATTTACTTCATTCGAGTTTAGGCAAGAGGTGCTACGACGCCAGTCTAAGCTAAAGGATACTACGATCTTTGTAGATGAAATTCTTACTTATGTACAAGTTGTGAAGGATACACGCACGTGAATGATCTACGGAGATGGTAGCATTCATTTTGTTAAGGTCAAGCATAAAGCTAATATTGAGAGTGTAGTTTCGACTGAGTTAAAGCAAAGTTTAGAGAAATGAAGATTTGTCCATTTGAACATGTAAATGGTCTCCGTACGATATAATCTTGGACTATATATCTCTCTCTCTTCTTAGTTGTCAATTTGTTATGTTCTAGTAGTTTAGATAATGCAGTAATTTTGTTTTGACGGCATTGATCCGTCTAGCTTTCCATCATACTTGGATGTACTTCTCTTGTTCTATATGCCTTTTGGCATGAAAAAGACATTGATGAATCTCTCTCTCTCTCTCTCTCTCTCTCTCTCTCTCTCTCTCTCTCTCTCTCTCACACACACACACACACACACACACAATTTGGCCATAATTATAGAAGGGCGTAAACATTAGCATTAGAACTGCAATGAAAATGGGCTGAATAATCACACTTTTTGTTCCCTTCCCGTGTAACTGCCTTCACAAGAGCTCTATCCTCCCAAAATCCAAGTCCCAAAGCCAGCATTCTAACAGCATTTCCTGCAGGCGCTAAGGCTGCAAGATATCGTGACGTGGGTGCATCGCTGTTGAGAAGTATTTGCATCATTCAGAAGAGTCCGGAATAGTTTGCAATAAAAATAGCTTTCAGCGTGGTAAAAAATAATAAAAAAATTTGGCAGGTCTTTCTGATCAGGTAATTCGCCTGTAAATTGGAATAAAATGCTATTGATCCTAAAAGTATCTTCAGAAGGACATGGTCATTTGTGCGGTTAGACCCCAAAACGCACAATAGTACAATCTCACAATAGAAATAAGGACGAAATAGAAAATCGTGAAGGAAAAGTCTGTTTCAAGTACCTGAAAAGAGGCCAAAAGAGCATAAAAATAAGGCCAATGGTTATGTGCACCAGCTTTCTACTGAGTATCTGGCATCAACAACAACTCTCGAAGTCATAAGCCTTTTTTGCAAATCCCGATCGACAAATGATTCAGATATACTGAACTATCTGCTTCTACCATTGAACTAGATATCTGCTTTCCTTTATAAAATTAATCATAGCCTATCCTGTTTTTCCAGTTTATACAATTATGGGTGCTCATGTCCAAATAGACCCACTGTGCCCTCTGCTCTAGCAATGCAAGCCCTAACACGAAGGCATTCAACTGTAACTTGCAATCGAATACGATGTAAAACGTGGGTAACCCATCTCATCAGACGCTTGCTACAAGCTTGTAGTCATTCCGGCTTGCTCGATGTCACACCTTATCAAATACATCACGCTTTGCAAGCTCATCGAACACCTTCAGGCTTGACAGGGCACCTCCAATTGTAAACAGACACACAAGAACATCCTTAACAGCCTCAACATCCATGGCCAAAGCAGGGAAAGTAACAGCACAAACCCTAAAACCTCTAAGTCGGCGTGAAGCAAGGCTCCCAGGCGTTAACAATGAAAACCCATAAATGTTTCTGCTAAACCCATTGCCAGAAGGGATCTGAATAAGCCCTCCAAGGTTGCTATCCCTCCTGGAAACACCTACTGTCTTCGACTCACACTTCCTCCATGCAAAGGCACGGCTGCTGAAGAGGGGATTGCTCCTATCACCCACATATGGGCTGCACCTAATTTGTAATTCCAGGGACGAACTGGCCAGCGTAGCAAAGGAAAGCATGTCCATCAAACTTTGAACCAGAATTTTAAATAGTCAAGAGCAGAAGTGTGCAGTCTGTCCCCCCACTGCTACTTTGAGCTGAAAATGAAAGGGCCATGTTGTTAGCTTCATGGAAAGCTACAATTAATCCTAAGCATGAGAGCATTGTGGAGACACCACTTAATCTGTAGCAGATAAAGCTAGAGTTCAATAAAAAGAAGACGAGCTTGAATTTTGTGTGAAGTGCTGATTTCCTAAAGAGATGGGATTCCCAATGGGCATCAAGAGATGGTCATTTTTCCTTGCAAGCCAGCAACTCCAGATGCTCTATCACAACTATGGTGTCCTGCCAAGAGCAGAGTAAATGCTGCACATAAGATTGTGGGTCCCCGAATAAGAGAACAAAGACCAGAACAAATTCTCTCTTAGGGCTGACACATCTCCATGCTGGGCATTGAATCTACTAAATGCCACGTGATGGCCACTCGTAAAATCTACCCTCAAGTCACAAAGCTGAATTTCATTGAATTTGTCAAAGTTCATGCAAAATGCTGGCCCACTCCATACAACGGTGATGCATGGGGTTAAGGGACAAAATAAATTTCTCTCCCCTGGATGGTGTGGGATCTTTGCAGCAGTGCATCTCTGGGGCTCTCCTTATAAGTTGGCAATAAAGATCCTCAACCCAAAAACCATGTAGCATCACCATTCCTTCAAGATTCATGCAGCATTCCAATATAAGTACAAACATACTCAAGAAACCAGAAGAAACCAATCAAACAAGAACTCAAAACATGCAAGAAACTAAAGAGCTATTTTTAGCAAAGAAATACCAAGAAAGGCAAGAAGACAAAGCATGAAAATCAAAGCTTATCTACAATATTTACATTTCCAAACAAGAGCACAAACTTCGCAAATCTTAACTTCTAACCTACCTTGAAACATAAAAACATCATCTACATCTATGCTAAATCATCAACCATCTACATTAACCACCGATGGGGAGAGAGAGAGAGAGAGAGAGAGAGAGAGAGAGAGAGAGAGAGAGAGAGAATTTGGATCTTCCAAGAGGAGGAGGGAGAGAGAGATCAAGAACCAAGAAGTAGAGAGAGAAAGAGAGATGGAGGAGAGGGGAGGAGACACGAGAGAGAAAAGGCACCGCAGTTGAGTAGAGTTTCCTCTATTCAAAATAGTATATCAAAATGGTGTACAAGTAGGTGCCTTTTTATCTTTGCGGTGGCCCTTGCCCCTTGCTTCCTATTGGCTACTTGCAAGAAGGTGGGATTGAAATCTACACCCTTCAAAAAAAACACAAACTAATTTATGGTATACAAAGAAGCACACCCCACGTGACTACAAAAATTTAGGAACTTAAGTTTAACTTAAACTTTGGCCTTTTAATATTATTTTAATTACATGGCCCAAAGTCTAGTTTATTCCAAAATAGATTATTTACAAGTGCTCATTGGGCCATGGGCTTACGCACGTAGGATGTCATGACCCTTGCAACTTATTGTTAATGTTGGCCCCAAGGAATCTGACAAAATTTCCAAAATTCACACGTGTGGGGATGATCCACAAGTATGATAGATCTTATTAAGCTTAAGGATTAGCACAATAACATGATTCTAGATTGAATAGCAAGATTTAGTACAGAAGTTATGGCTTAACCACAATCTAGCATGCTAAAAATCAGAGAATGATAGCAATGAATTATAAATGAGCAAAAGTACAAGAAATCATTGTATGAGCATTAGCCTCAACACGAGTTAGAGAGAGAAAGTGAGAGGGATATCAAGCATAAATGGTGTGGATCCAAAATGGCATGAGATAGCTACAAAGCTTTGGTTCTTCATAAAAAATTATGAGAATGGCTACACATATTTATGGAGTTTGAGGTAGCTCGAGGTAGATCCACATCCATCCACCTTTTAATGACATCTAAAGTGAAAAATAGAGTCTAAGTGACATTTGTCACATCTCATGCATGTATCTCTACCTACTTTTACCAAGTGTCCTAGTTCTAACTAGAATTGTACAAATCATCATGCATGTGTCCATTTTACTTTTTGCAATGTAGCACGTTACCATATTTCATGAGCTTTGCAAGATCATTGATCCATAGAAAATTCTTGAATCTACCTAGCCTAAATGGCTTGTGACCCACAAAACACTAGAAACTAAAGAAGAAGAAAAAAGTACTAGAATAGAGTAAGAAATATAAATGACACTCTATATCTCTCATCTTTTTTTTCACTCATTTTTTGAAAAGAGCACTCAAGAAAGCTTCAATGAGAAATGTAAAGTACAATAAATTGAAATAAATAATGTAGTGGTGAGGCCCATGAAAAGAATAGTTTAAAGAATAGGTTAAATCCGCAAGATAAGAATTCACAGAGTTTTTTTTTCTGAAAAAAGATATAAGAAGAGAAAAAGTCCTTGCTAGAATTGTAGTATGCTTTTGATTGGAAGTATTGCAAGTCTATAAGAGGGTGTTTCATATGAATAGTTCTTGAGCGTGGCAATTCGATTGAAGCCATCTTGTATACCACCAATCATAATTGTATGGGATGTCTTGACTGTGTGTTTGAGACAACCACATGAAATATGTAGATGGCGCTTGACTCCTTGGTATAGAATGATTATTCTTTGCATATCCATCATAAGAGTTGTATGTATAATTGTAGTCAGAATATATTGGAGAGATTGATGGATCATTGTAATCTTGGTATTGATATTCATCATGAAGTGTCGAATGAAGGAAATATTCATTTGTTTCTGCAGGATAATATAAAGATTGATAAGCATTTCCATTTGAATAGACCCTTTGACTGCATGGCGCATGAACAACTTCACATGAATCCACTAGTTGAGGTGTTGGTGTTTGAGAAGCAGCATTCAAGTACCTTTTCTCGCGTTGTAGGTGCATGTGCCTTTGGATGTTGAAGCATAGGTTAGTGTGCTTGAGTAGCAACTGCTCCATTGGACATGGTAGTTCGATTTTGAATAGCAGGAGCAGTTTGGTTTAGATCTACATTGCTTGGTTGATTTCATAGTTGAAGCTCAATTTCTCTTAAACAACTTGCATTTGCTTTAAACAGCCCTTGAGAACCATTCCCTCTTGATTCAGCTTCATTTTGGTCTAGTCTTTTTTGCACTTGTTCTACACTTTGTTTATTGGGAGATATAGATGTGTTGGCTCCGTCCTCCTTAGTCGTTGATTGCTCATCCTTCCATGTGTACCCCTTCTACAACATCCAGTGAAGAACATTTTGCTTTGATAGCTCAATGTGGTTTTTTATAGACATGAAATCTAAAAACTCTTGTAGATGTTCCTTTGGAGGCATGAAGAGTTCTCTACTTGGTGGAAATCCTTGATGTCTTGCCAATCTATTTACCACATTGTCATTTTTTTCGTTGACTTTCCTTCTTGTTCAATGGTTGAAAGCTTCTTTTGAATCCTCACGTTTTGTTAGCTTTAACCAATTAAAGTAGGAATCCCTGAATTGATCTAGTGGCCAACAATCTAGAACTTCGGATTTCAAAGTGTTTACACCTGATTTACATCCGATGGGCAGGGTTTCCTTCCGATGGATAGAGTCGAAGGCTCTCAAATCCGATGGTTCATGTTCGATGGGCAGACCCGGAGTCTATTTAGGTCCGATAGAGAGTTAGTATGTCCGAGAGGGATCTGAAGGGCTTTTGTTGCGTCCAAAGGGGAGGCCCAAAGCAGTGACGTCCGATAGAGATCCGAAGGACTCTTTTGCGTCCGACGGGTATGTGGGAGTGGGATTGCGTCCGATGGGTCTGTGGGAGTGGTAGTGCGTCCGACGGTTTGGGTGGAGTTACATCCGACAAGGGAGTGGAGGATTTACAAGGATCGCGTTTCCATCCGATGTATGGTTAAGACTTACATCCCAGTGGAGTTCACAAAGCTCTCAGAGCCGAGGCAGAAAAATAGATTTGAACGTGTTGCAGCTGCTATTCAGAGAAAATGGATGAGCGAAATGATGTTGTGAGACGCCGTCTACAAATTGTAAACGCTCACATCCATGCCTTCCCTACAGGTCAAAGCCAACACATACAGTTGCAGCCTACAGTTGGAGAGTATATAACAGAGAAAAGATACAGCGTAGTCCTACTAGAGAAGCTAAGCACTGGAAAATGGAATGTGGTATCCGAGTTTGCAAATATATTAATAGATCCGAATGGTCTGCGTTAATATGTTTCTTGCTAGGTTTATGTTAAAACATACAGTGTTTGTGCTGGCCTCAGCTGAATGGTGAGTGAAACATTTTCATAGTAACAAAGTTATGACATGTTTGTGAGTTGTGTTTGCAAGCCTAGCAATGATGCCAAATGTTTGTTGATTCTGCCATAGACAAAGTCAAAGCTTTTTCTCACAACCTCTGTTTACTGGTTCTTCGCACACCCACTGGCTCTCTCGTTGTAAAAGTGTAGTGGTCAAGCCTAGCACACAGATATTTTACCTAAGCCGTAAATGATGTTTCCAAAGAAAGTTTTATGGTTTACAGCGATAATATTCAGTATGTATTACAATATCACTTCATACATGTATGCATGGTGAGGTGATATCCTGAGAACTACCCATTCTTCCATTAGTAAGCGCAGTACTTCCATAAGCATTACTACATCTCCACCACATCAAATTGTAGTTGTAGCTAGTCTCACTAGGGAGAGCAAAGAGAGAAGAAAGCAATCTCCACCACATCAAATTGTAGTTGTAGCTAGTCTCACTAGGGAGAGCAAAGAGAGAAGAAAGCAAGAGACTTCAAGAGGAAGGATGGAGCACTAAGCTAGCAACATTGCACACCAATAGATTACAACCCTAAACAAGTGTATCAATCTCCACCGTGTAAACAAGTGTAGCAATCTCCACCGTGTAAAGGAAACTTGTTAAACAAGTCTTCACAAATTTTGAAAAGTCCCCTTGGAATGTGTAAGGTAGAAGATGGTTAAGATAATAAGGTGAGGTCTTGCAGTATGTGAGATTCGAAGCAATTCCTGACATGGATAGCCGGTCACTCCAGTATATATGGTTATTGGTTATGCCTCCAGCATGGTTTCTTAGGGATCCTATAATTTATTGCTTACCGAAGTATAATAGGGAGAAACTAGACTCTTTGCTAGTTGAATGCCACTCTGACTGTCGCTATGTAACGTCGTGGGATTTTTCTGCTTCATGCCAACTTCTTCCAAAATTTGTGTCAACCATATAGCTTCATGTGCTACACTACACATTGTCTTATACTTTGCTTCTGTGGTGGATAGAGCAATTGTACTTTGCTTCTTACTAGACCAGGAAAAGCAACTGTCACAAAACTGGAACACATACCCTGTGGTGGATCTCCGATCATCATAGTCACCTCCCCAATCCGCATCCACATAGCCACACAACTCAGGTAAACCCTCATGCTTCCTGTAAATCAAGCTATAATCTGGAGTGCCTTTTACATAATGCAAAATGCATTAGCTGCCTTCCAATGCATTTCCGTAGGTGCTGTCATAAAACTGACTTACAATACTGACAACATAGCATATATATGGTCTAGTCGTGGTAAGGTAAATCAAGCTCCCTACTAACTGCCTATACAGCGTAGCATCAAATGACTGTGACTCATCAAGCTTAGAAAGTTCTTTACCTAGTTCAATAGGAGTATTCACTGGTTTGCAATCCTGCAACCTAAACCTGTGCAACAACTCTTTGACATTGTTCATCTGTGTTAAATCCACTTCGTGTCCTTTTTGCCACACTTCTACTCCAAGGCAATAATGCATCAGGCTGAGATCTGTCATTTCGAATTGTTCCATGAGGTCTTTCTTGATCATGTCTATCATCTCTTGATTATTTCCTGTAACAATCAAGTCATCAACATAAAGAGCAATCAAAGCAACCATACCATCAAAGCATAAGACATAAAGATTTGGATTTTTTCACCATCCCCTTTGAACAAAAGTAGGCATCAATCTTGCTATACCACGCACGTGGTGCCTGTTTAAGACCATAAAGCACTTTCTTCAAGCGACATACTTTATTTTCCTGTCCTTTCACTACAAAGCCTTCAAGTTAATCCATGGACACCTCTTCTTCTAACTCGCCATTTAGAAAGGCAGATTTCACATCTATCTGATGCAACCAGAATGTGAAGCTAAAGCAACAAGTAGACGTAGAGTATTCCACTTACATACTGGCGCAAAGGTCTCCTCATAGTTGATGCCTTTACTTTGTGCATACCTTTTGATCACCAATCTTGCCTTGTGCTTTGCTATACTTCCATCTGCATGGTACTTAGTCCTATATACCCACTTGCAACCAATGGGTTTCTTGCCAACTAGTGGTTCTACTAAGTCCCATGTGTTATGCTTAGCAATTGACTCTATCTCCTCTCCCATGGCCTTGACCCAAATGTCATCATCCTTCGCTTCACCATAAGTTGACGGTTCCTTGCTTTGAATAATGCTAGATAAGAGAGCATAATTTGTTTCATACCTTTCAAGTTGTATCTTCTCTCTTGTTGACCTTCATAGTTCTCCTTGGCTAGATGATCTTGGAAAGTCATCCATGTCGCGGCTCTCCAACAATCTCTCAAATCACTTAGGGAGCTTTATGTCAGGTGATCGGCTTCTTGGTGAAAATGTATCTCACGGTACATCCTTCTCCTTGCGTTTGTCACCTGCAACTTCAATCCTTCTCGCACCAAAAGGTTTGTCTCTACCTCTCCAACTTGTCTCTAGAGATTGAGTAGTAGTATCTTGAGATGTATCCTCATGTTCATCACTTGGAAAGTCAATAAATGGATTATCATCAGGAGGTATCCTCACTATACCATCTTTCCCACTGGATGTGTCTATCTTCTCAGCATCCTCGTCTTCATACATCTTGGATTCATCAAAGATAACATCACGACTTACATGGATTTTGTTTTTCACTGGATCAAAACATCTATAGCCCTTCACATGATCATCATATCCTAGGAATATACACTTGATAGCTTTTACATCAAGTTTATGTCTCTCTTCCTTAGGAATTTGTACAAAGGCCTTACATCCAAAGATTCGCAAGTGGTTCACATTTGGCTTCTTCTTCGTGAATGCCTCCTCAGGTGTTATCTTTGGTATGGCAATGGTAGGACTTCTATTTTGAAGATAGATTGTCGTACTGTATGCTTCTGACCAAAAATCTATTGGTAGTTTCACCTCAGCTAGCATAGATCTGGCACTTTCCACAATCGTACAATTCTTGCGCTCAACTACACCATTGAGAGCAGGAGTATGAGCTTGCGTAAATTGTCTTTTGATCCCACATTGATCACAAAGATCATTAAAGTCATTAGACTTGTACTCACCTCCACTATATGACCTTAGGACTTTGATCTTCCTACATGTCAAATTTTCGACCAATGCTTTGAAGATCTTGAAATTGTCAAATGCATCCGATTTCTTCTTCAAGAAGTAGATCCACGTCTTACGTGACATGTCATCAATAAAGGTCATTAAATAGAAGGCTTTACCTAAGGACATAGTCCTCATAGGCCCGCATAAATCTGTGTGGATCAAATCCAGGATGTTCTTTGCCCTTGCAACACCACCTTTATTGAACTTCTCTCGATGCTGCTTCCCATATATACATGATTCGCACATCGATTTCAAGTGGTCTTCTATGGTAGGCAATCCTGTTACCATCTCCAATTTTCTCATCAAACTGAAGTTTCCGAAGTTCAAGTGACCAAGACTCTTATGCCACAACTCAGTTTGCGCTGGAATGGACGATACGAGTCCATGTTGTCCCTTGATTGTAGCATTCAACCTGTACAATTTAGTATTGGGCTCCCTTACTCCATCCGCAATAACTTTGAACTTTTGGTTCACATCCTTCACAAAGCAACGATCATGGGCAAATTCTACTTTCAACTTTTGATCAATAATGACTCCAACAGAAAGTAGATGTTTCTTCAAACCTGGTACGTAAAGTACCTCCCTGATCATCCTGCTTTTGCCATCGGGTAGTTGGATTGAAACGGTGCCTATCCCCTTGATCTTGCACACATCACCATTTGCTTGTGAAACGGATGTTTCATTATCCAACACTTTCAAGCTACTGAACCAATCCTTGTTACCTGTCATGTGTCTGGTGGCTCCCGAGTCAATATACCCCGCTTGATCATCTTGATTAGATGACAATGCAGATATGAAGATGCTAGAGTCTTCAATCTCACCCTCATCGACAAGGTTACCTGCTTGCTTTGGTTTTCCCTTGGCTTGTTCCGCCAGGAATTTGTGACATTCACTCTTCCAATGGCCCTTTTTACCACAATGGAAGCACTTGTCTTTTTTCTTGGTCTTACTGGAAGATCCCTCATCCTCCTGAGTCTTGGCTAATTGCTGTTTAGACTTTTTCTTGCCCTTGCCCTTGCCTTGTTTTTGGCGTGTTGCAAGTGCCTGGTCGTCAGTATTTTGACGTCTAACTTTCACCATTTCTCGCCGTTGCTCTTCCTGCATCAAGATTCCTATGAGCTCATCAAAGGTTGGCAATCTTTCTCTTGATGTTATTCCGCTCGCAAACATCTGATAGGGTTCTACAATGTCGCATAATGCATTGTGCACCAGCTCCACATCACGTATGCGCTCACCAATAGAATGCAGTTCATCCCTCATTGTCTTGATTCTAGTCATGTACATCTGAATGTGCTTTCCTTGTTCCATTCGGACACTATTCAGATTTGACTTCAGAAACATGATTCTTGACGGATTTGACGTCTCTAGTTGCTCCTTTAGCAGATCCCATGCCTGTCTGGGTGTAACAACATCACAAATGTGGGTAATGATGTGATCCTTCACTGACAAATTAATGAAGGTCAAAGCTTTCCTCATCTTTTTGTGAACACTTTGATATCCGCTTCATTTGGTGGCCTTCTCTCATCACTAGTGACGACTTCCCACACGTCTTTCTCCATCAGTATGTTTTTCATTTTGAATTTCCACACTGCATAGTTAGAAATCCCGTCCAATTTGCTACTTTCACTCAAAATGGACTCTCCCATGTTTGTCATCGCAAAACTGCTTGAAACTGCTGCCGTAGGCTAAAAGCAGTATGTCGAGGCCAGTTGTGATGTCAAAAGTTGAACATAATGACCTGCACTTTTTCCCTAACCAGGCCACTCGCCGCTTTTCCACCAAATTGAAAGCCAAATCAGTGTCGCCTTCCAAAATGCACTTCGTCGTCAACTCCCAACTACATGCCAAATGGAATGGTGAAATCACTTTTGACACACTCTGAACACTTTCTCCGCTGCAATCACTCTGTTTTGATCTACCGTACTTGTAGGTACAATCCGAGTGCCCTTCGTTTGGAGGTTATAGCCTTTCGTTTGGGTCAAAACGGACAAAGGACCCAAAAATAGGGATTTTTCTTGTTTTTGAACTGTTTCTTCATAATGAAGAAACTTCACCTTTCATGAACTTGGGACCCAACTCAAATTTCAATGTAAAATTTTTTATTGAAGCTGAATGGCTATATTTATTTCAAATCCTCTTAGCCTTCTTCAACGACCTTTCAGACTTCATCTAATGGTCGATTTTGATCCAACTGTGGGTATTCATCCTGAGTAGCACGATCTCGACCGTCGATCTTGATAATTCTTTATCCAACGGTCTCAATTTGATCCGTGCATTTTATCCTCCTCATCAAGCCGCTAGCGCCCTGGAAACGTGATGGTTTCTCTCGCGATGGTCACGCGCGAGCTGTCTGAGCTCTTTTTCTCCCTTTTCTCCAAAGTTTTTGGATATGGCTGCCCTTAGAGAGTTGATCTAGCACCTTCACACTAACACGACCAGCCACGACCTTCTCAGATCTGATTCGCACTGCTAGGGCGCCCTCCTCTGGAACTTCACTGCTTCCAAAAAGATTCTGAATGGGAAGAAATTTGTGTTCTTGAGCTTTCAAACCCTAGGCCAGGGTTTTTCTCAGAAAACTACTCTTGGCTTCCTATTCACAGTCCTCTGGCAGGCTTATCCTCTTCCTCTGAGGTCGTCCTACTGCTTGGAGTGTGTTGCTTCAATCCGTTTGTCAAACGGTGTCCGATTGAATGCACACTGACTGCAAACACCAAGTAGCCTTCCTTTGGAATTTCACAATTCCGTTTGCTGAGGTTCTGATTCAGCCGACAACTCTTGTCTATGAATCTTTACACAATCTCAAGCTCACCAAGCTTCTGTGTGCTAAACTCTCTACACCAGTGCTTCTCCTTCCATCTTCAACCCGCCGTAAACCCTGAACTCTCAGAAGACAATTCTCCCGAAGCTCTCTTCAACGACGATGCTGTACTATGTACACTCCCTATACGGCTCTGATACCAACTTAGAATTTGCTTCGAACAGGAACACAGATCATGCTACATAGTAACACAGACTGAAAACACTCTCCACAGCAAGCTCACATAGCAATTGTATTTCTCAAAATGAAATTACACTGTACATATAGTTGTTCACTCAGGCAACTCATGCATGACCCAGGTTGCCATTGACGGGACGCGTGTCCCGTCGACTTGCCTCATGGCGAGGCCAACTGATCCTTATCGACTGATAGGACCCACAGTACAGTAGCACAGTGATTCTACTTTAATTCTAACTAGAATAACATGACAGTTTCGATTTTCTTCTCATCTAGAATGTCTCCATGCAAGCTAAAGTAACTAGTCCACTTAACGAGCCAGTCCTCCACTACCTCCGATTTCTTCTCTTCTTCTCACCAGAATAGGTCTCCAGTTGAAAATCGAGATTGGGTGAAGATAATGATTTGACCTGGTTCAATAGAACTTCCATATGTTGATCTCTCAAATTATTCCGATGGTCCATGTCATTGAGTGCCGTACTCGATTGCTAGCAAATCTGCATATAGGATGGTGCAGTTGGATTTGGCACAGTCTTATTTGCAGCTTCTTCGACCATCTTGAATTATTTATTTCAAGAAATAATTAAATTTAGTTAATAATCAAATTAACTATAAATAAAGTACAGTTGACCAAATCTGACTGAAATTGGCTCCGGTATGGCCAATTCACTAACTTTAGTTCATTTCATAGACAATTCAAAAAATTAGAAAAAACTGAAATTTTAATTTTTTCTTTAAGTTTTTTACGTAATTTGAAAATTTGTCAAAAACATTGTTAGTATTTAGGCAATTGAAATCAAAAAATTGATTCATAGTTCACTTCCTAATATTACTAATATAATGTCAGTTCGGCATGCAAGACATGCGACATTTATTGCTTTTTTTTTTACTTTACGGAATTTTACATAAATTTCAGGTTTAAGGAATTGGTCAGCCAATTTCCCTGATTTGTGACTTAATTGTCAGAGCACATGCGTATGACCGCTCAAAATGAATGTAAATCCCTCATGCATGTCAAAAACACATTAAGAATCAACATGCAATCAATTCATGCAAGCACAGTACCACAAATTAGGGAAAAAAAACTAGCATGCAATCAAACGAAACTTAAGCTTAGAAATAAAAGATTCTAAGCTATCTAAGTTCTAAGTCTAGAGACTTAAACTTTTTAAGCTAGAAGTTGAGAAGCCTTAGAATGGAAAGTTTAGAAACTAATCTCATAAGTTAGTGGAAGCTTATAGAATGCCCTTCTTGCTATAAGAAGAGAGGCATTTCCCTTGTAGATAACACTTTGAGATTGCGACAAATTGCTTCTTAAACTTTTTATTATCTCGTATTTCATAAATCAACATATTGTCAGCCTCGAAGAAAAGTTAAAGGCGGCCACTCAATCGGCACCTTCTGTCCATGTGGAGCACGCCCAATTTCACCAATCAGGGGATCACTACGATGGATCAGATGTGGTGATGGGACAGGTTTCCAAGGGCCTCCAACAACAAATCAGGGGTCAACAATTCAAGGCCTAGCTCAAGTGTCGGCAGCTCCTCAACCAACCAACCCGCAGGACACTGGTGGTATTTTCTCCCAACATCTCTTCCACTCTTCCGCTTCTAACCCCATTGAAGCAACTAACTTTCCCTTCATCCAACCCCAATTTTCTTCTGAATCCCAACGCATTGCTAAATCTAATCCTTCACCACCTCTCTCCCCTCAACCCGATCCACAAGAGGAACATGCCTTGGCATTTGAAGCACCCTCCATAAGGCATATGATCACTCTGAATGCACCTAGCAAGGAAATGCTGACATCTCAAGAGTTTGCCAAGAAGTTTCAAACCAAGGAACGAGGTGGCTACATCCTTCCAAATCTCAATCGATGCAAAACCCATAAAGAAGCGTTCAAACTCCTTGATCCACAACCAACCTAGCGTCATCAACTCTTTTTGCAAAGAAAAACCTCCATGGCACAGTATCTCGACGCACAAGCTTATATGCGCACCAATCCATATTATTACCTGGTCGCTCGTCGAAAACCGTTTTTAGACACAAACGTGAAAAATAAGATTTATTGGCCCAAGCTAACAAGTGTGAATACCGGCAACCTTGCTGATGACATGATCACAAATTGTCGCGCCTTCTACCAACAACATCATGGCAACCCCAATCGTGATGTACGATATTTTGCGGACAATTGCGGCCTGGTGGCATCGTTGCAGAATTACAAGGTTATTGGGATCAGGGACTCCTACCAATCACCATCGATATCAATCAGCCATTACAAACTTACACCGACCACATCAACGTAGCACGACTTTATTACAGGGCAGCTCTCACTTCGGCGGTCCATGTTGATATGGTTGAGCTATGGAAAACCCATGACTTTTTGCAGGTTATGCTCCATTACTATTCCTCGAGGCCCTTCCTTAACAAATTACATTGGCAAATGATGGAAGGGATCAGCAAGAATATCTATCAAACTCGTCAACAACAATGCTGCCTCCAGGAAGCCCAACAGATCCGGGACGAAAAAGCTTTGATTGGTGTGGGACCATCAATCCAATAAGGAGGGGGATAATCTTAGCAACAGAGTAAAATCAAAAAGAGATATAAAACATTATGGCATGTGTATTGTAAGTCCACATATGAGTAAGTACTTGTTAATAAACTTTTACCATGGCATGTGTTTTGTAAGTCCATGGGTAGAAGCTTAAATAGACTCTAAACTTGTAAGTTAGAAACTTGAACTTAGAAGTTAAGCTTAAGAAACTTAAGCTTAGAAATAAAAGATTCTAAGTTAAGCTTAGAAATAAGAGATTCTAAGTTATCTAAGTTCCAAGTTTAGAGACTTAAACTTTCTAAGTTAGAAGTTGAGAAACCTTAGAATGGCAAGTTTAGAAACTAATCCCATAAGTTAGTGGCCGCAATCTATATATATCTCCCTTTGGGTGTTAGATAAGATTTAGATTAGACACCTTTGCTAGCTGGGTAAGCCCTAGCAAGGTTTAGTTTCTCAGTGGGTCTTGGCTAGTTGGGAAAGCCTTAGCCAAACCTTAGTTTAATTCTGAGCACCAATAGGGAACATTTTGTGTATGTTCTTTATTTTTAGTTGTAAGCTTGTAGAGCTTAAAAGGTGGACGACCGACGGTCTACCACTATACTACGGCCTGAACCCTTCATCAGACCTAGCCATCGTGACAAAGTAGAAATACTTCCAACATTTATGATCTTCGTAAGCCTTGCTCGGATACCAATGTAAGGGAAAGCTCGTCAAGATCCTTCTTACAAGACAAAACGATAGAGAACACACTATAGAGAAACCACCCAACCAAGTAGAAGCAACTGATCAATCTCTAGAACCTTCACCCCCAAGCCAAAGATTAGGAAGCAAGAGTAGAGAGAGAGGACCTGACAATGAATCACCAAAAGAATGGGGGAGTAGGGTGAGATTTTCCATCATATATAGGCCTAAGACCCTCCTGTGCATTTAGTAATGCAAGGTCCAAACTCCCCTATTGATAGATCCAATTGCTATTGATAGTCTACACCTGCATTGACTGTCCCAAACCGTGTACTAACTCCAATTAGTGTGTATGGGCCTCACAAAGTCATTAATAACTTTGCGAGTCACATCCAACATGATGTGGCATATCTAATGATCTCGATTCACTGGAGTACCATCATGTATCCAAGACTAGGAGTATATTGAATCATATGTTATGGTCATGGACATAACACCACGTAGGCGAACATGCGAAATCCATGGGTATCCCGCATACTTGCCTCCATGTCTTATTTTCCAGTCTAACTATGCAGTTGTCAATTAAAGCATCGTTCCACTAGCATAACTGCATCTTATCAATACAAGTCCATTTCTCTGTAGGTTTGTTTTTCCATTTCCATTTAAATTCACGAAACGTGGTAGTCATTTGTATGCAAGAAGAAAAATGCCTTGCTATGATAGAAGACCCCACTTATGGAAAAAAAAGTTTTTTTAAAAAAAGTGGTGGGAAAGTTGTTACTCTTTCCAAGGGCCAAGATCTGTGCACATTTTGAACGGTCAATCTAACGGTGAGCAGCAATTTGCACTTAGTACACCTAAGTGTCCTCTGGTTCTATAAAGAGGGAAGTCACAAAACCCTATTCACTTTCCCTCATACTTTCTTGCCAAAATTTTAAAAACCACCAAAAAGCTCGTTGTCAAAAGCTCGCTAAAAAACCACCCCCTCTAGAAACTTTTTTGACCACATTTGTTGAGCAAGTGAGATCCTCATCATTTTAAAAATCTAGTTGGAGATAAGGAGTTAAAGACATAACCACCTACAAGCACAATGCTTCTCCAAACCCTCCCCCTTCTTTCCTCATGAGTCACCTTGACTAAACAACTACAACCAAAACAAGAACTCGAATGGTGGACCCAATGCAAGCCTTGGAGTCCATAAAGTTCACATAAATGAGATTGTAAAAAATTGTTTGTAGTCGTTTTTGTGTCGGCTAATAGCTCATATCATGTCCTCAAGCTTTGGACCTTTCCTTCCATTATATACATATGGAAAAACATATATCAATAGAGTTTTTTGATGCTAGTGTAAGTGAAATGCGGACTAGCAACTAGTAATTTGTGGAGCATTGATTGAAATTCTTATCTTAAAGGATGAGAGTATGGAGTTGGTGCCCCATCTTGATGCCAATATTGGATAACCATATGCTTTGCTAAACAAAGCTTTTTGTATATGCTTCTTGGTTTCCAAGGGGAAGCTCGAACCTGAGACCAATATTGGATAACCATATGCTTTGCTAAACAAAGCTTTTTGCATATGATAAAATAAGACACAAAACAACTTATGTGAATCTCTTCTATTTGCTAGAAAACAAGTTGTTGGGCTCCACACTTGTTGGACTTAGATCCTTGTCCCTCTTGAAATATAAGTGGGAATACAATGGATGTTGACACCGCTAAGAGGCTGCTATGTCTCAACAAAATTCAAATGGTGGACCACCAGCTAGCTATAACTCCAACTAGCTAAAACACTCAAACTGTGGACCCACTATATCTCAACAAAACTCAGTTAAGGTATATTATAAAACTTTATAGATGAATTTTGTTGTGTTAGCTAATGGCTTGAAATTTCTCCTCAACGTCTAAAATTTCACTCCACTTTGAGCAATAGAAAAACAAGAATTATTGAAATTCTTGAAGGATATATTGTAAAAGAATTTGGAACTAGCTAGCATGAGCAATTTGTGGAGCATTGATTGAAAGTCTTATGTACCTTAAAGGTTGTTATTGAACCAAGATAGCACATGCTTTTTTTAATGAAAGTTATCATTTATGGTAGAATAAGAGACAAGGCAACCAATTTCTTCTTCTATTTTCTAAAAAACAACTTGTTGGGACAATTGAGATCATCATCCTTATAAAACTCTAGGTGGAGGTAACGTTTTAGATGTCGAAAACCAGTGGATTTGTGCGAAAGCTGGGAGCGAGCTTGGTGCATGGATCAGAAGCGCCACAATTAGCAACATAATGTTCAAACTGAATTGATTCAACAAATGCAAGTGAACTATAACAGTAGTGAGACATATAATTGCACTCTGATTAATATCAACAATGAGTACAATGCTTGAAGTAATTATTTCAATTGTTGTGTGTGATAACACTTGCAACGAAAAAAAAATAGCTTGTCTATTACAATTTCAGTAATAACAATAAATCAGAAGAAGTTTTATTCTCAGATTAGATATACTAAAAACATCTACAACTAGCTCACTTTGAATGTTATTTTTTATACTAATTACAACCACCTTGTAATTGTAAGTACATGTACAACGTAGGCGGACTATCAACGCGAAGTCATTGGGTCGGAATTCTGACCGACAGTACGAAATTTACAATGGGTCGGATTTTATACAAAGGATCAAAAAATTTACACTTGGTTGAAAAATATTTTTTGGGGTCAAAAAAATTAGACCCGATCCGACTTGACTGATTCGACCCAATTTAGGGTCTCGAACATGCCCAAATACTTTAGTGAAGGGTCAGAAAAATCTGAACCGATTCGACTGGACCCAAGGTCAGAAAAATATCTGTTTTGGACGACTTTTCAAGATGCTCATAATAAATGGATTTGAAGCTGAGCATTGAAATCCAACACTCCCCCTTAATGTGGATCTTGGAATTTCAAATTTAACATGTTGTTGAATATGAGATGTTGCTCTTTTGATAGAGCATTTGTGAAGTAATCTGCTGCCATTGATTCTTTCTTACAGTAGTCTCTCTTAATTAATGATACCTGATTTTGATATGTTTGCTTCGTGAATGAAATCTTGGATTGAGAGAGAGAGAGAGAGAGAGAGAGAGAGAGAGAGAGAGAGAGAGAGAGAGAGAGAGAGAGAGAGAGAGAGAGAGAGAGAGAGAGAGAGAGAGAGAGAGAGCAATGGTGCTTTGATTGTCATAGAAAATGGTCCTTAGATGTAACTGTGCAAGGTCAATTTTTGCTAGCAGGTGCCTCAACCAAATTGCCTCCTTAGTAGCATTCGTGCTAGGACATAAATCACCACACCATGCTATGTGATTACTTATCTAGCTCCATAGTACTCAAGATCTCTCACCTAATGCATTATTAGTACATGCTTTAAAATACCTCACATTTAATCAATCAATCACATATGTAATTCATACATTAATACTTAAAATTGTCCAAAGAAATGGATCATACACCCACTTGATCATACATGGGATTTCTAATGTAATCTAGTAGAATTATTTTTTTTTGAGTTCAAGAAGTAGTTTATGGGGTGGAAACTTACCTCTAATCAAGGGACAATATGGGGTTTAGGCAATTGCTCCTTTTGAAGTCTTCAGAAAGATACTTTTTCTAAACATAATGGCCTTCTATTTGAAGGACCTCCCAAGTGGCACAATATGTACAATTGCTAGAAATAAAAATAACTAGCTAAAAAGATGTTTATTAGAGGAATCTTATAGTATGTAAGGTGTCTATTATCATACTTGCTAAGAATAAAATTAGTAGAGAAGCCTTCAATATGATCCTTTGGACCTATTTATTTTTTTAAAAATACTTTGTATTTGTAACAAAATTTCTATTTAGCTATCATGCTAGAGAAGGCCTCGAGAGAGCACCTTCCTCGGGCCTTTTCCTGTACAGAATGTTTATATCTCACAAGTCCCCAACCCTACACATAATATTTCAATGGTTGTGAAAAAAATCTTAATACAAACCAAAACAAAAAGGTCAAAACAAAACAAAGTTGGCCTATGAAAATGGACCTTCTTATTTTGTATGGTTGATGTGGTGGTCCTATATCCAAGGGTTAGGGATGTCATAGCAGGATGGGGATGAGATGGTGCTGCTTCCAGCATTCACCACCCAACTTGCTTAGAGCTTTGCACCATTTTTTATTCTTGCTATCATGGTGCATAGGTGCATAGGTGCAAAAAAGAATTCTCCTTTAAGAATTTGCAATGAGGAGAGCCTTGACCTTCAGATGAAGGAGATACTCTTCGGGAGCAACCTACAAAGAAAGAATGAGAAAATAAAAATATATATATTACAAAATAGGATGATTCTTTGAGCATTTACCACCAAGGGGAGCTGACATTTGAAAAAAGCTCAAAGAGGGAACCTTTAGGGCCTAGACCCTGCTTATAAAAGTAGAATGAACAAGAAATAGTGGAAAAAAAGAAACAATGCCATCACGTGGTACCAAAACATTGGCCATGGCTTTCTTTGTCATAAATTTAGTCATGTTTGTCAAACAATGTACCAACAATGATGATCTTCATATAGGAGGAAGAAAAACAGCGTTGCAATTCAATTGTTCCCCTATTCTTCATGCAGGAGAAACATAGCAAGCACTGCAGTTCAAGTCCTCACGCCAACTAAAGTCCTTCCCTCGAGAATATTGTACCATTTTTTACTCTTCTATTTCTTGATAACTAACACTCCATCATTCGTGCTCCAAAAAGTTGGCATGAACTATTTGCTTGTTCGGTTTCGTTCTCCAATAGTTTATTTTTAGTTCATCATCCACTAAGTGAGTGATTGACATGTATGACTTGTGTTTCAGGTGGTTCAACAAGATGCTCTTTATTAGAGTGGTGTTGCCAACCTCGGATTAGTGAATGTTGCCTTGGATAACAAGTTGTGGTGACATAATGTTAGATAATATCATTTTGAATGTAGTTTGTGCTAGTTTTCAAGTACTACAAGTCAAATATTTTCAGCTTTCAATTTCCACTTGATTGATATTAGCTACATATCAATCTATGAGGTTTTTTGTAAGCTCGAAGTTGCTATAACTCTCTTAATACAATATTTTTGTAAGAACACGTTATGAAGCTTCAAATGGGAAGACATACATGCATGAGAGATGCTATACTTTACTATGAATGGATAATGGACCTATAGTGTTGCAAAAAATTCTTGTCATTTATAAACTAATCTATGCATCTACAAAATTTACTACATATGTAGGCTTGGAGTGGCTATAGCTCTCGTGTTTGTGATCACTATTTTTGTTCAACCTCATTGAGAAAATAGTCAGAAACAAGTGGAGCTCCCTCACTGATGTGATGGTTTTCTTGTGTCCAAGTGTAGACTACGACTTGGACTCTTTGGCAGAGCTTGTAATTTTTTTTTTCATGTACAAACAAACAATTGTTTGAAATTTACATTTTAGCATTTAGCTTAAGATTTTTATGTTTTTCACTTGTCGTAACATTGGATGTTTACTTTTTTATTTTATTTCTGGGGGCACCTCCAAAAAGTATATTTAGAAGCAAAAAAATTTGTGAGCCTTCTTACCACAACTCTCAACCAATAAAAATCTAACATGGAGCAATGAAATTTGCATGTGGATGACAAATGGAAAGTTGTCTTATGGCACATGCACATTTCAAAAAAATCAGTATGTGGCATGTGGTAGGCCATCATTGGCTATCAACATTACATGTTATATATTAGCAAAAAAATCAAAAACAAGAATTGTAAGAAATAGCAAGAAAAAAATGCAAATTTAATTTTGCACTTGGTCATTATGTGAAATTGACAACAAAACAAAAAGAATCATAAAGAAAACAAAAAGAAATGCAAAAAAGAAAAGCCGAAAAAAATATAAAAATTTGCACCAAAAGGGCTTTAGGCCCTGCTCTTTGCCAATGGTCATCCACAAACAATGAGCTAGTTTTACTTCTAAAATTTTAATTTAAAAGGTTTTGTTCTAGTCATTTCCTACTTTCATTTAAGTGTTTTAGGTTATTTGGTTGGACTAATAAGCAACTCAAGGTGATGTCATTAGAGTTAATTTGATTAATATATAAGCATTATCTAAACAATTTTATCACATAGGTATTGATCAAGTCTGACTCAGATGTGACCTTCCCCATGAGATTGAACAAATAGTACAATTAACTCATGATAGAGTAGGATGTGAACACTTTGTAGCATATTTGACCACAAGAAAGATACTCCAAAGGTGGATTGTGGTTGCCAACCCTTTATAAGGATTGTAAAAATTACAGCAAATAAGGATCCTAAAACACTTGAAATGATGAGGGAAACAATAGATTATGATTTCATAAGATTAGCACAAGTTGAACCATCAAAATCCATCAAAAATCTATGCTTGAAGCTCACTAAATGGCCCAAATCCTTGAAGAAGGCTTCACACGTGTGAAAGTACGGCCTCCCACAGTCTGAGTACTGTACACCAGACCTACATTCAATCCTATAATCATTAGTAATCACAAGTACTCAAACAATTATGAACATAGAGAGCAATTGCACCATTATGAGAGAAAAAACATGAAATTGCTTGATTGATTTTGGTGAGATATCATCACCTATATATACATGATCCATCACGGTTTTGGGCAGGTATGAGTAGCCCTAAACCTATCCCTATTTCTAATTTTGGTGGATCTTTCATCCCTACCAAGTTAGGGTTGGAATCTTGGAGATCCCTCAACAATGCAAAAACTACCAAAAATAGCTCCTATTTTTTCTCCCTTGTATCTAAGCATAATTTGGACTCATTCCAAAGGTTCTAACACTTAGGTCTACTTGAGAACATCCTTATGAATGGAATCCTATGCTATTTGGCACGTGTGACAAGCCACATCATGACCATCTAACTATTTACAAGTCATATGACCAAAACTAGTCAAGCTAGAATTCTGAATTTTTAACAAGGATGTCTACCCCTTTATCAAATTTTGAAACTATTTCATTGCATACTCGTTTATGCTTGCTTGATGTGTGGATTCAGCCAGTGTTAGCTCATAAATAGCTAACACGAAGTCAGCCCAAAATTCATGCACTTCAAAGCTATAGAGACCATGGTAAGGAGTTTGCAATTGGACTACCCAAAGCCATATTCAAATGTGGCAAGCTTTGTGAAGCTTGTGGACTCTCCAAATCTCATAAGCAACCATTCAAGAGACCTTTGACAAGATCTAACTCTCCTCTTGACCTACTACACTTGGATGTGCATTCATTTTCACATGAATCTAATGGTGGAGCTCCTATGTATGGCACATTTATTGATGATAAATCAAGATACTCTTGGCTTTACCTCTTGTCTAAGAAAAGTGATGTATTTGAGTCATTTGTAAAGTTCAAAACTCTTGTGGAAAAGCAGCTAAATGCTAGTTTGAAAGTATTAAGATGTGATAATGGGGAGAGTACATCTCCAATAGGATGAAAGAGTCTTGAGAGAGTTTAACTCCTCAACAAAATGGAGTGGCCAAGAGGAAAAATAGAACACTATATAACTGTGCTAAAGCATTCAGATTAGATGCATATCTTCCTATTTCTTTTTGAGGAGAAGTTATTTTATGTGCAAACTTTATGTAATAGAATGACTAATAGTGCCATTCAAGGACTCATACCTTTTCAAGCATTGTATGGCAAAGAGCCAAACCTTAGTGATTTGAAATTTTTTGGATGTACTTGTTATGTACACATTCCTTTAGAAGTAAGGAAAAAGGAAGATGCTACCTCAGTCAAAGGAATCTTTGTCCGTTTTAGTAAAATAGTAAAGCTTACAGGAAATTTGATCCTATTACCAAGAAAGTTGTTGTAAGTAGAGATGTGCTTTTTGATGAATCTCTCAATGTCAAAGAAAAGGAGCTTTCCAACAACTCTCATCTTATCAATGATCATGCTATGGCCGAGGAGGAGTTTCAAGGAGTTGAAGACCAAGAGGATCTTGCGCAAGCTCCAAAGGAGCCAAAAAGGTCAACAAGGGTGAGGGCCGAGCCATCAAGGGTCAATTTGGAGCAAAGGGAAGATTCTCAACTTCACACCTCTTATTCTTTCTTGACTACTATGCTTGGAACATGTTTTGAAGAAGCAATTAAGTCTCAAAGTTGGAAGAATGCTATGCAAGTTGAGTTTGATGCTTTGTTGAAAAATCAAAATTGGGATCTTGTTGATCTACCTTATGGAAAGAAGCCTCTTACTTGTAAATGGATATATAGATTGAAATATAATCAAGATGGTTCCATTCATAAGTATAAGGCTAGACTTGTAGCAAACGAATTTTCGCAAGTCAAAGGCATAGATTATGATGAAACCTTTGCTCATGTTGCAAAGTTTGTAACCATTAGATTGATCAAATGTCTTGCTACTTCTTTCAAATGGGAGTTCTTTCAACTTGATGTGACAAATGCTTAGGCTTAAATGGATTCTTGGAAGAGGAAACCTACATGTGCCAACCCGAGGGCTTCATCAAAGATGGAGATTATTTCCATTGGATTTGTTGTAAGTTCTTATGAACCATCATTGTACTACAAAGGTAATGATGGAAAGATCATTATTTTGGTTAATTGGCATAATTTTGCACGTGAATTTATTATACATGAATTTATGGAGCACTAAATATTACACATTTGTAAGATAGTATTACTATTTTTAGAAAATGACTGAAGCACCTTACAAAAATGTAAAGTTCACTTTCTATTTTTAAAAAATCGCATAATTCCGAGCCTACTATTTTGGAAAGTTGCATAATTCCAAATTTACTATATTTAAAGATATTTCTAAAAATAAAAATAAAAAATAAAAAACCTGAGCTAGTATTACGATGGGGAAGGCCCCCGGGCGACAGCCTTCCGCGGCTTGGGAGGTGCCCATCCCCGTCCCCCCTCCTCACGTCCTTTTCTTTTATGGCAAAGCACACTAGTTACTAGTTTTGCAGCCTGTCTCGTTTTGGAATGCTTGTTGACATACTCCTCTTTTGGAACTTGCCATCTAACCGTTTTTGCCACTTGCCATCCCGCCAGTAGTTTGCAGACATCTGGCACTTTACTAGCCACAACCTTGACGCAGCCATACTTCTATTTTTAATAATAAATATCTCATCGATTAGATTTTTTTTTCCAGAAAAAAGTTTATTCATTTTTCGTGGCCACAATCCATCCTCCCCTTTCGCCTCTCTCTCGCGGTTTTTGCTTGCCTTGGGAAGGAAAGCAGAGCATGCGTTTGAAGATTTTGAGATATTTTGTGGGGTTGCTGATGCATCTGGCAATACGTAGGAGCAGAAACAGAAGCATTTCATGATCAACCGTCGTGTTTTCTCACAGAAATCAGAAGAATAAACACAGAGCAGAGTCTTTTTTCCAAAGCGCCATATAATTCTAGTACTGATCTGCTTGCTTCTCTACTCACAGCAAGAAATATTTATTCAGTTTGCTGCTGAATTCGATCCTTTTCTTGCCTTGTAGGTCCTGCGCTGAATTCCGGAAAATGTTTTCCGAATTCTCTGTATTGCAGTTTGATGGCCAGTTAGTCCCGCTTGCCCATCTTGCGAGTGTTGTTCACACAGCAGCCTGGTCGATGGCTTGGGAGGACTGGCACCTTTCCTTCACGTCCAACTTTACTGTAGCCCGTTACGATGTTCGTAGATAAGGTCAGTCCTTAACTGCGTTCACAATTCAAACCCTAGATACAGATCTGTTAATTTCATCTTGTTTGTTTCCGCACTGCCATTGGTTGTCCTTTCAAGTCCTCTACCTGCGTTTCCTGCTCGAGATCGTGCAGATTTCAAGTGGTTAGCCAGGTCAGTTACTGGAGCTCCCTGTCTCGCCCTGGCTACGTAGGCCGTCCTTTAAGTCCCGAACCTGCTTTTCCCCATGAGTTACATGGTTATTAGTCGTTAGCCAGCAGGCCAGTGATAGGCTAGACCTCACTGAAAGCTGTAGTGAATGCTGCTAGGTATTAGGCACCCCCGGGGCTGTTCGGGCAAAACAAGCTGGTCGACAACCCCTTATACAGAAAGATTAATTGCGTGGCTACAGGTTAAAGGCACTTTTCCCAATTGATTTGAATTCTTGCTCGTCGAAGCTGTTTTGACATTCAAGGTGGAAACGCGGACGAATAAGACCTAGTTACAGCTTCCAGTGTAGGCGTTCGTAGATTAATCAGATTAGGTCTGCTCAATGCGGGCTCTTTGTGATGTTTGTGAAGCAGGGCCAGCACAGTGGTTCTGTGCCGCCGATGAGGCTGCCCTTTGCCTGAAGTGTGATGAAAAGGTATGTTTTGAACTTCCATTGGATTTGTATCATCAATTAGCTATTGCGAATTTAGCAAAACTATGTCAGTTTTTTTTTCTGATTAGGCTTCAATGCTAGCTTACCTCATAGAATTGTTCACAAGAGTCTTTTGCTGATTTGTGTATCGTAGAATCGATCACCTGGTTACCGTTGTAAGTGATACAATGGTCAGTACTCTTAGTAAAGTTTGTTGGCTTCACGTGCTTCTGTCTATTTTTTTACGTACCTCATGCACATGACAGAGATACTCATGGAGAGAGCTCATGCATGTAGAGAGACTACGCTTAAAATAGAAATCATACTTATAAAATCACTCACTTAATGACATGCATAGTGCCATAGAGGGTTCAAGATGGAGAACCCACTGGTCGGGGAATTCTTATCATGCAATTAACCACCGGTCTTAATTGGTCAATGGAAGTCCCAGTTGGGATTCATTCTCAAAAAAATCTAGTAGAACCACCAACATCACTTGGAACTTCCAATTTATCATTTAAGCATTTACAACTTATATCAGTTCAAAGGCCCTTAAGGGGAACAAGTTACCGATTTGGCATATTGGGTGTACTACTAGGTCACTCACCCAGCAAATCTCAAACATGTTATAACTAGGAAAGCTATCAGAAATAGAACTATTGTCTAGAAATGGTTATATCATTACTGAAATGGCCATTGTAGGATCATATAAGGATGCACTTAAAATGAAGAGTAACTATGATACCTGGATAGTTCTAGGACTGAAATTGTAGATTGACGAGATGGTTGTGAAAAGAGTGCACCAATTGGATGTACCTGTATGTCAACTCTATGTATTGGTCCCTCAATTTTCCTTATAGGAGTCTCTTCAGTAGATACATTTAGTATCCATAATAACCTGCGTATATGCAACCAATCCAGTGAGCATGTTGGACCCTCCTTTCTAGCATCTCCTTCAAGAGTTGATGAGAAAGAAACATGGTCAACCAAGAAATGAAAATACATTATGTCAACTTGTAGATATCTAATCAACAAGTTGTAAAAGGAATGTGCACTGATTTTTTGTAGGAAAGCTGATGATGTAAGAAATCTTAAGACGTTTATGGTTGCAGATAAAAAGGCTGAATTTTGATCTCCCCAACTTCTAAGGATTCAATCTGATATCTATAAAAGGATCTGGAACACCCATCTATAGGAAACAATGTAATGCAATTGGATCCTAAAAAGTATGCTCCAGCTTTGGACAAGAAGTGTTAGAATTTTCTTGAAGGATAGATCTTCTATATCTCCACTTTGCTAAATCAATTTGACAAAGGTGTAGAGAGATTTACATTTTCTTGTTGTAGAAAGAACAGTGATAGCCTAAAACATGTACTAACATATACAAAAAATTGAGGTGTCTTGGAAACTTTGAAATTCGACATTTCTGGAACCCTAGTTTCTTGTACCCATTGTTGAAACCATTGTACATCTCCTTTGACAAGTTGATGATTGAAATCTAGAAATTTTGTCAGAATGAGAATTTGATATTCTGTTCTTTGTTGCTGAAAACTGGTGCCAAAAAATGAAAAATTGGGTTTTCTTCCTGGATCTGCAAACTTGATTCAAACCTTAGTTTCCTGTTCTGGAACAGAATGTCATTCCGTAGTGTTCCATTCTGGAACGAGTCAATTTTTTTCTTCCCTTTCAGTACATACTGAAAAAACTTAATAAATGTCTTATTCTAAGCATGGTAGGGGTACATGGCACATGCACTATCTGAAATGGAATGGATTCTGAAATTCATTCCATAGAAGCATGTTATATACCTGTCGTTCCATACATGCAGCTCGCAGTACCTAGTTCTGCTAGTTTCTGAACACTCACGGGATACATAGTTTAAATCTATTGAAGGTCAATGAGAGAACAATGATATTTTCTAGTAATCTAAGTATTTAAGGTGAATCTGCATATAGATCCAACCGAGCTAGCAAACTACTAATCTAGTCTCTAATACATCAACTTTTTTCAATGAGCCCGAGAGGCCCAGTTATAGGCTTTTCAATGTCGAGATCAAGGCTAGCTCTCTGGCCTAGCACTAGGCCAATATTAGGTCGATCATCAATATAGTTTCAATAAATATGAACTTATTAGTGATTAGCCCAAGTGCTCGCTATATTATCTTTTGTCCCATGGCTTGCTATTATTTATTTTGTTTCCAATTTGTTTGTTGCTAATCATGGTTTTGCTATCAGCTCTGCTTTAGATTATGCACCATTTTTTGCTCAATCTCAGCTGGCATGTTCACATGTTTTTGGCAAATTAACAGTAGATAGTAATTTGTATGAAGGTGCATGGGTGCAACAAGCTGGCAAGCAGACATGTGCGCTTAGAGCTTGCCGAGGCTCGCTCTGTTCCTATATGCGACATTTGTGAAAATGCTCCTGGTACTCTATAAAACCATGCCATTTGTGCTAATTGAAATCAGTGTGGCTGCATGCGAAGACGTCAATCATCGTGTTTGTGTTAGTAAGGGAGGGTTATGGATACAGACATGATTACAATACATCAGTATCAGTTGTGAAGACACTTTTGATGAGATCTTTGTACCTTCAATCGGATAGTAGGGGAGGGGTTTGTTCTTGAAGTGCAACAAATCATTTGCTTATACTTTCAGAGCTGGATGCTTTTCAGCATTCTTTTTTTGTGGAATAGATGGGACATCCTTATGCCTGCAGTGTGATATGGATGCTCATACTGGTGGGAAAAAGACTCATGAGAGGTACCTTATGATGGGGCAGAGAGTAGAGGTAAAATCATAAAAGACCCGAATTTGATTGATGTAAGGCTAGCAAGATAATTTACTTCTGTTTTCAATGGCTGTGTGATCCACCTGAAAATTTTTGTTTCAATGGTCAATTTCCCTCTTGCCTTTGATGCGCAGATCCCTTCTCAGAAACCTCGAAGGGAAGAGGCTGCCTCTACAAAGCTGGAAGATTGTATAATAGGTTATCAGCTTAAGCAAGTGAAACGGCCCATTTTGTTGCATAGTGACAATAGCGATGCCCCCGCTTTCGCAATTGCTTTGGGTGATGTTGATATGCAACAACTTGACAATCAAGACTCACCTATGATTGACCTCAACTTCAGGCCTTATCAACAACAAGGACAAGATGGGCCTGCTGAGGTATCTTGAAATATTTCTGTCCCTTTGTTTCATGTTTACTCGCAAGATTTCTAAATTGGGCTACTTTGTGTTTTGGCTTTATTGTTTTGTTTGTATGCTCACAGCTTTTAATTTTTCGAGTTAAAGGCATAAAACTATTAGTGACTTGGATATATTATGATGCATCGAGAAACAATTTGCCTAAAATTTGGTGCTTTACACGAGTGAAAATTTTAAAATATTAAATCTCGTTTGCCTCATTTGCTGGAGGAAAATTGCCTAATGTTTTTAGTGTTTTCGTATTTTGAAGCACACAATTATTCTTGCATTTTGGCTCTTTGTTTCTATATTGACTTAACCAGTATATTTTCACAGATATCCTTTTGGTGCTCCGAATAACTGAAAATCATTTCATGCCAAATCCTCAGGATACTAGCAGCAGTGAGCCTTCAAGCTACGATGATGATTATGTTGGTGTAGTCCCTGAAATGAATGCTGTGGAGATGGAGGATGCAAACCACTGAAAATAATTTCAAGTCACAGTTCTGCCCTGACATACTTAGCTTTGTGCCACAAATTCTGGTTCAATCTTTTCAATAGTTCATTTGTTTTGCTTCTCAAGTTTCAGCCGGGCACTGGCTGTTAGGATTAGTTGATCAACATGGGTTGATTGAGCTGCTGCTAAAATTCAGTGTTTCAATTCAGCGTCTTCTAGCGTAGCTTTCTTAGCTTTTCAATGTTCATACAGAAGTAGAATCTTACTGAAGTTGTACTTTCTGATTGCTTGAAAACATTTGCACAAGAATATCATATCGCAAGACAGTATAATATGGACAAGGCTCGGAACCGTAAATTCTAAGTTATAATACACATGGTAGAATCTAGACAAAGTGGGTAAAAATTTGAGGGAAGGTTCATCTTTGGGTGAATGTGAAAGGGACTGCAAAGCCAAATTGTACACCAAAGCTGTCTTAACAAAAAATACAGTCTCTAAAGTGGCATCCTCATGCAGATCACGGTTGCTCAAACACTCTCACAGACTGAGGTCCATAAATTTAGTTGTGTGGGTATTTGTGCATGTACAGGAGGAAGCTTTATGGTCAGTGTAAGGGCCATAAACCAGCAGCAGGCTAATACTCGTAAAAAGCTTGTTATCAAGCACTACCAACATACTCAAAATATCAGGGGAAGCTCAACAACACCACTTATAAGGTCCAATTTTGAACCAAAACAATTCAATTCATAAAAAACTAGAAAAGAAGCAACCAGAAATGCTACTAGGCAAAGACTGTAAGATGATTACAGCTGAACGGGTATTAGGATTTTCTGAACAGTCCTTAAAAGACTGGACGCAGTATGAGTCATGATTGCAAGGTTGATACATTCTTGCTTAATCAGCCATAAGTGGGGAAGTGCTATTTCTGGTATTTAATGGGAAGTAATAAACTTGGATCAATCATTTGTAGGAAACAAAACAATTGACAAATCAATAAGCAAATATTTGTGCAAGTGTGCTAGTTTGATGTGGTTTTGGAGGCAATTGATGGTAATAGCATTCAGGCAGGCCTAAGAATCATAATTTCTGAACTGCAGCAAGAATGTCTGACATGTTGATTTTGCTACTAAGATTTCCCATTGCTCCTTGAGAGATTCGAGGGTGACTAAACATTTGCAAGCCAAATGGATTTCTTTCAATTAGTTGAGATGGGTTTAATATGCCTGGGTCAATCGATCTTGCATTTCCACAGAATGGAAATAACAAATTCTCCCACTTTTAGTGAGACCATGCTTGTGTTTTAAGTGGTACAGAACTCTCAAGGCCTAGGGTCAAAGATTGTGTTAACAGCAACACAATGTTTTGCGTTCTTGATCTTTGTATTTTGGTCATAGTGATTACAAATTATAGATGGTGGGGATTTTGGTAGGTCTCTTTCTCGTGCATGAGGCATTTCTTGTATGATCCCAAAACTTGTTCCTTGTTTTCTTTGTCTGTTTTGGATGATAGGGGAGAATCAGTAGAGAACTAGATGTGGGCATGTACAATATCAAATAGCCAGAGGTGGTGTTACAATCTTCCTTACTGCAAACCTCCTGGTGCCGGTTAACCACAAGAGACCGAACAGTTCCCCGCCATAGGACCTAATCTGGGTCTACCCACCGTGCCTTGGCCTGTGACTGTATCAAGCTAGATCCGACCTCCATCCCAGACGGCGTCCCATACCACCGCCTAGGCTCTCAGCCATCTCCTGCCTCACGCTAGCAACACATCCTGGGCATGCACACGCTCTCCATCCACCTCCTCCTAGGTAGACAGAATGGATGGCAACTGAGCCTTCCTCCCCTTGTATACCTCCAAGGAGAGAGACTCCCAAGCCATGTGCACTCCTGGATCATGACACATGGCAATTATGCAGGTTTACGAGTCACTGGTCAAGTCTACAGGCCCAGTCATCGTCCAGTCTCAAGTCTGGGTTTGGGATCCAAGGGAGTTGGGTCCCTAACATTCCCTCTTCCTTAAAAAATTCTTTATCTAAGGAAGGTATCTAGAGAATCTCAGTTTAAGGTCATGTTCCTTCTCCCAGGTATCATCGTCCTTGGAATTTCCTTTCTAACGAACCAAGTACTTAGTTACTTGTCGGTTTCTGAGCCCATGTTAACGTACATCAACAATTGCATGTGGTTCAGTAGGTACAAAGGATGATAGGTCCTCTAGCCAAACTAAGTCCTCCTGAGTATCAAGTCATACTTTCCACCAAGTCGTTCCTTTAAATGACTAATGTGAAAAACTGGGTGTAACTTAACACCTTGAGGAAGTTTCAGCTGGTACGCATTTCGATGGAGTTTCTTTACTATACAAAATGGTCCTGCGTAACGAGGTGATAACTTAGGACATTTTCTAGTCCTTAGTACCTTAGAATCTTTTGGAATTCTAAGATATACCCAAGCCCCCTCCTCATAGACCCTAGGCTGTCGCTTTTGATTAGCGTAAAATTGGGCTCTATCTTGAGCCATTTTTACGTTTTCGCGAGCAACAAGCAACATTTTTTGCATATTATGCAGGAAATTTACTGCTGCTTTAACCTTGAGGCCTTTGAGGCCCACTGAAATGGTAGCCCTAGGTTGGAAACCATACATCTTTGAGAAAATGAACTAAAAGCCGTCGTCGAGTGCCTTGTGCTGTTATACGCAAACTCAATCATTGAAAGGTACCTTTCCCAATCTGACTGTCTTCTAGAAACATATGCTCGAAGCATATCTTCCATAGACTGGTCTGTCCTCTCTGTCTGACCATCCCATTCAGGATGATCTGATGACTCCAAACTTAGAGTGGTCTCTAATTTCTCAAAGACGGCTTGCCAGAATTTGCCAGTGAATTTTGGATCTTGATCACTAACAATGTCATTTAGCAAACCAAACAATCTGAACAACTTTTCCACGAAAAGTTGCGCAAGTTCAGAAGCTTTGACAGTTTGTTTGGTTGTTGTACTGCGCCATTTTAGTTAACCTGTCAACTATTACCCAAATGGCATCATTTTGCTTCCCCGTCCGACGTAGCCTAACCACAAAGTCCATGGAAATGCTTCTCCACTTCCTTTCGGGAATTTCCAAGGGCATTAACAAACCAGCTGCCTTAAGTCTTTCAGCTTTGTTAACTTGGCATTGCACACACTTGGAACATATGCTTCCACTTGACTTTTTAAGTTTGGCTAGTAAAAGTTCCTTTTTACTAAGTCAAGAGTCCTTTGAGCGCCAAGGTGCCCTGCGCACGGGCTGTCATGACATTCATGCAGGATTTGTGTCCTTGTATCATCATTTTTTGGCACAAACTTTTCCATCTCGGAAAAGTAACCCATTCTCTTTGTATCTTGTCCTGAGGAGAAATCTTGGAATCTTGCATTCCAAGCTCATCACCAGATCTAGAAGAACCTGCCAGGACGTCTAGCCAAATATGTCCGAAGGACCTATCGGTCGTACACAAATCTTTTAAGGACAGATACAACTCAGATTGGATCTCAGAAAAGCTTAACTAATTAACCTCTCCAATCCGGCTTAAGGCATCTGCGACACTATTAGAAGTACCCTTCCGGTACTCAATGTCAACGAAATTCTTGGAGCATCTCTGACCATCTGGCCTTACGACCCCTAAGGTCGACCGCATCGTTAATATACTTTAACGCTAGATGATTAGTAACTATAGTAAACTAGGAGCCATACAAATAATGTCTCCAAACTTTTAGGGCATTAATAACAGCAAAAAGTTCCTTGTCATAGGTGGAATACCGCCTTTGAGTAGGGTTCAATTTCTTGCTTTCAAAAGCCATCGGTCTATCATCCTGATATAGGACTGTGCCTATAACATAGTCACTGGCATTCGTTTCAAGTACATACGGCTTGTTAGGATCCATTATGTGTAGAATAGGCGCTGTAGTTACACAGTATTTGAGGTTTTCAAAACTTTAATTCAACTCTTCAGTCCAAGTAACTGGAGGACTGAACTTACTGTGCCGACTAACTCTTTTAGCCCCTCTGAGGACATTCGTCAAGGCCAATGCAATTAATGCATAGTTCAAGATGAATCTATGAAAAAACCTCGTAAAGCCCCAAAAAGACTTAACCTCACGGATGGTTTTAGGAATAGGCCATTCACGTACTTGTCGGACTTTATCTGGGTCAATTTCCAACCCATGGTTCGAAATAATGTGACCAAGGTATAACAACCTTTTCTGAAAAAACGCACATTTGGATTCCTTGGCAAAAAGCTTCTCCTGTCTAAGTAACTTTAAGACAGTCCTAAGATGCTCCTCATGCTCCTCCAAGATCTTACTATAGATGAGAGTTTCATCTAAGTAGACTATTACGAACTTTCCCAGATATGGACGAAGAAGAATGTTCATCATCTGTTGGAAAGTCGCTGTCAAGCCAAATGGACAAACCAAAAACTCATTATGGCTGTACCTAGTTCTAAACCCGGTTTTTTCAATATCCTCAGTCTTTATGCGAATATGATGATACCCTGATCTCAAATCAAATTTGGTGAAGTACTTTGCACCATGCAATCGATCAACCAGTTCATCCATTTGCGGCAAAGGATAACGGTTTTTAATCGTTAGCTTATCCAACTTTTTAAAGTCCACACAAAGACTAGTGCCTCCGTCTTTTTTATCAACAAGGAGCACAGGTGCCCCTTAGGGAGATTTACTAGGCCTAGCACGGCCCATCTTAAAGTAATGTTGCAGTTGCCTATAAACATTTTTTTCTTCAGTAGTACTCATCCTATATGGATACAGTGATATAGGAGAATTACCAGGAATCAGTTTAATACCATGGTCAACACCCCTAGAGGGGGGAAGACCCTCAGGAAGGTGTTCAGAAAATACATCGTTAAATTCTTGTCTAAGTTTCCTAAAAATTTCACCTTCCGGCGAATTTTCTTGTTTTAGGTTATTAGACATTAATTCCATTTGGAGATTGTAGAATTGCAAACTACGTTCTTCATGGTAAGTAAAATACTTTAACCAACATAAATAAGAACTGCAATCGACAATATCCATACATTTAACAGTTTACAAAGCATAAAGCATATACGGAGAAGAAATATCAACATTTCCATGTAATTCTATGAGTGAGCCGTTATGTAAGAACGACAAACTGTGTGTTACATAGTTTTTCTTCATAGACTCGTTCCTCTCATAGAACCACTCTTTACCAAGTATAACATCTACCCTATCTAGATTCATAATATGAAAGTCTAATTTATCCTTGTAGGCTTGAATCTCTATTGGTAGATGTGGGACTATCCAGTCCCAGACTTGGCTTTTTGCTCCAGTTGTCAGCTTCACTGTGTATCGATGGTCACTTTGCCTTGTTTCCACTTTTAGCTTCTGCAACAAATTTGCGTTAATAAAATTATGTGTGAAACCATCGTCAAATAAAACAGTTACGGCTTGGCCACCCACAATCCCCTTCATCTGAATGAGGTCATGAGGGCTAAAAACAGCCGTATTAAAACAACAATGCTCACACACAGAATTAATTAAAGCACATATTGTTGTTTCTGGTTTTCATGAAGGTTTCCTGGTCCAAGGTAGATATTTTTTTCGATTTTCCTGAACTTGAAGCCCCTTCTTTTGCCTTATCTTTGGAAAGAAAGGTCTCTTACCCTTTACATCAGGCAAGACACCAGTCTCAGGCTTAGCCATCGTATGAGTATCATCGTAGATTCTGGCGAAGTGAACCACATCCTCGAGGGTAAGAGGCTGGTTCCTCCTGACCTCTAGTTGATAGTCACTTGGCAACCCCAATATAAAATGCAACTTTACTAGCAAAGGATCTATTCTAGTTGCAAAACGAGAATAGACCTCTTGAAATTCTTGTAAATACTGATCTAGGGGCCGGTTTCCCATATGGATCGTTGCATACTGACGGTAAAATTCAAAATCAAAATTCAAAATCATCAAGAATAGGAAGGAAGGCCGCCTTAAAGGCCTTACAAAAATCCTCCCAATTCCTAGGAAAAGGCTTACCCCTTATATCTTGCCACCAGGTAAATGCTTTACTCGCAGGTACATGACGACTAGATTGATCTTGTTGTCCTCGAATGAATCGTGCATGGAAAAGTGCGAATTCCATCGATCCAGCCATTGCAAGACCGCCTCTGAGGTTCTATCCTTCTTTTCCCCAGCAAAAACCTCAGGAGTAAACAAGGGTTGATGCACCAATTGCCTTAGCTGCGTCAATTCCTTGAGATTGTGTTGATCCTGACTGTGCTTTGCTTTTTGTTTTTCTCCAAACATGAAGACAATGGAATTCTAGTGTAAATCTAAACCATAAGCTTGAATGGTCTATTTAGAACATCCGACAAACAATCCCCATTTTATAAACAAAATGATTTTTTTAACAACTATTTTCTTAATAGCACTTAAACCAATCAAAAATAGCTATGATAAAATGAAATGCGCAAGGATGTATATGCACCATTTTGTGATACATAAGTAGCGAATTAGAACAAAAATTGCTTTTTGTTGAACTTTAGAATTGAACAAATTCCCTTTTTGTTTGATTGTCATTTTGTGGGTTTGATTCTCTCAAAAAGGCTAGAAGTACAATGTGAGTCCATGTCCATATGGTGGTAACTCGAGTTCCTACTCAATTAGGCATGTGACCTCTAATTATGATTGGATTCATGATTTGCACTTCATAATTTGATTGGACCTCAATAGCCAATAGGACGAGGGTTTTGACTTATGGTGCACCACTTGCAATTTTGCACTTTTACAATTTGGAACGTGTCAAACACCTCATAGAACTCAAGATGGATGTCTATTTGCGTATCTTAATCATGCATTTTGATTTGTACAAGCCATGAGGAGATGAGGCCCAACCTTATGATGACCTCATGATGACACGTGACATGATTCTACTTGACTAGCTTTTGCCTACTTTCACATTGCTTTGTAAAACAAGCTATTCTAAGGCATGAATTAACTAATGCAAATAGGCCTACTACTCACACGTTACATATGTACATGAAAATGTAAAATAACCAAAGCTAAAATTTGCATATTTTTCATAGGATCAATTACAGAGGTTTGTAGAAAATTGACACATGCCTATGGTGAGACAAAGGGGGCATTATAAGCATGGGTGCAAACAAGCGCTTTGACGAAAAAGAGAATTTTTTTATGATGAGCCTATTTGCTACTTACCCAACAATGCAAATTGATTGAAATGTTGAGACACATCAAGCACCCAACATGGATTTTGAGATCATGGGCAAGCTTAGAGGAACACATAGGCTTAATGGTTGTGCACATGTAACCAACCAAAAGAGTGGCAACAAGATCAACAAACACATCTAAGGTTCTTCTCTTGTCAAAATATTTGCATGAACCTCGAGGTAAATCCCTATTATTATGATATAGGAAAAGCAAAGGAAGATCAAGTAGTATTAAAATATTTCAACTACCATCTCTACACATTTCAAGGACAACTCCATGCTTGATTCAGAGGATACAAATGAATCACACATTGGGGGGAGTCAATGTTGTATAATAGTGTATTATTATGCACACCACAATAGTTTCCCTTTGGCCAAGCATCATCCCAGTGGGTAGGGCCTGTTAAAATTGGCAAAAGCTAACTTGATCAAATCTTGTAAATACCATTATGACTAGTACATATCATCATTAGACATGTGTGGAGCCTGTTCCCACGTGTGAAATAAATACATTTATCATTTAGATGAGTCATATAGGTTGTCCTTTCCATTTCATTTGAGATCTAGTGGCTAAAATGGCCAAAATCTAGTTTTCTAGCTATATGCCACTTGGCATCATGTTATTGGTAGGAAAAGCTATTTCACATGGATAGGAGTGATCTCACACGTGCCAAGGACTTCTCATATGTGTTAAAACATCAGTAGTAGGTGAGATCCAACTTGTAGTAGATATTTGTGCAAGTCCCTATAAATTAGAAAAATTGCCTAACATCAAGGGAGGTGGCTATAAGTTAGGAAACTTGGTCCATGTGCCATATTGATGATTATTGGTGGATCCTTTGATGAGTAGGCACTCTCACACGTGTCAAATCAGCTGAGTAAGCATCAGCTCTTGTGTATATATGGTGGCTCATTTGGCCATAATTGACAAGAAAGATAAATCTTGGTTTTGGTGCATTTCTTGAGTAATTTTTCCATTTGTCTTGTGATTTTATGCTTCTAATGGTTTCTAAGCTTAGTGTACTTCATTATTTGCTGGTAGTCCGTACTCTGACAGGTATTCACACGTGTGAAACCAGCAAGTGCAAGTTTTGATCATATTTTATTGTTCTTGTTAGATTTGTTGATGTAGATTTGATCTAGTGCTATCTAATCTTGTGTAGATTGGTAGATCAATCTAATCTAACACGCAATCACACTTGTGGATCTGATTTGGATCCATTCTTGGTCTTTTTTGCTGTACTTTCACAGGGCCATCCTAGAATTGCAATAAATCACACTTATCACACTCTATCAAGTGTTTCACAATAGGCATAACATGGATTCATTTTCATATTCACGTTTTGGCGACGTATACCATGCTCCACTAGTTTGGAACACACTTCACATATCCTTCATTAATCTTGTATGTCTTTGCCACCAAAAAGACGTCAATAAAGTGCTCTCTCTCTCTCTCTCTCTCTCTCTCTCTCTCTCTCTCTCTCTCTCTCACACACACACACACACACACACACAAACAATAGAAGACGCTTTAGTTCATTATGGAGGAGCTTGGCTTTTGATGCAATATTGTAAGCATGGTCAAGGGTTGTAAGTTGTAGTAAGACTATTCCCTTAGGGAGAAAAGTCAAGTATCAGATAGGATAACGATCCGGGGTCCTCGACCCAAGGGAGAGTCTTGGAGATGGCTCTTGCTTCCTCTGGCTACAAAAACACAAGGCATAAAACAACTAGCATTTATCATAGCGTAGTCCTAAATTTAATCACATCCACCACCTAACTAATCTCCACACCCAACAACACAAACCACCAAACAACTAGGCTACTAATTATCAACATTTTGATTTAATCATCTCAAAGACTCTATGGAAGCTGCATAAACCTCTGGTATCTCTGTAAAACAACATCACTCGTGTTTCAAAATAATCAAATGGATGCTTGCTTCCTCCATATTGCACTTGTGTTCGCAACATGAAATTTCATGAATGAGCCTCCATCGCCATCTTGCCATAAGAGATCCTCAACACTTGAGAACCTATCTGTGAATGAGTGACATAATTAACCTCCCTCGGCTTCATTTCTATCAATAAAATAAGCCAAGAACACTAGTCCAACCTCAAGGTCAAAATGATGAGGAACAATGTGATTGGTTTCATCATAAATTGACAATTTTCACACATTGATGTGACATTGCTCAAACATGAGATGAAATGAGTACAGTAAGATATAAGAATACTTTTTTGTTGATATTTTGCCTTTACACAAGTCGTCAAACAATTGAAAAAATAGATCCTCGTTGCTTGACCTTTGCTTCCATCTTGATGGCTTTTCCTAGGTCCAAATTGCCAATTTTCACTTGGTTTTAATTAAGCAACTAAGACCAACCATATGCCCTTCCAAAAGTATATTATAACCTCTGATCAAAACACTTTTTACAAATTCAAACCTCTATAAAACCAGCATCTCAAACATGAAATTGAAATGATAAAAGGTTACATCAAAAGCACGCCCCTTCCCTAGCCATAGTAAAATCCATGTCACCACCATAAAAAATGAAATAGAAGATATGATCCTCCTCCAACATGAAGTAGAATAGGTGAAGATGAGTGTAAAACATAATCCTTGTTCTCCCTTTGAGTGCTTTCCAATCCTCAATAAGCACACAATCAAGATTACTCATGCAAGACTCCCTCTTACTGAACAAATCATAAAAGGTAGAAGACTCCTATTCTTGACTATCTTGCCTATCAAGCACCTCAATTTTATCCAACATACACTCACTTGATCTACTCTTTTTATTGAAACGTGTGACATCACTTGCTATAGAAAATACTTTCAATGGCTCACCAAAATAATTACCGCCATTTGCAAAATGCACACTTGAAGAGAACAAGCTTACGAGTATCATCAAAACTAGTAAAGTACACATCATAAGATAATGAGACTTTGCACTTGATGTCACCTCCTTTGCACTTGATGTCACCTCCTTTGTCATCAAAACCCTTTGATTAGATATCACACAAGCATCAAGCCTATAAATCTTGTCTAATGCCCTTTTGAATCATGACATCTCCCTTCTTTATGTAACAAGACTCTTCATCAAACTCTATATGATGTCCATTGTCAACCAACACTAAGAAGATTCTTTGAAATTGAAGGAATGAACAAGAAATTTTCAAGTGTTGATTTTCTCTTATTTGAGAGAGTAAGAGGAATAGAGTCAATACCTTCAATGACACACTCACCATTGTTTGCCATGTAGATCAGAGTTGCTTGACTACATCAGAAGTGACTAAGGAAGAAAAGAATTCCTTATGGCTAGCCATATGAAAACTACCTCAACTATCAATCCACCATGACTCTTTGTCACTTTTACTTGAGATGAGACTTGAAAACATCATAAGAGTATCAACAACATCATTACTAAAATCTTCATTATTAGTGAAGTTGTTTTGCTGCTACCTTCTAATTGCTCTCTTTTTAGACTTACCCTTCTTATCACCATAAGAAGATGTTGCCTCACCTTTCTCTTGATCCATGGTGATCTTCTTGTTGAAGTTCCACTTGCCTCCTCCTTTGCCCTTGCCTTTGGTAAAGAATGTCTCTGGCTCCTCCTTGGAAAAATCTTGAGGCCTATTTGCCCGCTTTGGTTCACAAAGATCATCCATGTGAAAATAACTAGTCCTACTAGTAATTTGCGTTACTTCTCTAAGCTTGTAATCAACATAACTAAGGTTAGCTCCACTGAGGCCAAATGCTTCTCTATGGATATAAGTGTCCTTTGAGGATGATTCGCTTACTCTCATAAAAGGGTCACAATATGTCTCTATGAATGTGGAGTTACAACTATCCAACTTTGGATGAAAAGATCATACTTGCTTCTAAAACACCAAGAGCAAGTAGATGAAGGATATAATTAGCTTTCATTCTTTTGCCTTTTACTCCAAAGTTATATGTACATAGAAAAGTTGAGATAGTGCTAGCAAAATTGAGATAGTGTGTTATCCCTAAAACTTATCAATCTCATAGGCCAAAAAAGAAGTGTTAGACTCACAATCATGCATTAAGTAGAAATCCATAAGAGTAAATGAAAAACAATGTCCATCCAAGATGAACTCAAGAGTAGAAATGCTCCAAATGCACTTGAGAGTGGATAAAGCACCGTCGTGCCTTGCATACCCATCCTTGGCTGCTAACTCTAGTCCCTTCTTGCCATTGTTGATTAAATCCATCAATTCTTGATCGTCACCAAGATCCATGATGAGATTTTCCATTTTTTGACACACACCAAGATCTTCCAACACCTTGCAAGTGAATACTCAACAATCGAGGTCACCAAAACAAGACTAACTCGAGAGAAATACTCTTCCTAGGTGCACTCCATACATTAGATGACCGATATGCTAATGATTCAATATCATAAGCATCTTGAATATCAACAAGACTTGGACTTACAAAAGTACTACTTTCCTTATATGTTGGGCACTTAGTGGGTCGCACCACTAAAAGTACTATAAGGCTAAGCTTACAAAAGTACTACCTTCCCTATTTGCTGGGCACTTAGTGGGTCCCACCACTAAAAGTATTGTAAGGCTAAGCTTACTCAAGTGGGCCCCGCCATAGTACATTGTACACTTAGAGTAACAAGTGCAAGGGCACTATCATCTTGTGCTTTTAAGCCCAACCCAATGAAGCGCGCAAATTAGTTTTTGTAAAACTTGTGATTCCTAGGAATAAGAAATTAGGGGATTAAAACTCTAAAATAGCATTAGAGGCCCTAAGCTCCCTGTATGTCATAGCTGCATCTTTGAAAAGCAGGCTAGGATTCGTTTTAGATCAAACCATATGCATGCAGCAAAAGATCTGTTAGATATTGTTCATACAGAAATATGTGGACCTATGAAAACTCCTTCATTGCTAGATGCAAAGTATTTCATTACCTTTATTGATGAATTCTCTAGAAGAACAGTTATTTTATTAAACAAAAATCAGAGGATTTCATCAAATTTAGACAATTCAAAGAGCATGTTGAGAATCAAACTGGTAAACGAATTAAAGCATTGAGGTCAGATAATGGGGGAGAATACATCTCCAACGAATTCACGGACTATTGCCTTAACAACGACATTGAGCAACAATACATCATTTCCTATTCGCCTCAGTCAAATGGTCTTGTTGAGAGAAATAACAGAACCTTAGTTGAATCGGCAAAGTGCATGTTATAACATGCGACACTTTCGATGTGCTTCTGGGCTGAAGCTATTTCAACAACAAGCTATATTCTAAACAAATGTTCTACTAAAGGCCTCTCAGACAAAATACCATTCGAAGTTTGGACAAGCTCCCAACCTTCTTTATCAAACTTATGAATTTTTGGATATACTGCTTTCACGTAGATTCCTCCAGATCTCAAGAAGAAGCTCAACTTCCAGAGTATCAAGTGTGTTTTCATCAACTACACTACTTCAGATCCAGTCTATAAGTTGTTCGATCCCATCGAGTTGAAGATATTCACTAGTCGGGATGTCATCTTCATTGAAGATCAGTTTCAAGACCTCAAACGAAAGGGCAGTCCCCATGTAGCCGACCTATCAGATTTTCCTGACACTTTGAACTTTCCAATTTCTTAGTCGACTATTCTTATTGAAGGTCCAAGCTCCTCTACTATTGATGAACAACAAATCAACGACGGATCAGAAGATGATAATGTTGCAGATCAGCAACTATAGTATGATGGGAATAATCAACTTCATATATTACACAGAAGATCTTCAAGGACCAACAGACCACCTAACCGGTATATCGATGAGTCTGCAGCTTATCTTGTTCAAGAATCGACGTCTGTCCAAGAGGCACTCAGTCAGTCTGATTCAGATCTATGGAAAGAAGCTATGGATAAAGAGTATTCATCTCTTATCAATCCATTTGCAATCAACTACGTTTCTGTTGGCAGGTAATTTGACAATCGTCCATGACAATTGTCATATTCAAATGTTTACTTCAAAGTAGTGCAGCAGTCTTTTATCATTATCACTTTGTACGTGGATGATACATTGCTTTTCAGCAATAGTATCGATTTGATAAAAGAAGCCAAGACAATGCTAACTTCCAAATTCGACATGACCGATCTGGGCGAAGCTCGTTTCTGCCTTGGTATACAAATTCACAGAGACAGAAAACAGAAGTTGGTTTACATTACACAATAGAGGTACGTCTACAACATATTAGTCAGATATAATCTAATGAATAGCAAGTTAGCTCTCTCACCAATGGAACCAGGACTCAAATTGTCAAAGGACCAGTGTCCCCAAACAATTCATGAGAAGCAGCAAATGCATGAGTATCCTTACCATTCTATTATAGGATCTCTTATGTATGCCATGATCTGTACCAGGCCAGACATAGCTTTTGCAGTCAGCTCTCTCAGTCAGTAAATGACTAATCTGGGTATAGCACATTGGAAGGCTCTTATCAGAGTCATGAGATATCTTCGAGCTACTATGGACTTTTGCATTTGTTATGGAGCAGTCGGCAACAAAAAACTCAATCTACTTAGTGGTTACACAGATGCAAGTTGGGCAGGAGATGTAGACACTCGTAAATATACTTCCGATTTATAGTCTTCCTAAAAAATGGTCCAGTTTCCTGGAACGGATGCAAGCAATCTTCGATAGCTCTATCTTCCACTGAATCAGAGTATATCATAGCCTCTCAAGCTACAAAGGAAGCAATTTGGTTGAAGAACTTACTCTTAGATATCGGTCGGAATCAATATGCTCGGACGACCTTATTTTGTGATAATCAAGGTGCCATCGCTTTATCAGCCAACCCTAGATTTCATTCCAGGAGTAAGCACATTGAACTGAAGTATCATTTCATCATAAGCAAAGTTCTCAACGAAGAGGTCACAGTGCAGTACTGTAGAATGCAAGATATGACAACAGATGTTTTTACTAAAGCATTAATTTTGGAGTCACACAGAAGATTTCGTGTATTTGAAAAGTCAAACTCTAAGTCAATTGCCATATAAACAAATGTAGCAAATTTGACTAAACTAGTTGAAATCTCTCACACTCCCTCTTTAACTAGTTTTAGCATAGACTTTGATAACACTCCAAGTGATGTCTTATGCTTCATAAACAAGTCCTTTGTCAATTCTTTAAAGTAGCTTCCATAATTGATATACAGAATAGTGTCCACTTTGGATGCTTCACTATCTCTTACATCAATTTTACACAGCAAGTTGTAAATAGAACATGAAGAACTAAATAGAATGTAAATGAGATGATTCTTCCATGTTATAAACTTTAAACTCTCTGTAAAATTATAGCAACCGAACAATAAATGTGAGTGATAACCATTTGCATATTTGTATCCTGTCTCCTTGTCTTTCCTTGATATGTCTCCACCGTAAAACTCCATGAATAGGCCTCCATCTCCATCTTGTCACAAGATGCCATCATCACTTGATAAATTGATCATGAATGAGTGATATAATGAGACTTCAATAGCTTCATTTCCATCAACAAAACCAGCCAAGAATGCTAGTACAAATCCAACATCACAATGATGCTCACCAATGTAGCTAGTTTGACCATATCTTGAGAATTTGCACACATCCACATGAAATTGCTCAAACATGAGATAGAACAAGTAAAGTAAACTTAAAAAACACTTCTTTGCTGCTCATTTTACCTTACTTGAGTCTTCAATAACCAGCAAAAATAGATCCATAACATCTTTTCCAATTGACTCTCCTTGGATGCTCTTGACTAGCTCCAAATTGCCAACTCCCTTTTTGACTTGTTGAAGTCCTTTGAGATTAACCTCTTGATCATCAGCTTAACCATAAAAGTCATTGAAAAAAACTTTTTTTCCAGATCCATTACTTGTTGGAAAACCATGAAAACATCCATCCATTTGCATAGCATCATCTACACAAGAACATTCACCAAAGCATGTGAGAAAAGCAAAATGAGTCACTTCCACTTGCTTACCCTTCTCATCATATGTGAGCCTTAAAGGTGTTTGCCTTTGCCTTGATGTCCTCCTTGGCTTTTGACTTGATGATGGTCCTTCATCATCACCATCCAAAGTAGGATCCTTTACATCATCATCAAGAATGTTAGATCCCTCTACATCATCATCAATAATTCTTGAAAATACTTTTGGAATGTTCCCCTCATAAAAAATGACATCTCTACCAACAATCACCTTGTCAGTAGAAGGAACGTAAACCTTGTAGGCTTTACTCACCTCACTATATCAAACAAATATACCTTTCCTTGAAGATGGATCCTCCTTGGTCCTATCATCAAGAGTTATGTTGGCATAACATGTGCATCCAAAAGTTCTAAGAAAATTGACACTCGACCTCCTCCTGAATAGCATCTTAAAAGGTGTCCTTCCATCCAAAATAGCACTTGGCCGTTGTTGTAAAACTACCATTACAAGCTTTACTTCCGGCGCCACTGGCGCCAGCAGCGCCCTTGCTGCTCCCGGCGCCACTGTGACCAGAATCCAGCCGGCGCCAAGTTCCTATGGCTGAAAATCTCAGATCGATGTGCAATCACCTCACACGATCTAGGCATGATTAAAGGAAGCCTGGAAATCAATAAAATCTAGAGAGAGAAAATGACTTTCTAGAGAGAGAAAACGTGCTTTACCAGCCAAGCTACTTGAAGCCAAGCTCGATGTACACTTCTTGTTTTGACTGTGAGGCAACTGACCAGTGATGGAATTGTGAAAAGTCAAGTTTTGCGCGACGGACATGGTGCTTCAAACAAACGCAAAGAGATACTTCATATGCGGATCAAACTAGTGTGACCCTTTGGCTCTCCACGAGGTCAATGGTTACATTTGGGCTGATTCAAAGAGCTACTTCAAGCTAAGTGAGAGGTGCATTGCGGAGTACTCAATCTTTGCCTACCTTAAAGAGCCAAGAAGGGAATGTATCAAGATCAAGCTGGGACAAGGAGAGAAATCAAGGTGCAGAAGTAACAAGGCACGGAGTGGACCATAAAGTGGGCAATCAAACGCTAAATCCTTTGGCTCAGGGAGCCTTGATACCTGTGCGGAATTGATCAAATCAGGAGCTCAGGGAGCTCAACACAAAGTGCATCAAGGACAAATCAGGAGCTCAAAGAAGTTCCAAAGTCGAAAGTCAGGATCGACAGGGGCGAACATTTCAAAGAAAGGCCTCTATCACCAGTTAATAAGGTTCTTGGGTTTTACAAAAGTGATATAAAATCTACGCTTTTCCCATACAAAGAGATATTTTAAGTTATGTAATTTTTCAGTACAAAGAGCTGAGCCTCCGACTTGTGGTGTGCCAGCATCAATGCTAATAAAAAGTGGTCAAATAAATTGAGTACTGTGCCAAGTAGCTTAAATGTACAATTATTTTAATTGGGAGACACCTTTACTTTAATCTGACATCTGATGAGGACATCAGATTTTATAAAGGTGGGGTGGATGTTGTAAAGCTACCTTTACAAGCTTTACTTCCGGCGCCACTGACGCCAGCATTGTCCCCGGCGCCAGCACCGCCCCTGCTGCTCCCGGCGCCAATGGCACCGGCACCACTCTCGATGCCACTGTGACCAGAATCCAGCCGGCGCCAAGTTCCTATGGTTGAAAATCTTTGATTGGTTCTAGCGAAGTCCAGAGAGTCAGATCGATGTGCAATCACCTCACACAATCTAGACATGATTAAAGGAAGTCTGGGGATCAATAAAATCCTAGAGAGAGAAAATTGTGCTTTACCAGCGTGGGTAGAGTGCTTGGTATGAGGGGGGTGCCGAATCCCACCAATACTATAGGGGAGTGCGGGTTGCGACTCAGGACGAGCTCCAACCAAGTCTCAGCCTCCTTTGCTAGAATGTTGTCATGGCTCTCGCCTTGGCATGCTAGCACCCCGTAGACTAGGGTCGGTCACACACTTGAAATGTAACCTTCTCAGATTTATCAATAAAGCGGGATTTTTCTCAAACTGACTCTGATTACCTTCTGGGTTTCAATGTTCGGTAAAAGCGCCAGTTGTAAGGCCGCTTCACAATTTTTAGGTTGGCACATAGCTGAGGGTCGTATCCCGGGACGCCAGCGGTATGCCGTCGGGATTATTCGTTCCGTGGCGCCAGCGGTATGCTGTCGAGACCATTTGGTCCAGGAACTGGTTGTCTCCATATCTGTCGTGGCTTGTGGTTCTGAGTGTTCCTTGCACTCTTGGGGAACGGGCTCTAACCTGTCGGCTGAGTTGGATGGCTTGCTTGGGTGGAAGTTACCTGTTTATGGCTGTCCAGTCTGGCATGGCGCCAGGTTGGCTTCCAGCGCTCGTGACAAAACTTTCAGTTGGTTAAGTCTGATGTAAGTCAGACCACTTGCTTGGAATGGATGTTACTCGTTTGTAATGAAGCTTCGAGTTGGTTAAGTTTGATGTATGTCGGGCGGCTTGCTTGGAGGGAAGTCACCCACATCGGGACCCTCGATCTGGCATGGCGCCAGGTTGGATCTCAATGTTGGTTTTCGGAACTTCAAGTTGGTTAAGTCTAATCGTTGTTGGCGAGTTGGCTGCTTGTATGTCAAGTGGGTTTGGATGGCAAGAATTGAAGGTTGGGAATCTAAGTCGGGGTTCCTGGCTCCCTTTGGGATGCCTGCGCTACAGCCACCTATTGCACAAGAAATTAGAACACAACAAAGCTTGATCCCAAAATGGCTTATCAAGGTTATCACTTAACCTCATGGCTTTAGCACTTTCAAAAAAGTCATATCTTCCTCTCGGCCACTCCATTTTGTTGTGGGGTCCTTGGTGTTGTATACTCCCTCTTGATCCCATAACCGTCACAAAAAGCCTTGAACTTGGTAGATATGTATTCTCCACCATTGTTACTCCTCAAACATTTGATTCTTGTAGAAAATTGGTTCTCCCTTGCATTCTTGAACTTGGCAGAGACATTGTACACTTCATCTTTGCTCTTTAGTAAATCATCAATGAAGGTTACATACATCTTAGCTCCACTATTGCTAATTGTAGTAAAATAATGAATATCCAAATATCCTTCTTGAAAAGGCTTTGTAGATCTAGATGTAAATCTATTATAAAGTAGTCTATGTGACTTTGACAAAGTACAAGACTCACAAACATGATTGATACTTTTTAAGAAACTTGGAAGACTAATCACAACTTGCTTTCTAGCCATTACCTCCAATGACTTGAAGTTGAGGTGTCCCATCCTTTTATGCCAAACCTCTTGAATAGGTATTTTCTCTCTTGCAACACATCCAACTTGGTTAGCAATAACACAAGCATCTAGTTTGAATAACTTCCCTTGCCTTTTACCTTTTGCAATCAAGATATCCTTCCTCTTGATCATACAAGCATCTCCATCAAACTCAACTTTGAGGCCTTTACTTAACAATTGACACACACTAAGTAAATTCTTGGGAATAGATGGAATGAACAAAACATCCTCCATGAATATTCCTATTTGTAGAGAGAGAACAAAACACCCCTTTGATTGCACACTCACCATCATTGGCCGTGTAGATCACCCTCTTGCCATCTCCATATGCCAACAAAGAAGTGAAGTACACTTTGTGAAAATTCATGTGTGAACTTGCTCCACTATCAATCCACCATGGATCTAGATCTCCATCATTAGCAAGCATACATGAAGACATCACAAAAGCATCATCATTTGTATTTTGAACATCCAAACTATCCTCATCAAAAGTAAGATTACCTTGCTTGTCTCTTTGATCTCAATTCTTTTTGTAACACTCACTTGCAAAGTGTCCTTTTGTAAGGACCATAAGAGATAACCCCCTAAGATGAGGATAGGAGCAATTTAAGGAGGGAAGAATGTTATGGCCATATTCGGTTAAGGACCTGGAATAGTCCTAATATGGTACACCGGCCCTCCAATATTCAAGATTGTTGGTCACGCCAGGATTTAATTCCATGTCAAGGCCGGTTTATGACTAATAACCTTGAGAGGACCCAGACACTCATTGATAATCAATCATGCAACCACTGGAAGGGTCAATTCTCTAACATGCAATCGGTTTCACCCCTTGTTACACATTGTTAGATTTAGTTGTTTTTCATGCAATTGCCAGAAGAGTAGCCAAATGACAGAAAATCGACACATGGTCCCCCGCATATGCAAAAACAAGCCAATCTCACCACATGCATAACCTTAAACAAAGCAATGTAAGCCCTAAAAAGGTTTTTTTTTTTCACATTAGAAAAAAATGAGCAATAGGGCACAATGCGTATCCCACGGCCATCATACTGCTTCTGCTCTCTTCCTCCTCATGCATGCTACAGCCGCCAGACCCACCTGTGATGTTAAGGAGAAATGCTATAGCCCCTTCATCAACGCGTCTTCACAATCAAGCAAAAGGATGATCCATCAAACGACCACCGTTCTAGAACATCAGATCAAACAGCCACTCGCTGAAACAACTACCAAACAGGGTTCCAAAAATGCTTTCCAATCATTCAGCTGCGCCCTCTGCTGTAAATACCAAATCTGATTCCAAGGAGCAATGGATGGCAACGCTAAATGATCTTACATCATCCCCATTAAGTACTATTCTATGCTCAATAGAAAGGTAACAAGATTGCACTCTTTCATGCAAAACATCTAGATGAAGATCCTTCCTTACTGGTTTCTACACTTTGCTCCATAGGTCTTCCAAACGAGAAAATACACATATGGAAAGCAAGAGTGATCCGAAACAGTCACAAGGTTGTCTTCCAACCCTCAGCAAGCAAGGAAAAACAACTGCCTATCAGTTCAATAGTTGTTAAGACAAAATCTATTGTCCTTTGCTACGTCTGTGAACTGAAATACAAAATGATATAGAGTTAATGAGGTTAACTCTAATCTTTCCACTTTCACATAGACAGCAGAACACGATTTTTGGATACAGGGTTACATTCTCCTCTGCTACCCAATGGGATCTGCATGCTCCCTATTCCAATCATTCACAAACAATGCTACTTTCCATCAAAAAGTTTAAACCAATCAGAAAGTAGAATTGTCAATTATTTTTCAGAGAACAAAAAAACATACAGATGAGGTTTAGCAAGCCTCTGCTTAAACAACATACCATTAAAGAGTTGTATAACAGGAGTTCCCATCAACAATCCATGGCATACAACAATATTGGAGGATTAATTTTCTCAACATGCAAATAGCAAAATCATGGTTACTAGTTTCTAATAGTTTGTTTAATATGATAAATTGAACACACCCAATCTATCAACAAACATAACTAGTTCTGCTTGTTATTAATCTTTAATGACATGGGAAACAAGCCACTGGATTCATTACACAAATCATACTACATCAATAGAAATCCTCTCAAGGTTCTACAAAAAACAAATAAAAAATGAATCACTCCAATTAGAGGCAATATTAACAAAAAGATAACCCGGTGGAAGTGCACTCTACCACTCCTCTTGCCAATATGCTTCAAACCAAAATTAGAGAATCAAAAACTCGATTTTCCTCTTGAGAGTTCCGCACACCAATCCGAGACATAACTCCATGTGCTTCCAATCCGATGTAGAGCTTGCCTCCAACCTATCCAAGACCGCATCTTAGCCGGGATCTGATACCAATGTAAAGACCATAAGGGATAACCCCCTAAGATGAGGATAGGAGAACACAATAAGAGAGACAATGGAGCCAAACCACCCAACCAATCCTAGATCAAACCTGGATCTAGCCCCCAAGCCATGCCATGTGAAGCAAGAGGAGAAGAGAGAAGCTGATAACCTAAACCCAATATGTCGACGGGAGAATCCCTACCTCATTATATAGAGAGTAGAGTCCTGTGCATGAAACCATGCAACCCCCATGCAGGTCAATTATAAATAGGCCAAATCTCTTCATGCAGTCCTTCTGCCTATATCTGTCACACAAACATGCAATACTCCATATGTCTCAATTAGAGTGTCTGGGTCCTCTCAAGGTTATTTGTCATAAACTGGCCTTGACATGAAATTAAATCAGGGCGTGACCAACAATCTCGAATACTGGAGGGCCGGTGTACCATATTAGGACTATTCCAGGTCCTTAACCGAATATGGCCATAACACCTTTGATGCCACAATAGAAGCACTTGAGCTTTGAACTACATTTGAAGGAGTCTCCCCTTGATCTTGCCCTTAGACCACTTGCCTTTGCTTTTGCCCTTGAATTTTCTCTTGATGAACATAGCCTCCTCTCCAACTTGAGATGTTGATGAAGACCCACCTCTTGCTTGAAGCCTATATTTCTCATTGATCAGGATCTTTTGAAGATCCATCAAACTTGGCAAATTTTTTTGAATAAAAAAAAACAATGTTAGAATGAGCATCCAACAATCCATTAAGAATAACTTGAACAAGCTCTCCTTCCTTAATGCTCTCATCAATGCAAGCTAACTCATCATTCAAAGCTTTCGCTCTCAAAACAAAAATATTTGGACTCTCTTCACTCTTTTGCAAACAAGAAAAGATTTTCTTTCTTAGAGTCAACACTCTAGAAGTAGACTTGGACTCATAAAGCTTCTTCAAAACTTCGCAAGCCTCACTTGATGAAGTACACTTACCAACTTCCTTGAGAAGTTCATTGATAACATTCATCTTTATCATATGTAGAGCTCTTTTGGCCCTCTTGTCATACCTCACTTGATCTTGTTGTGTTGCTGGCCTCTCTTACAAACCTACAACAATATCCAAAACATCATTCATCTCAAGAAGTGATTCCATCCTCACTTTCCACAATGAATAGTTACTTGAGGTAAGCCTATCATTGCCTTCCAACATGTATCCACTTGATGTAGCCATGTAGCAATGACCTGATCCTCTCTTTCAACCTGTTCCAATGCACAAATAACTCTTTTGAAGAATTTCAACAGAGTTTATAAATTTTTACAAGGATCAGGGGATCAAGAGACAAACCACTACACCCTATTCACCACAACAGAACAGAGTTGTAGAACGAAAAAACAGATCCATTGTAGAGATGGCTAGGGAAATGCTTAAGATCAAGGGTTTGCCAAATACTTTTTAGGCAGAAGCATGCAACACAACTACTCGTATCTTGAATTGGTGTCCTACAAAGTCCGTGGAGGGTAAGACACCTTACGAAGCTTTTACTGGAAAGAAACCTAATGTTTCTCATTTACGAGTATTCGGTTGTGATGCTTACGCTCATGTACCTGATGAAAAACGAAAGAAGCTAGATAAAAAGCTATTAAATGTATTTTCCTTGGATATGATGAAAGAGCCAAGGCATACAAGATGTATGATAGATGCACAAAAAATCATGATTTTTAGAGATGCTACTTTTGATGAGATGGGTAAAAGTGACCAAATAAAATTGACAATTGATCCCTTTGATGATAAAGCTAAAGTGCAAGTGAAGGAAGAAGTTGGTGTCAATATGGAAGAGCCAATGGAAAAAGACAGGGTTAATAATGAGATTCCTAGGAGAGTGCATAAGTGGTACTTGTCAGTAACAAGTGATGCTAATAAGGGAGATACTCCCGAATAAGTGAGCATGGAGAGCTTAGAAGATCAAGTAGAACTCTAAAACCTCCTACAAGATTAGAGATAAATCTAGCCCTAATGGATCCTGTGCTCAAGGCTCAAGAACCAAAAACTTTTGATAAAGCAAAGGAGCACAAGGAGTGACATGAAGCTATGGAAATAGAAATGGAATTTATATCGAAAAATAGGACATGGAACTTGGTTGAGCTACCTGATGGTAAGACGCCTATCACTTGCAAATGGATATACAAGATCAAATATGGAACTGATGGGCAGCTCAACAAGTACAAAGCACGGTTGGTTGCGAGAGGATTTGAGCAGCATGAAGTTATTGATTCTGAGAAAACCTTCGCACCAGTAGCTAAGATAGTAACTATATGTTCTATCATTGCTATTTCTACTTTCTATGGTTGGAAGATCCAGCAAATGGACGTTAAATCTACTTTTCTTAATGGAGTGCTGGATGAAGAGGTGTACTTAGTACAACCTCAAGGATTTGTTGAGCCAGGGAGAGAGCATCTCATTTGAAGCTCAACAAAGCCATTTATGGATTGAAGCAAGCACCACGGGCATGATACTCTTGCATTGATGAACACTTCAAGCAAAGGGGAATGGTAAAGAGTGATGTTGATCCTAATCTTTACATTCTAAAACAAGGTTCAGATATAGTGTTCATTGTGTTGTACGTGGATGATTTGATTATTACAGGAAGTAATGAGAGCTTAATTGATGAAATAAAATCAGATCTTTCCAATGCTTTTGACATGATTGATCTAGGATTGATGCACTATTTTCTTGGCATTGAAGTATGGCAAAAGGAAGACATGGTCTTTCTTACACAAAGCAAATATGCACGAGATTTGCTTTATAAGTTCAATATGCAGGATTGTAAGCCTTTGAGTACACCTATGGATGTCAACATGAAGCTTACCGCATATGATGAATCTGAAAAAGTGGATGCTTATTAGTATAGACAGCTGGTGGGTAGTTTAATTGATTTGACACACACACGACTTGATATTTCTTATGCTGTTGGTGTTGTTAGTCAATTTATACAAGATTCTAGTCAAGCACACTGGAAGTCTGCTAAACATATTCTCAGATACATTCGAGGGACATTGAACTTTGGTTTGAAGTATGATCAACCTGAAGCGCCAATGTTGGTAGGTTATACAGATGCCAATTGGGCAGGTAATATTGATGACAGAAGATCTACCAATGGTCATACATTCAGTTATGGTACAGCTGCAATTTCATGGAGCAGCAAAAAGCAACCTACAGTAGCCTTGTCATCGACGGAAGCTGAATATCGAGCACTCAGCAATGCTACACAAGAAGCGGTATGGTTACGCAGATTGCTTGTGAATTTAGGTCAACCACAGGTGGATGCGACTACTATATCTTGCGATAATCAAAGTTGCATTCACCTTGCCAAAAATCCAGTTTTACATGTTCGAACCAAGCACATCAAAATACACTATCACTTTGTTCGAGAGAAAATTCTTGATGGAGCCATTGATCTTGTTTTTTGTAAATCTGAAGATCAAATGGAAGATATTTTTACTAAGTCATTAGGTAGATGTAAATTTGAGAAGTTTCGTACTCTATTAAGAATAGAAGAATGTAATTTTATCATTGAGGGAAATCAATGATAAATTTCATTAGATTGACGTCTCTATCTCAGGGTGTTTAATTGAAAAAGTACCAATTGACTCCGGGTCAAGCGTCAATATTATGATGAAAGATATAGCGCATGCACTTGGACTTACTGATATCGGTTTTCCAAAGAGACTGCTTTATATTGTGATTTTAGATGTTTTTAACTCATTTATTGTTCTTAGATTAAAAGCTGGTTGTCAACGGACATTTAAAAGTATCGGCGACTAGTATCACCAGTTAGGATGTGGTTTCAAACATACAAAAGCGAAAGATATTGATGCCAACTAATCTCATATCGAACATATTGCATTGCTTATTAGTGTATCTGACTTATTAGCCAGACCGATCTATTGGTCTATGCACCTAATAAAGTTTGTCAGTCAAACAAGGTCTGTTGCATCAGATAAACCAAAGTAGAGAAACATAAAAATGTCTCAGCACCATCCAAATGTAGTCCGACAATCTGTCCTCAACAACAGAAAGCACTCATTCAAAAGAATATATTTCTACCAAGTTCAAGGCTTTTTGTGATGAGCATTGGATCAAAAGAGAGTACACAAGCCCAAAGACACCACAACAAAATGGAGTGGCCGAGAGGAAGAATAAAACTTTGTGTGAAGGTGCCAAAGCCATGAGGTTAGGTGCTAATCTTCCTAATTATTTTTGGTATCAAGCTTTGTTGTGTGCTAATTTTCTATGCAATAGGTGGCCGAGTGCAATATTGGATGGAAAAACCCACCCTTTTGAAGTATTGTTTGGTAGAAGGCCAAGTGTCAACTTTTGGATGTATTTGCTATATCAACATCACTCTTGATGATAGAACCAAAGAGGATACATCTTCAAAGAAAGGTGTGTTTGTTGGCTATAGTGAGGTAAGCAAGGCTTACAAAGTTTACATTCCTTCAACAATGAAAGTGGTCATTGAAAGAGATGTCATTTTTTATGAAGGAAGTTTTTCAAAAGCTTCTTCAAGTGGTGGTGTGGACATTGGATCTAACATTCTTGATGTTGATGATGAGATTGATGCTACTTTGGATGTTGATGTTGAAGGGGCTACTTCAAATCAAAAGCCAAGGAGGACAAAGCAACAACCTTTGAGGCTCACTTATGATGAAAAAGGTCAGCAAGTTGTTGGTGATACAATTTATGCTTTCTTATCCTCTTTTGACGAATCTACGTGTGTAGATGAAGCAAGGATCAAAGAGGAGCGGATCCAAGCAATGGATCCTGAGTATCACGCTCTTATGAAGAATGAAACATGGAGATTGGTTGAACTTCCAAAGGACAAGAAGGCTACTGGATGCAAATGGATCTTCAAAGTGAAGACAAACCAAGATGGATCAATCAACAAGTACAAGACAAAGTTGGTGGCAAAAGGATATGCACAAGAACATGGTATTGACTATGATGAGACCTTTGCACCCGTGGTAAAGATGGTAAGCATTCGAGTCATTATTTCACTTGCTACAGTTTTTGGATAGGATCTATGGCAATTGGACATTACAAATGCATTCTTGAGTGGGGATCATCATCACGTTGGAAGGCAGTGATAGGCTTACCTCAATCAACTACTCTACTTAGAAGGCAAAGATGGAATCCTTTCTAGAGATGAATGAGTTGATGGATATTATTGTAGGTGTGGATGAGAGACCTTTGGCACCGCAAGATAACTTGAGGTATGACAATAGGGCTAAGAAATCTCTACATGAGATGAACCTGACTAATGAACTTCTCAAGGAAGTTGGTAAGTGCACAACATCAAAGGAGACTTGGGATTCTTTGAAGAAGCTTTATGAATATAAGTCTACATCTAGAGTGCTAACTCTAAGAAGACAAATCTTTTCTTGTATTCAAAAGAAGGATGAAGGTGCTCATGCTTTTGTTTTGAGGGTTAAGGCATTCAATGATGAGTTAGCATGTATCAATGGAAAGCATTAAGGAAGTAGAACTTGTGCAAGTCGTTCTTAATGGCTTGTTGGATGATCATACTAATCTTGTTCAAATTTTTGCTATCCAAAAGACTTTGCCAAGGGTGGATTTGCAAAAGAATTTGGTGAATGAGGAGTTTAGGCTTTTATCAAGAGGAGCTGCATCTACTACATCTCATGGAGGCTGTAATACCCTATTACATGCATGTTTTTCTTGAATTAGTAAAACGCCAATCAACCTACTCAACTGATGAAGATAACCACCGAATATGAAGAAATATCTAATGATCCCGACAATGACAAGTTATTCAAAGATATATCGAAGATAAAGAGGCCTAAAATAGATGTGACTGAAGGAAGGACTATAACCCAAAAGGCAGTTATGAAATGACATGAACCTTAATAAGAAGGCTAGCCCTTAGAGAAGAACATTCTAGAAGACTCATTTATTATGCCTCAAGCAAACGTTGCAACCTTCCATATGCTTGCTTGTAGCGCAGACATCCCAAAGGGAGCCGGGAACCACGACTTAGCTTCCCAGCCTTCAACTCTTGCCGTCCAAACCCACTTGACATACAAGCAGCCAACTCGCCAACAACGATCAGACTTAACCAACTGGAAGTTCAGAAACCAACATTGAGATCCAACCGGACGCCATGCCAGATCGGGGGTCTCGATGTGGGTGACTTCCCTCCAAGCAAGCCGCCCGACATACATCAAACTTAACCAACTCGAAGCTTCGTTACAAACGAGTAACATCCATTCCAAGCAAGCGGTCTGACTTACATCAGACTTAACCAATTGAAAGCTTCGTCACGAGCGCTGGAAGCCAACCTGGCGCCACGCCAGACTGGACAGCCATAAACAGGTAACTTCCACCCAAGCAAGCCATCCAACTCAGCCGACAGGTTAGAGCCCGTTCCCCAAGAGCTTAACCCATTCACGTTCATGCAAGGAACACTCATAACCACAAGCCACGACAGATATGAAGACAACCAGTTCCTGGACCAAATGGTCCCAACAGCATACCGCTGGCGCCACGAACCGAATGGTCCCGACAACATACCGCTGGTATCCCGGGATACGACCCTCAGCTATGTGCCAACTTAAAAATTGTGAGGCGGCCTTACAACTGGCGCTTTTACCGAACACTGAAACCCAAAAGGTAATCAGAGTTAGTTTGAGAAAAATCCCATTTTATTGATAAATCTGAGAAGGTTACATTTCAAGTGTATGACCGACTCTAGTCTCTGGGGTGCTAGCATGCCAAGGCGAGAGCCATGACAACATTCTAGCAAGGGAGGCTGAGACTTGGTTGGAGCTCGCCCTGAGTCGCAACCCGCACTCCCCTATAGTATTGGTGGGATTCGGCACCCCCCCTCATACCAAGCACTCTATCCAGGCTGGTAAAGCACGTTTTTCTCTCTCTAGAAAGTCATTTTCTCTCTCTAGATTTTATTGATTTCCAGGTTTCCTTTAATTATGCCTAGACCGTGTGAGGTGATTGCACATCGATCTGAGCTCTTTGGACTTCGTTAGAACCGATCAAAGATTTTCAGCCATAGGAACTTGGCGCCGGCTGGATTCTGGTCACAGTGGCGCCGGGAGCAGCAGGGACGCTGCTGGCACCGGGGACAATGCTGGCGCCAGTGGCGCCGGAAGTAAAGCTTATAAAGGTAGCTTTACAACACTGCTTCTTATTGGAGCAAAGTCGAGTGACAAGGATGCCACCTAGGAAATGTACATTTGTAATTTTCCTATTGGATGAAATTAGTTAATCAAATTGAATAAGAAGTGGCATATTGGTTACTAAAGAGCTACGTACTTTTGCACTCGTTCACTATATGAACACCACTTACGCTTCAATGCAACCACCGATATGTGCATAAGATTCATGTCTAACACTAAGATCCATTAACACTAAGCATTAACAATACATCCATTAACACAAATAGCAATTATAGATCATTCTACACATAAAATTGCATGCAATCACAAGTATAGTGCACCAATGGATAATAGAACCCGAGAGAACCATGTATAAGCATGAAATGAGATAGAGAAGAGAGAAGAATTTGCTAAGTGTTGGTCAAATGATAGAGAAAGATACATGGTAGAGTTTGGTGGTGATGCTTGTTTCATTACAAAGGAAGAAATCTTGGTTGCTAGGGGCAATAGACAAGGTAGACTTTTCAAGTTTGATGCTTTTGTTATGGCTAACAAAAAGGATGGAATGAAAAAGGGGATTGGTCTTAGCTTTGCAAAGTTACCTTTTAGCATCAATAAGATTGGTGGATCTTATGCAAAGTCTAAAAAGCTTTCTTATGCTAGATCTAGGTCAAGATCTAATATGCTTCTTGGAGATGTTTAGCTTTGTGCTAACTTGGCTAGTTATGAGGATAATGATGGTTCTTCAATGGTTCTTCATGGCAATTTCAAGCATGCAAAAGGTAAGGAAAGAGCTAACTTCATCAAGGGAGGTGAAGCTTCTTCCTTGAAAAAGATTGTTGCTAATGATTTCTTTGATCATATGGAAAAAGATGTTGCTAGGTGCATTCATTGAGGAGATGGTTCTTTTATATTATTTTGTGATGAGTCCAAGAAAGTCAATTTTGCAACAAGTGGAGTCACATGTCTTCATAAAGAGAGTAGATCAAATGGTTCTATCAAGAGACTTGGTGAGGGAGATAGTCACAAGTTAAGAAGAAGAGAAGTATGTGAAGATTTCAAAGTAGGATGTACTTTGAATGATGTCATTGTGAATGACATTGAGAAAGAATCATTATTATTTGAGTCATTTCATAAAACATTGAGTAAAGAGTACTTCAATAATCCTTATGTTGAAGGTACTAATCATTTTTTTCATGGCTTCTAATGTTTTTGAGGTTTCTGCTTCTTATAATGCAATCATTAAGAGGGAGTCTTATGAAGGAAAGAGCAATGGAAGATTGGTTCTTGGAAAGATTCAAGACATGAATCTCACATCTGTTCATGAACTCAAAGGATTCTATGATTATGAATTGATCACTCATGATCAAGATAGCAAAAGGTTGGTTGGAGAAGACTACATGGAGCAAATCGAGAGGCAATTTCTTCAAGGCAAGGGAGATCTCATTGGTGAGCTTATTGAGGTTTGTTATGGACTCAAGAAGATTGGATTTATTAGGTTTGATACTCCTCTTCACCTACTCTACTTCATGTTGGATGGGAAGTTTGGAATCTATCTTTTGACTTATGATGGTGCCACCAATGACATTGTTTTCACTAACCTTTATGGAAGATCAAGATCAAGCATTGATGAGATCTTGTTGGATCTAGATCATATGTTTAAGAGGGAGTATTTCCAGAGGGTCAGCTCTAAAGATATTCATATCTTTAATATCTTTGATGATCTAGAGAAAGGTAATCAAGTGGAAGCGACTCACTTTGTTTTACTCACATGTTTTGGAGAATCTGTAAGAAATAGTGAAGCATCCAATTTGGATACTATTCCCTATATCAATTATGAAAGATAATTTAGAACCTTAGAAAGGAGATCTATACTTAGGATGGAGATCATTCTAAAATTGGATCAAAGTAGTATGGTTAAAACTATGCCAAAACTAGTTGAAGAGGGAGGGTGAGAGATTTCAACAAGTTTAGTTATATTTTGGTAAATTGTCAACATGAGGCCAAAACTCATTTTAGACTTAGAGATTGAAGTTATATTAGTTTAAAATACATTCAACAAACACTTTTTGAAAGTATGGGAAAGTTAGTAGTTGAGTTTGAGAGAGATTCAAATTTAAACTTTGGGTACATTGAATCTAGTCCCAAAAATAGTAGGGTTTACATTTTGGAGGGAAAGCCAAGTGGCCAAATATGGTTTGGACTTATTATAAAAGGAGGAAACTCATGGAGAGACACATCTTCTATCTTCTCTCTCTCATTTCATCATTATACATGATTCAATGTATTTAAATGAACCAATAAGAGGAGGTCTAAATGTGACCTTATCAACTTACCTAGTTGTTAAAAATAGAAAATTCATTATTCTCAGGCTTTAATAACATGATAAAGTCTATCTTTAAGTTGAAATTGCATATTGGCCTCAAAATTGCCGAATAAACTCAACTTAACTAGTTGACATCTTTCACACTCCCTTTTCGACTAGTTTTATCACACAAATTTGATCCAACTTAAGAATTATCTCCATTATAAGAATAGACATTCTTTCTATGGTTTTATGATTTCACAATTGACATAGATAATAGTGTCCCTATTGGATGCTTCACTATTTCTTACATCAATTTCACATATCAAGATGATATCAATTTTACATATCAAGAAGTATATAGAATGTAAAGATTAGGATTACTCCTTGCTTCCACCTTTGATATCTCTGGAAAATAACAGCAACCAAGCAATAAATGTGAGTGATCAACAAATGATTGCATGTCTCTCCCATACTCCACTCCATGTGAAATATTGGTGTTCAAAACTTCCAAAAATGAGCCTCCATTGCCACCTTTCCACAAAGAACCACATCAACCCTTGAAAATCCATGAGTAAAAGAGTATAATAATGATGCTAATCCAGCTAGATACGACTCCATATAACTAGTAGGTAGCACCAGTCCATCTTCAAGATCTACTTGACATAAGAAAATGACCATAGATTCACCAAAAATTAACAGTCTCCAAACATTGACACCACATAGCTCAAATAAGTAAAATGTCTTTGAACAACACTTACTTGCTGTTCCTTTGACCTCCTTAAGTCTTCAATAACCTGCAAAAACGGATCCAGAGTGCCATGTCAATTTGATTCCTATTCAAATTGCCACTTTCCCTTTTGTGTCGATAAGCTCATCAAGATCAACCTCTTGATCTTCCACTTGAACATCAAAACCATTGAACCATAACCTCTTTTCCAAATCCATTAATTGCATCCAATCCATGAAGACTACCATCCACTTGCATACCATCTACACAAGAAGATGTACCAAGATATGTGAGAAAAGCAAAGTTTGTACCTTCAACTTGCTTACCCTTCTCATCATTGTGTAAGCCTAGATGGCTTTTGCCTTTGCCTTGATGATCTTCTTAGAACTTGACTTGGAGAGGCATCTCCACCATCACCATCCAAAGAATCATCAACATTGTTATCAACATAAAAAATGTTAGATCCAATAACCACATCATCACTAGAAGCAACCTTTGAAATGTTTCCTTCAAAAAAAATGACATCTCTTCCTATCACCATTTTTTTAGTTAAAGTTGAGACGCCCCAATCTCTTGTGCCATACCTCTTGCATTTTTGGGATGTGACTTAACCGTTATGGTTAGGGGGGTTTTTTAAATGTGACAAGAGAGAGAGAGACTTTTTTGGCATGTTTGTTAGGGTTATATGTGACAAGTGAGAGAATTTTTTTTGCTATTACCATTAGGGTGATTTTTGGAGGAGAGGAAGGGCAAATCCCTAGCTTCAATTTCTACAATCTTATTTGGTTGAGAGAGGTTCACATGCCCTTAAGCCTTTACAAATGCCTCGATACCTTATACCTACATGTAGTCAAGGATTAACTCTAGTTAATCATTAAGGTCTAGTTCCTATTATGTGTGCCCAGCTCAACCGTCCCTTTTAAAAATTATGACGCCCTCAGAGTTCGAGTTCTACTCATCATATTTCACATGTCTCTCTATTGCCAGATTTCTGGGTACTCATCTTGGAGGCGATTGGCTAAATGCTGCACAGGGGGTACGCACGGAGTGCATGACCCCATGCCCCTTGTGAACGGGCCTGGCTCCTAGGCACTGGCTTCGGCTCCCTGCCCTGCATTTCTGAAGCTCCATGTGGCAATCGATGGGAAATCTCATAATTAAAAGGGGAGTTTCCCACTTAGCCATATAAGTGAAAACTCCCCCAATGACTTGCATGTGTTGGTGGTGTGTGGGTGCTGGGCGCCATTTTATAGAGGCAGGTTGTAGCTGTAACCAACACAGATGGAAATCAGGGTTGCACCACTGGTTATCGTACACTTGATTTAGTAGTAAAGGAAACACTTGATTTAGTAGTATCCTCCACAAGCTGCACCATTGTCGAACACTACGATGCTGAGTGCTGCTGTATTTGTACTGAATTCCTGGCTGTAGAGGTCGCCATATCCGCATGCACCATCTGATCACAGCCGTTGACAAGAGGAAGTATGACTCGCATAGTGTCAATGAGAAATTCAAAGTTCAAATAATTGTTGCTGTTAAACAATGTGTGGGCATTTTCTATAGGCTGCAGGGCGATCCATTTCGCATTTCTGTTTGTCAGCCCGTCATTTTCCATTTTCCATTTAGAGTTGGTAAAATTTTTCTCAATTTACCTCTGCGGTAAAACAGTCTCCTGAGGAGCGTCCGCTCCTCACACAGATGTAAGGTTCCTCTCATAGTTGTGGTAATACAGCTGTCAAATTATGCCATATAACAGTTCTTCTAAATATACATAAATTTTTTATAGTGCTTTACGAGCTGCAATCATGAGTCGCCTGTGCAGAAATGATGAACAGATGCTGGAGAGAAGATCCAATGCCGCCGCCAGATAAGTTGCATAAGCCATGCACAGGTAAGTTCCATAATGCTTGCAACTGACAGAAAAGAGAAAGGAATGTCTCTTAAGTTGCATGATGCAGAGAAGACATTAAATGATGGTTGCATTTTATAGTTATAAAACTTTACATGCAAAAGTAGTGTATGATTGTAAAACGGATTAAGACCAAAACTCAAAAGCTCTTATGATTCAATAAAGCAAGTTTGCAAATCTGCAAGAAATTCCGTTAGCATTGTCTTTCTCACAAACTTTCTTGACCTACCTGAACACATAATCTCGCCTTTGCAATGCAAGACCAAAAAGAGAGAAATTTCTTGAAAATGTGAAGGCTTTTGGAGTTAGAAATAGGAGCAGCGGCACGCTTATAAGTGAAAAAGATGAGATTTTAAGAAGCACCCACGTAATTTTTTTTTTATGCAGCAGCTTTTACTTAAAAAAGATGGAATTTTGAGATGCGCTCACTTAAAGTTTGCAGCCTGTTTACACATGTGAGTGACCACACACAGGAATAATTGCTGCTGCTGAAGCTGCAATTAGTGTCATGGCATCATCAGCGCCTTCCTGTGTTGTCCATATGGAGACCTACATAAACCCAGATCACTCTGAAGCTGAGCATGTAAGTCTACTGATGAAGAGAGGGGACGATGAAAGATGGGTTTGAGGGTTTAATTTAGCTGGGTTTAGGGTTTAGTCTCAGCAAATTCAAATTTCAACAGAGTGCATACGGGCACAGTGTATGTACGAGAGTTCAGATAGTTAGCCTTGTTTTCAACTCACCAAAGGAATTTATTGCTTCCAGATTGTTCGTGTCTCAGTTTCCAAATCTCTCTTACTTAGCCCTGATTTTAAGGTATTGTTTCTTTGTAAAGACCTGTTAGGGGTGATGAGGGCAAGCAAATAAATAGTATAGAAATGTGAGACCCAACTATAGGACTATGATCCCAATCTCCTTATTCAAGTCTTTATCAACCAGAATGCTTTCAATAGAACTAGTAGCAGCCAGTGCAGCAAAATAGTACTTGCTGGGCCTTTTTAAATTGGACAGTTGCAGCTCACCTTAAAATCTTCCTATTTTGTTTGATGGGAATAGGTTTTGACCATCAAAATCCCACACCATAAACATAATGCTTCTACTTTTGCTGACTTCAATATTTCTGGGAGATAGTTTATGACTCATCTTTTAAACCTTGACTCTGCTACTCATTTTTTTAATACTACTGAGGACTTTGTGTTTTCTGCAAGTCTTTGTGTAGCTTTTAGATTAAGCAAAATATTTGCGCAGACAGTCACAGGATGGGGGCTACATATACTACTTGATCAAGAGATTCCAATCATGCTCACCCTTTTGCATGTGTATAGCACTTCGTGCAAAAGCTATGGTCTATCTTAGTCAATGCTAGTTCATATGACCGCCAAGAAATTGGAACCTCAGTCCACTCTTCAAGTTATGAACACAATCACAGATGTTGCATCACATTATGCATAGGAGGACCATACTTGATGAGCAATGAACAATTTACTTCAAAGATTTTTAAAGAAGACCAACAATGATCATGGACAAAGCCCTAAAAGCAATGTATCCGAGTTCTTCCATGAATAGCTCAAGCATTTCAATAATCAAAAGGTAGTAAATGAACATTGATAATCCCTATTCATAGTCCTTTGGAGAATTCCAGAGCAGCCTTTTAGATTACCCTAATTGCATAATTTTAAAAAACAAGGGTGGTGGCAATTTTGGGGAGAAAACTGGTAGGGCTTTTAAGGAGGCATAAAGTGAATCATAGTGTCCTTAAAAGGATCATAAATCAAATGTCCTTAACAATCCTACACACAAAAACATGGTCCTCAATGTGGGGTTTACGAATACTAACATCAATTGTTGTGGTGTGCTTCAAGGCAAAGGTATGGCAGTTTGTCATTCTCTTTCCATTGATTATTCTTAGTCTTGAAATTAGCCGAGTCCCATATATTGTTGTTTGCTTATTTGGTACTATAATGGCTTTTGCTTTCATAGATGAGTTCAACAATTATAATTTTCTTGTTATCATTTGACTTTTTTGAAAATCAACATAAAAAAGAAATTGCACAAGTTTAATGATCAACAACTTTTGGGCTGTGTTGTATTCTTTTAAATCAGTGAACTTTTAAGAAAAGCAGCATTCTGAATAGAAACTTCATAACTGTCTTCAATAAGTAAGAAGAGGTGCCTAATGTTATAGCCATATCAGGTGGTTAAATATCAATATGCATAGTGGGACTTGAAGCATCCCAAAGTGTGGCAGAAAGTGTATGGACTTGCTTCTATAAGTAAGGTGTATTAGTACTAACATCCATGTATTCCCACGTGGCTTCCATCATAATGTCTTATTTTGTATCCCCCGTTATTGTTGTAAATCATGTTGTACTTGTATTGTTGTACATAGTTATTTGTGGTGCTAATAAATCAAAACTATGTTGCACCCCCACAAAAGTGGTTGCACCCCCACAAAAGTGGTCAACGTGCTAGAAGATCAATTAGAGTTTTATGAGCTTGTGTGCAACATTTGGCATCAGTGGATCCTTGTTATGTGTGTATTCTGAGGAGAGAGAAGTGGGCAGAGTGTGGCATGCCAATGAATCAAATCACGGTACACACTCGCATGAGGGATACTGATGTTGTGGAAAATTGGTTATAGAAGTGGGAGAAAGCATTCAGTGTGGCATTCATGATGAGATTGAGATGATTGCTGAAGCCACATGGTTTCAAGAGTTAGCACAAAGGTGGTGGAGGGAGGTGGAAAAAGATGACCTAGTTCCAACCACATGGGAGGCATTCCGGCAAATTTTGATGCAAAACTGGGTGCGTATGGATAAAAATAATAGAGGAAAGGGTACAGAGATTTGGGATAAGAGAGTTGTGGGCATTCCACTAATTGTACAAAGTTACATAGAAGAGTTCGATTTTGAGATAACACGACTTGTGCCGTTTCATAAGGTGCTAGGTTGGCATGCGATGTGGAAGCCACACATAGCATGGGATACTCATGTGTATGAGCTCCAATTTGATGGTGTGACACATTCCCTTCGTGGTGAGCAGGATGTAAGTTATGGACTCGGCTCATTACATTCGCCGCGTCCATTTACATTTACAGTTACTTTACTTTATGCATAAGCAGGCCTTGGGCCCTTTTTTATTCATTAGTGACATTCAGACTATATGGTTGGCCTTTGGCCTTATTATTCATTATTAGGCCAGTTGGACATGTTACTGGAGAGTGGGGGCCTTCTTGGAGGGCGCACTATTATCCCTCCCAGTTGGGCCCTAGCCACTGGAAGCTTCCTTTTAGGGCTTCCTCTTGGCTATAAGTAGGGAAACTGTGTCATTTGTCATTCAGCTGATGATATTGATCTCTCTCTTTAGCCTCCTTAATCTCTCTCTTTCCTGCTTTCTAGGGTTAAGTCTTGCTTATGTGATGCTTTCATAGCTTAATTCTAGATCAGCTGTGGCTTTATTCGTAACTTGGTATCAGAGCACTTTTCTGAGCACAATCTGGAATTTTTTCTTTGCTGTCTTGCCTTGCTCCTCCATCGCTGTTCCTACAGCTCCATTACCGTTTTGACGTTCCATCGCTGCTCCTTCCACTCCTTCCTGCCCAACATTCCCCCTGTTTTGTCCCCTCTTTTCTTTGCTGCCCAGCGCTCCTCCTCTTCCTTTCCATCGCTGTCCCTGCCTTCCGACCTATCACTTTCGTCTGATATTTTTCCAGTTTGCAGCCATCTTCCACAGTTAGTTCCCTGACTGTCCAGCGCCCATCCTCATCCAAAAACTACCCAATTCCGACATCATTTGCTATTCCAAACAGCTAAAATTCTTCAACCTGTAAATCGCTGCCTCAGTACTCCCAACTTGTCACTTTTGCCTTTTTTTTTTCTCCAATTCCAGCCATCTTTTACAGCTTATCAAAAGGCTGTCGCGCGCTCATTCTCCACCACATTTTCAGGAATTCTGACTCCGTTTACTCTTTCAAATTCACATTGTATCCCTGGCTGTCCAGTGCATTTTTACAGCTTCTCCATTGTTCATTGCTGTCTGTTTTTTTCAGTTGTGATAATATTGGTTGTAATAGGCTAATTTGGGGTGACGACAAGAGTCCGCTCCCTCAAGTTTTCGTCTATTCCTTCCACTGTCATTATGGCACATTCACCTACCCCGAGTGAGACTACTCAGGAAACCTTATCCGATCAGTTTCGTCGCATGGATGAGACCCTTTCTGGCCTCGTTCTTTGCTTCGATTCAGTTATGACCGGCTTTGCTACTATGTAGTCACAGATTGATTCTTTACAGCCTCATGGTCCTGGTAAAGCTCTTGTTTTTCCTACATTTGGGACTCCCCCTCCATTTGGATTTCCATCTTCTTCTGCTAGTCAGCCTGGTAGTGGACCGTTCATTCCATCTAACCCACCTCCTGGTTTCTTTCCTCGTCCGCCCCTTCCTGAGCCACACTTTGCTCGAGACTTTCGTGATAGGGTACAGCTTGCTACCTATTCCGGTTCCTCCGACGGGAACTTATTAGAGAATTGGTTTGCTAAGCTTGACACATATTTTCAGATTTACCCCAAGACTGATCCTCAGAAGATCCAGTTGGCTGCTTTACATTTAGATGGACGTGCCGCCACGTGGTGGCGAGTTTATAGAGTTGATCCTGATCGGGAAGGGCTCCATGTATGGCATACTTTTCGCCGTGACCTCCGCCATGCTATGATTGATCCTCAGTGGCTTGACCGCCAACGTGATACAACACTCAGACCAGTGATCTTGCTTCTTATACAGATCAGTTTATGGAGCTTTCTTATCTTTTCACAGATCTACAGCCCACTGAGCTTATTTCTCGTTACATTGCTAGGCTTCGTGGTGCTTTACGTTATGATGTTTCTTCCTTCCGTCCTACCACACTTGTTGAGGCGATGTCTCTTGCCAGTACTTTACAGCATAAGTACTCTGACACCCTTCCTTCTCGCTTCTCCCGACCCCGTCCTTCTGCTTCATCTTTTCCCGCTACGTTCACCCCTACACCGGCCCCTTCTGTTCCAGCTCTCTCCATTGCCCCTTCGCCTCCTCGTCCTCCGACTCCTCGACCTGCTTAAATTCTGTCGAAGTCCGACTCCATCGACTTCAACTTCAACATCAACTCCATCGACTTACTTGACATCATCGACTTACCCGACTTACTCGACAAATGACTCCATCAACCGACTTCGTCGACTTACCCGACTTACTCGACAAACGACTCCAACTCCATTGACAACTCGACTTCGTCGACTTACCCGACTTACTCGACAAACGACTCCAACTCCATCGACAACTCAACTTCATCGACTTTCTCGACTTCGTCGACTTACCCGACTTCGTCGACACTTCATCAACTCTCAACTAACTCGACTTACTCGACTCCCTCATCAGGGAAAAGTCGATCCATGGACTGTCAGACAACTTCAAGGACAACACTGACAGTCCACCTACTTGTACATAGATTTTACTACTTACAAAAATGGCTACCTACTACAAGGCGGCTCTAATTAATTATGTAGATCCAAAGTACTGATCACTGAACTGTAAGACATGTAAATAAAGTCTGTATCTTTCGGTCAGTAATTATGTTGATTAACCTTGACAATCAAGTTAGCAACGATCAAGCCTCTGAAGCTCTGCAATTTTTTTTGCGCCTCACAGATTAGCGCTCAGTTTCACGCTCATGTTACTCCATTTTTCTGATTAAGAGTGCATTTGTCCACACAACTATCTTGTTCATTTGCGCATTGTTACTGATTATTCGTCTTGATTATTGGTGGTAACTGACGCACTTCCGATCCGCAACCGTCCGTTGTTAAACTTCCGTTGCTATCCCACGCATTTTCGACATGATATCAGAGCTTCTGTTATAACCTGAGCTCTACTAATCCGATATCATTCGATACTTCCACAATATCATAGTTTTGCATGGGTTGACAAAATACAAGCAACAAGCGATTTGATAGTCTTCTTCCTTAGTATCTTTCTTGAATGGATAGGCTATACAATTCCTGATGCATCTTTCTTTGTCTCTACAGTGCTGCTACCTTGTACATTGCTCCATAATGAGGGGTGCTGATTCATTTTGTAGCTCCAATGCATTTGGTGGAGCAATGTATTCCTCATTCGGATTCATTAAATCCCATATAGTGAAAGGGAAGTAGTGTGAATACCAATTTTGTCAACAAAAAGCTTGTTGTTGTATTGGTGTTTGAACTTTTCATCATTGTTATGACGCTCATTTGATCCATGTTCATAAGTGAATCCATATAGATCATTATCATGATGCGATCATAACTTCCGATTATTGGAGTGAGATGTGATTTCTGACGATCGGATTGTACTTGTTACTCATCAACTGTTTGCGAAAAGGTCTAAGTGTTCTTTTGTTGTTCCAGAGATAGAGTTTTTAGGTTTTCTTATTTGTGATGGTCGTATTCGTCTTGATCCTCATAAGGTCCAGGTTATTCAGGATTGGCCTATGCCTACTGATGTTCATCATGTCCGTATGTTTTTGGGTTTAGCTACTCACCTTCCTCATCCTGTTCCACATTTTGGCACTGTGGCCGCACTTCTTCATGCGCTTTTGAAGAAACCTTTTTCTGCTTCTGTCACGTGTTTACCTCAGTTTGATCAGAAGTTCATTGTTGAGACTGATGCTAGTTTTGTTGGTTTAGGCGCCTTACTTCGTCAGTCCCAGTGTGATGGCTTATGAGTCGCGACATCTTTGCTCTTATGAGCAAAGATACTTTGTTGATGAGAAAGAGCTCCTAGTTATTATTTCTGCTCTTAAAAAGGGGCATCATTATCTTTATTGTGTTTCTTTTGACATTATTATTGATCATCAGTCCATCCGTTATCTTTTTACACAGCGGGACCACCCTCCGTATCGTTGATTATAGTTTTGAAAGTCTTTTCATTTTGATATCTTATATCGGCCTGGTCGGTCGAACACCGTTGTTGATGCTTTATCCCATCTTCCCGCTTTGTTACATATCCTTGTTGCTACCATTTTCCCATGGTTTGATGTTTTGCCTTTTGCTTATCTTTCTTGTCTTGATTTTCGTGATGGTTATAGTATTGCTTTGCTTCTTTCTTCTTGTCCTCATAAGGTGTACTCCATTGTTGATCATCGTCTTTATTATTATGGTTCCCTTTGTATTCCAAGTTTTGATGTTCGTTCTAAGTGGTTGTCTAATGCCCATTTCTATTGGCCATCCATGAAGTTTGAGCTCGCACTTCTTATCTGTCGATGTACCTTTTGTGCTCGTAATAAGTACTCTTGTGCCAAGTCCGCTGAGTTGTTCCAGAGTTGGCACATCGCCAGTGGACAAGCATTTCTAGTTACTTTATCATTGCCCTACCTCGTACCCAGTGTTGATTTTTGAAACCGGCACATTTCATCCCGGTCTGCAACACTATCACAGTAGAGCAGTGTGCACGCTTATTTTTATCAGAGATCTTTCAATTACATAGGTCTCCACGTTCTATACTATCTGATTGGGATAGTAAGTTTACTTCTCTATTCTGGACAAAGCTTATGCGTATTCTAGATGTTCAGCTCTTTATGGGTATTGCTTATCATTGTACAGCCGATGGACAATTTGGGGTTCTTAATTGGGTCTTTGAGAATTATCTACGACACTTTGTTACTCCTTCAGGGAAGGATTGGGATCAGCATTTATGTTTAGCAGAGTATAGCCATAATAGCTGTAGGAAATCAAAGTGCCAAGATCCTTCTAACATTCAATCTCCATATACAAGAAGAAGAAAAAGAGGAAGAAGAAGAAGAAGAGGGAGAGGGTTAGGCGCCCTCAAGGAGAGAGAAAGTAGTAGCAATGCTTGAAAGGGAATGAATTACAAATGAACACTGGGTACATATAATAGGCCTTCCAAGGGCCTAGACTCTTCCAAACCCTAAGTTCTAGAACCTTCCAAGACCCACTACTAATTATAGGGCACCCTCAAAAGTCAAGATAGGGTCCCTTAACATAATTAGACTCTACTTGGACCCACGAATTACTACTGGACCAAAATTGGGTCCAACTCAACTAAAACTGACTTAACATGGTCTAAATAATAAACCTAACCCATGGTTACACAAGTCTTGACCTTTTGGGTCAAAGTAACCTATGGGAAACTAACATTATCATTTATTACTTCTAACACCCTCCTTAAATGATAATGTTAAAAACATAACATGACATGAAGTATGAAAAATTGCAACAAAAATGCAAAGTGTTGCATGCTGCCCAAAACTCCATGTAGCCGAAAAAGAACAGATGTAGCTTGCTATCCAAGCTTAATGCGCCAAAAAAAACTTCAGCTTGAAGTAGTCGAAGTAGCCAAAATCTCAGCCCCAATCATGCCCGATGTAGAAGAGATGTAGAATACGAAGTGCAGTAGCATCAAGTCGAAGAGTGAAGCCAAGCATGCTCCATCCAAAGTAGGTAACCAATAAACCAGCCACAAGCCGAAATATGGATTTGCAATCCATCATTGGTTCCCACATGATTCCATAAGTCTTCTTACCACAAGAAACATAAAGAAGAGTATGATACTCTTTTACCATCACATCCTCCCGAATCTTACTATCAATGATCTGCTCACCAACACTAGGTAAGACAACACCGTCATCATAAGAAGTAAGCTTCAAAACATGAAAATCAGCATAAGGTACTGATTTTTGTGAGGCATGTGTGTTTCCTCCAAGGTAAAAAGATGCTTTGCTATCCTGCAAAGACTCGGACAACCAACAAGAGGCTGTAGCAGGCTGTCCAACAGCCACAAAATCACCAACACTTTGCTCTCCAAAGTGTTCCAAATGTGGACCTTGCTGTCCAAAAACCTTCCGCAAGCCGTTCCCGATGCATAATAGGATGCTCACGATGTAACATAGACTGAAAATGATCAATAAACCATGGCTGAATCTGGTGTCCACCATCTTCAAGAAAAAAACCAACAGCTTGCCACTTTGAACACTCAAAAAATCCAACAACACGCCACTTTGAACCAATGTACTAATTGACATGATTTTTTCCCCTCCTCCATTAGTACAAAATGGCTTCAAAGAATGCTTGATTTCAGCCTTTTCCAAAACATTATCTTGAGAAGCTTGCTCATAAAGTTCTTCACTAATGCATCCATCATTTGCAACAAATGGCTCAAGAGAAGAAGAATGCTTTACCATACCAACATTCCGATGCAAACTTGTACTTGTAGAAAGACAATGATCAAACTTCGCATGACTTTGCTCTTCTACCTTCAAAGAGGATGAAGTAGAGAGGAGAAAGCATGATGATGAATCCTTTATTCAGTACATCTTTAAAAGTGTTTCCCAAGCACTTTTAGAGGTCTTGCAAAATCTCAAATGATATAAGATAGATCTTGTTACCGATAAATTCTTGATCATCACGTCGATGCAAAACCTCAGCTTGCAACTCCATGAAGAATAGTTGGTGCCATCCAACATATCTTCACCTGAACAAGTACGAATCGCTCCCAAATCTCTTGCCATAAGAACTAGCCAAGAAGATAAACTTTTTCAAACCCTAAATGTGCCCTAAGTATCAAATCTGACAAATCAGCACCGGAATGTGTCGAAACCACACATTAGATGGATGTAGGAACTCGCCTCCTACAAGCCTTGTGTGCTGAAAATTTCAGCCTGAAATTGCATTACAAACTCAAAAACCAGCAAGCAAAGAATCAGGTTAGCCTCCAACAAAGCTTTTTTCGGAACCCTTCTTTCTTGCCAAAAAGTGTGAACAATACACACACGGATAGGGCTGTTGCAACACCCTACAAATGGTAATATGCTATCCAATTTTCAGCCTCGGAATGTGATCGGATCATCACAAAAAAATTAGCGCCTCCTTCCACACCTGGAAACAAGCAAAAAGAAGCGGATCTTCACTTTGGAAAATCAGCAAGGTTGCTGATTTTTCAGCCAAATCAGAAGAATAGAAATTGCTTGTAGATGGGTGCCCTCCTGCAAAGGAGCAAATATGAAAAATAGGGCAGCAGCGGACCAACAAAAGTAGGATAAACCTACACGGATGTGGGCGACTTGAAAGAAGCCCCGAAGAAGATAATTGATGGCGCCTTCCTGCAACCTGAAAAATCAGCAAACAACAACCTGATTTTTGGGCGCCCAAAATCCTGTTATCTTCTTTGATGTGTGGCGCCCTCCCGCAAAACGGAAAAGAGTCAAAAAACGGATCTTCACTCCAAAAAATCAGCAAAGGTGCTGAATTTTTGTGATCCCTAAGTGAAGACGATCTCTTTTGGTAGGGCGCCCTAAATGAAGCATAGAAGATCCATGGCTCTGATATCATGTAGGAAATCAAAGTGCCAAGATCCTTCTAACATTCAATCTCCATATACAAGAAGAAGAAAAAGAGGAAGAAGAAGAAGAAGAGGGAGAGGGTTAGGCGCCCTCAAGGAGAGAGAAAGTAGTAGCAATGCTTGAAAGGGAATGAATTACAAATGAACACTGGGTACATATAAATAGGCCTTCCAAGGGCCTAGACTCTTCCAAACCCTAAGTTCTAGAACCTTCCAAGACCCACTACTAATTATAGGGCACCCCCAAAAGTCAAGATAGGGTCCCTTAACATAATTAGACTTTACTTGGACCCACGAATTACTACTGGACCAAAATTGGGTCCAACTCAACTAAAATTGACTTAACATGGTCTAAAGAATAAACCTAACCCATGGTTACACAAGTCTCGACCTTTTGGGTCAAAGTAACCTTTGGGAAACTAACATTATTATTTATTACTTCTAACAATAGCTCTGTCAGTGTCAGCACTGGCGTATCCCCATTTTTACTAGCCTATGGTTGTGCTCCTTCTTTACCAGGAGTTCCTCTTCCTCCAAATTATACACATGTTTTTTTGCTTCATTTTTATCAGGTGTCCACGAGCTTATTAGCCGAGCTAGTACACATTTACAACATGTTCAGCAACGTTACCAGACTTCTGTAGACCGTCGTCACCGCCATGTTCAGTTTTAGCTTGGTGATATGGTTTATCTTCGGCTTTGCTTTGCACGACATCATTGTGTTAAGTGCCACGCTTCTATTGAAAAGCTTGCACCACACTACTATGGGCCTTACCACACATTGGAGTGTCTCAGTCCAGTGACTTATTGTTTATAGCTACCGCCTTCTACACGTGCCTGTGATGTCTTCCACGTTAGTCTATTACGTGTTGCTATTGAGGATGATGCTCTTCGTGATGCTGCGTTTCCTGATGATCCAGAGCTATTTCCTTTATTACCAGCTGCTATACTTTAGGTTTGTCGACGTCAACGACAAATTCAGTTTCTAGTTCAGAGGGATGGTCGTCTTGTTGAGGAGGCCACATGGGAGCCTATAGATGTTTTTTATCTTACACTGTCACTTGCGGGTCAGGCTCGTGCTCTAGCTGCCCTTGTTTAGTCGTCCACATCTGATATAGTTGTTGATCCAGCAGAGCTTGTTGTTCCATGATTATATGTTGCATCTTCATTTAGCCCTTTCCGTTGGCCCCATTTATTCATTTATTAGGTACTTGGCCATATGATATTGGAGTGGGGGCTCTCTTGTAGGAGGGCACACTATTATCCCTCTTTATCCATTTTGATTAGGTTCAGTGATATTATCTTATCCTCTGGAAGGCTCCATGAAGGTTCGATTTTAGGGCCTCCTTGTGGGTATAAATAGGACCTATTTGTCAAGGATCTTACTGGCAGTATAGTTAGCTAATTTGCAAGCAATCTATCATCAATCAGATAAGCAGAAAAGAGAGATCACACCACAACCCAAGAGAACACTTTTGAACTGTATTAACAAAAGAGACTTAAGGGTACATATACACAGTCTATTTTTTGTGGGGTACCGCTGCATGGCAGTTTGGTCCCCGTTACGGGATGTGTGTCCCAACTTTACACTACGTGTGCTGTTAAGCTGGCACTCATGCACACTATTACATAAGCAAAAAGTCATGAAACTGTAAGAGAAACGCGGGCTTACTTATTCTAACACTCTCCCTTAAGCCCTAGTTTATCTTTCTTACAAAGAGCTTTTCTCTAAAAAACTCAAACTTATCAGTACTTAAAGCTCTAGTGAATATATTAGCTAACTGATTCTGTCTTACAATGCACTACATCTATTTCTTAGATAACAACTTCTCTCTAATGAAATGATATTTAATTTCTATATGCTTCGTGCGTGCATGAAGTACATGATTTTTAGCTAGCTGTATAGTGCTCTGGCTATCACATCTGATCACAGTAGGCTTGTTCTGCGAAATTCCAATGTCATCTAATATTCTTCTTAGCCAAACTGCTTCCTGCGTAGCTGAACATAATGCTTTGTATTATGCTTCTGTAGTAGAAAGAGCAACTGTGTCTTGTTTCTTACTTGACCAAGAGAATACACCATTACCAACATGAAATACATTCCCTGTGGTAGATCTCTTGTCATCAATATAGCCTGCCCAATCCGAATCAACAAGGCCCTGTAAAACTGGTAAAGTATGCTGCCTCTCATACAACAATCCATGGGTTAACGTGCCTTTCACGTAACGAAGAATTCTCTTCGCCAATTTCCAGTGAATCTCCCTAGGAGTAGCCATGAATTGACTCACAACACTTACAACATAACTTATGTCAGGACGAGTAGTTGTGAGATAAATCAGTGAACTAACTAATTGACGAAATAAAGTAGCATCAACTAGTGCACTCTCATCCTAGTTAGATAGTTTCTTACCAACCTCCACAGGTGTAGATACTGGCTTGCTATCGCACATTTTGAAACGCTTCAGAATCTCATTCACGTACTTTGTTTGTGTTAGTGATAAGGCTTTCTTTAGTTTGCATACTTTGTCTTCCAGGCCATGTACAAATAGTGCTGCCAAAGCAATCACCATGCGAAGTGTATTCCGTTTAGCCACAGGAGAGAAAGTCTCTTCGTAGTTCATGCCCTTGCTTTGCGCATAACCCTTCACTACAGGCCTTGCTTTGTGTTTTGCAATAGTTCCATCGACATTGTACTTTGTCCTGTATACCCATTTGTTGCCAATAGGTCTTTTGCCCTTTGGAAGATCCACTATCTCCCAAGTGTCATGGTGTTTGATGGAATCAATCTCCTCCTGCATTGCTTTTTGCCATATCTCCTGATTTTTGGCCTCCTCAAAGCAAGATGGTTCAGTAGATGAAATAATATCACTCATAAGTGCAAGATTTACCTGAAACCTGTCAGGTTACTTCCTCTCTCTTGTGGAATGCCGTAACTCTCCCTCTTTACTAGACTCGGCAATTTTCCCTTCCTTGTCACAAGCACTTGTTTTGCCCTTGTTGCTCCTTCTTTGTTGAACTTCTTCTTATGTAACTTGCCTAGCACGCACTCCTTGCAAATGGATTCTTCTTTGTAATCTGAGCTAGGTAGACCTGCTACCGTCTTGAGCTTACGAAGTAGCCTCAAGCTCTTGAAGTTCAAATGCCCCATACGTCTATGCCATAAATCACTTTGTGATATAGATGTTTATGCTAATGCATTGCACTTCGTAACAACAACATTTAACTTGTACAAACCACAAGTTTTATCCCTAAAGCCATCAACAATCACCTTGAAACCCTGCTTCACATCCTTGATCTGGCATTTCTTGTTGTTGAACTCTACCTTCAACTTATGATCTGCCATTGTACCAACAGATAATAGACTCTTCTGAAGACCAGGAACATACAACACATTTTCAATTACCTTCACATGTCCATCAGGAAATTGAATAGGCACTGGACCAACTCCATGAATTTGACACTGATCGCCATTCGCTTGTGCAATTATATCTCCATCGTCAGTAAGCTCCAGGTTTTTAAACCATGATTTGTTGCCAGTCATGTGTCTCGTTGCTCCTGAGTCCATGTACCAATGCGTGTGATCAATGGAATGTTGCGATGCTAATGCTGTTGCAAATGCCGTGCCTTGATCTTCGTTATCGCTATCATTCTCTTCCTCGGCAAGATTGGTCAATTGCTTCACTTTGCCCTCCGCCTTCTTCTTGCGACAATCTCTTGCCCAATGTCTAGGCTTTTGGCAATAGACTTCTTCTTGCCTAATGTGGATCCCTGATTGCCATCCTCCACATTCGACTTCTTGGGTTGCTTCTTATATTTATGCTTCTCTTTGGCTAGCATTGCTTGCTCTTTCAATGAGGGTAGTCGAGTTTTTACCACTTCACGCCTTTGTTCCTCCTGTAATATGATGTCGTGAAGATTCTCAAATGTTGGTAGCCTCTCCCTCGAAGCAATGCCACTTGCAAACATTTGGAAACTTTCGGATAAGCCATTCATAGTTGTGTGAACTAGCTCAACATCCCTTATTGGCTCTCCAATAGCTGTCAACTGGTCTCTTAACTCCTCTATTCGTGTAAAATAGGACCCTACACCCTCATTTTCCTCCGTGCGAACACTTATGAGTTTGGTTTTTAAAAACACTATTCCAGAGGGGTTCGCCGTCTGAAACTGTGTCTTGAGTGCATCCCAAGTACCTCTTGCTGTAACAGCTTCACTAATGTGGGCAATGACATGATCCTTCACTGACAAATTTGTCAAGGATAAGGCCTTCTGCGCCCTTTTGTCAAATGCACGAATATCGGCTGGAGTTGTAGTTGGCCGTTGTTCCACCCAAGTGACAATGTCCCACAATGCCTTTTCCATGAAAATACTTTTCATTTTGAATATCCAAATGCTATAATTGGATACCCCATCCAATTTGCTAGCTTCTCCAAGCACAAATTCCCCTAATCCTGCCATTTCATCAATAATTGCTCCTATAGTGCCTTAATGAGGCCCAATGACAAGCTTATAGAGCAATTTGAACTTTTAAAAGTCAACTTTAAAGTCTAACCAAAAAAGTTTCAGGCCCTCCCACCGCTCAATTTGGCCTAGCGCACCAAATTCGGTGGAATTTTTGAAAAACGCTCCAATGCGGGATCGGCAGCTACCTTGCCCTTTTTGAAATGGTGTGGTTTGCCCCTTGACACGCTTTCTCCCCGCGGTACGGCAATCACTCTGTCCGGGAGAAATTGTATTTAGACCAAAAGTTATGGGCTCTTGAAGAAAACACACTGTTTCTTCACTTTGAAGCAAATCCCCTCTTCAAACGAATTTGCACTTCAGGGTCCCTCTCAACTTAAAATTTTTTTAATCAAATTGAAGGCCAAAATGCACTTCAAATCCTTTTAACCCACTTCAAGGCTCTCTTCACATGCATTCAATGGTGCTTCAAAATCGAATGGCCCACCTTTCATCTAATTCCCTCGATCTCCACGGTGGGTCTTTGCATGCCTTAATCCGACGGTCTTCGTTGGTCTAGCGCGATGAATTGTTGCCCTATAGCCGCTAGATCCTTGGAAGCACTACGGCCTCTTCCTCGTTGGCCGCGCGCGCGCTGTCCGCGCTCTCTCCTCCTCTCTTCTCCTAGTGTCCTTAAGCATTCTCTTTGCCGCTTTCTAGGGTTAGTTCTTGCTTATGTGCTACTTTCTTAGCTTATATTTGATCTGCTGTAAATCTGTTCGTAATTGTTATTCAGCTCAAGAGGAATACTGCAACCTCTAATCAATAAATTCAAATGATGTGAGTACTCAAACTATCATAAAACTTTTTGGACTTTTGTAGGTTAGCAACAAGTGAGGGTGTTTGGATGTTAAACTATTTGAAAGTTGCAAGCTTTTTCATCTAAGAGTAAGGGCTTGAAAAATATTTGAATCAGAGAGATTTTAAGAAGCTAAGTAATTGTAAGTTCAAATGGAATGTGAGTAAAATCTATTGCATTTATTCTCAACAACTATCAAAAGTTGGTTAGTTAGGAGATCTTGGAATATGATTTTTTATGTAAGGTTGAAATCAAAACTCAATTGTAGGTGAGATTAGCTGTGCGATTTTGGTCTTTTTCATTGACGCTTGCTCTATGGTGTCTTCTGTTTAACCTACAGGCAAAAAGTTATGATGCAATTATAAGCTTGGTGCTAAGGGGAGTTGTTTCCATACAAGAAGTTGTAAGTATAGGTCGTTATATAGGAAGAGAATGTTCATAAAATTTTAAATGGTTTCCAATTAATGTGGAGTATGAAGTATAATGTAGGAACATACTTATTTTGTTTCTTTTGCCTGACGAGACGTTTTTTTTCTAGTTAAATATGACAATTTTGTGTGATCGATTCTTGCGTTGTAGGTTTTGGAGCTTGGTGCTTATCTAATAACCACTGATAATGCTGTTAGAGCAAGAGGTACATCGAGATAAAATTGAACTAGCTTGCACTTTTGATGGTTGCATTTTGACAACAAATTTTTCCTTTTGCTCGTTTTGCATTTTCATGCTCTATCCATCCACGGTTACTCCTACCAAGAAACTCTTGTATATTAAGTAACAAGTTCTACAAGTTTTGATAGTTTTGGTAGTGGAGAGGAGCATATCTTATTGCATATGAAGTTCACAAATTGTTACGTCCATTTTTTGCCTTCATATCTTGCAAACAAGAATCATTTTAGAGAAGTTTATACATATTTCGAACCAACAAAGATATTGGTGTTACTTGTACATTATCAACTGGCCTTTTGAAATTCCTTAGATTTTGCGTGCACTTATTCAATGCTAGTTGTGGAGACCCTAAGTTGCATCTCACACTAGTTAGCTATCTGCATCAACAATGTCATTGTTTGACGTGTGAAAAATATAGTCTATACTTTCAAGGTAAAGCATCAAACAATAGAATATCACAATAAGACGTGGAAGATGTAAAGTGAGGACATCAAACTTGAGAGGGTTTGCAAACTCTTGATGATATATAAGAAAAAAGAAAGTTAGGAGGGCTTTAAACACGAAGCATATGTAAAATAACAATTTCCCAGTTCTCAAAAGTTTAAGAATGATACAATACAACATCTAGATTTCCATAAGGGTGTACTAAGTACAAAATGCCAAGATCAGGAAGTTAAACGACCCCACCGATCTTGCCAACATCAAATTTTGATTGATTTGCTCTACAAATCCATAGAATCTCCTTCTCTATTTTGATGACATCCTTGTTTACAATGTTACTTTGTCTGAGCATGTTTCTCATATGAGCCCCGTCTTTCCTGTCCTTGTGGCTCACCAGCTTTATGCCAAACGGTCCAATGCTCTTGTGCTATTTCTGAGATTGTGTTTCTAGGCTTCCTTGTTTATGATTATCACGTCCGTCTTGATCCTGGTAAGCTTAAAGTCATCTTAGCTTGGCCCACTCTTACTGATGTTCACTAAGTTCGTATGTTTCTTGGGTTGGCTCTCCATCTGTTCAAGCCCGTTCTTCATTTCACTATTGTTTGAGCCCCTCTCCACCACCTTCTCAAGAGAGATACACCTTTTTGTTTGGAGTCTTGCATGGCAAACTGCTTTTGCCTCTTTGGAACACTCACTTACCACTGCTCCCTGTCCTTTGCCTTCCTGATTTCAAGCAGAAGTTTATTGTTGAGACAGATGCCAGTTATGTTGGTTTAGGTGCTCTCTTACGCGGGGCTAGTTGTGTGAGACGGTCAAAGAGCAGTAAATGCCCGACCCCAGGGTGGTCCAGTGTCCTCTTGATGCTGATAATGCCCATAGAACCTGCAAAAGACAACTCTATGGATAGCATGCGCCTTGTGGGCATTCTCTGGAGGTCTCTGAGGTTCTCCCCCATGCCTCAAATAGAGCACATGCTGCAGCATGAGCTGTTATAGGTCGTTTTTGGCATTATACAAGCAAAAATTAGCAAAAGTATTCATTCTGACTGCTGCAGCCCGACCTCTACTGATAATAGCCGCCTCATAGGCTGCTCTCCATGGCTCAAGAGATCGTGGGATGATCTGCAACATACAGTGAGATATCCAAGCAGGAAACTAGTGGTTTTTTGGTGACAAAATGGCAAATTTTGACCTCTAGAGACTCGTAACTTCCATGGAATCACGCTGATTGCCATTGAACTTCATAGTGAGTCTCAAATCTCCCCAAAGTCGAGCCAAGAAGGGTTCCTCAAAAGATGACTAGTTCTTGACTTTTTTTTTGCTAATTTTCAAGCAAAATCCATATTATGGTGGCTTCTAGCACTGGCAATCTACTTATTTCTATGCTTCTAAGCCTCAACATGCATTTATGTAGGTTAGCAATATCCCTACCAAGCTCATACTGATCCAACCTAATATCTATATTAAAGAGAAAACACCATGAAAGAAGTGTATTTTGCTTCAAAATTGAATCTTAACTATCATTGATATTCTTTTTGCTAACAAACCAGCAACTTCGCAAATCAACAAGGGTTAGAAAATCTGAAAAACACACTACATGAATAAAAAAACAAGATTACACCGAAACCACTTGGTAGGATATTATCCAAGCTCTCCTCTTGTTGCTCAAGATTAGGCTCTGATACCAGTGTGATAATTCCTTTTTAATATATGATTTGTACAACCTGAAGTGAGCTGACAATCCAAACCCAACCAAATAGGAGTGAAAACAAGAGCTTCCACCTCACCCCATAGCCAAGACAAGTGAAAACCACTAAACAGTGAAGTAGGAGCACAAGCCAGCAGCATATAGGCTTGGATCTACCCTTAGCATGTGTAGAGAGCCATGGATCCATATTTATAAGCTTCATGGAGGTGTTTGGTACATGCCATGTAGTGTGCCACATTTGGGACACCTCATAGACTTCATTGGATGTTAACTGTAGTGGCTAAATCTGTCACCTGCCTTGTCATACGTCCACATGTCACTCATAGTTACTCCCATCACTAGATGTTTACTCTTGGCCTTTACAATGACTTCAAGGCCTAACACAACATCATGGTACATGAGTCCTATGTGACCTTGCCTAGGGATACCCCTAGTTGAAGGCAAGGGTTGTAAGATGGTCTTGGATGCCATATCTTTATTAGCTATTTAATTGATTTGTGAGGATGGTGTGGTGTCCCAGGTTGGGGGATAAAGACGATCATCTGGTCTAACGTTGGGTGGGAGTTCCACGTCTAGTGTTCTTGTAGATCCCCGTCACTCTTGTTGGATCTATACAATTGTATTTATTGGAGGACTTCAGAATCTTTCAAATTGGAAGATTTATTTTCGTTAACTAGATTTTGCAAATGGCGTTAAAACCTTCATGGCTACACCTATTGATAGCATTTCATTAAAAATTAGAGCATACTCATGCAAATTTTGTCTAGAACACTATTTGATTAGCTTGCAAGCAAATGGCGTTAAGACCTTCATGGCTACACCGATTGATAGCATTTCATTAAAAATTAGAGCATACTCATGCAAATCTTGTCTAGAACATTATTTGAATAGCTTGCAATAGAAAGAGACTGTTGCCTTATATGGATTGGTTCTGGTAATGGCATGATTTGACCAGAAGGGTTCTTTTCAGGGATTTTACTCCTTGCCAAGCTGATGATGGGGCTTTCAACGACAAAACTTGTAGAGCCTGTCGTGCATAGCATGGCCATATTTTTTGCCGATCGTCTTGTAAGTTCTACTTTTGTTTTTTATAACTATTTGGAAGCTTTAACTAACACAAAACACATTAAGTCTAGAAAAGGCCTAATTAGACATTCTAGGAAGGTTTTCTTACAATATAATAATTCTAGAGCATGCACAAAAAAAGGAAACATAAAATGAGAAAGAAAAAGGGCAATGGCCAATGAACAAAGGAGTGCATATCATGTGTTTCTTTATCGTTGTTCAACTATTGTATGTAGGTTTTTCCTTTGAATTAAGTTTTAATATTTGACTCACCATAATTGAAGTTGTGGGCATGGTAGCGACTGTAATTCATTATCACTTGAACATATATGTTGTCGTGCTTTTTTTTCAATCAACTAACTTGTTTGAGAGGTTATTTTAAAATGACTATTTGGATTTGTGTCATGTTGAGATATTTGAAAAATGTTATGTCTTCGATATTTTGTTAAATTGATCAAACCTATTCTTTTTAATATTGGAAACGTGCTTCGTATTTACTATTTGTATTTATGCTTGAATATATTTGCACCTTATATATTTGAGATAGATGTGACGTTTCAAGTAAGTTTTGGCATTGACAATGTGCGCTCCTTCTAAACAATCTTTGGGCTACACCATCTTCCCATTTATGGTCTTAGCTCATGTGAGTTTATTTGCAAACATGTCTTTTGAAATTGTAAAAGAAAAACGTATTACCAATGGTAAGAACCACTAATGGAATGAATTTTAAACAGTGAGATTGTTAGAGGAGCTCATAAAGGGAGAGAGCTCCAGTAAGACAAGATTGTGAGGACAATAAACCATGTACAACTGCAATGCATAAAATATTGTCCTGAGTCACATGACTGAAGAAGGTTGTGATGGTGATGGTGGATGATGATGATGATGCTGCTGATAGTGTTGTTGATGCTGATGAAGATGACGTTGAAGTAGTCCTATATCATCGTGGATGACATTGATGTATGAGAGTCCGTGGGGCATGACGTGGAGCTCTAGAGATTGTGGGCTTGTATACGTCGCTATCTCTGATCCCATGCAATGCCTGTCTCACCCTTTGATTTAGATTCAATGGAAGCTTTGTACTATCGTTTGGAAGAAAAAGAAGGTAAGGTGGAGTTGAGTGTCCCTCCTACTAGGGCGACTGTCATGACATATAGCTCTCCATAGGTAAAGCATCTCCCGTATAAACCTAAAATTGATGGACTCTTTCTCAAAACGTACCTCAAGTCTCCGATAGTGTGAATCCCACTCCCCAAAGGCAAGGGAAGTTATAGCTCTTCCATAGCCTAGTTAATTGACTCTCTAAAAAGAGCATTCTGATTTTTACGTTTCGTAATAAGTTTTACTTGCTCATATGCAATTCCATAATTGTCTTTTAATCAGCTTATTGACATTTAAGTGAATGCTTCACCTTCGAAAGGAAAATAGGCCCAGCTTTCCATCTTATCGTGTATCAATGTTTCATGTACCAGTTCGAATCGGCCGATTCGACCGGCCCGAACCTGCCAGGTGAGGTTCGAATCGGCCGATTTGAACATTTTTCCGTTTTTGGGGCCATTTGAATTTTTTTTTACTCGAACAGGTTTCCGATTCGAATCGGACTGATTCGAACCACGATTCCTTGTTCGAATCGCCGATTCTTGAAACATTGTCATGTATATGCAAAGAAACTTCCAAATGCAGAGGGGAGATATACACAAATAGCACTTACTTTTTCAGATTATCTTCATGATCAGGGCTACAAGCTGTCATGGTTTTACGAGGCATCCCACCTCCTCCTTGAATCGTTTGGTAAATTGATATCTCTATTACAGATCTTTCTTCAGGAACTCATTAGTATATCAGACGTTTTTATATAGGGCATATCTTGATCGTACATGTTGACGCCAGCTAGGGGTTAAGTAGGACTACAATCGGACTCATTTCATTGAGCTAGACATGGTAGGGTTCCCAATTTTGCCACAATATTTGGACTCTGGGTTATCACACAGCCTCAAATTCACATTGGGCCAGCTCCATGTTCCATCACGTAAGTTGGCTATTGAGACTGGAAGGTTCCACAATATCCTGAGAGAGGAACAGATATGCCAGCTATGCTCTTTGGGGGAGGTGGAGTCTAAGGAGCACATTATCTTTAGATGCCCAATATATATGAGATCAGAGGGAGATACCACTACTTGTTTTGCGACATGCCCACCACACTTCGCTCGCTCATATCGTATGACGATTCCTGCTGTGTTGCACTTATGATACGAGAGATGCTCCGGTTACGACGAGATATATGCCAAGTAGCAGCAGACTCATCCTAGCTCCAAGTCTCAAATTACCTCTTTCTTCTCTAGGAGAAGACCACGCTAGGACCCTGAGTTTGATGATGAGATGGACGATGATACACATATTCACAGAGATCAAAGACAGCACACCATTCATAGTCATGTCGTAGCTCGAGCTATCCATCCTATCATGAGGAGACATACTTCTCAGCATCCTAGACAACATCAGCGACCACCAGAGTTACCTCATGTTGCCGCTCGCATCACATCCTTCTTCCTCAGCAACAAATTGTGATGATATTGATATGGATATTGTTATACCTCACTTTGTATATCTAGCAACATTATACTCATTTCAACTCATAGTATCTAGTTATCTAGTTATCTCGCCATCAAATCCTAGTCTAAGTGAACCTACTATAGCTTTTCCTTTGACTCCAAATAATCCAAAAGCATCTTTACCTCCATCTTTCATGATCTTTGTTCTTCGTTCGGATCAAGAACGTCTATTCCAATACCTTAACAACCATCGAGAAAAACTTGCTCCTCACGAATCTACGATCCTAGTTGTGCAAATGCACCTCCAGAAGCTGGATGCATCCTTTGAGAAACTCAAGAAAGAAGTTGCAGCTATCAAGAGCGAAACATCTTCCCAAATAGCTACCTCAGCTAAAATCCAGCAACTCAAAAATTAGGTGGAACAGCATCATACAATTGTCCACTCATGGGCAGATTTACTTAAAGATTTGACTCATGCTATTCTTCCACCTTCTCCTTCACTGCCATGATGCTATTGGAGAGGCTAAGAATTTTTGGAAGAGAAACTTCAACATCACAACAAAGGTATGGAAACTAGTTGGCGACCTAAAAAGCATCAAGATACTCTTGTTATACGCTTCACCTCAGTGTCTCACCGTCGTGAAGTGCTGGGACAGAGATCTAAGCTGCGGGATACTAAAAGTTACTTGGACGACGACCTTACTTCCATCCACGTGCAGGAGTGGAAAAAGGCAAGACAAGAAGCTATAGCAACTGGAAAGCGACTTATCTATCGTGATGGCATAATTAAATTTTTAGATCGTAAATCTACTGCTATTAATAAGAGTTTGAATTCTGAGATAGAATCAGAGTTAGAGAAATGAAGAGATGTTCAGTTGAACTTGAAAATCATCTTTGCACCATATAATCTTGGCCTTAGGATTCTCTTCTTAGTTAGCTAATTTGTTTATAGTTAAGTTGTTTTATGTCATTGATGAGTTTCATCACTTTTGATGTACTATTTGGTCTTAAATGCCTTAGGCCATGGAAAAGACGTTATGATCAGCCACCTCTTCGCCAAAGTCTATGGTTCTATCCTACAGTCAGAGATTAGTACAGAGATGGATGCCAGATCACTCTATGCCATTGGACAGGCGGGTTTCAGACCGGGATATACTACATCGGATCATATTTTTACTTTGAGGTCCATCATTGAGGAGGCTAAGGCCAAGAGGGAACGTGTATACTGTTGCTTTGTGGATTTCCGCAAGGCCTTTGATTTTGTGCCTAGGCATCTATTAATACAGAGACTTCACGATTGAGGAGCATACTATAGAGGCAGTAGTAGCATTGTACAGGCGTGTTGTTGGCAGGGTCCGACTATCAGGAGTTATTTCACCGGAGGTGGTTAGCACTATTGGGGTCAAACAGGGATGTCCACTCTCTCCTACACTTTTTGGTCTTTACATTGACGAGCTGGAGCATGGTATACGGAGTGATGGAGGGGAGGGATGTAAATTGGGCGACCTCATTATTGCCATCCTCCTGTATGCTGATGATGTGGTTTTCCTTTCACGGACGAGAGAGGGTTTGCAACGACATTTAGACGCTCTTCTCTCTTTCTGCACACGATGGGGTTTGTCAGTGAATGTGGCCAAGACTAAGGTCATGGTGTTCAACACCTCTAGGTCTTTCATGATGCGGCAGGAGCTTCTATGGGATGGTCATCCACTGGAGGTTGTTGATTCATATACATATCTAGGGGTACTATTTTCGGGGCCCATGTTCAGCATGAGACATGCAGCTATTTCTCGGGTACGTAAGGGCTATGCCTCGCTAATAGATTTGGAGAGACTATGCTTCACTTCACACATTAGAGATGTGACCAGTAAGTGCCGACTCTTTGACACTAGGGATGTGCCCTCAGCTATGTATGCTTCCGAGACATGGAGTACTGGCCTGACAGCTACTGATTGGACATATATCTCCCAGCTCCAGATTTGTTTGCTCTCCGGGATGATACGTGCTAAGCCCTCAGTACCACACCAGATTATATTGGTGGAGTTTGCGGTCCTTAGAGGATTCAGTTTCATGATTTCTTGCCATTCCTCCCACCCTCTATTTACGTTATATGGCACGTTTCATAAGCTAGCAAAATCGGAAGTACTAACTAGCTAATAAATTAATTTTCTTACATGCAAAAATGTTATTGTTATTTTTTTAATGCATTCCATACATACTAATGTGCTCCATTCCATATGTTGATAATGGAAAGCACCTAATATTAAAACTAGCTTAACAACCACATCAATCTTAGCTAGTAGTTTTCTTACACACAAAAATCGTTATTGTCATTTTTTTAATTGCGTTCCTTACATACTGAGGTGCTCCATTCCATGTGTTTATAATGGAACGCACCTAAAACCAAAAGGGCATTATGCATCGGACTACCTCAGTATTCATTCGAGTGTTTAGTGTCTAGGTTTATCGAATAAGCTAAATTATGCTGAAATACTGTCAGCTAGTTAGGTTGATCAAGTCTTAAGTGGTAACTAGCTTAACAACCACAGCAATCTTAGCTGGTAACTGCCTTGGTTAATTGAGTATCTAGTCATGTATTTTGCCTTAAGCAATTAAGATATGAAAGTGTGGATTGAAGAAAGGACAAAATTTTCTGACCACTAGGTCTAAAGATATGTTGTTATCTCAACCAGTTCAAACCTGTTTGAATGTTTTTTCAAACTCATTTGAAACCCTGATATTTCAAACATGTTTGAAAACTGATAATTTCAACCTTTTCTTTTTTGGGACCTAAGACCCCCCAAAAAAGGTCAAAGGTTCTCCATGTGGATATTGGGGCCGCCCAATCAAGCCCTAACCACAAAAATAAAACTGTTGCTTGAGCCCCTTTACGATTAAAATGCTTTTTGCACAAAAGACTATGACCTCGGTTAATCACAATTGATTGAATGCTTTGTTTAATCTACATGTTCATGCAACCACTTTTATGATATATTTAACCTCCGAACCCTTAAATTAGCACTTGGATTGATCAAAAGCCTAAAAAATGCACTGTAAAAAGGTCATTACAGTTTTCAACGTTTGAACGTGACAATGAGCTCAACAAGAAACAAACTGTCAATGAACCACTCCTTTTCTGCTTTAAGGCTGTGCCATTGGAAGATTTTCCACATTCCTCTAGTTAAAGAACACGTCATAACCTATTGACCCATGGCTTAATGTTTTTAATGGAGCCAGTGTCTATAGAAATGAGAAGCAGTCCATCTGATGATGGTCTTTTCTTGACTTTCAGGCAGACTGGCATGGTTTACAAGGAGCACTTTTGGGCTCTCTTGCTCTTCTTAAAAGATCAAAATCTGTAGGAGCAGTTTCAGAGGATGATGCAGTCAGATTTGTGAAGTCTGCTTTGGAGAATTTGCATGTTCAAGCTTTGACGCAGCAAGATCGTATTGTAAGTCAATGGTTTATTTTTATTGGCGATATGTAATTATTCATTTAGTTTTTGCGAAGTTGGCTGCACCTGCAGACTAGAGTTTGAGCTCTATCTGAAGTCCAAAATCACAGCTTTGCTCTTTAGTGCTGGCCTTCATCAATGTCCTCAACCTTTAGAAGCTAGAAACATGGTATATTAGTCAAATGTATAAACGTATGAAACCTAATGTGGACGTACGTTTGTGCACGTGATGTGCACCTAGCCTTTGGTCTGTGCTGTGCATGATGGAGTTGACGATCTAAGACTTTGTGGGTGGAGTTCAGGATTTGATGTATTTTTCTGCCATGTAGGCTGCTATGTAGTGCAGACATGCAATTTTGCTTCTTAATCAAGAAATGAATATTTATGCTGTTCTGTATATATGTTGGACCTGTTTGACAGCTTTTTGTTAAACTTTCTAAGCTTGAACTTATTTGGAGTAATTAGTTCGTTGAATAGTCTAACACAACTATGACTCAATTTCGATTGCCAGGTCTAGCCATCTTGCAAAGACTTGACTATGCTATTTAAAGCTTGAAAATATGTTTTCATTTTGTAGTTGTGCTTGGAGCTGCTGGAATCTCTTCTTGGTACCTATGCCGCTGCAGTTTCATCTTTGGTAAGTGCTAGAATCATGGTGCTGAATCTCTGCTGGTATCATATTGTCTATATTGGTGTGGCAGCATGACCAAGAACCCTAGACTTGAGCCTTGATCTGGATACTCAAAAGCAGGGAATTCAGTGATTGGCATTGCTCTTAGTGCTAATCTTCATCATGGATGTGATGAGAAGCGAGAGTAATGTATGGAAGCTAATCTGGCTATTTCTTTTATTCATGTAAATGCAGTACTCTCTTGGGTGGAGGGGGGATGCGTAACATGTGCTCCATGCTATGCATGTTGGGAATTGATATTGCGAGATTTTGTTAGTGTAATCCATAAACAAAAAGATTGAACATTGTTTTTTAATATTTTGGTACTTCTGTTTTGTACAGAGGTTTCACAAACTAAGACTTAATTTTCAAAGTTCATACTGCCCTCACAAACAATCAAATCAAATCAAAATGACTGACTATCAATAATATCTCATCCTCATTTGTACTTAATTGTGAACAACTATGCACACTCCTAATCAGGACAATATCAATAGTGTTTGCTGCCACCTGCATGATCAATATTTTACTTCACGAATTCCCCAGAGTACCTCTCTCTTTTAGGTTGAAAATGTCTTGGGCCTAGATGGTAAGGTGAAAGATTTTTATTGTGTTCTAAATGCTTGTTGATCTATGGTATGGATCTCTCTGTTATCTTGAGGTCTCATATTCACCCACGCGTCAAAATAATTGCACTTCCCCTTTTGATCGAGAAGTAAGGTTAGCGAGGGTGGGTTTCACCTTCATTCATGTGGCTCTAGGAAGAAATAAGGCATGATTTCGTTTGCATACTATGATTTTCGATCCTTTTTTAAAGTTGCTTTTCTAAGGTAAGGTTCCTCCGTGACTAATATGCAACACAATGCTGATCAGGACATCCTATAAAAGTCAATATGGAGCATGACGAATCAAGGAAAAGGAAATCTTATCTTTCTATAATGTCATATGATATTGGTCAAAAATCTATGGGATTCTCCTTTGTGTCTGTCTTCTTCTAGAAAACATTGACATGAATGACTTGTCTCTAGTTGTACCTTGATGTCTCCTAATGTCCTTCTGGAGCTAATGCCATACTCAAATATGACCCGTAATGAAGTAATAATAGCCTAGAGTAATGTTAATGGTACTTCATGTGAGGCTGGTAGTACCTGCTTTCTGAAGGTACCCATCAGGTTCGTGCCTTCACTAGTCTCACCAAGGCTGCTGATCTTATACTGAGCAATGGCCTAAAAACAAGAACCCTCACATAGATGTAAAATTTATGACCGGTTGTGGAAAGGCGATCCTGAAAGTCTTTGCTAAATTGCATGACCACTATTTTAGAGTTGTTTGGGCAGCCAGAAAAGAACAACATTGGGAACGAATTTGATTTTGTAAAATAAATCATCTAAATTGAAACCTAGGATGAAATGTTATCCCGGAAGACTAAGGAGAGTTGGATAGCAGATGTTAGACAAAAGATGGAGCTTCACGTAATGAGGTTCCAGTGAATCTTAAGTTATTCTAGATTAGAACTTAAGAGTAAATTCTGAATGTATTCTAGAAAGGAACCCTAACTTTGGAATGACACTTTGTGCCATGGCTAAAGTAAGGGTGTGCTTGGATTATAATCCTTATATAGGCACCGTATGTGAGTTGGCAAAGTCTGAAACTTTCTAGATGGAAAGGACTTTTTGGAACAACTCATGTGTCTTTTAAGAATTGTGAGCACTCTTATGATATAGTATGGTCTTGGGAATCTGGAGAGTTGCTAAACTAGAGATGACTCTGAGCTTAAAGTTCTTCTGATTATTGGTAGTTGCCTATGTTAGGTTATCACGTTCTTTTATTGAGTATAGGACAAGAATCCGATGAATTATGATTGACGAGTCATAGTTCAGATTCTAGTTATACTTGATCGTTTAAGAGAAGAATTACCTGCGTGATCAAAAGATCAGATGATATCTGCATTTTTAATTGTAATCTCGTCGGAGAGGAAGCAATCCTTGATGGAGATCAAGTTGTAAAAAGCATTTGGCTACCTTTTATAGCCCGTTTTTGCTTATGTACGGTTTTTAACCTAGATCATTCATTTTGGTAGAAACTCGGACAATCAAGTTTCAGAGGGTAGCGGATTTCCTACACGATATACATGAAATGCTACAGATTGTACGAGAAAATGTCGAGTGTGTAGGATAGGGACCGGCATTATGCAAATCTGAAATGAATACCTCGAGACTTTCAAATGGACGATTGGGTGTATTTTAGAATCCTGAAGGATTCTAGTGTAATGGGTACCGACAAGCATTACAAATTGTCCCCTAAATACAGACGACCGTATTAGATCTTTTAAAAGATCGGATCCTTAACTTACCAGTTGGACCTCCCGGAAGGAACTCAAATGCATCCGGTTTTTCACGCAAGCTGACTCAAAAAGAGTCTACGTGAAGAAGAGCATCTTGGTTCTCGAGACCAATTGGACTTGTTGGATGAATCATCGGGTGTGTCTCGGTTTGAACCCGGAAAGATCTTAGATATAAGAACTAAACGATTGAGAAATCGTATAGTTACCAAGCATCTGGTTCGACAGAAGAGTCGCACGGACGATGATGATTCCTTGGAATGGGAAGGGAGCTTAAGAAGGAATTTCCCTAGCTTTAAGTTCTGAGGACATAACTTGAATAAGGAGAGAAGAATGTCATGCTCACGACTGGTCTTGGGTAGCGTGTCCATGCTAGGGATCAGTATACCAAAAACCCGTAAGTTAGTTGTGACTATAAGGGATTTGGGGCCCTTATGTGCATAAGGTCATAGTTAATGGTTGTAGGCCTAAACTCATGATGGTGGATTTGTATGGGTCTATCAGTGAGTCACGGGCCTTGGATGGGTATAAGTATACCTATTGGGCTCTCACTAGTGTATGATTGATTTTGGTGCTAGTAGCCGTATGCTGCTAGTATGATGCCTCATTTCTCTTTGAGAGATTGATCTATAGCTTGGGGGCTAGATCCGTTCGATCTAGGTTTGGTTGGGTTGGTTTGTCCACCATCCGTAGCCTTTGTGGTTGCTTGTTTTGGCATGCTTAGGATAGTATCCTTTGCGTAGGACCTTACATTAAAAAATAACTCGGTTTAGTACCAGGTACAACACCTGTTTCTAAACCTCCGTATCGGGTCAGCCGAACAGAGGATGAAGAAATAACTAGGCAGTTAACAGATTATCTTGGGAAAGGCCAAATTTAGACTAGTAGTTCACCATGGGCCTCACCAGTCCTATTGGTGAAAAAGAAAGAGGGGTCTATGCGTCTTTGCGTAGATTACAGAGCCCTCAATAAAGTCACAATTAAGAATAAATACCCTATGCCTCGAGTAGACGAGTTGTTTGACCAACTCGACGGGGCTAAGGTTTTCAGCAAAATAGACCTTAGATCGGGATATCATCAAGTCCGTATAAAATCGGAAGGTGTCTCGAAAACAGCTTTTAGGACTCGTCACGGTCATTATGAGTTTAAGGTGATGCCATTTGGGCTCTCAAATGCTCCAGCTACCTTTATGACCTTGATGAACAGTGTCCTCAGACCATACTTGGGTAAGTTTGTAGTCGTATTTTTAGATGACATCCTCGTCTACAACAAAACGAGGAAGGAGCATCTAAAACACCTCAGAAAGGTGTTTTGACTGCTCAGAAAGCATAAGCTTTATGCTAAACAATCCAAGTGTGAATTCTTCGTTGAAGAAGTAGCATATTTGGGTCACATTATCTCTTCTGATGGGATTAAGATGGACCCAAATAAGGTTAAAGCCATACTCAGTTGGCTGAGACCTCAGAATATTTTGGAACTTCAGATCTTTCTTGGTTTGGCGGGATATTACAGACGAATCTTCTTAAGGGGAAGGGAAAGGAGTTCATTTGGGAGTCCGCACAGCAGGAGAGCTTTGATGCTCTCAAAACAGCCTTAGCTACAGCACCAGTTTTAAAGGTCGTCGACCCCAATCAGCCAGTTGTGGTCGAAACAGATGCTAGCGACTTTGCAGTAGGTGCTGTGCTAACTTAGGGTGGACGACCAGTTGCGTTCGAGAGTAAAAAACTCGAGCCAGCTCAGACTAGGTACAGTGCCTATGAAAAGGAACTCTTTTCTATAGTTCATGCCCTTAAGACTTGGAGGCATTATTTGTATGGTGCCAACTTTGAGGTCCTGACAAACCATGAGAGTCTCAGAAACCTTTGCAATCAACCTGAGCTTAGAGGTCAGAAAGCTCGTTGGGCAGAGTTGATGCAAGAGTTTGACATGTCTATCAGATATAGACGTGGAAAATTCAATACAGTAGCAGATGCCCTTAGCAGAATGCCTATGATAACTTAGCTGAGTTTTACTCAGATTCGTAATGAGTTACTCGAGTCCTTGAGAGGGAAATGCCAGCATGATGCATTCTTCTCTACTATCTGGAGCTCAGTCCAGAGCAGACAGTTACAGACTCTAGAACCAGTTCCCGGGGCTGGTGCCAGTTCATCGAAGAATACGACAGCTTCCGTTGAGGATGATGATGAGTCCGAGTATATGTCGTCAGATGACGTTGAGGATTCTGAGCCTGTATTACCCAAGCAAACCTCAGTGGTTGAGGGTCAGTTGACTCAAGGATTCAAATGGAAACAGTATTCCATTCAGGATGAGTACTTGCTCTATAGAGATAGAGTATGTGTCCCCAATTCAGAGGATTATAGGCAGCAGGTCCTATATGAATGTCATGACAATCCTAGTGCGGGACACCCAGGCATACAAAAGACCTATGAGCTTCTTCGTAGGCAATTTTTCTGGCCCAGTATGAAAAGGGACGTCCACCAGTATGTAACCAGTTGCCAGAAATGTCAAGTAAACAAAGCAGAGCGTTTAGAGGTAGGAGGGTTGTTGCTTCCCTTAGAAATACCAGCTGGTAAATGGGAGAGTATCTCCATGGATTTTATAGTAGGCCTGCCTAAAACCCAAAAGGGTAATGACGCTATATGGGTCACAGTTGACCGTCTGACCAAAATGGCTCATTTCATTCCGACCAAAACAACCGTTAGAGCTTTGCCCCAGCACGGTCCATAGCCATGGCGGGCCTAACACAGCCTAGGGACCCTGTCAGCAGGATAGGGCCCCCAGTTGGGTCCCGACGTGCAGTCGGCCACGTCAGTGCCACGTGGCCGACACTTGGCAGTTGCATGCTACCAGTCCTCACACTGGGCTAGGAGGGGCTTACTCTATATCAGGGAGTAGGCAAGGTTGGGTGGATCAGTTAGTGTTTGCCCTACTGTGTTGTTAGGATCTATTACAAGAGAGGTGGTGAGAAAAGCAGCCTGGGTGTCGACTGGACTGTCATGAGGAAAGGAGTGTAAAAGTGAGGCCAAAGGATTGCCGGTAAAGTGGCATGTAAATGGGATCAAATGTGTACGTGGGTGATTGGGTAATCAGGGGTAGTGTAGATGACTGAGTGGATGGGAGATGGCCGATATCGAATGAGAGAAATGAGTGATTAGAGAGGGTGGTGGGAGAAACGCGGAAGTCAGAGAGTATGGGTCAGGGACCCCATGAGATAATCAACGACACTATGTCCTCCACTGTGAGGATGGCATGTATAGTTGTCTAAATGTGACCAACAGGGTAAGCCATTATAAATGGCTAGCTCATGCGCCTCTCCAAACTGCAGTAAGTGCTCACCATATGAAGTAATAGACTGTCCGCAGAGGTCCCGGTAACCCCAAGCATATCACTGTCAAGGGCACGAACACGCAGCTGATCGAAGACGTCGAAGAACTTTGTCTGTCTCAAAGATGTCCTGGCATTAAAGTCCCCTGCGAGGAGAATATGCCCCTGCTTTGAGAATCTGATAATATCTGGTGAGAGGTCCTGATATGGAGATCCAATACCCTCCGCAAAAGATGAGGACTTTGGTGGAAAGTAACATGCTGCAACAAAAAGATCTCTATCCGAACCAATATCCTAACCCACAATGCGAGCCCATATGTAGCGGGCCTGCTCGTCATGTCGGATGAAGTCAATACTTGAATGGAGAGTCTCTCGGTACAGACATGCGACCCCACCTGAACCTCGGCCACTGGCAGATCTAGTCTCTCATCGGAATATTGAGTCCCATCTATATCCAGGAATGGAAGGAATTCCTCGCTCCGGGCTCTCGTGTGTCTCCACGATGAATAATATGTCTCTGCCTGTGATAAAGTCAACCAGATCCCCTGCCGTGGAAGATGAATGTATGCCCGCACAATTCCACACTCCAATCCGACGCTAGGACACGTGAAGAAGTAACCGCAACAACTATGTATCTATCCGGGTGAGATGCACGAATCTCCTGAATCTGCTGAAGAAAAAGAATAAGGCGGAAAAAGCCCTCAAGGATGATCGGAGGAGTAGCAAACTCAGCACATAGGATATCATGAGGAGTGGTAGTCTTGGCACGTATCATGCGACCCAACATAGTGGCCTGAATGCGGGAAATGCCGGCCCAGTCCCAGAGAGAAAGTTCTGGCAACCAGATCTTGGAGGCATACATCACTGCTGGAACCACCCGTGTGTGAAACAACTAGCATCTAGTAGCGCAAATACCTTCTTGCCCATATGCTTTGCCTCCTCAATGATAGTACATAGAGTGAGGACATGATCAAGAGTGCTATAACCCCGGTGGAAACCAGCTTGGCCAGTCACATATAATAGTCGAGAATCAGCCTCTGCCGTACTAAGTTCTGGAGAATAGTGGCGTACAACTCGGCCATGGTATGACCAATCATAATAGTGCAATAGTTGTGGACATTCATGGCATCGCCTGCTTTAAGAATGGGATGAAGGAGATTGGTGGCCCAAGGTATGGGGAAACCATCAACGACAGAGCGGTTGAAACAGCGGGCCAGGAAAGGGGAGGCGAGTTTGGCAATTGGTTTGAGGAGCTTGGCTGAAAGGAGGTCAATGTCAGACGTACAATTGTTCTTGAGTTTGCAGATGGTGGCTTCAACCATGTCAGGAGAAAAGAGGTCACAGTGGGTAGGACGAGAAGAAAGAGAGATGGAAGGGTGAGTAGTTGTATATAGGTTGGTTGCATAGTCGACCCAGGATTGAAGAGAGATGGGTGCAATGGATAGGGGCTTATGAAGAAAGATCCGGGACATCACACTGGGTCGCTACTTGTGACAAACCAGTCCAGCTAGGGACAGACTCCCACTCTGGTTATTGGCCTTCGCCAGTTGTAAGTACTTGGGCTCAAGCCCTCTCTAGTAATTGGCCATGCTAAGAATGCTAGAGTTAGACTTGACTCTAAGAATCCTTCCCTCCTCTGGCAAGTCATTGGTCCTCAATGACAAACTTTGTGTAAGACTTCTACAAACATTGTTGCGTCTCCTAGATAATTGACTCTAACAATCCTTCCCTCCTCTGGCAAGTCATTGGTCCTCAATGACAAACTTTGGGTAAAACTTCTACAAACATTGTAGCATTTGACAATGGATGCCCTTTCCAAGTAACTAGATAGTCTTGGAAGAGACGTTTCCACAATTGTCGCCCCCTCCAGTGTAGCAGTTTCTCTGGTCCATAACATTCATGCAATGTGTTTCTCTTCTAGAGACACAAGGCCTTCTACGAGGTTATCGCCATCGTGCAAACATCAGTTGAGTGTGCTAACATGAAACATAGGATACACCTTGCATCCTAGGTTTGCATACATGCTCATTGTTTTGGAGTGCCTCATGAAGGTGCTCAATTTCCTTAGACAAATGGTTGTGTCTAACTGTTGGGCATTGGCAAGAGTGGGGCCCATTGCGAGAGCGCACATTTTGAAAATTTCAGAGTATAGTTTTATCATTTGCATTTTGGGATAAGGCACATGCTATTGTGATAGAGTTGTAGCCTATCTACATCATCTTGTGGCTTACTGATATAAAGGGCTCCACTATGGGCCTTATATTCAAGTTTATGGATAGGTTGGTGAAGTAGTTGTGGACATGCATGAGAGGTATGGCTGAGAGGTATGCTTAGTACCCACTGCCAATTACCATTGCTAAATCAATGTCTAAGTAGTTAGAATGTCTGTTTGCAATGTATTGTGTGCATGATGCTTGTAGGGTGATAAATGTAGCCTTGAGTAATTAGTAATCACAACTTACTAGTAAGTACTAACATGTAAGCTAGAAAATCAAATTCTTCATTGTCAAGTTTTGTTCTTGTTTTTTCTATTTCATAGGCTCTAGGAGATACGGGATAGATGGCAGTGGTTCCATCACCCATTACATGCCATGGGTTGTGTTTTGGACCTGTTGTGGAGGAGCGACATGCAGTTCCAGGACAAAGAGTTTGAGACAAATGGTCTACCTACATCAACTGAGTCTTTCTTGATGTTCTTGGGTGGGAGCATTATGGGATGACCTCCTAGTGTATTGAAATGAGGCCTTGGAGTTTAAATATCTAGTGGCACTTTGTAGGCCATGAATGTTGCAGCTTGTGACCTACTCACTGAAGTTTGGCAACAAGTGAATTTTGATTCTTGAATCTTTATCATTGAATATGCTACACTCTTGAATCTTAAGTCCTAATTCTTGTTACTGGTAACTAGTCTCTACTGTAGGAAATCAAAGTGCCAAGATCCTTCTAACATTCAATCTCCATATACAAGAAGAAGAAGAAGAAGAAGAAGAAGGAGAGGGTTAGGTGCCCTCAAGGAGAGAGAAAGTAGTAGCAATGCTTGAAAGGGAATGAATTACAAATGAATAATGAGTACATATAAATAGGCCATCCAAGGGCCTAGACTCTTCCAAACCCTAAGTTCATCCACTACTAATTATAGGGCACCTCCAAAAGTCAAGATAGGGCCCCTTAACATAATTAGACTTTACTTGGACCCACGAGTTATTACTAGACCAAAATTGGGTCCAACTTAGCTAAAACTAACTTAACATGGTCTGAATAATAAACCTAACCCATGGTTACACAAGTCTCGACCTTTTGGGTAACCTATGGGAAACTAACATTATCATTTATTATTTCTAACACCCTCCTTAAATGATAATGTAAAAAACATAAGATGACATGAAGTATGAAAAATTGCAACAAAAATGCAAAGTGTTGCATGCTGCCCAAAACTCCATGTAGCCGAAAAAGAAAAGATGTAGCTTGTTGTCCAGGCTTAAACTTCAGCTTGAAGTAGTCGAAATCTCAGCCCCAATCATGCCCGATGTAGAAGAGATGTAGAATACGAAGTGCAGTAGCATCAAGTCGAGGAGTGAAGACAAGCATGCTCCATCCAAAGTAGGTAACCAAAAAACCAGCCACAAGCTGAAATATGGATTTGCAATCCATCAATGGTTTCCACAGGATTCCATAAGTCTTCTTACCACAAGAAACTCAAAGAAGAGTATGATACTCTTTTACCATCACATCCTCCCGAATCTTACTATCAACGATTTGCTCACCAACACTAGGTAAGGCAACACCGTCATCATAAGAAGTAAGCATCAAAACAGGAAAATCAGCATAAGGTACTGATTTTGGTGAGGCATGTGTGTTTCCTCCAACGTAAAAAGATGCTTTGCTATCCTGCAAAGACTCGGACAGCCAACAAGAGGCTGTAGTAGGCTGTCCAGCAGCCACAAAATCACCAACACTTTGCTGTCCAAAGTGTTTCAAATGTGGACCTTGCTGTCCAAAAACCTTTCGCAGGCCGTTCCCGATGCATAATAGGATGCTCACGATGTAACATAGGCTGAAAATGATCAATAAACCATGGCTGAATCTGCTGTCCACCATCTTTAAGAAAAAATCCAGCAGCTTGCCACTTTGAACACCCAAAAAATCCAGCAACATGCCACTTTGAACCAATGTACTAATTGACATGATTTTTTCCCCTCCTCCATTAGTACAAAATGGCTTCAAAGAATGCTTGATTTCAGCCTTTTCCAAAACATTAACTTGAGAAGCTTGCTCATAAAGTTCTTCACTAATGCATCCATCATTTGCAACAAATGGCTCAAGAGAAGAAGAATGCTTTACCATACCAACATTCCGATGCAAACTTGTACTTGTAGAAAGACAATGATCTTTGCTCTTCTACCTTCAAAGAGGATGAAGTAGAGAGGAGAAAGCATGATGATGAATCCTTTATTCGGTACATCTTTAAAAGTGTTTCCCAAACACTTTTAGAGGTCTTGCAAAATCTCAAATGATATAAGACAGATCTTGTTACCGATAAAATCTTGATCATCACGTCGATGCAAAATCTCAGCTTGCAACTCCATGAAGAATAGTTGGTGCCATCCAACATATCTTCACCTGAACAAGTACGAATCGCTCCCAAATCTCTTGCCATAAGAACCAGCCAAGAAGATAAACTTTTTCAAACCCTAAATGTGCCCTAAAAGACACAAAAACCAGCACTATCAAATTTGACAAATCAGCACCGGAATGTGTCGAAAACACACATTAGATGGATGTAGGAACTCGCCCTCCTACAAGCCTTGTGTGCTGAAAATTTCAGCCTGAAATTGCATTACAAACTCAAAAACCAGCAAGCAAAGAATCAGGTTAGCCTCCAACAAAGCTTTTTTCGAAACCCTTCTTTCTTGCCAAAAAGTGTGAACAATACACACACGGATAGGGCTGTTGCAACACCCTACAAATGGTAATATGCTGTCCAGTGTTTCCTCGAAACGCGTTTCGAATGCTGAAATGTGTTCAAAACGGGATGTACGAAACGACCCCGTTTCGAAACGCCGTTTCAGTGTTCGAAACGACCAAAAAAAAAAGAAACCAATTTTTTTTTTTTTCTGATACCGCGCCATAAGCTTTGTAGTATGTACAGGCAATGGGCATGAATAGATTCTCGCAACCTAATAACCTATCCATGATAGTATTAGTAATTTCAATAATTGACTGAGGAAAGTGACCATAATCACCATACACAGCTTCTCCTCTTGAAATTGCATTCTAATGTCTCTAGAGCATTCTGATGAAATTGGATGTATCTACTTGTTACTAGACTGTCTATGACATCTGTAAACCCCAAAAACCGTGCCATAAGCTTTGTAGTATGTACAGTCACAGCTTCTCCTCTTGAAATTGCATTCTCTAGAGCATTCTCATGAAATTGGATGTATCTACTTGTTACTAGACTTTCTATGACATCTGTAAACCCCAAAAACCCTCAAAAACCCTCAAAAACCCTCAAAAGCACATTTTCAAAAAAAAAAAAACCCTTAAATTTTTTTTCCCGTTTCGAACCTGAACCAGACGTTTCATACATGTTTCAAATGCGTTTCGAAACACGTACGAAACGCGTCCATGAAACATTGATGCTGTCCAATTTTCAGCCTCGGAATGTGATCAGATCATCACAAAAAAATTAGCGCCTTCTTCCACACCGGAAACAAGCAAAAAGAAGCGGATCTTCACTTTGTAAAATCAGCAAGGGTGTTGATTTTTCAGCCAAATCAGAAGAATAGAAATTGCTTATAGATGGGCGCCCTCCTGCAAAGGAGCAAATATGAAAAATAGGGCAACAGTGCACCAACGAAAGTAGGATAAACCTACACGGATGTGGGCGACCTAAAAGAAGCCTCGAAGAAGATAATTAATGGCACCTTCCTGCAACCTGAAAAATCAGCAAACAACAACTTGATTTTTGGGCGCCCAAAATCCTGTTATCTTCTTTGATGTGTGGCGCCCTCCTGCAAAACGGAAAAGAGTCAAAAAACGGATCTTCACTCCAAAAAATCAGCAAAGGTGCTGAATTTTTGTGATCCCTAAGTGAAGACGATCTCTTTTGGTAGGGCGCCCTAAATGAAGCATAGAAGATCCATGGCTCTGATACCATGTACGAAATCAAAGTGCCAAGATCCTTCTAACATTCATTCTCCATATACAAGAAGAAGAAAAAGAAGAAGAAGAAGAGGGAGAGGGTTAGGCGCCCTCAAGGAGAGAGAAAGTAGTAGCAATGCTTGAAAGGGAACGAATTACAAATGAATAATGAGTACATTTAAATAGGCCTTCCAAGGGCCTAGACTCTTCCAAACCCTAAGTTCATCCACTACTAATTATAGGGCACCTCCAAAAGTCAAGATAGGGCCCCTTAACATAATTAGACTTTACTTGGACCCATGAGTTATTACTAGACCAAAATTGGGTCCAACTTAGCTAAAACTAACTTAACATGGTCTGAATAATAAACCTAACCCATGGTTACACAAGTCTCGACCATTTGGGTAACCTATGGGAAACTAACATTATCATTTATTATTTCTAACATCTACTTAGTACTTAGAAGTTAGTACTATCATCTATGAGCTATGATCTACGATGATTGATCTATTGAAATTCTAGATCTATGCTTGTAAGTTGTAACATTCTAGTATCTATTGTCTACACTTTCAAGAACAAAATAATATATTGATCATCATCCATGTTGCGTAAATGTGTGCATTGTAATTTATGGCATTCCCAAGTTGCTGAAGCTTACACTCCAAATCCTCTCACAGGATTGCACAACAGTCGCATGTGAGGAATTGGATATTCTTTGCCCTCATTTACACACTAAGGAGGAACAAACTCATGACATCTTTCAAGACTTCCAAGATCAAAACCAGGATGCTAGTTCCAAGAGACACATAGGAAACAGATGGGGGATCAAACCTACTCAACCAATTCTAGATCAACTCCATGGACCTTTTCAAAAATCCTTTTTGCAACGTATTTGAAACGAGAAAGAATTGGCTTTGTCGGGAAAGAAACGGTGAAACATTTTAGTTTTTTTTTTGCTTGGTTTAATTTTTGGCCTCTAGTTAGAGGAAAAAGAAATGTTGCTTTACTATCTAGAGATTGATTATAGCTCTATACAATGAGACTACGAGTCATGACAATATAAACAATTGATTATGTAATATCAACACACTCAAATGATTGAGAACTCAATGAGACATTGAGATACATCACACAATGAACATGCACGATGTATTTTACTATTCTCTACTAAGTTCTAAGCTCTAACTCAAGTTCTATATGCCAAATTTCCAACAGATTAATAACTAACTAATAAAAATCTTGAATTCCATATGTAAAAAATTAGTTGGTACTTTCTAAATAGTAAATGGTATAACTACCAATTACATTGACAATGAGCCAATCATGAAGTTAAAAAGACTGAAGAGTTATGAGTGCATCTAATATGAAGTTCCTAAGCTAACTAGCAATGCCTCCTGGCCTCTCTCCTAGTAGGCGTGGGAGCCTTAGGCTCAAGTTTATGCTCATCATCAAACTCATCCTCCTAATTTTGACCCTCTTCCTCATCTTCTTCTTCCTTCTCATCCTTGTCCTCAGCCTCATCCTCTCCAGCAACTTAGCAGGCAATGGGCAGGTGGGCACATAGAATCTAGATGATAGATAGATCAATCACCATAGGACGTCATAAAGTGCATAGGTAGATCAATCACCATAGGACGTCATCAAATGCATGGGTAGATGATATGACGTTAGTAGGCACACAGGTGATAGGATTCAAGAGGTGAATCGCCTTTTCGAACCGTGTTTGAATTGAGTTTGAATCGACTTCTCCAAGTTCGAAGCGACGAATAGGTTTTAGGGTTTTTTTTTTAAAACATTAATGTCACAACATACATACTACATATTACATATTACATATGTCATATTCCAATGTACCATGTGGATGGTTAGTTAGTGGTAACTGAAGTTTCTCTCACTCACAGACTCACAGGCTAGACAACTTGCTTTGATACCATGATGAATTGCAAGACCTAGCTATGGAGTATCTTAACTTCAATACTAGATCAACCAAGAAAGCTTGAGAAACTTAGCTATGGAAAACATCACATACAAGGAGAATTGCATAAGCACCTCACAACACCAAAAGATAGAAGAGAAAATGAATTGCTAGAGAGAGAGAGAAAGAAAGAAAGATCTTTATTAATGTCCATGGAATACCCTAAGGTACATAGGACTGAAAAAAGGTACATGTCAAGTATGCCCGGTGGGAGCGTGAAAGCTCAACCACCGAAAAGAAACAAGATTACAATAAAACAGGAAATAGTGCTATGCACAAGGAGAGTCAAGCATCATAGATGTCTCTCTGCTTGTGAGAAAAAATGATGTAAAGTATGCTGTGGCACTGTCTCTGTGCTAGCTGCGTCTCTCTGTCGTCGGGTAGATGATCGGTGGTGTCTACGCTGTCGTGAAGTTGCAGGCCGTGGCCTGCAGGTTGGCTGTCGCTCTGGTCAACGACACTGTCTCCACCGTCTATGTATGGTGGCATCTGGAATCTCAGCCTCCCCATCAGAGTCACTACTCTCCTGCCTCTGTCTCCGACTCCCGGATCATCAACGCAACACATCTGGAGTTCTCATACGATATCAAGGCAGAGAGTGCAAGTGGATGGTCTCGAAACAAGCAGTAGTATCTCCCTCGAATCTCATAGTAAGCTGGGCATTTGAAGAGAAAATGAAATTCATCCTCTATATCATGTAGGTCACACATAATACTACAAATCCGTGCATCTCTCGGGATGCCCCTGTATCTACCAGTCTCAATGGCTAACTGGTGAGAGGAAACCCGGAACTGACCCATCACTATCCGCAGGCTGTGTGAGATACTGTCCACTAGGTATCTGGGTGCAATGGGATACCCAGCAGGATCCCGGGATAGAAAATGTGTCCGATAAAACTCCGTCTTCACTCCAGATGAATCCTGCCAAGTGTTCTGAAGATATGCCCTGTATAAGTATCCTCTAATATACTGATGAGTACCAGCTGGTAGATCCGTAATGTGAATACTCAATGTGGAGAGGAGACGACAGGCCTGGGAATACCACGAAAAGGAGTGTCCCTCAGAGTGTAGGTGCTGGGAGGACGACAGAGCTGCTGCAACATAGTGTGTGCCTCTACCCTGGAGATCCTCTAGGCGCTGTATGAATGTGACAATATGGAATAGTGCTTCTATCTGAATAGGGGGGATGACAAACTCTGCCAGTATAATATGAGAGAACATATGAATCTGAAGTCGTGAGATGCGCGCCCACTCGGTAGCCGTCAAGCCAGTACTCCATGTCTCTGATGCATATAGAGCTGAGGGAACGACCATAGTGTCAAAGAGTCAGCACTTACTAGTCGCATCTCTAACATGTGATCTGAAACATAATCTCTCCAACTCTACCAACGATGCATAACCCTTCCGTAGTCGGGAAAATGCCGCCTGTCGCATGCTGAAAGTGGGACCTGAAAATACCACCCCTAGGTATGTGTAGGAGTCAACTACCTCAAGTGGATGCTCCTCCCATAAAAGCACCTGTCGCATCATGAAGGATCTGGAGGTGTTAAATACCATAACTTTGGTTTTGGCCACATTCACTGATAATCCCCACTGAGTACAAAAACAGTGAAGCGCATCAAGATGCCGCTGCAAACCTTCCCTCGTCCTCGAAAGCAAAACCACAATATAATAGGATAGCAATAACGAGGTCACCCAATGTGCATCCCTCACCTCCCTCTGTCTGTATAACCTGCTCAAGCTCGTCTATATATAAACCAAAGAGTGTAGGAGAGAGAGGACATCCCTGCTTAACCCCAGTGGTACTCTCTATCTCTGGTGATACAACTCCTGATACTCGGATACGACCAATAACTCGTCTGTACAATGCCACAACTGCCTGCATGATATCCTCTTGGAGGCCACGGTCCCGAAGTCTCTGTATCAGTAGATGTCGAGGCACAGAGTCAAAGGCCTTGCGGAAATCCACAAAACAGCAGTATACACGCTCTCTCCTGGCCTTAGCTTCCTCAATGATGGATCTTAGGGTGAAAATATGATCTGATGTGGTATATCCTGGTCTGAAACCTGCCTGACCTATGGCATGCAGTGCTCGGGTATCCATCTCTGTACTGATCTCTAACTGAAGAATAGAACCATAAACCTTGGCAAAGAGGTGACTGATCATGATGGTACGATAGTTGTCGGCTTTCATGGCATCACCGCCTTTATGGATAGGATGGATAAGGTTTGTGGACCAGGGGGAGGGGAAACCAGATGTGATAGAGTGGTTAAAGAGGAGAGAGAGGAAGGGTGAGAGAATGTCAGCAGCTGCTTCAAAAGTTCAGCTTCTAGATCATCAATATCTTTGGCCTTATGTAGATTTAATCGGTCAATGGCCTCTTCTACTATGTCTGGAGAGAATATATCGGAAGTACGTGTGTAGGGATGTGTAGGAAGTGGAGGGGTGTCAGGAACAGTGTACAACGATGTGGCATAGGTTACCCATGTGCTAAGATCTGTGATCTGGGGTGGAGGTGCCCGTGAGAGGAATTTTTGCAAAAATGATCGCTACGAGGAGCTAAAGAGAAGGTCCATCATCTTCTTCCCCTGGCCAATTTCGTAAGTAATTTTCTTTTTTCGGGTGGTTCTACGGTAAACACAAGATAAGTCCTTTACCATATGGGGAAGGTGGCAGCGTGCATAAATCAAGTCCAGATGAAGTTGGTTACACTCGTGGTCATACCAGGGGTTGTGTGGTCGATTATGTCATAAGTGCTTGGGCCGTGGAGATGGAAAAGCAAGGGATGCAGCGGTATTGTTACGAGCTCGTAACCAGTGCCGAACCCTAGAGAACACAGATAGGTCAGATACCACAGTCAGGGTCGTGTCCAGTGTACATGACCAACAGGGCAAGACAGTGTGAGTAGTGTGCCCCAGCACGGTCCATAGCCATGGCGGGCCTAACACAGCCTAGGGACCCTATCAGCAGGATAGGGCTCCCAGTTGGGTCCCGACGTGCAGTCGGCCACGTCAGTGCCACGTGGCCGACACTTGGCAGTAGCATGCTACCAGTCCTCACACTGGGCTAGGAGGGGCTTACTCTATATCAGGGAGTAGGCAAGGTTGGGTGGATCAGTTAGTGTTTGCCCTACTGTGGTGTTAGGATCTATTACATTGGTATCAGAGCCATCTCCATCCTAGGGAGTTCAGGAGCAGCAGTAGAGAAAGCTATCAGAAGATAGGAAGTGTTTCTCAGGTTCTCAGAAAAGATTAGAGGAGGAGAATCGCTGTAGGTGCAGCCTTCAAACCCTTGAAATTCACTGAGAATTTACAGTTGTAGGAAGTAGAATTCCTTCTGTAGGTAAATCGCTGGAAAGGCAGCAATCTATATCAGATTTCAGACATCTGATAGGAGATTTTAGAAAGGATTTAGAGTAGAAACCAGTGAGCAGGTCCATCGCTGTGGGATCAGACATCTACCTCTGAAATTTCAGAGAAATCCAAGGAAGTTTGAGGGGTTTTCAAGCAAATTTTCTTAGCAGGGCCAGCGCTGGACAGGGAGGTGAAAAATTGGTTTTTCATCACTGTTTTTGAGAATTTTTCAGTAGTTTGAACATCAAACTAGATTGCCACAGACCAGTGACCTACTACTTGAAGTCAGATCAGAGTTTCAAGCAAGTTTTGGGCCTTAAATTTTAGAAAATTGGGCCAGACAGGTGGCTGTCCAGCCAGCGAGGGTAGGGAGACACCAAAATCAGAAATTGAAATACTTTTTTGGGTCTCAAATCAGAAGTAAATGAGCCAGTTGGGTTGCAATCAGACCAGCGAGCTACTATCCTCAAAGAACCGGGAAATTTGGCACCGTTTTGAAGCTTCAAACTGGCATTTTTCGGGACAGCAGGTCTGAAATCTTGGGGAAAAGAGCTGAAAGGGTTCCTCTTCATTCTTTCTTTGGAAGTACAGTCCTCAGAAACAGCTAAGTCATCTTTCCTTTCCCTTGTACAGTTGTAAATTAGTCTTTTAGACTTTTTTTTTTCCTTCAGAAGTTAAGGTAGCTCTCTTTCAGTTCCGAAGATGACCACTCCTCAGGGACCTGATCAACCCCCGGAGAGAGGCTTCGACGAACTTGAAACAAAAGCCTTGGCTTACAGGAAAGGGAAGGAACCCATGGAAGTAGAAGAACAGGAACAGTTCGCCGAAGAACTCGACGAACTAGTTACCAAGGAGCAGTTCCTCCAATTGGTAACAGAAGTGGATGATCTGAAGTTGGCATTAGCCAATTTCAAGTCCAGTGTGGACAACTCGTTCCCTGAACTCAAAAACTTGATTTTGAGTTCCGCGAAAGGAAGCCTTCCCTCCACTTCTCAGTTATCCCCTTCTCCACTTCCATCAGTTTCGGGTGAGACTTTACGATCTCACCCCAGTGTTTTTAAAGACTTAAAACCTCCTACTTTTAATGGAGAAGAGAAGGATAGAAATGCAGATATTCTACAAACCTTCCTCAGCAAATGGAAGAACATTCATGCTCTTAAACATACCCCTGACCATTTGCAAGCTATTGAGGCTAGTCTTTCCTTAGGGCCTATGGCCTATAAGTGGTGGTTAAATCTCCAGGAGACTAGGCAGTCTCCCCGGTCATGGAAAGCTTTTGAAGAAGCTTTCCTAAGAGAATTTCTACCAGAGAATGAACTTGATAGAGCCTGGGAAGCCTGGGAAAGAACAGTAATGGACAAGTCCCTCATCCAATATATCTCGCAGTATCGAGAGGCAATTTTAAAGATTAAAAATATGGATGACTATCAGAAAATCAGGGGATTTGTCCGTGGCCTCAAAGATGAATATAAAGTAGAGGTCCAGAGAAACTTGCCTACTACCCTTGAGCAAGCTCTCAGATATGCTCAAATCTATGATGATTCAGTGGGTAGGAAGAGGGCGAGACAACAACCACTTTCTGAGCAGCCTTCTCAGAAAGACTTTCAATTTAAAAAGAAATTTTTAAAAAGAAAGAAAGAAGATAAATTTAAAGGTGAAGCTCCTTAGAAACGCCCTTCACTCATACAGCCCTTAAAACCAGATGATTTTGAGAAAGCCAAACAAGAACGTTTGTGCTTTGTGTGTATGGGCAAGGAACACACAGTCAGACAGTGTCCCAAGGGGCCTTTCACTAAAAAAGATAAGAAAGATAAAAAACAAGTTCATCTTGTTCAGACTGTATGTTTCCCCAGTGACTCGGCAGCTTCCGAGATCAAAGTGTATCATGAAGATCATGAACACTGTTGCCAGCTGACCTTTGCAATGCTATCGAGACCCTTCAGCTTTGGGCCGCATGACCTAGTACGTATGCATGGGAAAGTTGGTAACCAGTCAGTAAGAGTCATGGTTGATGATGGGGCAACCCATAATTTCATCAACCACACCCTAGTTAAAAAGCTTAAACTACCAGAAGTACCTAGTCAGCATAGGTACATCGTTTCATTAGCTAAGGGTGAAGATAAAAAAATATGGGAAACTATGGTAAGTAAGTTAAATCTTGGTATTCAGGGGTACCAAGATGAAATAAACTTTCAGATAATGCACCTGGATCGAACAGACATTGTTCTCGAGAGAGATTGGCTCTACAGTTTAGGACCTTCCCTCCACAGAAACTATCAGGAGAACACCCTCAGCTTTCAGCATAAAGGCCGAGAGATCCAGTTGCATGGGGAGCATGATGTTCCCAACAGCCCTATGGTTTGCAGATCAGAGCTCTGTCATTTAATCGGAGACGAAGACCATCAGGTATTCTTATGTGACTTTCAGTTTATTCCTGAAGTTTCTATTTCCAGTTCTATTCAGCAGAAAATCAGTAAATTAGAAACTTTATTGTCTAAATTTAAAGACGTTTTTCCTGAAGATTTACCACATGGTTTACCACCTAGCAGAGAGGTAGATCATGTAATAAACCTAGTACCAGGTACAGCACCTGTTTCTAAACCTCCGTATCGGGTCAGCCGAACAGAGGATGAAGAAATAACTAGGCAGTTAACAGACTATCTTGGGAAAGGCCAAATTCAGACCAGTAGTTCACCATGGGCCTCACCAGTCCTATTGGTGAAAAAGAAAGAGGGGTGTATGTGTCTTTGCGTAGATTACAGAGCCCTCAATAAAGTCACAATTAAGAATAAATACCCTATGCCTCGGGCAGACGAGTTGTTTGATCAACTCGACGGGGCTAAGTTTTTCAGCAAAATAGACCTCAGATCGGGATATCATCAAGTCTGTATAAAATCGGAAGATGTCTCGAAAACAGCTTTTAGGACTCGTCACGGTCATTATGAGTTTAAGGTGATGCCATTTGGGCTCACAAATGCTCCAGCTACCTTTATGACCTTGATGAACAGTGTCCTCAGACCATACTTGGGTAAGTTTGTAGTCGTATTTTTAGATGACATCCTCGTTTACAGCAAAACGAGGAAGGAGCATCTAAAACACCTCAGAAAGGTGTTTCGACTGCTCAGAAAGCATAAGCTCTATGCTAAACAATCCAAGTGTGAATTCTTCGTTGAAGAAGTAGCATATTTGGGTCACATTATCTCTTCAGATGGGATTAAGATGGACCCAAATAAGGTTAAAGCCATACTCAGTTGGCTGAGACCTCAGAATATTTTGGAACTTCAGATCTTTCTTGGTCTGGCGGGATATTACAGACGATTTGTCAAGGAATATGCTCAGATAGCAATTCCTATGACAAATCTCCTTAAGGGGAAGGGAAAGGAGTTCATTTGGGAGTCCGCACAGCAGGAGAGCTTTGATGCTCTCAAAACAGCCTTAGCTACAGCACCAGTTTTAAAAGTCGTCGACCCCAATCAGCCATTTGTGGTCGAAACAGATGCTAGCGACTTTGCAGTAGGTGCTGTGCTAACTCAAAGTGGACGACCAGTTGCGTTCGAGAGTAAAAAACTCGAGCCACTCAGACTAGGTACAGTGCCTATGAAAAGGAACTCTTTTCTATTGTCCATGCCCTTAAGACTTGGAGGCATTATTTGTATGGTGCCAACTTTGAGGTCCTGACAGACCATGAGAGTCTCAGATACCTTTGCAATCAACCTGAGCTTAGAGGTTGGAAAGCTCGTTGGGCAGAGTTGATGCAAGAGTTTAACATGTCTATCAGATATAGACGTGGAAAATTCAATACAGTAGCAGATGCCCTTAGCAGAATGCCTATGATAAACGAACTGAGTTTTACTCAGATTCGTAATGAGTTACTCGAGTCCTTGAGAGGGAAATGCCAGCATGATGCATTCTTCTCTACTATCTGGAACTCAGTCCAGAGCAGACAGTTACAGACTCCTGAACCAGTTCCCGGGGCTGGTGCCAGTTCATCCAAGAATACGGCAGCTTCCGTTGAGGATGATGATGAGTCCGAGTATACGTCGTCAGATGACGTTGAGGATTCTGAGCCTGTATTACCCAAGCAAACCTCAGTGGTTGAGGGTCAGTTGACTCAAGGATTCAAATGGAAACAGTATTCCATTCAGGATGAGTACTTGCTCTATAGAGATAGAGTATGTGTCCCCAATTCAGAGGATTATAGGCAGCAGGTCCTATATGAATGTCATGACAATCCTAGTGCGGGACACCCAGGCATACAAAAGACCTATGAGCTTCTTCGTAGGCAATTTTTCTGGCCCAGTATGAGAAAGGACGTCCACCAGTATGTAACCAGTTGCCAGAAATGTCAAGTAAATAAAGCAGAGCGTTTAAAGGCAGGAGGGTTGTTGCATCCCTTAGAAATACCAGCTGGTAAATGGGAGAGTATCTCCATGGATTTTATAGTAGGCCTGCCTAAAACCCAAAAGGGTAATGACGCTATATGGGTCACAGTTGACCGTCTGACCAAAATGGCTCATTTCATTCCGACCAAAACAACCGTTAGAGCTCCAGAGTTAGCGAGGTTGTTTGTTGACGGGCTATTTAAATTGTACGGTCTACCTTCCGGCATAGTCAGCGACCGGGACAGTAAGTTTACTGGAAATTTTTGGAGGGCAGTATTCCATCATCTCCATACTAAACTTAATATGAGTACCATCGACCATCCACAGACGGACGGTCAAACGAAAAGGGTAAATCAAGTGTTGGAGGATATGCTTCGTGCATACGTCAGCAAGAAGCAGACTAATTGGGAGGAGTATCTCTCGATATTAGAGTTTGCTTACAACAGTACCGAACATTCAGCTACGGGATACAGCCCATTTATGCTGATGTACGGTTTTCAGCCACGCTCACCCACAACTGTAGGGTTTAAACAAGAAAAAGTTGAAGCAGCCAGAAACTTTTTAGAGGACCTAAACCAGATGATAGAACATGCTAAGCGTAGCATTAGACTGTCCCAGGATCGAGCCAGACATTATGCAGATCCACACAGATGGGATGTGCAGTTCTCCACTGGTGAGAAAGTCTACTTGAGAGTCCCAGTTGACTCTAAAACCCTCAAATCAGGAGTGTGTGCTAAGTTGTCTCCAAGGTATTGTGGTCCCTTTACCATCAGTAGGAGACTAGGCGAGGTCACCTATGAACTAGAACTCCCACATAGCAGTAAGGTTTTTCCAATCTTTCATGTAAGTCAGTTACAAAAAGCCTTAGCCAGATCAGACAATCTGGTAGGGGACAGTGTTCTAGTTCTCCCATTGGATCCTCAACAACCTCCACATGAACCAGAGGAGATTCTTGATAGTAGAGAGACGCAGACTCGTCATACTCTATACCGAGAATATCTGGTTAAGTGGAATGATCAGCCTGTTGAGAATGCACTTGGGAAAGAGGCAGCGTCCTTCGCAAGATTTTTCCAGACTTTGTCTTAGAGGACCAAGACGGTTCTTAAGGGGGAGGGAGTGTTACGAGCTCGTAACCAGTGCCGAACCCTAGAGAACACAGATAGGTCAGATACCACAGTCAGGGTCGTGTCCAGTGTACATGACCAACAGGGCAAGACAGTGTGAGTAGTGTGCCCCAGCACGGTGCATAGCCATGGCGGGCCTAACACAGCCTAGGGACCCTGTCAGCAGGATAGGGCTCCCAGTTGGGTCCCGACGTGCAGTCGGCCACGTCAGTGCCACGTGGCCGACACTTGGCAGTAGCATGCTACCAGTCCTCACACTGGGCTAGGAGGGGCTTACTCTATATCAGGGAGTAGGCAAGGTTGGGTGGATCAGTTAGTGTTTGCCCTACTGTGGTGTTAGGATCTATTACAGGTATGCAAGGTCCGGACAAGAAAAAGAGACTGGTTCGTCAAAGTATCATCAGAAGGGAAATGAGTCAAGAGGTCAAATAATGCTTCCCTGTACCTGGGGGTGTTTTGAGGATTATAGCGGTACACTGTTTTGTTGCCAGGAGTTAGGGTATTAGTACATGGGGTGTGAAGAAGGCCAATAGAGAGAGAGAGGTATGAGTGGTCAGACAAAGTGGTACGGTGAACCAGGAAAGATGAAATGTAGGGGAGGAGAGACGACAATCCCATGAAATAGTCAACAACACTACTCCCTCCATTGTGTGGAAAACAAGTAAAGTCACCTGAATCAGGCCACTGCAATAAGCCATTATAAATGGCCAATCCATGAGCCTCGCCCAACTGAAGCATCTGCTCTCCGTATGCAGTAACTAGACCCTCTGCATCTGCTGATCGTCGCCGGAGGCCAAGATCATCCCAGTCTAAAGCATGTATCCGCTGTGGATCATCCTCTGCTCTATGGAACTCTGTCTGCCTGGATCCAGTCTTGACATTAAAGTCGCCAGCTAAAAGAACATAACCCCGCTCCTCATATCGGATAATGTCTAAAGAGATATCCATGTAAGGTGACTCCTCATCTGCTGTGAAAACTGAGGTGTTTGGTGGAAAATAACAAATGGCCAGAAAGAGGTCACGGGTCAATCCCGTCAAAGTCCGGTCTACCCGAATCCAAATATAGCAAGCTCGCTCATCTGTATGCACCAACTCGACCCAAGGCCGAATGAAGTCGCGGACTAAGCAGGCCACCCCACCAGAACCCCGATCTGTCAATGCTCTCGTCGACTGCCGATGTGCAGAGTACCAGCAAAAACCCGTAACAACAGGTAGACCTCTTTCCGGACTCTCATGTGTCTCTGTGAATAGGAAGAGATCACCCTCCGCACAAAAGTCTCTAAAATCGCCGGCAGTAGCCGAAGAGTGAATGCCATTGCAGTTCCATAGCCTCAACCGCAATGCTCGAGGAGGACCCCCCGAACCGCTTAGTCCGAGGGGCCTTAATCCCTATTTGTCAGAATTTGGAGGACCAATGTATCGATCCTTGCCATCCTGATAAATTACCCTCTTCCCCAAAGCTTTTGCCTCAATGAATGCTTTTTTCCGATCTGCAACTTGCATGGGAGTGAGATCATCATCCATAAATATAAGTGTACCTCTAAGCTTGGCCCGCAGTTTGAGAGTTGCCCGTCTCTCTTCCAGATTCGTGAAGCGAACGATGAGTGTAGAGGGGTCTCTCTTGGTTCTCCAAGCTCTATCCAACTCTTCGGAGTGATGGGAGAGTGTGCTTGAGAGAAAGCTGGCTGCTTCAGTCATTGGATCGTTGGTGTCTTCAACTTCGCAGACCCTAATATTTAGGGCTTCGTATTCTCGCATTCGCTCTTCGGATATGGTGGCCGAAATGACTCGGTTGAAGGATGGTGTACCTTCCCTAACATCCTCCTTGAACAGAGAAGCCCACGATTTTGTCTCAGCCTTATGTTGCTCTATCTTCTCCTCCAACTCTTGAATCTTAGTCGGTTCTCCTTGGTTACTTATTGCTGACTCCAAAGAAGTAATCCGGGCTAACATGATTTCTCGTTCAGCGGCCATAGTGTGAATGACCGTTTGAAGCTGTCCCATTTCTTTTCGTAGAGAGGTGGATTCGTTCTTGATTTGCTCGATGTAGGAGAAAATGTATTGCTCGAATGACTTGGCAGGTGTATAGATCTCAGGTATCAAGAAAGAGGAGTGAGCAGGTGGATGGCAAGGAGTATGGACTACAGGCAACACTGTCTCATCTTTCATACTGCCTGCATATGATTCCATCTGTAACCACAACAGTGCCATCACCAGGTCTCTGAGCAACATTGGAAGCATTGGCATACTGATTGGAAATAGAAGTTAGTGCCTCTGTAGCGCTGGTGGACAACGAGAAAGAGACTTTGGTATCATTGGAATCTGGAACGCTGGTGGACAGAAGAGGAGCTGTAGCGCTAGGCGACCACGGATCTGCATCGATGTTGGAGCCGGATGCAGCGCTGGTGGACGATATCAGAGCTGGAGTTGGCTTCATCAGTGGAGCTGGTGGAGCGATGGAGCTGGTTTCATCAGTGGAGACCCGCGGTGGAGAGACCTGGCCAGTTAGTGACGGTGTAGGGACCCACGATACCTGGCTGGTTAGCGATGTGTCAACTGTGGGACCCGCGATGGATACTCCTGATCTGTGGAGACCCGCGATACCTGGCCACTTAGCAATGGGTCATTTGTAGAGACCCGCGATGGAGGCTCCTGGCCACTCAGTGATGGTGAAGGAGCCATCTGGCCACGAGTAGAAGTCCGTGAGGGGGGGGAGCGTGGGCTCCCCTTACCTTTCCTGGCCATAGACAAGGAAGAGCCGCTCCTACTACAATGCCATCGCCATCTCCATCGCTGAGAGAGAGAGAGAGAGAGAGAGAGAGAGAGAGAGAGAGAGAGAGAGAGAGAGGGCGTGGGTCCTCCAAATCCCTTGTGAGGCGAGCACCTCAATTACATGCATGGAAAGTCTAGGTGTCAACCATATGAGTGAGCTACTTGGCGAAGTGGGCCACTTGCACTAATTTACTGAACTTACAAAAGGGGGGGTCTCCTGTATTTAATTAATAGCTTGCTCCATGAGTTATTTACAACTTACAACATAATTAGTGCTTAGCCAAAGGGGTAAAATAGTCATTACTCTTCAACATCTCCTACGTCTTATTATAAATGATATGACACCTAATGGGAGCTAAGTTTCTTATAAAAGAGGGAGGAGAGTGAGAGGTTATAGGAAAATTATCTGAGAGAAACATCTCTAGCATTCCAAAGAGGAATCTGCTATATGTACAACATGGAGGACCTATTTGAAATCTCAATTGATAGGATATTGGAGATATTGTGAGAACCTTCTAAAGGTTGTAAAGACTAATCCAAATACAAGATGCAAGAGATGTAAATTTAGAGAACTTTCATTCATGTATATGGATTGTGAATGTGTAGATCCAACTTACTCTTGTACGGCTAGGAACTTATTTGATCATGAATCCGGTTGATCATATTAAACGTCCATTTCAATACCAACAAGATATTTATCCCTTACAGCTAGAGCCTTGGGGCTCAAGGGATAAGCTTGTTACTAACTGTTAGTAAGGTGCTTAGAACCGTAATTCATCAACTATCACACAATTCCTTTCCTATTTACTCGAATCACTAATGGCTATATCAAATGGTTTCTAAGGATTTTTCGTGAGAATAATCTTTACGTTATTCAATGAATTGTTCGAATTGAGATTTACTCGAAAATCTCCCAATTTGTCAAATGACTCATGCTACCTTTCTAGGTTTGAGCTCATTAAATTGTACAATGCCAGGTTTTCAGAAATTCTTTTAAATACCAACCTTGCAGCACTAGTTTTAGGCTTCTATAGTAGATTTATTCTACCAAGTCATATTTTTCTAGTTCCCAATGGATACATGAGGTTAGACTCTTGCCTATCAAATTTCAGTTTGGATCTTTAGTTAACGTTAAGAGGCTTTATGGTACTGGCAAATCTCTTATCAAATGGATAATAGTGTTCACATCGTAGTATGCTCCTCTAACCAGTTTTTGATAGTCGCGCCAACAACCCCACCAATGGATTGCCACCTAGGTGACCCTTAATAACAAATAACGCCTAAGCCAAGAAATTGGAGACCTTGGCACAAATGTATCACAATCCAAGGATGCCCATTCAGCCATCCCTGAAGACAGATGGCTCTTTAGGAAAATGTGTTTCAATGGGATATTGAGGAAACTTAACTATTTGTTGATCCAAATTCCAATTGTCGATTGCTACGATCGCTTGGGTTTATGGCTCCTCTGAAGCAAAAGGAACTGGAGTGATTCAACAAATTGTGCCATTTGGCCGTCATGCCTACAGGAATGCCTAATTGCGATGTATAAGACAAATGCAGAATTTTTAGCACAATTCAATAAAAATGCAATTTTATTGAATTCTGGTACTGTGTTTTGGTGCATTACACATTCTCATTAGTTTTGGAGTGAAAAAATACCAAAACCACATTGCTGAATTTCCTCCTGCTGTCAGAAATCGTCTGCTGTGCGAAATGCTTGCATAGATGCTTAGGAAAGAGAAGAGGTGCAAGCCAGGAGGAGTTTTCAAATGAAGGGCTTATAGTTTCATTCTTTAGTTTCAATTCCATTACTCTATGCTTTCTTGCAGGGGTCTATTGACAGCAAATGCACTTGTCAAAAATTTTCTGATATATCAATTGTTATAGTGAGCCATAAATCATAGGAAAGGAAACACCTCTTTTCTGAAAGAGTCTTTTATACAACAAGTGAAAAACCTTTCCATTGGATGCCTTTCTTGATTTCTGTGCAATTTGTCAGGGCTAGACTTTTTAATTCAAAGAAATCCATTCTGACTTCCAACACAAATTGTAAGGAAACATATGAAAGATTGGCAGTACCATCTTTTATTCATAAGAAACCAGAAGCATGAAATTTGTGGAAGTAATTTCCAGCAAGTAACTACATTTTTTGGCAAAATCAAGTTTTCAAAATCCAATTTTTTTAAGGTTACAATTTCCTCATTATTACAAAGCCAGGTAGTGCACTTACCTTTCAATAAGAATCTATTCCAAACCAAAAAAAAAGCTTCGAAATTTTGATGAATTCTAACAAGTTGTAAGTAGCAATGTTCCAAGTTCAACAGATAAAAAATCAGTATTCAGGAATCAGAATTTAGGAATCAAGAGCGAGGAATCATTGGTTAGGTTATAAACTTCAAACAACTAAACAAGTAGTAATTATGTGCCTATAGACCTAAACAAGCAGTAATTATATGCTCCTAAACCCAACAATAAAAAAGACGTAAAATTATCATTCTTAAAAAAACCCTAAATCCGATTCTCTGATTCATTATCCAACATGCCGATCAGAACTAGTTTGATGGATGAATCGGATGAATTGAATAGTGGATTTGAGTGGGTCCAAGAAACATTGACACTGAGCATCAAAGCCAATGAAACCTCACCATCGGAAGAAACATCGACACTGAGCATTGAAGCCAGTGAACTCACCATCAGAAGGCCAGGAATACAAATACCAAAAAAATACCCCAAAATGATTTAGCAGTACAAACCTGATTGAGCTGATTCTTTCTTGATTTAATTGGACGAATTGACTGTTTCAAATTGCTGATCTGAACCGCCCCCAATAGATTACTTGAAACGTCCTACAAGTGAAACAATGAGAAAGACTTCCTGAGTACCCAACTGTTAGCTCTCTCCAAGTCTCACAGTACTAAGGAGTTGTGTGCACTCATAATTGCAATAGAGGGCAACAACTATCATATGTGTGTGAGTGTGGGTGGTGGGTGTGCATTTATGTGTGTATCTGTTTAGTAATCTGGTAGAAGTATTTATTAGTTTCAAAGAAAATATTTTTGAACATGATTCTTAATTTACATCTTTGCAGGGATCTGATCTTGTCTATGGTGTTTGTGCGGCCATTGAAGGGGAAACAGATCCTCGTTGCCTTTTGATTTCGTTTCACATTGTGGAGCTGCTAGCACATATGTTCCCTAGCCCAGAAGGTCCTGTTGCTGACTGTGCAGAAGATCTCTTTGACATCATCAGCCGCTACTTCCCAGTTTCATTCACTCCTGTACAATGTCTTTATCTTTTCTACTCAACACTTGGGTCAATTTTTATTTTGGCAAATAAAAGTCTTTGCTGGCCACGACAGGCTGCTGGCTGAGTGTTTAAATGCTTCTGTGTCTTATGATGCAGCCTCCAAATGATGCACGGGGCATCACAAGAGAGGACCTTGCAACAAGCCTTCAGGTTTGCTTCTGCTTCACGCTATCAAAAATTCTATAAGAGTCAAATCTTGTGTTTTATATTGCTGTAAGAACATGTCACTTTTATTCCTGGAAAAGTCTTAGCTCTAGTTAATCCATTAATCACATGGTTGTAGCAATCTTTAAGTTGGAAGAAAATACAATAGATTGACTTTGTTCTCTTACAAAAGGAAGGCATTTTTGTCAGTACAACAAAGAATCAGTTGTGATAAAAGCATTTGCTTGATATATCATTTTGATCGTCTTTCACATTAAGGATGTATGCCAGAAAAGAATATGGTAATGTTTGGTGACTATTCAGAAGGGTTCAATTCCATGTAAGTTTTTTTTTTTTTTTTGTGTGAATATGTACCAGTACGTTGTTATTGAAGTGACGCAATTTCCCTTTGTTTTGTTCTTACTTTTGCAGAAGGCATTTGTATCGACACCCTTTTTCTCATCTTCATGTATTTCCTTATTACTTGAGAAATTGTCATCGAGGCTTCATATTGCAAAGGTTAGTAAGTTTCATTTCCTTATAACTTATCCAGTTTATGGTTTATTAACATTTAGAGTAGTAAAAAGTTTTTTAGCTTTATACAATGTACCTTGTCACATTACTATTAAGAAACACGTCACTAATTTCTATGGGGTAAGAATCATTTCACAAGTCTACCTATCCTACCTGGTCTAAAAAAGTCGTGTGAGACTTTGTGCTGGGGAAGCTTTTTCCTTGTGGTACTGCTTTTTAAATTGGGGAAATTGTGCTGCTAGAATATAAGATTCCAAATTAGCACACAATGACACTAGTGAAAAAGCAACCCTACGAATGTACTCTTAATTTTTCTACTTCAATCCAAAGTTGCAGTCCGCGATCTGGAACGCAATTTGGGAAACTATGGTAAGTAATTTAAATCTTGGTATTCAGGGGTATCAAGATGAATTAAACTTTCAGATAATGCACGGACCTTGATGAAGAGTGTCCTCAGACCATACTTGGGTAAGTTTGTAGTCGTATTTTTAGATGACATCCTCGTCTACAATAAAACGAGGAAGGAGCATCTTAAACACCTCAGAAAGGTGTTTCGACTGCTTAGAAAGCTTAAGCTTTATGCTAAGAAACCTAAGTGTGAATTCTTCGTTGAAGAAGTAGCTTATTTGGGTCACATTATCTCGGCAGATGGGATTTATATGGACCCTAATAAGGTCAAAGCCATACTCAGTTGGCTGAGACCTCAGAATATTTTAGAGCTTCAGATCTTTCTAGGTTTGGCGGGATATTACAGACGATTTGTCAAGGAATATGCTCAGATAGCAGTTCCCATGACAAATCTTCTTAAGGGGAAGGGAAAGGAGTTCATTTGGGAGTCCGCACAGCAAGAGAGCTTTGATGCTCTCAAAACAGCCTTAGCTACAGTACCAGTTTTAAAAGTCGTTGACCCCAATCAGCCATTTGTGGTCGAGACAGATGCTAGCGACTTTGCAATTGGTGCTGTACTAACTCAGGGTGGACGACCAGTTGCGTTCGAGAGTAAAAAACTCGAGCCAGCTCAGACTAGGTACAGTGCCTATGAAGAGGAACTCTTTTCTATAGTCCATGCCTTTAAGACTTGGAGGCATTATTTGTATGGTGCCAACTTTGAGGTCCTGACAGACTATGAAAGTCTCAGATACCTTTGCAATCAACCTGAGCTTAGAGGTCGGAAAGCTCGTTGGGCAGAGTTGATGCGAGATTTTGATATGTCTATCAGATATAGATGGGGGAAATTCAATACAGTAGCAGATGCCCTTAGTAGATTGCCGATAATAAACGAGCTGAGTTTTACTCAGATTCGTAATGAGTTACTCGAGTCCTTGAGAGGGAAGTGCCAGCATGATGCATTCTTCTCTACTATCTGGCACTCAGTCCAGAGCAGACAGTTATAGACTCCAGAACCAGTTCCTGGGGCTGGAGCCAGTTCATCCAAGAATACGGCAGCTTCCGTTGAGGATGATGATGAGTCCGAGTATACGTCAGATGACGTTGAGGATTCTGAGCCTGTATTACCCAAGCAAACCCCAGTGGTTGAGGGTCAGTTGACTCAAGGATTCAAATGGAAACAGTATTCCATTCAGGATGAGTGCTTGCTCTATAGAAGTAGAGTATGTGTCCCCAATTCAGAGGATTATAGGTAGCAGGTCCTATATGAGTGTCATGAGAATCCTAGTGTGGGGCACCCAGGCATACAGAAGACCTATGAGCTTCTTCGTAGGCAATTTTTCTGGCCCAGTATGAAAAAGGACGTCCACCAGTATGTAACCAGTTGCCAGAAATGTCAAGTAAACAAAGCAGAGCGTTTAAAGGCAGGAGGGTTGTTGCATCCCTTAGAAATACCAGTTGGTAAATGGGAGAGTATCCCCATGGATTTTACAGTAGGCCTGCCTAAAGCCCAAAAGGGTAATGACGCTATATGGGTCACAGTTGACCGTTTGACCAAAATGGCTCATTTCATTCCGACCAAAACAACCGTTAGAGCTCCAGAGTTAGCGAGGTTGTTGTAGACGGGCTATTTAAATTGTACAGTCTACCCGACATAGTCAACGATCGGGACAGTAAGTTTAATGGAAATTTTTGGAGGGCAGTATTCCATCATCTCTATACTAAACTTAATATGAGTACCACCGACCATCCACAGACGGACGGTCAAACAGAGAGGGTAAATCAGGTGCTGGAGGATATGCTTGGAGCATACGTCAGCAAGAAGCAGACAAATTGGGAGGAGTGTCTCTCGATTTTAGAGTTTGCTTACAATAGTACCAAACATTCAGCTACGGGATACAGCCCATTTATGCTGATGTACGGTTTTTCAGCCACGCTCACCCACAGCTGTAGGGTTTAAACAAGAAAAAGTTGAAGCAGCCAGAAACTTTTTAGTGCCCGAGGAGCAGTAGCTAACAAGTCGACCATGCAGGAGTCAGGGTTCACTTGCAACCACAAACAAACAATGTTGACAAGTGAGTATCTTGCGATTCAAGCACAACAAAAGCAGTTCAATACGTCAAAAAATAGCTCAAACATCAAAGTCTGCAGCGAGACACCTCAATCAACTCAGTACCTTTTGGCACCAGATGTCTTCCAATCTGCAACCAAAGTGCTCAAAGGATAATGGAAAGATGGCTGTCTTTCTGCACAAAAAAACCAGCTTCTTGAAAATTAGGTTAGCTTCGATTGAAGCCTACACCAAAACCCAATTAGGAAGCCAAATAGTGTGATCAACACACACTCCAATAGGGCTGTTGAAAGCACCCTACTGCTTTGCTGAAAATCTGTAATTTTCCAGCCACAAATTGGCCCTAACCCAAAATAGGGTATGCTGAATATTGGGCGCCCTTTTTCACAAATGCAAACTTGAAAACAAAAACAACAAGGTAAGAAGGCTCCAACACCAAAAATCAGTAGTAGATTTTTGGGCGCCCTCCTCCAAACAAAACTTGCTGAAAACTAGCTGCAAAAGAAAAATCAGATTTGAGGTGCTGATTTTTGGGTGCCACAAATTGCTCCTCCAAGATCTGTGATGGGCGCCCTCCTTCAACCTGAAAAAAGACAAAAAAGCTGATCCAAACTCCACTTGGATAGATCAGCAGGATGCTGAAATTTCAGAACAAAAAGTAGAGAAGCTCCTCTTCTGGTAGGGTGCCAACATACAAGCTTGCTGCAAATCTGGTAGCTCTGATACCATTTAGGAAAGCAAGAGTCAAGTCACCAAGATCTAGTTATCAATCAATCTCCACAAGAAACAAGAGAGAAGAGGCTGGGCGCCCTCCTCTGAGAGAGAGAGAGAGAGAGAGAGAGAGAGAGAGAGAGAGAGAGAGAGAGAGAGAGAGAGAGAGAGAGAGAGAGAGAGAGAGAGAGAGAGAATTAGAATTAGAATTATTATTATTAACGTCTTTTGGTGCCCAGGGGCACATAAGACAAAAGAGAGTACAAAATGTGAGAAGCATTGTCCGCATAAGGACTTATTTACCAATGAAAAGACAGTAAAACTAAAACTAAAATATTGATCTCTCTGTCTCTAAGAGAAAAAGTATCCAAGCTTGACCACCAGCTGGTGAGGGTACAAAGCAAGAGCTTAACCACCTGCTCCGCGGAGGAAACTAGCTACGAGCAAGCCGAAAGTAATGAGTGATGGTAGTAGTGGGTCGTGATGTAGGCTGGTGGGAGGCGTATGAAGATCTAGTAGCACTGGATCGAGCCGAAACTCTCTGTGTCTTCGATCTTCGGACGGGGACGTCAAAATCCGCAACCGAAATATCCACTCTGTCTCGCTTCTGGAAGAACTGAGTAATGTGAGCTTGACTGGAATCCATATCTGAGAGCGTAGGTAGAAGTGAAGCTCGTAAAATATACATCTCTCTCAAAAGAAGACCCACACATCTAGCGTCTGGATACTCGAGGAAGGAGCTCAACGTGAGGGGAATATCTCGGTATAAACAATGGTATCGTCCTCTAATCTCATAGTATACTGGGCAGCGAAAGATGAAATGAAACTCATCTTCCACCTCCTGAAGAGAACAGAGCTGACATATCCGCTGCAATCTGGGAGTGTCTGTGTATCTACCTGTCTCGATAGCAAGCTGATGAGAAGAGACTCGAAGCTGTCCTATACGATATCTCAGACCAAAAGATAGCGTCTGTGTAAGATAAACTGGAAGAATAGGCAAGCCCGAAACGTCCAGCCGTAAAAGATGTGTGCCATAATAATGTAGCTTGACCCTATCTGGATCAGGATGTGACCATATAGTGCGTATGTAGCTCCGGTAGATCTGCTGTCTGATATAAGCATGGGTTCCATTCGGAAGATCAAGTGCGGATAAACCCCAAGTCTGAAGAAGGGCTGAGACACTGCGATACCAAGAGTGCTTGGCTCCCTGATCCGCAATGGTACAAGATGAAGTGAGAGCAGCAACAATGTATCTGGAGGTATCTAGATCTGATACCCTGTGAAGAAAGGTGATGATCTGAAACATAGCACCAACAACTAATGGAGGAGAAGCAAACTCGGCTAGTATGATATCATGTGGTACTGAGGGCTTAGCCCGGATTATCCTACTGAGCATGAGAATCTGGATACGAGTAAGATCTCTCCATGTATCGCGTGATAAATCAGGGCACCAAGTCTCAGCCGAATATAGCACAACTGGGGAGACAGTAGCAGAAAATAGTAGGCATCTGGTAGCAGGATCCTGCACATAATAAGTAGAGCAAAATCTCTCCATATGCACAAGAGCGGAATGCCCCTTGCGGAGCCTGGCGGTGGCTGCTGGTCGAAAAGTGAGTAGCGGACCAGAGAAAAGAACTCCCAAATAGGTGTAGGAGGTCACGATCTCAATCGGTAGCCCGTCATAATAGAAAATCACATCTCTCATATGCTGTCTGTTGGTGTTAAACACCATAATCTTAGTCTTCTTAAGGTTAACCGTCAATCCCCAACGCTGGCAAAAGTGATGTAGAGCAGAAAGGTGACTCTGTAAACCAGCTGCAGAGGATGAGAGGAGAACCACATCATCAGCGTACAAGAGAATGGGGATAATAATGTCTGCTAGGGGACAGCCCTCTCCACCTTCCTCGCGAATAATCCGCTCGAGGTCATCTATATATAGTGCAAAAAGAGTGGGTGATAAGGGGCAACCCTGCTTCACACCAATGGTAGAATGTATCTGTGAGGACCAGCCACTACCATCTCTGAAACGTGCCAAGACTCGCTCATATAAAGTAATGATCGCAGCAATAGTATCCTCTGAAAAGCCAAGTGAAGACAGTCTCTGGAAAAGAAGATGTCGTGGAACAGAGTCAAAAGCTTTGCGAAAATCCACAAAGCAACAGTAAATTCTCTGTTTCCGATGTCGAGCCTCCTCAATAATGCATCTCAAAATGAAGATCTGGTCTGAAGTAGAATATCCCGGTCTGAAACCAGCTTGACCCATAGCGTGTAAACCCTCAGTTTCAGCAAAAGATCCAGTAACTGTCTGTAGTATAGAGCCATATATCTTAGCCAGAGTGTGGCCAATCATAATGGTGCGGTAGTTTCCTACATTCATGGGATCACCTGCCTTGAGGATGGGGTGAAGGATATTAGTACACCAAGCCGTAGGAAAACCAGAAGTAACAGCTGTGTTAAAAACATGAGCAATGTAAGGGGAGATGAGATGTGCTACGGGCTTTAGGAAGTCTACACTTAAGGAGTCATAGTCAGTGGCTTTATTTAGTTTGGCATGTTTAATGGCGTTTTCAACCATGTCAGGGGTGAAAAGTGAGCAGTGGTCAGGTCTCGGTGAGAGTGAGGTAGGAGGAGAGTCCGTGGTATATAACTCCGTGGCATACTCGATCCAGGATTCGATGGCTATGGGGGCCAATGTTGAAGAGTGTCTGGTGAAATGTTTCCAGAAAAAAGAGGAGGAGGGTGAATCTAAAGAGTTGATCATTTTTTGGCAGAGTGATTGTAGGTACTTGATCTTCTTTGTTCTGGTGGTTCTATGATATTCTTTCTGGCATTGTTTGAGCGTGGCAGGGGAGTGTGACCTGGCATATGTCACATGATTGTGAAGAGAGCGGCATTCTGCATCATACCATCTGTTGTGAACACTTCTGTGAGATGATGTCGTTTTGGTGGGGAAGGATGAGGAAGCAGCAGCTAAGAGGGATGTAGAGAGAAAAGTGGCTTGCTGGTCAATTGGTGCCATGAACGGGAAGTTAGCGAGTAGTTGGGATAAGATTGTGGTGTAATTGGTGAATCCAGATTGGGTGAAAGGAATACGTTTATGAGTGGGAAGAGAGCAAGAAACTTGCAAAGAAGAGGTTATGTGACCAAGTGAGATGTGTAAGAGTGAGTGATCGGAAATGGTAGGGGGTGTAATGGAGAAATCAGAAATGTGAGAGATCAAAGCAGGTGATCCAATGAAGTAGTCGACCACACTATGTCCTCCACCATGAGGATAGCATGTATATGCTGATGAGGAAGGCCACTGTGTGAGGCCATTCAAAATGGCAAGAGCGTGTGTCTCTGCTAGAGTGATCAACTGCTCCCCGAAAGATGTAGCTGGAGTGTCTGCATCCTGTGATATCCGGTCTAGCCCCATATCCAAAGGGTAAAGCCTGAGAAGATCCGTAGCTGCATGAAATTCGGTTTGTCTAGAGCTTGTGCGGGCGTTGAAATCACCTGCTAGTAAAATGGAACCCTGCTGAGAAAAGATAGCAATATCATCTGAGAGAGCCTGAAAAGGGTCCCCGCCAAACTCAGCAAACACTGAGGTCTGTGGAGCAAAATAGCATACAGCTATATAGATGTCCTGAGGTAATCCCAATAGTGAGCCAATAATGTGTAACCAAATATAGCGAGCGTATGGATCTTGTTTAACCATCTGAACTGTGGTGTCTCTGTATAAACAAGCTACTCCTCCAGATCCTCGACAAGTTTTTCCCCTAACAAATGGACGAAAAGCAGAATGCCAAGAGTACTCCTGTATATTTGGAAGAGGATGATATAAGGACTCATGAGTTTCAGCCAACAACAAAATGTCGCATTTTCTAATAAAATCAGCAAAGTCTCCGGCTGATGACGAAGATAAAAAACCATTACAATTCCAGAAGCCAAGTCTCAAATTGGTAGGGGATCTCGGGTAGCTTCTATATCCGGGGGCCCCTAGTTCCTATTGTGGAAGGTCGAAAAATCTCGGTTTCCCGTCAATAAAAACAACCCTTTTCCCTTTCTCTTTCGCTTCAAGGATAATCTTTTTTCTTGCCAACCATTGAGTATTTGTTAAGTCATCATCCATATAAATGAAAGTACCTTTAAGCTTCGCCCTAAGCCGAAGGGCAGCATGGCGTTGTGAAAGCGAGCGGAAGTTGATAAACAAAACATTGTCATCAAATTTACTACGCCAAGCAGTATCAAAACCATCAGCCACATGAGATAACTTGGAAATGAGCAAATCCGTAGCTTCTTCCAACGGTTTTCCACCATTGGCAATGCCTCTTACTCTAATGTTAAAGGCTTTTTTGGCCCTTCTGGCTTGTTCACCCAAAACTGTCTCCAAATCGTTTTCCTTCGGAAAAGATGAAATCTGAGAGTGATTACCTTGCTTAAGGATCGATGTCGTTTCTTCAACCTGTTTTGCGAGTGATGAGAGTTTGCTGCCCATATCATCCGGTTTGAAGAGTGCTGCCCACGTTTTCGTCTCCTCGACTTGTTTCGCCAAGCTATTGATCTTGTTGGAAGTCTCCTCCAAGGCACTTTTTTCTGCAATTCGTTGCTTAAGATATATATTTTCTTGCTCAAGCTGCTCCACACGTTCCGTGACACCAAAAAGATCCTTAGCTAACTTGCTATTTTCAGCTTCAAAGAGGTGTAGTTGTTTCTTAAGTCCAAGAATTTCTTGTCGGATAAAACTAAGATCATAAGCAAAAAGACTTTCGGTAGGTTTGGAAGGAGTGTAGTCAATGGCAGCCATGTTGACAGGAATGTCACTAGTTTCTATCACCGAAGACGGCTCCTCCATCACTACCGGTGATGGGGGGGTGTCCAATAGGGAGGGGGGTGTAAGAACACCCCCCTTTTTCTTAGGTGCCATAGGAGGCGGTAAGCAGATGGAGGGCAGTGTAGACAAACGGCCAGGCGTAGCAGCGCAGTAGCGCCGACCAGCGTAGGGCAGGTGCGAAGGTCAGCACTGCAGCGCCAGCAGGGCGGACAGCAGCGCCAGCAGGGCGGGTGGGCTGTGCAAGAGAGAGAGAGGGCAGCAGCGCTAGCAGGGCGGGCAGCGCACCAGCAGGCGGGCAGCGCACCAGCAGGGCGGCGGGGAGAGAGAGAGAGAGAGAGAGAGAGAGAGAGAGAGAGAGAGAGAGAGAGAGAATTAGAATTAGAATTATTATTAACGTCTTTTGGTGCCCAGGGGCACATAAGACAAAAGAGAGTACAAAATGTGAGAAGCATTGTCCGCATAAGGACTTATTTACCAATGAAAAGACAGTAAAACTAAAACTAAAATATCGATCTCTCTGTCTCTAAGAGAAAAAGTATCCAAGCTTGACCACCAGCTGGTGAGGGTACAAAGCAAGAGCTTAACCACCTGCTCCGCGGAGGAAACTAGCTACGAGCAAGCCGAAAGTAATGAGTGATGGTAGTAGTGGGTCGTGATGTAGGCTGGTGGGAGGCGTATGAAGATCTAGTAGCACTGGATCGAGCCGAAACTCTCTGTGTCTTCAATCTTCGGACGGGGACGTCAAAATCCGCAACCGAAATATCCACTCTGTCTCGCTTCTGGAAGAACTGAGTAATGTGAGCCTGACTGGAATCCATATCTGAGAGCGTAGGTAGAAGTGAAGCTCGTAAAATATACATCTCTCTCAAAAGAAGACCCACACATCTAGCGTCTGGATACTCGAGGAAGGAGCTCAACGTGAGGGGAATATCTCGGTATAAACAATGGTATCGTCCTCTAATCTCATAGTATACTGGGCAGCGAAAGATGAAATGAAACTCATCTTCCACCTCCTGAAGAGAACAGAGCTGACATATCCGCTGCAATCTGGGAGTGTCTGTGTATCTACCTGTCTCGATAGCAAGCTGATGAGAAGAGACTCGAAGCTGTCCTATACGATATCTCAGACCAAAAGATAGCGTCTGTGTAAGATAAACTGGAAGAATAGGCAAGCCCGAAACGTCCAGCCGTAAAAGATGTGTGCCATAATAATGTAGCTTGACCCTATCTGGATCAGGATGTGACCATATAGTGCGTATGTAGCTCCGGTAGATCTGCTGTCTGATATAAGCATGGGTTCCATTCGGAAGATCAAGTGCGGATAAACCCCAAGTCTGAAGAAGGGCTGAGACACTGCGATACCAAGAGTGCTTGGCTCCCTGATCCGCAATGGTACAAGATGAAGTGAGAGCAGCAACAATGTATCTGGAGGTATCTAGATCTGATACCCTGTGAAGAAAGGTGATGATCTGAAACATAGCACCAACAACTAATGGAGGAGAAGCAAACTCGGCTAGTATGATATCATGTGGTATTGAGGGCTTAGCCCGGATTATCCTACTGAGCATGAGAATCTGGATACGAGTAAGATCTCTCCATGTATCGCGTGATAAATCAGGGCACCAAGTCTCAGCCGAATATAGCACAACTGGGGAGACAGTAGCAGAAAATAGTAGGCATCTGGTAGCAGGATCCTGCACATAATAAGTAGAGCAAAATCTCTCCATATGCACAAGAGCGGTATGCCCCTTGCGGAGCCTGGCGGTGGCTGCTGGTCGAAAAGTGAGTAGCGGACCAGAGAAAAGAACTCCCAAATAGGTGTAGGAGGTCACGATCTCAATCGGTAGCCCGTCATAATAGAAAATCACATCTCTCATATGCTGTCTGTTGGTGTTAAACACCATAATCTTAGTCTTCTTAAGGTTAACCGTCAATCCCCAACGCTGGCAAAAGTGATGTAAAGCAGAAAGGTGACTCTGTAAACCAGCTGCAGAGGATGAGAGGAGAACCACATCATCAGCGTACAAGAGAATGGGGATAATAATGTCTGCTAGGGGACAGCCCTCTCCACCTTCCTCGCGAATAATCCGCTCGAGGTCATCTATATATAGTGCAAAAAGAGTGGGTGATAAGGGGCAACCCTGCTTCACACCAATGGTAGAATGTATCTGTGAGGACCAGCCACTACCATCTCTGAAACGTGCCAAGACTCGCTCATATAAAGTAATGATCGCAGCAATAGTATCCTCTGAAAAGCCAAGTGAAGACAGTCTCTGGAAAAGAAGATGTCGTGGAACAGAGTCAAAAGCTTTGCGAAAATCCACAAAGCAACAGTAAATTCTCTGTTTCCGATGTCGAGCCTCCTCAATAATGCATCTCAAAATGAAGATCTGGTCTGAAGTAGAATATCCCGGTCTGAAACCAGCTTGACCCATAGCGTGTAAACCCTCAGTTTCAGCAAAAGATCCAGTAACTGTCTGTAGTATAGAGCCATATATCTTAGCCAGAGTGTGGCCAATCATAATGGTGCGGTAGTTTCCTACATTCATGGGATCACCTGCCTTGAGGATGGGGTGAAGGATATTAGTACACCAAGCCGTAGGAAAACCAGAAGTAACAGCTGTGTTAAAAACATGAGCAATGTAAGGGGAGATGAGATGTGCTACGGGCTTTAGGAAGTCTACACTTAAGGAGTCATAGTCAGTGGCTTTATTTAGTTTGGCATGTTTAATGGCGTTTTCAACCATGTCAGGGGTGAAAAGTGAGCAGTGGTCAGGTCTCGGTGAGAGTGAGGTAGGAGGAGAGTCCGTGGTATATAACTCCGTGGCATACTCGATCCAGGATTCGATGGCTATGGGGGCCAATGTTGAAGAGTGTCTGGTGAAATGTTTCCAGAAAAAAGAGGAGGAGGGTGAATCTAAAGAGTTGATCATTTTTTGGCAGAGTGATTGTAGGTACTTGATCTTCTTTGTTCTGGTGGTTCTATGATATTCTTTCTGGCATTGTTTGAGCGTGGCAGGGGAGTGTGACCTGGCATATGTCACATGATTGTGAAGAGAGCGGCATTCTGCATCATACCATCTGTTGTGAACACTTCTGTGAGATGATGTCGTTTTGGTGGGGAAGGATGAGGAAGCAGCAGCTAAGAGGGATGTAGAGAGAAAAGTGGCTTGCTGGTCAATTGGTGCCATGAACGGGAAGTTAGCGAGTAGTTGGGATAAGATTGTGGTGTAATTGGTGAATCCAGATTGGGTGAAAGGAATACGTTTATGAGTGGGAAGAGAGCAAGAAACTTGCAAAGAAGAGGTTATGTGACCAAGTGAGATGTGTAAGAGTGAGTGATCGGAAATGGTAGGGGGTGTAATGGAGAAATCAGAAATGTGAGAGATCAAAGCAGGTGATCCAATGAAGTAGTCGACCACACTATGTCCTCCACCATGAGGATAGCATGTATATGCTGATGAGGAAGGCCACTGTGTGAGGCCATTCAAAATGGCAAGAGCGTGTGTCTCTGCTAGAGTGATCAACTGCTCCCCGAAAGATGTAGCTGGAGTGTCTGCATCCTGTGATATCCGGTCTAGCCCCATATCCAAAGGGTAAAGCCTGAGAAGATCCGTAGCTGCATGAAATTCGGTTTGTCTAGAGCTTGTGCGGGCGTTGAAATCACCTGCTAGTAAAATGGAACCCTGCTGAGAAAAGATAGCAATATCATCTGAGAGAGCCTGAAAAGGGTCCCCGCCAAACTCAGCAAACACTGAGGTCTGTGGAGCAAAATAGCATACAGCTATATAGATGTCCTGAGGTAATCCCAATAGTGAGCCAATAATGTGTAACCAAATATAGCGAGCGTATGGATCTTGTTTAACCATCTGAACTGTGGTGTCTCTGTATAAACAAGCTACTCCTCCAGATCCTCGACAAGTTTTTCCCCTAACAAATGGACGAAAAGCAGAATGCCAAGAGTACTCCTGTATATTTGGAAGAGGATGATATAAGGACTCATGAGTTTCAGCCAACAACAAAATGTCGCATTTTCTAATAAAATCAGCAAAGTCTCCGGCTGATGACGAAGATAAAAAACCATTACAATTCCAGAAGCCAAGTCTCAAATTGGTAGGGGATCTCGGGTAGCTTCTATATCCGGGGGCCCCTAGTTCCTATTGTGGAAGGTCGAAAAATCTCGGTTTCCCGTCAATAAAAACAACCCTTTTCCCTTTCTCTTTCGCTTCAAGGATAATCTTTTTTCTTGCCAACCATTGAGTATTTGTTAAGTCATCATCCATATAAATGAAAGTACCTTTAAGCTTCGCCCTAAGCCGAAGGGCAGCATGGCGTTGTGAAAGCGAGCGGAAGTTGATAAACAAAACATTGTCATCAAATTTACTACGCCAAGCAGTATCAAAACCATCAGCCACATGAGATAACTTGGAAATGAGCAAATCCGTAGCTTCTTCCAACGGTTTTCCACCATTGGCAATGCCTCTTACTCTAATGTTAAAGGCTTTTTTGGCCCTTCTGGCTTGTTCACCCAAAACTGTCTCCAAATCGTTTTCCTTCGGAAAAGATGAAATCTGAGAGTGATTACCTTGCTTAAGGATCGATGTCGTTTCTTCAACCTGTTTTGCGAGTGATGAGAGTTTGCTGCCCATATCATCCGGTTTGAAGAGTGCTGCCCACGTTTTCGTCTCCTCGACTTGTTTCGCCAAGCTATTGATCTTGTTGGAAGTCTCCTCCAAGGCACTTTTTTCTGCAATTCGTTGCTTAAGATATATATTTTCTTGCTCAAGCTGCTCCACACGTTCCGTGACACCAAAAAGATCCTTAGCTAACTTGCTATTTTCAGCTTCAAAGAGGTGTAGTTGTTTCTTAAGTCCAAGAATTTCTTGTCGGATAAAACTAAGATCATAAGCAAAAAGACTTTCGGTAGGTTTGGAAGGAGTGTAGTCAATGGCAGCCATGTTGACAGGAATGTCACTAGTTTCTATCACCGAAGACGGCTCCTCCATCACTACCGGTGATGGGGGGGTGTCCAACAGGGAGGGGGGTGTAAGAACACCCCCCTTTTTCTTAGGTGCCATAGGAGGCGGTAAGCAGATGGAGGACAGTGTAGACAAACGGCCAGGCGTAGCAGCGCAGTAGCGCAGACCAGAGAGAGAGAGAGAGAGAACAACAACACAAGCAATGGAGAGCAATGCTTAGCCAAACTGAAAAATGTGACACAATAAGCAAATATGTACTCTACCTACTTACTGATGGTAGGGCACCCCCAAAAGTCAAGATAGGGCCCCTAAACCAAATTAGACTTCTAAGGACCCACGAGTCAGTACATGACCAAAATTGGGTCCAATTGAACTTAAGACAAACTTAAGATGGCCTAAATAACTAAATACCCATGGTTACACAAATCTCGACCTTTTGGGTCAAAGTAACCTATGGATTAACTTTAGCGTGGTCATTTATTTCTAACAAGTCCCATCTGCTTGCAAGTCGTGGTGCTGTCTGTGACAACTTGAACCACGTGCTCCGCTCGAGTGGAGTTGCTTGCAAACATCATCATACCAAGGTTAATGAGGATGACGAGATTTTGGGCACTTGGATCTTTTACAATGTTTGGATGGGAAGGCCATAGAGGCGGCAATATGAAGAGTTGTAGTGAGGAACGATGCTTGGGAGTGGAGTGGACTATCATAAGGAAAATTTTGGAGTAGGAAAGAGAGAGCAGCTTGGTAAAGGTGTGTGTAAGCGTTATTAAATGTATACTTAGGGGCACGCTCCATAGGAGAGGGATTAGATGGGGAGAGATCAGGTACTGAGCCCAAATTAATGGAAAGAAAGGACTGGTCAGATAATTTAGTGGGAGAAACAATAAAGTCAGATAGAAAGGGTATAAGAGATGGTGACCCCATGAAATAATCCACAGCACTATGCCCACCACCATGGGGGTGGCAAGTATAGTCACCAGATCTTAGCCAACAAGATAAGCCAGCTCATGGACCTCACCCAGTAAAAGAAAGTGCTCAGAGACCGGGCCACCATCATCAGCAAATATCCTATCAATCCCCATATCCGTACTATCTGTGGCATGTATCCTCAAGGGATCATCAGTGATCGTATGAAACTCTGTCTGTCTAGAGGAGGTTCTGGCGTTGAAGTCACCTGCCATAAGTATATAACCACGCTCCATGTAAAGAAGAATATCTGATGAGAGATTAACATAAGGGGGCCGTACTATCAACGAAAGTCAAAGACTCCGGTGGAAAATAGCAACTTGCCAGATACAAATCCCTATCAAGCCCAGTACTTCGGCCAAGAAATCAAAGCCACAGATAGGATGCATGCTCATCCTGTCGAACCAAATCAATGATAGGCTGTAATGAGTCCCTGTATAAGCATGCAGCTCCACCAGAACCTCTGCCCCCTACAGACCTAGTCTTTGATCAAAAAGCAGAAAACCATCTGAATCCATGAAACTCTGGTAGTCCTTGAAACTAACTCTCATGAGTCTCAGTGAAAAGAAAGATGTCCCCCTGTGCTATAAAGTCTGCTAAATCTCCTGCAGCTGCTAAATAATGGAAGTCGTTACAATTCCATAGACCAATACGTAGATAATGTGGATGGGGTCTCGGGCAGCTCCTACGCCCGAGAGTCCCAACTTCCTAAGCACTAGAGGTAGATGGACCACGATCCGATGCTTTAGCCTCCTAAAAGATTTTCTTGCGTCATCTGTATTGAAACTCAAAGTAGTGTCTAAGAAGGATTTTGCTTCTTTCACAGCCTCTTGATTGTCGAGAACACCTCGAACTCGAACATTGAGAGCTTTGGAATCACGTAATTTTTCTTCAGAGATGGTAGCTGACATAACAGTAGACATATGAGCGGTATTACCTTCTTTTTTATGAAGTAAAGAAGCCCAGGTTTTTGAAGCCTCCTTGTGTTCACTCAAATGACGTTCTAGCTCATCGATTTTGCTTGTCATTGGGGATGGCGTTCCTTCCAATGTCTGGATTTTCTGTTTGAGAGCCATGTTGTCTTGGAGCAGCGTGGACATAGTCAGCTTAAGCTGCTGTACTTCGAATCGTAATGCATCCACCTCTGGTTTTAGATAGCCCTCAAATGCTTTCCTTGGCGTGTAGATGTCGTCTCCCTAATGAGCATTTTTGGTAGAGCCTGATAGGAAGGCAGCAGACGACGAAGAATTAGATGAGGAAGGGACAGCACTGACTGTTCCCCAGCGATGAAGTCAGCTGCAATAAAAGCTTTATAAATTTCTTTATAATGCCAAAAGATAAATAATTAGCCTATCAAGACTAGACAATCTCTGCTTTTCTCACAAGACATGAAAGTCTGAAATAGGGTACCATGGGGTGTCGAGTAGCTGAAGTTGTATAATACAGTCCGAACTATAAAAAAAAATGTCGCAATAGGACCACTACTGAAGAAAGCAAGGATGTAAGTGGTGTAAACGGAGCCTTGGAATGCTCCCAAGCCCAAGGGCCCCAACTTCCTAGTTATGGGGGCCTCTAGGTGCACCATCAATGTAACGAATCTGGCCATCCATGTATATCACACATCTACCAATATCCATGGCCTCCTGGAAGGCTTTACCAGCTGCATGTAAGTGAGAGTATCGTCCATGAAGATACAGGAGCCCCTCAACTTAGATTGTTGTCGCAGGACCTCTCTATGACTTTCTGATGATACAAAGCCAATTACTAAGGTGACATTATCTTTCTTTGTCCCCCATGTTGAATCCATGCCCTCACAGTTATAGTCCAATGCTTAGTTGCCCGTTCCGGAACGGAACGCGTTCCGTGCCGGAACGAACCCTTGAAAAAAAAAAAACGTATTTTTTATACACTACACTTCAATATTTAATCCGTTCTCTTTTTTCTTTGAAGCTTTACCTGATAGTTCAAATAGCGCACCACTAACGTCATACTGATGAGGGAACACTGATGTGCTAAGATAACAGAATTATTAATAATCGGATGGCTCTAACTTCGAGCGGTATTTATCTGAGAGAAGAGTTGGTGTATGCAGAAGGCTAGAAGTATGCAACGAATGATCATTCTCTTGTGAAATTGAAGTGACGAACAAGAAAAATGAATGCTAAGAAGCTGAAGTATGTCATACAAAAGATATAGTTTACTGAGAGAGGTTGGTCTATTATGTTCAAGAATAGCACTTACCACACATCTACCTTACAGCTACAGATTCTATGATGACACGCTATTTGAATTGTCTGATAATTCTGTTATCTTAGCACATCAGTGTTCCCTGCTCGCTGTTGTGAAATGGTGAAGTCGCGGGCCAGCATGTGTTTTGAAATGGTGAAGTCGCGGGCCAGCAAGTGTTGTGAAATGGTGAAGTCGCGGGCCAGCAGGGTGTTACCTCAATAGATTTCGCGGAAAACCAGCGTATTATGTTTATTTTTTTTACATTGTAAATAAACTCGTTCCGACCAGTACGTTTCGGAACGTTATGGAACGGAACGTTCCAACCCATTTTGCTCAGAACGGGCTTCTAAGGGACTCCAATGTAGTCTCAAGAAAGCATGTTGCTTCCTCAATACCAATTTGTGTGTTCGAATGCTTCTTACTCTAATATTGAGAGCTTTTTGCTTTCTAAGTTGCTTGGTTTCTTCCTTATGCTGTTCAATCTTGGTTTCCAATTGTTGGACCTTTGTTGAGGTGGATTCCGGTGATGCAATCTTCAAACTGCGTAATTAATGACTAATTTATCCTTAAGCCAGTATATGAACTACTTGATAATCTGTTGAGCAATAAATTGGCTCCACTTCCTTTGGGTAAATATCCAACATTTCATGCTTTGTATGAGTATGAAATGTAGGATATTTAGCAAGTTGATTACAACTTTGGTAGTCATAGAAGATGGGGGTCGTATCACTTTGACTTTCTTGGCATTTAGCTAGAAGTCTTCTAAGCCTTATACAATCACATACAACAATGGAAGCTACACTATATTTGGCTTTATTAGATAAAAGAGCAACAGTGGATTGCTTTTTACTTGCCCACAAAATAGTAGCTGAACCAAATGATAATACATAATCTATAGTGGATCTTCGGTTCTCTGCATCACTTTCCCAATGTGCACTTCCTTCATATTCAAGACCATGGTTATATGCGCCTTTAAGATATCATAGAATTCTTTTAGCAGCACGCCAATGTGATGCTCTTGGGTCAACCATTAACTAACTTATCACCATAACACAGGAAATATATGCCCTAGTGATAGTAAGATGAATGAGACTACCAATCAAACATCTATAGAGTGTCTCATTCACTTTATCTTTCGTAAAAGAAGATAGTAGGATTTAGTTAGATTCAAATGGTGTATTTGATTATGGTCAACATACTGTAACAGTAACAAATACCTCCTCTTCTGAGTAACCATTCAAGGAAGCTCATTTGACATCCATTTGTTGTACATGCCATCCATAGTGCGTAGCAAGTGCTATAATAGATCTTAAAGTATTCATTTTAGCAATTGGATCCTTGGAGGCTGGGAATCCAATTGGAATCAGCTGGTTCTGATTTGGATTCGTGATTCGGTCGAATCAGCAATTAACAAATCATTGAGATTCCAACCATATCTGGCACGAACACTTTTCCATGTTTTCTTTAACATACCTTCTTCCGTAGTGTATGCCGAGCAGCTACATACCTATACAGAAACATTAGGCTGTGTTGAGGGCCTGTGACATGTATATATATGCATGTGAATCTCATTATCCACGGTTCATTGTTGTCAATTTGGTTCTTAAAACAACTTTGATTTTGGTCGAAGCTAGTATGGTGGAAATTGTGCTCCTACATAGTGGAAGACATTTTTGTATGTGCTCGAGTCTTATGCACTGCTTTTGGCACATATGAAATTTCAACAAATTCCTGTCTCTCTGTTGCTACCACAGTCCATTGCAATTGTAGTTGTGTTTACTTTGATTATAAGGTTTTCTTATTCTCCATTCCATGTGTTGTTGTTGATTTTTGCTTTCAGTCTATGTGCAGTAGCTAGAAAGTTCTCAGGAGTAATGCGTGTGGGCCAAATAGGAATTTCAGTTGATGAGCACATGCATGTATATTCTTAGTGGTTGTAATCATAGTTGTGCATGCACTTTTGCTTGTACTGACAATCTTGGGGTTCTCTTTTAGATCGATTCGTTGAAGTATCTTGGTCTATGCGCTCTGGATTTTAGCGGAAAAGTGATGGCAGAATTTTCTAAGCCCATCTGGGTTGCTCTCAAATCCGAGCTTTTCCCTTCATCTGTTTCGAACAAAGGAATCTTTGACGTTATTCCAAATAATGATCAAGAAATTTTTAATGAAACCATAATCTGTTTGAGACGTTGCATAAAAGCAGTTCAAAATCAGGGAGATAATCCAGATAGAGTTAATTTTATGATGCCCGAAATTCCAAAGCAAGAACTACTCTCTTTGATTCTTGAAGATGATTCTGTAGGAGATTTATTTAGGTTTATAGAACATTGCACTTACTCAGCATCCAGTGAATTAATGACTGATGGTAACATAAGTCCCCAATGGATCGTGGCTCTCATCAATGAAGAGGGCGCCACGAGTAAAGCACGTGTAATGATCGATATACTATCCGCTGTGGCTCAAGCTTCATGTTCAGCATGCTCTTGTGTATTAGAAAAGGTGCTACAACTTAATCTTACTGCCGTACAAGAATCTTATTCTTCTCAGAATATTATTACCGAAAAAAGAAATATTTCCACCTGGAATGCTGGAAGCAGACAATTTGCCAACTTGGTTGCTTTGCTTTTGTCCACAAAAGTTGTGAATGCAGCAAACGGTTTAGCTCAGGACCAGGCTTACACTTTCATCAAAACTCAGAGTCCTGTCAACATCGATGAGGTGGTGAACAAATATTGGTTGGAGCCTCTGTTTGTCAGAGCACCAGATCTGGTGGATGCTTATGTTGAAGCTGTTACTGTTGGCAAGCAAATTATCTTGACCGCTGCTTCAAATACACTGGGATTACAATACTGCCAGCTTGGAGGTATGCTATTCTGTATGCATGGTATTTTGGTTTCCAAGGTTGGCTAATCATTTGCAAAAATTCCGGTTCAATTGAATTTTGAGTGGGCTATGCTGGTTTGGTGTGATTACTCAAGTGGGTCTTGTTTTTTGATGTGGCAGTGGATGGATTGCGGGGTTTGGCTACCTTCCCAGCACCCATTTCCCTCCTTTCTTCCGATCAAGTGAATCAGATCATCTCTTTTTTGACTAGTATATTACTGGACAAAGAGCAATATGACTTTATCTGGAATCATGTCCTGAAAGCATTCTCATCCATTATCGCTACCGAGGAAACATTCAAGGATTTTGGATCTCCTCGTACTTATGTCCTGGATGAAGTTATTCCTCAGTTGCTTAAAGCACTTGTTCAATCCAAGGGGATTCAGGATGTCGACGCAAATTTGCAGGCTATCTCGACATTTTCAGCATCAAGGCCTTTAGTTCTGGAAAGGTTGCTTGATAACCTAGGTGATTCAATTTCATTTTGGCTACCTGAAACAATAGTAAGTATCCCAAGTTTAATTGTGTATGTTAGAAAAGACCTTTTTCTTAATCTCGTATTTTGTCTTGCAGCATTCTTATGATCTTTCAGATACAAAGTAGAAGTGAGTCTGAGAAAGTTGGTTTGATTGACCAATAGGTTAAGAGTGAGCCTGCCGGAGATACAAGGAAGGTTGAATCAATATTGCGGTGCATTTCGCAGGATCTGTTGCCATTGTAAGGATGAATTTCATTTTTGAATTTCAGAGCTTCATTGATGTGGCAGTGAAACTGAATGCTCAAACAGGGCAAAAATGTTATGTACATGGTGGAATTCAGGTGTTTGATGTATGGTCGATTGTTGACCGTTAAGAGTGAATGCATATATCTTGTGTAGAATGATAACAAGTTTGGAGCTTTTTCGTGGATCACAACGTAGTTCCCAGTTGATTTGTAGCAACTCGATCTAAATTGCAATCAAATCCATTCTATTGTTATTTTCAGACTTTGAATTGTTGAAATGCAAAATCGTTAAAAAATTCTCAGCTGCTGTGAAACCTTTTTGGAAAAAGCAAAGGAATGTATGCAAACTATTCGATTTGAATTCTGCATTAATTCAACTTTAAAAGGATCGAATTGTGATGCTGTGGAACTATGATTACAAGGCTTTGCTCGCTGGAGAAGATTGCGCCAATGAGTTTTGCAACATTCACGTTGGATACAATGACGCCATCCTTACATTCTTATGCAATCAGCATCTAAAAACATTTATCCAGGGTCGTAGTATAAATTAAAGTAGAGTAATATGTCTGTATTTCACAAAGGGTTGTTTTGTGTTTTGGTGTATGTAAATGAGTATTAAAGGTAGTGGGACATTACCTTATGTCAAAACCTAGTTGTAAAGTTTTATTTGCCCTTGCCCCAAGATAATATCAAGCGAACCACAACAAAATATTTGTGGAAAAGTCTAGGAGACTGAGAATTTTTGGAGAATTCTTGGCTACAACATGGCTGTTCTCAAGGGGAGTAGTTTCATTCTTGTTTATGCAGGTAGCATGCCATTTTCAGCCAAGCTTCCAAAGAAAATGCTGATATTTTAAAAGATATCAAAAGAACGATATTTTAAAAGATATCAAAAGAATTAAGTTGGGAAGGCTAGGCTTGAATCACTATCTTCACATTAATAATATCCTGAATGACGTGTTTCTTTGAATCAAAATAAAAATGCACTGATGCACTTGTTTTTGAGCTTGTTGAATGATGAATCTTGGAAATGGCCAATGAAGGGCTGTTGCCTGCCCACAGCCAGCTGCACCCTAAAATGAGCTGAAAAAAATAACTTCGTAAGCCTAAACATCACACAGAAGGCGGCTGCAGACCTGTGTAGAAATCTGAGCGTAACTTACACTCTCTGGCTACAAAATTCTGGTCTAAAATAAGGTCTTAGAACTGTTCCTGGGTACTGAACATTCACCAAAAACCACCCGTAATTTCAGAATCAGAAGAGTTCCAAAATCTTGCTGAATTTCAACTCTAGGCAGCCAGCCTTAGTCAGCTTGTAAGTTCCCACAAATTGTTTTTTTTTTTGCAGCCTCCTCGCGATAGTCCAGCCAACATCGATAGCGTACAAGTACCGCAAGGCAAAGATGAAAAAAGGGTTTAAAAGTGCTTGATAATCAAGCCCTCTTCTTAACCTTGGCCCTGATACCGAATGTTAGAACTGACACCAAGTAGTGTACAAATAAAAACCAAAATCTTGTCCAATATCAATTATTTACAATGTAATTACAAAGGTCATACATATCAAGTTCCTAAAGATAGAGTGCTCCATCTCTATCTTTCTGATGGGACACATATGACAAATCCTATCCTCTTTGGACATCCTTTGCAAGTAACCTACTTCCACCTGAAGTTGGCTGGAGGAAACTCTGAACTGCTCCAAGGTTTAACGAAGACTATGTGGTACGCTAACGAGTAGTGTGATGGGACAATCTCTCCATATGTGTGAACTTCCAAAAAACTGAGAGTCTGGCCTGACCTTCAAAGGGCCACAAAGGGCCAATCTATACCGTATCTTTATTAGTGTCTAATGTGATCACCTTCATCGATCTAGACTCTATAGGCCAAATAGAACATTACAATGATACAAGTGTAGTACTATGTATATGAAAGTATGTAGCTAAGCAAGCTCAAGAATAACTTATAGAAAATTCAATACAAAACTGTCTGAACAGAATCTTGAACTAAGAGGACATCATATCATTAAATGCTAAATGAAAAATGATTGAGCCTAGAATCTTCTAAACAGGTACACATCTATTAAATGCAAGTACTCGCTAGAAACTGACTCTTATAGACACTCTCTTTCTCTCTCTAGGGAACAAGTACAATACCAGATCTGTCCTCTCAAAACCTGCTCTAATACCATATAAAAAAAAAGAAAACTCAGTACAAAATTTTCTGAATATTATCTTGAACTAAGAGGACATCATATCATTAAATGCTAAATGAAAAATGATTGAGCCTAGAATCTTCTAGACAAATACACATCTATTAAATGCAAGTAGAGTACTGTTACTTAATGTACAGTACATAGGAAGTACACAAGACCTTAGTTGCCCGTTCCGGAACGATGCCCTCAAAAAATAAAAAAAATACGTTTTTTTACAAAGCATTTAATTCATATAAATAATCAAAATAATGAAATTATTATGAATATCGTTCTGACCAGGAACGTTCCAGAACGTACAGAACGTTCGGAACGGAACGTTCCGACCCATTTTGGTCGGAACGGGCTTCTAAGCACAAGACGTCATTCTTCATACAAGACTTGTAGAAACAAGATAGAACTGCATTTATTGATGATATTGACAATGTAATTTGGCCTGTTTCTAGATCTGAAAAGTTTTCTCTTCCACATTCTTTGGGTGAATTCCTTTTTCAAAAAATGACTTACAATTTTGCTTGCAATTTGGCCATTCGCCCTGCTAGATTTTCTAATATGATAGCCATTTTTTCGTTCTAAGCTACCATCCACTTCTAAACGTTGATATTATAAATGATATTTTTGGTTTTTAGCATGTGCATTGCTCCTATGCTACAAGGAAGAAAGATACATTCTAGAACTGAAATTGCTTGGTTAATGCATATTTTAAGCTATGCTTTTCATTGTGAGCAGATGCAACCTTGAAGGAGGTGATCAGGCAGCGGCACCTAAGATCCTTCATTCTGTTTGGAGTTCAATCGAAGCACTTCCAGTCTCCACCCTTAAGTATTCTGAGCAGGTAAACTAAAACCTCATTCCTACGTCAACATCTACCCTAAGCTAAATGGTAAATATGGAGCTTTGCATGCTTTCATTTATGTCCTCCATAGTTTACCCATGTGCTTGTAATTACTATATATGCATTTTGTTTCCATGTTGAGTACATTATACTTCTTTGTTGAATGCATAGTTCCCTGTGGTACCGCCGGTACCATAATGGTGGTACCGCGGTTATGGTGCGGCCCAAAATTCCGCGGTACCAGGGCGGTACCATTTTTTAATATTTTCATTAATTTTTTTTTTAAATTTAAAAAAAGAAATTTAGTGTGCAATATGGGTATCAGCTTGAAGCTCTTGATGAGAGTAATGCATTTATGCAAGTTGCCGGTGCTTTCAGCTACAAAATGTGTTAGACAACTAAATAATGCACCTCTCAGTTTAGTAGTCACTAGTTAACCCTGAGCTCAGATCTGTAAGGCCCCCGTTATGAGGAGAAGCCATTACTGAGCACGATTGTTAGTATAGGGTCTACTGTGAGACCATGATGGTTATGAGATGGCTAGATTATAGTTTCTATATAGCAGGAAGTCCTGGGGGGTTCGGGGGGCGGTAGCCCCCTGGCGGGGTCCGAGGCCCCGACGGTACGGCCTCTTCATGATTTGGCCTTCCGACTCCCTGAGTGAAAACACACTTTTTGGTGTTTTGCATCCCCTCGGTCCTTTGGCTGTTCGCTCTCGTCAAAACCGGCAACCTGCATAAATGCACTGCTCTCGTCGGTACCGGGATCCGCGGATCCTGGTACCGCTGGATCTATGGTTGAATGATAGTAAATGAGTATCTTCTAAATGTCTACTGAAAGAAAAGTATGTTTAAACCTGTGTTGCAGCGGACCGTTATCCGGAAGGATTTCGATCCGGATCGCCCGCGTTCCGGGACCAGAAACGCGGTCCCGGAACGCGAAAAATTTTGAAAATTTTTTATGTGGGCCGCGAGCAGGCAGCCCGCGGCCCACTTAAAAAATTTTGCATTTTGAGAGTTGGAGAGTGAGAGAGAGCAAGGATGAGGAGGTGATCGTGGATTGTGGGCAGCGTGGGGCATCGATCTGTGCGTGATCAGGATAGTGGAAGCGACGAGGTGGCGGCGTTGGTCTCCAAAACGATTTTTTTTTGGCCTTGAGCCCGACATTATATATTTTCACGTTTTTACATTGTGTCCTATCAGTTTGTGTTTCGATATGATTTTTTTCCAGCATGGTCTATTTCAGTAGGTAATTCGGTATGGTTTTTTTCCAGCATGGTCTACTTCAGAGAGAGAGAGAGAGAGAGAGAGAGAGAGAGAGAGAGAGAGAGAGAGAGAGAGAGAGAGATTCAATATGCTTTCAATGCTTTGCTATGCACATGATTTCATTTCACACAATACACACCCAACGGGGTTGGCTCAACTGGTTAGCTTGGCATCCAAAGTTTCTTTGGTCCCAGGTTCGAGCCTCCCCTTGGAAACCAAGAAGCATTTCACACAATACTGGTCACTGTAGAAAGTTTCTTTGGTCTCAAGTTCGAGCCTTCCCTTGGAAACCAAGAAGCATTTCACACAATACTGGTAACTGTAGAAAATGATATAATAGTGAAAAATAAGTTAACGGACGACAGTGGTCCTGAAATTGATGGCAAACTTGATAAAGGAACTGCCCTTGAAAAAACCTTCCATTTGATACTTGGTATTAAAAAAATCTCAAAAAAAAACAAAATTGTTCCGGAAAACCCTAATGGAAATTTCCGGAACGCGATCCGGAATGCGTTCCGGAACGCGGCCTGCAACCTTGGTTTAAACCTCTTAAGAAAAAGCATTATTTTTGAAAACTATGTTGTTGTATATCCAGACCAGTGCTATTTGTGATTCTCATATCTGAAATCTCTACCGTATTTAGATTATGGCTGCATGCATGGAGGTGATACGTGTTGCGGTACAGAAATGCAATGCAGCTGTGCAAGAAGATGTTTTCTCAAAGGCTTTGCAGACTGTAGCAGACAGAGTAAATATTTGTGATAAATGCAATGACTCAAAAGCTATAGCTTTTTCTAAAAAGGATATCTGCAAACAAAGCATTCCGACTCTTTTCAAATTAAGTTCATGTTATCAGAAAATACAAGAAACATGGCTGATAGCACTCTTAGCATCTATTGTGATTGCGGTCAGACCTGGGTTACTTTATCTCCAAGAGAAATTTTTTTTGAAGTTGTTCTTAGATGCTGCCCTTGATAAAAGGCGATCTCCATATACAGAATCAGCAGCGCAAGCCTTGGCATCAATACTGAATAAGTGGGTGGAGGGCAAGAAAGAAAATCATTTGTCTTCAGACTTGCTTACTTTAGAAGATGCCATTAATTTTGTGCTGACTAGTGAATCGATAAGTCCTGTCAAGAGTTTCATGAACTCAAATGGTCTTGAGAATTTGGATAATTCAGATGGGTTTTTGTTGAGTCATAAGCGACTTCAAGGTGTTCAAGTTTTGTCATGGGTGGGAAAAGCTTTGGCTATGAGAGGCGATGTGCAAGTAAAAGATATTGCAGTGCTGCTCCTGAGCATACTCAAATCTAGTGACCTTGAACTTGGGAAGGATCCTAAGCATGAGGGCTATAGAATGAATAAGGAATCCGAAGAGCATGAAGAATTAACAATAGCGATAGCGACTGCAGCAGCCGAAGGTTTGGGAATTATAATAAAGGAAAGCAAAGCTTTGAACAAGAAACATTATGCAACGGTTCGGCCACTTTACAAGCAGCGGTTTCTCTGTAGCATGCTACCGTTGTTTTTCCAGGCACTGCGCGAAGTTGGGAACTTTGAGAGGTGAGTTCCGGTTACATGTGTGGTTGCATCCGTAAAGTTTGTTTGTCTCAATAATGCCAAGGCAGGTAATCGATTTCTGAATTTGGAGCTAAAATCTTGGAACTTTTGCTTCTGTGACACATTTTTAAAATGCTGTTTGTGTGATACTTTTGGAGCATATTCGTGTGTATATATGATAAATGTCTGATCAGTTTTCGAATAAGGACATGACTTCCTGTGTTTGGTTAAATTTTAGGAAGAAAGATGTTTGCTAACTTAAGGCTAGGCTTTTATGTGAAGTGGCTGTCCGTGACATTGCTTTACGTTATAGTGCTGCTTAAAAAATGTTTGACATAACACCCTGTGAATCTGCTCATTAGATAGTGGCTTGTAGTTAAGTTTGCAATATGGAGAAACAGTACTTTTTACAAAGCCTCTTAGCAATCAAGAAAATCTGTGGCTGCAATAGCACTTTTTGACAGTACAAGTTTTGGGCAACTAAAATTCCTAAAAAATCAAGCTGCAATAGCTGTTTTGGACAGTATGAGTTTTAGGCAATCAAAATTCCTAAAAAATGATTTCCGGTGCCTGATCAAGCTATCTGCTGTACATAAGGATTAGTTACAATATACCCTGAGTTCAGAGCAATTATAAGGGTGTCAGGAGTGCAAAAAAAGTTAAACTTTGCTAGGAGAGCTAATTTACAAACCGTGCTATTACAAGGTTGCTGACACTCGGAGGAGATTTTACAAAGAGTTGAGACCATGAAAGGCATACTGAAAAGTCGTGTGGATCACCTTATTGCTATCACTAGGACCATTTCTCAAGTTCAAGCCCCAGGATCAGTTTTCAGGAGTGTAGGGCCATCTCTTTTTTAGAGAGAGCCTATAACTATCGAACAATATAAATAAAGAAAGGTAATTTGTGTCAAATGCATTGTCCAAATAATTTATCAAAATCCCATTTCTAGAAATTGAGAAAGACTTGTTAGCTACGATCAGAAAGCTCAACAAGAGGATCCATAGAGTATGAAAGTTGAGCATGAGGTAAGTCGTGTAGGGTTCAAAGATGACTTTAAAGTTATCAATTACTAGAGGGTCAACCAATCACGTTTTTGCTGAACTATGCCTCAAGTGTGCTGTAAGTATGATGAAGGCAAAGAGTTTGCCCAATTCCTTTTGGGCCGAAGCAGTGAAGACTGCAGGATATCTACAGAATCGTTCTCCTACGAAGATTTTGGCAGGTATCACCCCTGAAGAGGCTTATAGTGGGCATAAACCATCTATAAGTCAATTGAAAGTATTTGGTTCTCTTGCTTTTCATGAAGATTCCTGATGAGTGTAGAAGAAAGCTTGATTCTAAGTCTTTGAAGTGTATCTTTATTGGTTATCCTGACAATTCAAAAGCAAAAAGAGGAGAGGTGGCAAAACAATATTTTCAGAGCTAGAAAGAATATTTATAAGAGCCTACTATTAGTTTCATCTTCAAAAAGATATGTTGAGGATTGCACCAATTGAAGCTTGAATTTTGGAGGCTATGAATTGATTTTTGCAACTACCAAAGCCTAAGGTCTTGAGTAGTGGTCAACCTGTTACTTGTGAAGTTATTTTTTAAGAAATTCTAGCCCATAGCAGAGTTTGATGTAAGGTGATTATGTGTTTTCCTGATTGATGACATGTTAGATATGTTGGGATAGGACATCCTAGACTATGACCTAGACATTTCTGCGATAGGTGGAAGTGGAGATTGAGAAACAGAGTTTTCCAATATCATCTACTTGTCTGGCCAAGCCTTTCACTGAATGATGTTACCTGATACTATAGGAAAAGGCTCCAAACGAATTCTCCCAAATGGTAGCTGAAGATAACTAGCTCTCCAAGGAGGTCAAGATTGCTTCATCTTGGTGATGATGCTTTATACAATGATAGTTATAGATCAGAAAAATGTTTCCCACTTGGGAGATGGGAAACATAGAGCAAGATTCAGTATATAGGAATCCAGCCTCGAGGAAACATCTTATCATCAATTTAATCAGTCCCATCAAAAGTAGTTGCTATGCATTTTGGAGGAGGATGTATAAGATTAGTGAAAAGATGAAGAGGAAGATCTAAATGTTTCCAAACATCAATGAAAAATATGCTACAAGGTCACTCTCACCAATTGCTAGTGGTGTGTCACTGAGTATTACAGGGCTTCAAGCCTGATATTAAGCATGTTTGCACTTAAGGCAAGGCTAGATTCCCATGGGACAGATGAGTTTACTATTTGGTCAGTGAAGGCGGCACATCCCTATAAGGATATTGTTCATGTCAGAAGTGTCATACTTAATGTTATAGAAGGCTAGTGAAAATTGTGTGCTATAAAATGAGTGCGTTTCTTCCTTTTCCTTCTATTGAAATTTGAAAATCAGGACTTCAAAATTTATGGGGGTGGTTCAAAGGCTGGTTTGATAATGCTGGGCAATGGGAAATTTTTGGTGATCCATGTTGTTGTGACCCAACATGTTTGTCTGCAAGTATCATTGGAATGAATGCATTTATTGCTGAGACCTATTGACTTCTGATTATCTAGCTCAAAGTAACAAGTTATGGTTGTAATATAGTGCACTTATGTCATTTGGTGTAATTTTGGCCTGATGGTTTGTCCAGGATATGGTTGCTTCGAGGATTAGGGCATTTGATTTCAGAGACTCCACACACTGCTCTTATGTCTGATGTTCAGCTTGTGAGCTCCTTCATTGCTTATCATGTGAATTTTGGTAGAAGTAACAAGCTTGTGTTTTTTACATTATATGGTAATTTTTTTAACCTTCCTCTATTGAACTAAATAATCTGCAAAGGTTGAGCAGTGAATAGAACAGAGATTTTGATTTTTTCTCTTTAGAAGAAAAAAGTTGCTATTATGTTTATTTTTTTTCAAGCTTTACTGTATATTTTACACACTAGAATCTCCTTGAAGATGTGGGAAATAATGGATCATGAATGAGCTTAAAGTGGGACTTACGAACCACGTCCAAACACATGTAAAAACACTTGATTTTCTCTCTTTTTTTCTCGTTTTTTTAACAAACAAATGGTGACAAAACGAGCAAGACTAAACAATGGATCATAAAATACAAAACTCTAAAAAATACGTATAAATGCTCCCAAGATGGATTGTGAGACATATTTTGTCACCGTTGTTTGTTATAAATTTTGTCAAAACGGAACAAAGCATTTTAGAACAAAACGAATAATATTATGAAAAAAGGATTATAATCTATTCTCCCTCATGTGTTCTAAAACATGTCTGTTTGGCTGACTCTGACAGTAACAGATCCTGTATAATGCTTTTATGTGGTGTAAATCATGGTCAATTGGTGGAAATAAGGAAGCAGTTTAGTGTTAATACATGAAATCCCATATTGAAGGGCCTTAAATTTGAGAAGATAAACACATCTTTAGGGCTAGTTTAGAGCTTTAGCTTGACACTGAACCCCAATCTTGAAGGCCTAAAATCCTTCAATTTTCTAAGGCATAATCAAGTGAGTTAGTGGAAGAAGTATAGCTACAGTCAGTGTCAATACCCTGTATTGGCATATATTAATGAAGAAAGATTTTTATACCATTATGGATACTGTTTAAGGGACACAAGGATCAAGTTTTAATAGCTCAATCTTGGATAGCATGGCTATCATGAAGATGGGGTTTGCAGGTTGCTAGATTTCTGTCTATTCATTGGAAATGCTGCATTTATGACTTCAATATTAGGTGATTGAAGAGTGAAAGAGATTAGATGTTGGCATTGGAAAGGGGTACTCTGTTCATGAAAACACTTCAGTGAGCTCTTCAAGTTGTGAAGGGCACTTATGAATAAGGAGCACAAATGAGTACAAAAACTGAAGAAAGAAACACTCAATCTGGAGGGAGGATGTACTTTCTTTAGTGGGCTCTTAATCCAGTGAACGAGCTGCTGATGGTGACAGTTCACCATGTTTGCTACTTGATCTTCTTGTGTTTCTTGTTAGAAAATGCATGTTGATTAGTTCTCATTATGATGTGCAAAGGTAGGTTTAATACTTCTTGAAAGCTCTTCAGATGGGAGTGGTTGTAAATTTGATTTGGCCATATGCCTGACTGCTAATATCGAACCGTATTCTGACACCTTTTGGCAGTATAAACGGCTAGTTTGCAAGCTTAAGTTCTCCAGCAGAGTCAATGTCAGCTCATTATAATTCCTTATCAATAAACGAAAATGTTGAAAACTCACAAGGTCTAAATTTTTTAGAAGTTTTTCCCATTAAAAAAACTTGCTATATATTCTGTACAGTACATGCATGCATATTACATACCATAGTTGCAGCGCGATTCTGAATCGCAATTCAGAATTGCGATCAGAATCACGATCCCGATTCGCGATTCGGGATTTTCCCAGAATCGTGTAGAATCCTTTTTTTTTTTTTTTTGAAATTTTTTTGTGCAATACGGGTATCAGATTAAAGTTTTAATTGAGGGGAATATGATTGTGTAGTTTGCCGACTGTTTCAGGTGCAGGATGGTCCCTTTACGCTAAAGCTGCATCCCATATAAAAAAAAGAGAACACATTGGGGCTTCCAATGAACATAGCAAGAATCTCCCTTTCTCTGATTCTCCCTCTATCTATCTCTCTCTGATCACAATTCACAACAAACGGAACTAAAACCATGCTGAACAAAAACCTAGCTGAATCATTCTGAACTTTAGCCTTAAATGAAACAATTTTTGACAAAACAACCATACTCTCTCTCTCTCTCTCTCTCTCTCTCTCTCTCTCTCTCTCTCTCTCTCTCTCTCTCTCTCTCTCTCTCTCTCTCTCCAACCATAAATCATAAGCCATGAAACCGAAGTTACTGAACTAAAACCACAAAGAACAATACTGAATCACGACAATGCTGTGAATAGGATCATCATAATATATAATATCGGGCCACATGGCACCAAAAAGGGGTACAATGATGTTCCATGAACATAATGAAAACTATATAACTAAGGCTCGTCAGAGTCATGGTAGGATAAATCATCCGAATCTGTGGACTGCAGGTCCCATGGGTCCGCAGATGAATCGGAACTGGAGGGAGCCATATGCCGTGGTGTGGCCCTAGCTCTACTGCGTGCTCTGGATCCCTGCTGCGTGCTCTGGCTCTGGACCACCCCCCTCCCCCTGCCTCTACCTCTGCCTCTGCCTCTGCCTCTCTCCCCTCCTCTGGCCCCCATCTGGCTGCCCCCAGCCCTGTGTCTACTCCGTCGTGCCTGTGTGTCAGGTGGCTGTGACCCTACACCCTGGGATGGCCCTACCCACTGTGATGATGCCTGGCCGACGGCTTCCTGTGATACTCCACTCCTGTCTACAAAAAGAGTACTCAGCCCCCCCCTCCCAGAACCTCTAGGTCTCCCCCTAGGCCTACATGCAGGAATGGCTGGCTCCTCCTTTGTCTCTGCATCAGGGTCCACCAGCAGGTCATCCAGGTCATCCCTCTGTGCCTCCGCCCACATCTCCTCGTCCTCCTTTGTATCTCCCTCAACCCACTCCTCCTCCTCCACATAGTCTGCCCCGAGCATCTCTCCACCCTCCGAGCCCTCGTCATCTCCCTCCTCAGCCCTCTCCCTCTGCCTCTCTGTCCTCCTCTGTCGCCGTAAAGCCGTGCGTCAGCCTGTGCCTGTCTGTAGAGCTCTCTATGGATCTCATCATCCATCTCCTCCTGTGTGGGTGGTGCCCGAGGAGCAGCAGCTATCGAATCCACCAAGCAAGTGTCAGGGTCCACCTGCAACCAAAAACAATACATTGTTGTCAGGCAGGTATTGTGCAACTCACTGCATATTTTGAAAGCAAATCAATTCATCAAAGCATAGCAAGAAAAAAGGGGTGATGATGTGACTCACCTCGAGCATCTGACCCTCTCCTCGTGTGCGCCTCAACATACTGCCGTTGGTGTTCACAAACACCAACCGCCTACACTGCTCGATGGACAACCTGTTCCTCTTCTACGTGTGATACAAGGCCCAGGTGCTCCAATTCCGCTCACAAGCTCCTGCTGAACAGTCCTGTGCAAGGACTCTCTCAGCCAATCGCCTCAGGTCACCTGTGCTGCGCCCGTGGATGCACCACCATGTAACGGGCCTCAACTGATCCTCCCTCCATCGACTCTGCTCTCCATCAAAAGGAAACTGGAAGCGCTCAAATGCGAGCAGGTGGCTTGCAATGTTGGCCAGCATCGGACCTGTTGGCAAAAGGAAAAACATGGCACATGTAAGACCCCTCGAATTCAGACACTACCAATGAGTACAATACTGTAGTAACATTGCTACCAACCGATTTCTCACACGTACCTGGTCCGGGCCATACACGCTCCGTGTATTCCACCCATCCCCGGTACAGCTCCGGATCGTCCCTCTCTCGGGTAGAGTGCCACAAGGGGTGCAACATGTGGGCTACGGCGTGGATGGGTCGGTGGAAGTAGTCCCATCTGGCCTCCCAGATATGTGAGATCTCGAGCCTCCTACAGTAGACAAATTACAACAATCACTAAACCATAGCATAAAAGAAACGCATCAGACTCGAGTGAGAAACAACAAACTAGACACTGAAGAGTCATACCTGTGCTCGTCCAAGGCTGACAACAGAATTTCCTCGCCGATGCGGTCCATGAACTCGTAAATGAGACCGAGGGTGCAACCCTCACGGTCTACCAGGCGCAGCACTCTGTAAATGGGTAGAAGGATCCCACTAATCTCCTTAGCAGCTCTTCAAAACTCGTCGCCGTACACAGTGGACTGGAAAAATGCCGAATGGGGGAGGTCTGTAAAGTCCCGGAAGTCCATGCTGGAAACCATCCGCCGCAATGCGTCCTTCACCACCACCAATCGCTCTAGCACCAAGAAGTAAAACGCAAAGCGTGTGGGTGCGGGCTTCTTTAGGTTTAGGGTGGAGAAGGTGCGGAACAGGGCCAACACACGCCTCTTCCTGGTGACAAAAGTGACCAGGCGCATGGCCGTAGAAGTGATCTGCAACACAAACATCTAGTAAAAAAGTTTAGACAGTAGTTGAGATGTGGTTAGCAGCATTGAAGGAAGAAAGCATAGCAAATAGAACAAACTATACCGCTCTGATCCATGGAAGCGCACACAGGTCGTGGATGAGCAAGTTTATGCAATGTGTAGCACAGGGTGACCACACAATGCTGGGGTGCTCCCTCATCATCATCTCGCCCATCTGCTTGCAGTTCGAGGCGTTGTCGGTGACAACCTGAACCACGTGCTCAACCCCGATGTCAGCAATAACATCTCTAATGACCTCCCATATGAAATCGGTTGTGATGGCGTCACCACCTCGAGTGGCATCCACGCCACGTAGGAATACTGTGCCAAGCGGGCAAGAAACCAAGACATTGATGACGGATTGCCGACGAATGTCGGTCCATCCATCACTCAATATCGTGCATCCATACCTGCCGCAAAACACTCATTAGCTACATGCAAAAATTGCGGCACCAGTAAATCCTAAACACATGCAAAGAGATTATAAAGACAAGTTACTTACTGCTGCCAAGCTGAGCGAATGGAACTCAACTCCCGCGATGGTCTCCTCCTCCTGACGAAGCTGCCTCGTAGTGCCTCTCGCCTGGGAGGTGTCCATGTAGCATCCACGGCCGCCATCTGTGCACAGAACTCCCTGAACACCCAAGTGTCAGCAACAACAAAGGCAATGCCGCACTCGTAAAAGAACTGGCCACACAGTCGAGTGCAACGAGCCTGCTGCTCTCTCTGCCAGCCGCATCGATCAAGGGTCTGCTGCCTGGGCCTAACCCCTCTCTGCTGTGTATATGGTGCTCGTGGTCTAGCATGCCCAACGGATGGCTGATCCGTGGGTGTGTCACTCTCTTTGGCAACATCTGCCGAAGCATGTGGTGCATCTGCTGTCGAGGAGGCGGGTCGAGAAGCACCCGTTGCTGCTGAATTAACATGCTCATCTGATGGTCTTGCTGCTGCTGCGGATGGAATTGAAGGTGCTGTACTAGGCCCTGCACCTGAACCATGCTGTGCCCGTGATGTACTGGGCCCTGCAGCTGTACCATGCTCTGCCCGTGATGTACTGGGCCCTGCACCTGTACCATGCCCAACCTGTGATGTACTACGCCCTGCAGCTGTACCATGCCTTGCCCGTGATGTACTGGGCCCAATACCCATGGTAGGCTCTGCCTGCCTGCCTGTGAGCCCTCCTGCATGCCTGCCTGTAACTGCTCCTGCTACCTGTCCCTGTCTAGAACCCTGTGATTCAGTATCGGGCCCGTACATGGTAGACAATCTCTGCAGATACTCATCAGAAATCCTGGGGCAATCATATATGCCCAATGTCCTCCCATCTGGCCCTCTGACCCGCAGCAAGTGAGCCCTAACCCTGGTGAGTGATCCCGTGAAGTGACCACTGCAATGCAAGCATCTCCATCTGCGGGTGCCTGAGCCATGGTGTGTGCCCACATCCCCGTCGGTAAGCTCAACCTCAGCCCAAAGGCCTCGGTCCCGCACTGGCATCGTATCAACACGACCCTAAACCTGCAAACAACAAATAATCAGGCAAACGTTCAGTAGAAAAAAATACATTGCATTGAACAACATTACCGAGCTCAAATAGAGCTCAAAATACCAGAGCATACATCAGAACGATTCCAGTTCACACATTATACCAAGTGCCAAAGAAGAACATGAGATTAGGGCGTGGGATAGAATAATTTCTGTATGAGGGATAACAGGGGACTGACGTTAGCGTCAGAGTCCGTGCAGGCATAAAGGAGTGTAGTGTGGGCCTAAACCGCGCCCTTAGCAGATGTTTGCACGATGGTTCACGCCTAAACCCTAAAAAGTATGGAATCAGGGCATGAAAATTGAAATTTGTGATACGGACGTAGACGGGCGGAACGGAGGTCGTAGGAGTCTATGCAGGCATGTGGAAATGCATTCTAGGCTCAGACATCACCTCACTCGGTTTCCAACAAGTCATTATGTGAAAATGGCAAAAATACACAAGCATTTGGAATGTGGTGTTCAAATCTCGCTAGGCGTGCCGTAACGGCTGAAACTGACGCTGTAGGAATCACTGTGGGCATGAAGAAAGGTGGTCTAGAGCCAAACTATGCTCGATTTGGTTGCCTACAGCTCAATGTCAACAATTGGGCACCGTGCACACCACCTCCGTATCGCCGAGTAGATGCCTGCCAACTATTCACTTGCGAAGATTGGACGCCCACAGCTCTCAGAAAAAAATTTTGCCTCCTCCACTGCTGGCGCGGTTCTGTGCGCGAGGAGGCCCGAAATCGAGTTTCTGGTTTTTTTTTTTAACGATTCTTTTCCATGATTCTGTGAAGCGAATCGCGATTCGCTGCAACTATGTTACATACCAGTCTTGGGTTTCTTTTTAGGTTGATTTCATTCAGTACGTACACAAAATATCTAAACAAATAATCTAAAATTTTTTTTTATGTTTTAAAAAATTATGCTCCCTATGGAATGTTTTAAATTTTCCCACGTTCCGTACAAGATGTGTTCCATATGACATTTGAAATGAGGCAGAAAAGGTGGTTTTGTATGTCAAGTTTCTATAGTGACCTGCAAAGATATCCGTCCCAGCATTTTGTTTTGGGGCCATGCATTGTTTCTTACAGACAAAGAGACTGTTGTCTGGTGTATACAGTTATTGCAACTGATTGCTTTTTCTGGTTTCTGCATAGTCTTACAGTGATCTTCTTTCTATACATAAATGTTTGTTTCTTTCCAGGTACTGCCATTGCTTCTAGAAGCACTTCCAGCTCTCTCTAAAGACTCCAGGGACATGAATTTAGTATTGGCAATTCTTTTGGTGTTATCTTCCTTTTTGGTTGATACTCACTATGGTATAATTTCTCAGCATCTCTTGAGTTTGTTGAGAGAAAATAGTGAATGTTTTTTCTTTTTAAGGGAAGAATATTGGCTGGCTCTATTCTGCGGTAATCTTTGAGCAAGATTGGACTATCATTGATTCCCGGCCAAAAATCTAGGCCTTCTCATAAACAATAGAATTTCTATATCTCCTTGATGGTCGCTGAATCCGATCCTTGAAATCTGGAAAGTTTGAACTTCCTGCCTGAACCTATAGATATCCATTTTGGGTAGATGAGGAAAAAATAAATAATTATTGATTTGAATTTTTTTCATGTTAAATCTAATTCGTTAATTCCAAAAAAAAGAATTGGCCAATCCAAATTGGAGAGATTAGCCGGTTGTCAACTATTTGAAGCATGCTGAAATAGGGAAACCTATGCCAAAATGGATGACAATTGGCGAGTAATGGACAACAATGATAAAGTGTTGAGAAATGTGTCAATATTTTTTTCGTCAAAGTCTGCAATTGCCATAACTTAAAGATATTTACAAAGTTTAGCTTTGAAATAAACATAAGTTGGAACCTTTGTCACGTTTATTTCATCCCGATTTACCTGTAACATGTACAACAAAACATCTAGAATGTCACTAAAACTTCAAAATTAGAGTTTAATTTTTCTATTTAGTAGATTGATTATTATTTACTATTAAGTTATAAGAATATGGTTCAAAGTTGAAAGTTCAAACTTCAAATTTCAATGTTCAAACACAGTTGCAACTTGCAAATTACAATTGACCTATAGGGGCTCCCTTGTCTCCTTTAGCTTCTTCAAAAGCCGTAGATTGGCGTGCGCATACATCAACTTATCGAACTATGCAACACTGAGCCTGTTCCTCCTCTTCGTATGAATCAAAGAGAACACACACCTTCTTCCTCCTCATCCCCCCGTGCAGGAAGGTCAGGGACCTTCATCACATCAATATCTTTAGGGTTCACCTGTGCATTGCGAAATTTCAAGAATTAAGAGTTAGGAATCAATCAAAATCATTATTCAAGCGGCAAGCCTTAAAATCAAATTTCAATCATCAATAATAAGTCACCACTCACTAGTGCACTACTGAATGTTCAAATTTCAACTTTCAAACTTGAAACTTGAAAGTTGAATGTTAAAATTTGAAACTTAAGTACCAATTTACGACTTGGTAGTGTACCTATAAGACCTCTCGAGCACCTCTCTTCTTGTCCAGTAGGCGTAAATTGTAGTGGACAGAAATGAGGCATTTTAATTGCATAGTGAAGAGTCTATATCTCTTATTCATGTGGATAAGAGAAAAGACACTTTATGTCATGCCCACGACTGGTCTCGGGTAGCGTGTCCATGCTAGGGATCAGTAGACCAACAACCCGCAAGTTAATTGTGACTATAAGGGAATTGGGGCCCTTATGTGTTTAAGGTCATAATTAATGGTTGTAGGCCTAAACTCATGATGGTGGATTTGTATGGGTCTGTCAGTGAGTGATTGGGGAACTGGATGACGTGGCCCAGATAGGCTGTAGAGGTGTCCAGTGAGGTGTCACAGTGCACTACTAGTGGTGCATGGGCCTTGGAGGGTATAAGTATACCTATTGGGCTCTCACGTATGCTTGATTGCATGATTGGTAGCTACATGCTGCTAGAGTGATTCCTCATTCCCCTTTGAGATAGTCGTTCGATCTAGGTTTGGTTGGGTTGGTTTGTCTACCATCCGTTCCCTTGTTGGTTGCTTGTATTGGCATGTTTAGATAGTATCTCCATTGGATATCCTGGATAAGAGATGGGATAGTATTTCGTGGTTGGGTTACTGCTGCGGACGAATAAACAGCATGATGCAATTTGGATTGTGGTCGACCGTCTTACCAAATTGGCTACGTTTATCCCGGTAAAGACCACGGCGAAGGCTTCTGATTTAGCTCAGACATTTGTAGAGCGTCTGTTTAGACGTTACGGATTACCGAGTGATATTGTGAGCTATCACGATCCGAAGTTCACCGGTCACTTTTGGTCGGCTGTGTTTGCTAAACTAGAGACGACTCTGAGCTTGGGTTCTTCTGATCATCCTGAGACGGATGGACAGACGGAAAGAACAAATCAGACAATGGAACAAATGCTACGAGCATATGTTTCCCGACGGCAATCTGATTGGGAGAAGTATCTTCCATTGATCAAGTTTGCCTATAATTGTAGTAAGCATTCGGCTACCGGTTATAGCCCGTTTATGCTTATGTATGGTTTTGAGCCCAGATCACCTATTGCAGTAGAGACTCGGTCGATCATGTTTCAGAAGGTAGCGGATTTTCTACATGATATGCAGGAAATGCTACGGATTGCACGTGAAAATGTCCAGTGTGCCCAGGATAGGGACCGGCATTATGCAAATCTGAAAAGATCACCGCAAGACTTTCAAGTGGGGGATTGGGTATATTTGAGAATCCCGAAGAATTCTAGTGTAATGCGTACCGGCAAGCATTATAAATTGTCCCCTAGATATAGAGGACCGTAGATCTTGAAAAAGATCGGATCCTTAGCTTACCAGTTGGACCTCTCGGAAGGAACTCAAGTGCACCCGGTTTGTCACGTAAGCCGACTCAAGAAGAGTCTACGTGAAGGTGAGCATCTTGGTTCTGGAGACCAATTGGACCTGTTGGATGAATCATCGGGTGTGTCTCTTTTTTGGACCCCATGTGCAACTCATTGTTTGCACCTGTTGATTGAGGACATTGCAAAATTACCATGGGTTAAGGAGATAGTGGACATCACTTGATTCTGGGTGAGGTTTGTCACCAATCGACCGAAGGTCCTCTCGATCTGTAGGGGATTCAAAGCCCTAGAGATCCTCAAGCCTGCCCCCACCAAGTAACAAGTTTGCAAATTGCAATTTGCATTCATCTTAATTCTTTGTGAATTGTGCTAAATTTTAATCATTAATGAGGTTTGAACTTTGAATGATAAGTTTTCTAAAGCTATGAAATGTTCCAACTTCCCATCATGATCAGTTTTGCATATATTTTCATTGTCTTGGAGCGGCTGATGAAGGTGCAAAATACACTTCGGCAAATGGTTATCCTGCTATAGGTGCTACACACCGCCTTGCATCTCACAGACAGAGAAGGATCCACTTTGGGCCCTTTCTATGAGTTCGAGGAGCAAATGGGTGAGCAGTTGCATAGCTGCACCATGTTGAGCCTAGCATTGTAATCCATTATCTTGAATCTTGATTCCTAGGCTCTACTTGTAATTTGAATTTTTTTAACTCTAGTCTCTGATACAATCACGATTCACAAGTCTATTGATACTTGTCCAAAAACTTACATTTTGACTCACATAGGCTTGAAGAGATAAAAAAAAAGTGGCAAACCAAATGGCAATGGTCCCATAAGCCACTACATGTTGCCCACATCTAGCATGCCCTTTGGAGGAGGGTGGACTGGCAATCAAATATTGATGTCAATACATAGCAGGCATTGGGAGATGAACTTTTGATATATGTTGATTATGGTCTTACTTTTGGGAGACCGGTTGCTCAACAAAGAGGTAGCATGTTGAAGCCAATCTCTTGGTGGGAGAGGTATGGGGGATACGTGAGCTTGCATTGCGTGTCCTCTCACAAGATTGCACTGCATAAGCTTGTGAGAGGAACTAAAGTATAAATTCCTTCACACAGTATACTATCTAAACATGCGAATACAGGCAACCAACAAGGGAACGGATGGTGGACAAATCAACCCAACCAAACCTAGATCGAACAGATCTAGCCCCCAAGCTATGGATCAATCTCAAAGGGGAATGAGTGGCACAAATCAGTGGGCGCAAAACGGCTTCAGCTGAGTTTGTTGATGATAACTTGAAAAACTCGAATACTGAACTTGACATAACGCTTGCAAGATGATAACCTGATTAGTGCACTGACTCCAATGCAGATCTTTCTTGATGATTGGAAGTCAGATGATCAGTACATTGAAAACTGACATTAATCTACTTAATTAACTGCATCCATCCTGCAGTAGGTAGTCGTCATTTTACAGTGAATGTATGTACAGGACAGGTGGACTGTCAGCGTCGCGACACGGGTCGGAGTTCTAACAGTATCGAATTTTACAAAGACTCGAGAATATACAAAGACTCGGAAAATATACACTGACTCAAAAATTACGGATTTTCCGAGTCGATCCCATGTCGAAAAATTCTGATTTTTGGGTCTCGGGAAAAATTACGGATTTTTCAAGTCGATACAATATCGAAAAATTCTGACATTTGGATATCGGAAAATCTCGGATTTTTCGAGTCGATACAGTATCGGAAAATTTTTGAAAATGCGAGTCGACTTTCTGCTATAAAAAATTTTGAGCCTTCTTTTTTTGTGTTTTTCAAGGATAGGTTTAAACAGGGTTTTCCAGGATGCTCATTACCTAATGGAATTGGGCTTGAGCATGAATTCCAACACTCCCCCTTAATGTGGATCCTGAAAAATTCAATCTTCAGATTTAACAAATTGTTGAATCTGAGATGGTGCTCCTTGGTGAAGTAATCTGCTGCCTGTAACTCTGTCCTACAATAGACCAAAGAAATAACCCTTGTGCTTTGGTTGTCACAATAGATGGACGTCGGATGTGATTGGAAAAATTCGATGTTAGTAAGAGATTGGGCATTGATTGTATGGAAATACAAATCCAGAAGTCGATATTCTGGTTTTGATATCTTCTGCCCCCTCTGCATCTGTGTAGCCTTTGAAAATATTGGCTGATGGGTCGAATTTCTGTTGACTGATGAAATCAGTCGCTAGGTCGGATTCGAAAAATGTACTCCAGTGCTAACATGCATTTCAGATCCTTCATCAGGTTCAGATTGTTAGAATCATCTACATGAACAGTGATGATGATGGAGAAATTAGATACAGACTTTAAGTGAATATTCGAGTTTGCCGAGTTTGGACAACCATTTGTGTTAAATTCGACCTTCCGACACAAATCTGTGATTCTGCTAACTAAGAGCAGATTTTTGGTGAGGTTCGAAATATGTAAAACTTTGGACAACAACCTAACATCACGTTTTTGAAATTCGACCCTAACTGTTCCTTCACCTTCAATGGAGTGAGATGAGTTGTCTCCAAGTTGCACAACACTAGAATGGGTGAAAGGCTTGTAGCTTTGGAACTAGTCATGATGGTGAGTCATGTGTTGTGTTGCTCCGGAGTCCAAGTACCAGGAATCGATATGTAGACTTCTGACCTTGGTCAAGAAGGCAGCTTCATCCATTGTTGTACTTGAGTGTTCTGCAGTCCTTGATGAGATGGCCAGTCCTCTTACAGTATTTGCAGAACAGGTTCGCCTTGGCTGGAATGATGAAGAAGAGTTCGAATTCGACCCTGAGTTAAAATTCAACCCTGAGTCAAAATTCAACCCAGACTGCATGTTGCTCTTTCTATCAGGATAATTTGACTTTGGACATTTCTTTGATCTGGACTTCTGATTTTTTGTGTATAGAGCCCGAGGATCCAATCCTGAGCCTGAGGAGGATGCATTTCTTCTAATCTCCTCTTGTAACAGCATCGAAATGACTCTTGATAGAGTAAGTTGTTGTTGGGTCGAAATGGCCATGACCCAGTTTTCATAGGCTTTAGGGAGACTCGATAAAGGAGTCATCACTGCATCGGAATTTTCTATGACTGATCCTTGTGCGACCGTCATCTGCTCCATAAGGTTTTTGAATGTATTGAGATGGCAAGAAGTAGTGTCTGCATCAGACATTTCTTCCTCAGATGGAGTTCAGAATTGACATCTCTGATGTCATAGAGAGTAGCTAGGATGTCCCAAGCATCCTTAGCAGTCTACGGAGATCGGATATGATTGATTTGGGAGTCTTTGATATTCAAAGTGATTAAGGCAAATGCCTTGCCATCTCGTTGCCTCCATTTGGTGATGCTAGCTGCAGCAGCCTCTAGCTTGATTTCAGTGCCATCAACTATGTCCCACAGTTCCTTGGCTAATAGAACGACCTTCATCTTAAACTTTCAGAGATGGTAGTTCTCTCCATCGAGTCTAGAAGTAGAATCCATTCTGGTATAGTTCGATATCGTTGGTAGAAATAACAATAGCGGAATACTATTGGCTGCGCACTTGCTGAAATGAAGTCTTGGTAGAAACAAGACTGAATCCGCAATGAAAATGCAGATTACAAAGACTCGAGAGAATATACAAAGACTCGGAAAATATACACCATAGAACCCACGGTTCTCAGAACCGTGAGTTCTGGGAACCGTGGGAGGAACCGTACCACGGTTCCTCGAACCGTGGTACGGTTCCTCTATTTAATTAAATAATTAATTAATTAATTAATTAATTACCAAATCACCTGTGCAATCTGTGAATACCCAATTTCACAGATTTTATAGATGACACAGATTTTACAGATTTCACATGATGTACACAGTACAAATGATTTGACAGATGATACAGATGATTTGACAGATGTGAAATCATCTGAAATCATCTAAAATCATCACTGATTTGACAGATTTCACAGATTTCACATGATGTACAGATGATTTGACAGATAAATCGATGATACAGATGATTTCACAGATGATACAGATGAATTCACAGATGATTGACAGATTTTACAGATGATTTCACAGAATTCACAGGCTTCATAGATGGACTTACTTTTGGATATCAAAAAATCTTGGATTTTTCGAGTCGATACAGTATCGGAAAATTTTGGAAAATGCGAGTCGAGTTTCTGCTACAAAAATTTCGAGCCTTCCTTTTTTTGTGTTTATAAACAAGGTTTTTTAGGATGCTCATTACCTAATGGAATTGGGCTTGAGCATGAATTCCAACAAAAACCACTACTTGTTCAAAGACCAACCAACAACTCGTTTCTCTTTATTGCTTTTATGGGGACTAGGATGCATGGGTCTGATGTTATGTGATATGTTCCATCTCAGACAAGCAATCATAGATAGTAGAGAGTTCACTAGGAGCCTGATGCAGTACATGCCATCTCGTTTTTCTCCAGTGAGAACACAGAGAGTAGGATTTGGATGACGATGTATGTATGTCGAAAAGGAACATCATAGACACCACCTGAAATCATAGTGTACACGCAGCGAACTTTAGCTCCTTTCTCTTTGTTGTGATGCACCTGCATTAGGACACATTCTGCATCAAGAAACACCGAACACACGAGTCCTCCTTAGGGAAATGCTGATGCCATAGCCTTTTTACAACATCTGCCTATGGATGGGCTTCTTACAGGACTAGCTTATATCACATTCATCAGTTTTTACTATTTAGACTAACTTTATCTTTTTGAGCAGAAAGTTCACTTAGGGATCACTGTTATTGGCCCTAATTTGAGGTTCTAGCAATTTGTTCAAGTTTCATGTTTTTGAGATTTACGTGTTGTTTATATTTTGTGAAGATGTGCTGTGCCCACCACATTCTGTTTGCTATGTTATTGTAATGTTTTTAGTTTTTTGTACAGTTTTGGTAGCTTGTGGTAGGTGGGAGAGGCATCCCATAATTGAAATAATTTTGTCTGCCCTAAAATTTGCAAACTGCAAGCAGTGATATTATGCACATGTATAGAATGTTGGTTGCTAGGACTGCCTCAGTAAAAGTACGTGCATTCAAGGTAAGGAATAAACAAAGGCTTATTAGAAGCCCACACATCATTATCAAAGAACATATTGGAACTGGAGAACAATATTTGAGCTTACAGGTGTAGAGCTCTTACCCTAGCCAGGCATACATTGAGGACAAGCTAAATTGTGATCATTCGAATTTTAAAGTTAAAACCTTTTACTGATTAATTAAGAACCCATAAGATAGAATCCCAAAAGAATACTGAAGTATTGTTCCAGTTTTAATGATCAATGCAGTTCTTGTTCACAGGCTTATGTGGGGGAGGTGGATTACTGATCAATGTTGTTCAGAGACTTGATATTCTACATGTTGTTTTTTTAGTGCATTTTCTCACCCAATGAACGCACTGAGCAGTATCGTATCACTGGATGAAATAGGTAGAAACGCTGCTGCAGATCACGTGGCCAACATTGTGACTCGTCTGATTCCTCTTCTTCAGTATCAGTTCTCTATGGTAAGCCCATTTTTACATTGCTCTAAACAGTGGTTGTACTTCATATGGCTAAAACATTTATTGTGCCACGATGTTTTTTTTGTATTCTAACTACAGAGCTACAGACATACGTGTTCATTCTGTGCAATGATCATTGAATGTCAATGATTTTGTATTTACATGAGTATAACCAGCAACATGCTGGAGGTCAAATTTGAGTTTTGAGAGGCACCATGTGAAAGTATCAGGTTATGCTCTTGTACTTTCATCCTGAATGTGGATAGAAATGAATTAAGCTGTTCAAAGTACAATCCTTCTATTCAAAAAGACGAACATACGGGTGTGTAAGTGTGTGATTTTGCGGAAGTGAGTGTCCTATATAAAAGCTAGAACAATGTTCCTTCACTCGTGAATCTCTCTGTTGTGTAGCGACATGACCTCACTCCAAATGGGCCCATGTAGATTTTTAATAAGTGTACTTAGATTTTCTTTCTATTCTCCCCTTCTTCTCCCCACTTGTGTCAAATTTTGGAATGAAAATTTTTTCGCCAAGGAACATCGATACGGAGAAACTGCTACATATAAGAGGCATAGCATGATGTGACACTTTTTTCACTTGTATTTTAAAGAATGCAGCCTTCACTTTTGTTGCATTTCAGGGGATTTTTAACTCACAGTAGAAGAAACCTTTTGCTCTACAATAAGACAATAATCATAGCTCTTGCTCTGAGTGCGTACAATGCTTTGGTGAGGTATCTGTTGCTTTTACTACATAATTCATTAGATGATTGGCTTTTTAGTGAGTATTTTCAAGTGATTGTCAAAATTTCTGCCCCGCTGGTACTTGTTTACTCTGTTGATCTGATTCCAAGTTATAGCAACCTTTACAGCATGCGCAGATGGAATTTCGTATTTATTATGTTCTGATTAGTTTAAGTATTATTTCAGCATTTATATGCTATATAAGTGCGCATATTGATTGAGGAGACTGCAGGTAAGTCCACTTAGCACACCCTATTCGTAGCTTGTTGGCCTTGCCCTGGAATTATAGCCTAGCAGTCAAGTACATTATGTCCTTAAATATTTTCTTGCTTAAAGCGGAGCCATGTGAAATGCATTTGAAATCAAACTATTTTATTCTCTTCTCTTCTCGGGCTTGGAGCTCAAAACATGTGCTTGAGGTCAAGGATATAGTTTTATTTTCATGTTGCGACTTATAGTTTGAAATTTGTACTTTGTACTTTTGTAGCTACTCATTCAAGATATCCTTCTTTTGTACTTTACAACATCGCCATCCTGTAGCAGCATCTCTCTCATATGCATTTTTGCAGTCTTATATTTTGTGGCGTCTACATCAGCTCTCGTCTTTCATTTTCAGTATAAGCATACATGTTGCCCGCATTGAGGGCAATGTTTTCGGTAAGGGAGAGTTATGATGATGATTAGGACCAATAGAGCAAATATTAGAATTTAGAAGGGCTTTTATTCATTTGACGTCTAAAATAGAATTATTGATGAGGTCATTTACTGAGATTCATCCGTTATATCCCTATTATGTTCGTTCAAATGATAAGCTTAGGCTAACTGGGCTAGGGACCAAGTGGGAGGGAGTTGACTCTCTTTACCCATTCCATGCTGATGTCCTGATCTGATAACTTCTTTTAAGTGCCTTGAGAACACTATAAGTAGGATAACTCAGATGCACTCTATGATTGATTATTTGGATGTTCTTGAGTTTGCTATGTACAACTCTTACGACAGTTCTATTTTAGGAGGGCCTGCAAGCTAGCAAATAGTTGCTCATTGTCCTTTGATCTTAGTTAGATGTTGTCGTGTATTCATGAATTTGATTTGTACTTTTGTTTGTGTGATGCTCTCCGTTCGATTTTCCTCATAACTAACGATTTGTAGAACCATACTTGGATGATGTATGAATCTAAGGTAAGTTTTCTCATATTTTTTGTCGTTAAAAGATGAGGCCTTTGATGGGCGTGTTGAACTAAATTCTCAAACAACCATGAAAGGTGCAATTAGCTTGAAGCTTGTACATTTCTCAATCCTTTAAAAGGTTCCTTTGCAGTAACTAGATTGTCCTATGGACATGTTTTAGCAATGGTAGGACAGCTAGATTTGTAAGTCTTTGTACTTGGATTCCATGTAAATGGCCATCACTCACACATAAATCAGCTTCCTTGAATCCACACTTTATTCCAGCTTTGGCTTTTGATGATACGAGGAAAGGTTCCTTTGTTCGAATATTTGGGTGCAATGCTTTTTATTCCTAGTTGGTTTTGTTTGTGTGCTGCGTGTGTGTTCTGACAAGTTGAGACATAATTGGCTGTTGGGTTGTGAATGGACCAGCTTCATAGAAATGACTTTTGTCTTGATGGTCTGCAGACGGTAAGAGAAACCGTACTTCAGTGTCTTGGTGCTGTAGTTGGATTACCATACAGTCGGGTGTATCCGCTGCGTATGCAAGTAAGGCTTCAACATACCAAATTAATTATAAAGCTTTAGCCTGAAGCTTCAGTCTGCCCTTAAATGTGATGGAAGACGTGACTCCGTCACACTGGTAGATTGCTCAAGTATAATTCCAGATCAAAGTGCTTCCTACACAAAATGCTTGCTTCTTTATAATATGAGTAGAATACTACATGTGCCCCTTGTAGAATATCTGCAGTATGGATTCGATATTTTGAGGGTTTGGGCCATATTTGCAGTGTGGAATCAATGTGCTACGTCTATATTTTAACTGGAACTTGATCTGCTAGTTAGTTCTCAATATGCACATCTTTAATAGACAATTTGTCAATTTGCATTAGCTTGAGCCTGACACTTGAATCTGACATCGCTTCCCATCTTCTGCAACAAATCTCTGCCTCCAATTATCCAGGTCTGTATTGTGCTGTCTCAAGGCACTCAGTGACACAGTTAAGAATTTAGGGTTTAGAACTAAATCAATGAAGATGGGGCTTGCAGCACCTCTTATGTTAGATTAGGCCCTCCTTTACATGTTCATCCACTAGTTCAATACGGGATTTTTGAAAAAATATATGGCTGAAAAAATATAGCAATTTTGTATGTCATAGAGTCCTCTTTTAGTGCACATGCATTAGAAGATTTGTTTCCCAGTATGACAAGCGTGAATCAGCACTTGATTTTCAGATTCCAACATTGTTTACTGTCGATTGGCCTACCTAGTTGTCCAACGATAGGTATACTTCCGACCTTTAACCACCAGGCCTGGAAATTATTTTGCACGTATTGACTTGAACTCCTTGCATGAGGTACATGATGTATATACCAATCTTATGGGTGTAGTAGACTGGAGGTTTTATGTTCTAAGATTCTGTGTGAGCTCCATGAAATTAAAGATTGCATGCCTATCTCTTCTAGGTCTGATGTTATGTTATATCATGACACTGATATGCCCTCATTAGCTTGAGTTCTAAATTCTACTGCAGGTGTTGAAATCATTGTCTGCTGCTTTAGATGATCCCAAACGGGGTGTCCGCAAGGAAGCTGTACGCTGTCACAGAATATGGTATAGTCCATGCATAGCAGTATTTTCTTCGTCTAATATATTTAGTGTATTAAATTTTTGTATATACATATTGAAAAGGGAAAATTTGGTCCAACACGAGGACTTTTGCAAAGGATTGCTATGAAAGATGCCACTTGTTTAACTATTTTGTATTTGTCCATTATAGGATGGCCATTTCTTCAAAATAGTCTCAATCCTCAAGATCGTTACATTTTGGAGAGCAAGCAGTCATTGTGAAGGAGAATTTTGGGGGTCATACGACCCTTCAATCCTAGACTGCAGGGACACAATTTGTCTTTTTGCATGGTAATTCTTCCACCTTATGTTGCTATCGTTTCCTGTCAAATAATATTTTGCTTATTTAATGTGTAAATTCAAAATACAAAATCTATAAACTTGAAGATCATATGTGCATATGTATATGTTTTTTAGGTTACTATTTTGAAGTGGCATTCTTGTTACCATTCCCGCTTTCTTAGGGATGCTTTTTTTTAACCATTTGTGTTCCCTTGTCACTATGCAGAAATGCCAAGTGATTTGGAGGTACAAAAAGATCCCATGCTATTTGAAGGGACCAAGAGTGTTGACCAACATCATTAGGAACTCTACCAAATACATCCCAAGCTATTCACATAGACCAGAAATGCCAGATAGTAGCAACAGGAATTGGTTGTGCAGATCTATGGCAAATAGCAGTCGGGGTATTTGTACAACCCAGCATCATGCCTTGTGTCCTATTTTGTTTTCCAGGTAAAACATGCCATTATTCTTGGAATTTTCTCCTGTTGCAGGCCATCCATTTTTTGAGCCTATTTCCTCCATAGAAGCACGGATTTGAAGCTACATAATCAAAACAATTTGGAGTAAAAAGGTTTCCATAGAGACAGTAGGCTGAACATAGGCATTTACGATGTGCCCACAAATTAAAGATCTGCAACCTCTTGCCCATCTCCTACTAGTTTGCCACAGATAATCTATGTCATGTTGACTTAGAAGTGATTGCAATCAAAGCATGTGGCTAAAGGTTTTAAGAGATGCTGGCATATGTTAGAGAGAGTTGCTTTTCAAGATAGAAGTTATTTAAGGACACTAGAAGTTTAGCTAGATGAGCTATTTGGCATGAATGAGGGTCAAAGGGTGTGTAATGCTACAAATTTTTCATGAGAAATAATGATTTGGCGATGCATGCCTTCAATTCTTTGATAATGGAAGTGATAACAGCCCACTGCAATGCTTGCGCACTGAGAATTAGCATGTACACTAACTATGAGTACATTGTACAGGTACATAGCCAAATGCCTGAAAGAGCTTGTTTGTGTTTGCCTTCAAGTTTTTTTGTAACCACGGAGACCTGGCGTAACAAATGCAGGAAAATTTCCACTGATGGAACTCGTAAAAAAGTTATTTTAAAAAAACGGCCTTGTAATTATGAAAGATGTTTTGTTTCCTTCCATACAAAACGGAATGTACCTAAAAAAACTCAAAATGGGTATCTGTGCATGTCACTAGCATCTCAAATCATTTTTCACTTATCATCGTTTTGTTGAGGTCCACATACAATTGATTCATGAGAAGTTAAACTTGCAATATTGACAGTATACTGCTGGCTTTGAGATTGTTTTAGTTTTGCATGTAAACTTGACTTCAACATTTCATTGTGAGTAAATTGACTTAGGTATGTTACTATGACTGAATGACTGAAGGTAATAATTATCTGTAATTTCATGTTGCTTTTAGTATAGTTCCCAGCTGATTCGAATCTTGATGCGGATTGATTCTGTTTTTCTGCGACTTTTGAAACTACAACTATTACTCGATTCGGAAAATCTCAAAAAATGTGGAAAATCTCCAAGATCAGAGATTACCAAAAAAAGAAGTGTAAAAACTTACAATCACTGGCCAATCTGAATCATTTCTAAAAGGAATCGATTCACAATTCTTTAAACATGACTTTAAGCATTCTTCTGGTAATTTTTATGTTCAAGCGCAGATGCTCCCGGAACGCGAAGTGGGAATTCCAGTTAGGGTTTCCCGGAACGTAAACTTTTTTTTGCTTTTTTTTTGGAAAAGTTGCCAATATGGGTATCATGTGAAAAGTTGCCAATATGGGTTTTAGATGGCTGCATCATCAAAAATTTGGACATCACAGATCTACAAATATTTGCTTTTGCATTCACAGGCTACATTCATCATAAATCTGGACATCAGTGATCTGCAGATCATTGGCATAAGAGAGACAAACTTCATGTCACATATCAGATTCAGAAAAAATTTGCAAATTTTTTTGCGATTCAGGACCACGTTTCTGGTCCCGGATCGCCAGCATTCCGGATCGCGCAATCCAGGATGTGGTTGCAGCGGATCGCGATCCGCTGCAACTCAGGTTTTAAGCGAATTCTTCCTCTTTCTGGAAAACCTAGGTGTGGATTCTTTAGCTTGCACTCCTTCGCTAGTTATGTTGGATTTCTATTCTCTCTCTCTCTCTCTCTCTCTCTCTCTCTCTCTCTCTCTCTCTCTCTCTCTCTCGGTTTTGACATTTTGCGAGTAAATTATCTGCGAGTTTTTTTCGTATCTTGTTTGCGAAATTTCATAGCACATGGCATTCTAGCAAATGTAGGCCTCTGAGACTTTTGGGAGGACCAAGTCCAGAGACCACCGCAAGGGACTCACCCTTTTTATGCCACTACTTTAATGTTTATTATTAAGAATGTGGTTTGGTACATAGTTACGCGATCCGCTGCACCTCAGGTTTTAAGCGAATTCTTCTTCTTTCTGGAAAACCTAGGTGTGGATTCTTTAGCTTGCACTCCTTCGTTACTTATGTTGGATTTATATTTTCTCTCTCTCTCTCTCTCTCTCTCTCTCTCTCTCTCTCTCTCTCTCTCTCTCTCTCTCTCTCTCTCGGTTTTCACATTTTGCAAGTAAATTATCTGCGAGTTTTCTTCGTATCTTGTTTACGAAATTTCATAGCACATGGCATGCTAGCAAATGTAGGCCTCTGAGACTTTTGGGAGGACCAAGTCCAGAGACCACCGCAAGGGACTCAATTTGGCATTTTGCGAGTAAATTTTTTGCGAGTTTTTTTTTTATGATTCAACAAAAACATAGCACATGGTGTGCTATCCTTTTTATGCCACTACTTTAATGTTTATTATTAAGAATGTGGTTTGGTACATAGTTAAAAATCTCACAAAGTAAAAAGAAAATTGCAAATTAAAATCTTTTTTAGCCTCCAAACATAGCACGCTGGTTTGCTAGACCGCTCGGAGAAAAAAAAAATTAGGGCGGCCAGGCCTAGCACGCTGGCGTGCTATGTTTGGAGGTTGCAAATTTTTTTCTCATTTTATATAGCACATCGGCGTGCTATCTTTAAAGGTTGCAAAACAAAAATTTATAGATGTTTTACTTAGCACGTCTACTTATTATATTTGGAGATTAAAGAAGTATTTTGAAATAATGTTTTTATTCAAAATTTGGTTCTCAAATGTGTCAAAATAGTTTTTTTATCTTATAATTTACTTGGTTAGCACACCGGCATGCTAGCCGAATCAACTCCATAAAGAAATTTAGTTTTTCAAAAAGTTCTTCAAAAAAATTTCACTTTTTTGAAATAAAAAATTTGCGAGCTCGCACGCCGACATGCTAGCTACAATGCACAATCGACCCATACTCTACGACAATCCATCACTGGTTAGGTACTTGCAATTACTGAACTCAAACAAACAACATTCCCATTGCAAGCAAGTGTTTCTGAGTCCATACGCCTCAGAGTATCAATCACTTTTCCTTTGCTTACACTTTGTCACAGAAGTACAATGAGACATGAATCTGTAGGTGGAGTAGAGATCGATGGATAAAAACCACAGAGGTATATTTGGAACAGTTTCAGACAGAGAGTAGCCAGTGTACAGATATCAGTGAGGATCGTGAGAAGGTCAAGCGAGGGCTGACAAATGGCCGCAGCTGCAGCATGATATACACAGTTTTGACACCTAGGTACATCGTCGAACAACATTTGTAGTTGATTCCATGCCGCAGGCAGTGCACAGACAGAGGTCACATAGGTTGCAGACAAGTCGCTCAAGCTGTAGGAGTAAACGTGCCACAAATCCTTGATTTTCGATGGTGGACAGTTAGGGACATCTGTTGCGGATTTCAGACGGGAAGCAGGTCTGATTTTTGTTGGTTGTGACTGATATAGGGCCGCAGATAGGAAGGTGGAGGCCACAGGCAACCAACAGAGTCTGATTTTTACACAGACAGGTAGGTGTAGGCCTTCAACCGGCTGCAGGCAGAAATCTAGCTTGTTTTTCAGACTTGAAAATGTGAAAACAGCCTATAGGCAGGTTGCAAATGAGTGGAACAGGCCGCATGTACTATGGGTAGGCCTGAAATAGCTCGTAGATCATTGGTAGGTCTAATCTCTGATGGAAAACCGCCCACAGAAGGCGTAAGCAGGCTGTCACAGGCTGGTACAGCCCTCAAAAAATCGTAGTGAGTTGTTGGATGCCGCAGATAGAGGTAAACAGGGTCCAATGGGCTGTGTCACGGTGAGCAGGACTGTAGACAGCTATAGTGAGCTGTTTCAAACTCCCCACAGGTCCATCGAGGGTACAGAGAGACTCATAAACAGGTAGGTAGGGCCATCAGACGTTGGTATGGCCATAAAATGTGAACAACTTCACTTGCACTTTGCCATGCAACAAGCATTCAATTCATTCAATTCTATGAAGCAATGGCATTATCCGTCACACATGCATCCCTCACACGGAATGAACCAAGGGTAAAAGCAAACACATTCGCATTCACCCCAACAACTCATTAACACTCTCAATCAGCACACAAACTTTCTCTCCATCCACCAACACAAGCAATTACACAAGGCAATCAATAACCAATCACTCAAAGACTAACCCTATCTCAATCCATTTTGCTTCATCATGCAACCTCAACAAGCAATCAAACACTCAAAAACACACTCCATAGCCTACTAACAAGGCATCAACCATTCCACAGTATGACCAACAAAGCAGTCCAAGAAGTTACACTATCACAACCAAGGAGTATACATCCTAGTAAAAACAAACACATCACAAGCCACAAGCAACCAATCATTCCACAATCGCCAACTAGAATTGCATGCTAGTATTCATGGCACCACAAGGAAACTAACCAACACAAGACACACACTCCAACCACAAAGTCACTCACCACACATCTAACATGCAAGCAAGCAAAGTAACTAACATCAAAGTAATACTAACCTTGAGCAACATTAGACACAAAATGGAACTAAACCACAAGTTCCCTCAAACAAACAAACTCACACTCCAAAAGACTCTCAACCAACATGACTTCCAACTCAAATGACTTCTAACTAACTCTCAATGTAATGACACTCTCAATGAACATGGCATTCCACTATCACATCAACTCCAACTATCACCATCAACTCACTATCACATTATTAGCCAACTATCATCCAAAGTGGCCTCCTTGAGGATGTAGGGGTTGGTGCCATTTAAGGCCCCTTTCCAAAACTAGCCAAGATGCCACTTTTGTCAACAACTAGAGGAGGTATCTACCAAACTTTGCTAGCCTCTAAGGCCTTCTTGCATTTATTATCCAAAAGGTGGTTGAAGACTCTTTTTCAACCTTTATTTTTAGTAGGTGGCCTTTGTTTTCCTTTGGGTACTTGTGTTTTTGGCCTTTCTTCGATTTTTCAAGGACTGCGCCTATTGCTCATTTCTCTGGGTTTTATCCCTGTTGGATAACCACTTGGCCCGCACATTTCGTTAATTGCCTGTAAATTGTCCAAACTTTGCCGTTAGGGTTTCTGTGATTCCTTGACACTGAATTCATATTTTTTTATGCTGTTTTTATCTGAAACTTTTCTTTCTCGGTTTTTTCTTCTGTGGTTGACTTTTTCGGCATTCATGACTATGGCTCCCATGACAAACATAGTTTCCCTGAAAAATATACTAGGCAATCATATATTAGTAAAATCAACTCTGTACATGGTAGGATTTTAGCACGGCTATGCCGGCTACTTTTACAACTGGCCAAAAAGCCGTAAAACTTTATCACAAGCCATTTCTAAGGCCGCGAACTTTTCTCTAGCCTCATTTAGGGTGGGCTGGGACCAATTCTAGGTGGACCGGCATATTTGGCTCGGTCTTTACAAAAATTGACCACAAAATATTTTTGACGATTTTTTCGAAAGTCTGTTTCTTTCTTTTGAACTGTGTCTAGCCACTTTAGGGCGGGCTGGGGCCCAATTCTACGGCAAATTTGTGCCGATTTTTCTCTGATAACCGGGTTTTACATGCCAGTTTCTCAGTTAGTGCAAACTTAAACCTCAATATTAGGCCGATTTTCCGTGCAAAAATATCGGCTAACAATGTCTTCACCCAATCTCGGTTTTCAACCGGAGGTTTATGCGGGCGAGAAGAAGGAGAAGAAACTTGAAGTCATCGAGGACTGGCTGGCCAAGTGAAGTAGTTACTTCAATCTGCATGGTGTTCCTAATGAGAAGAAAATTGAAAGTGTCGTGTTGTTCTTATGCGGCAAAGCATCATCATGGTGCAAGATTTTTAGGTAAAGCCAACTACTTGGGATGCGTTTGCGGAAGTTTTCAAGAAAGCTCTTGTAGTTGCTGATGACGTGGACTACTACCTGAAGTTCATGAACTGCAGGATGGGTACAAAGAGTTTAGACTCTTATATCCATGAATTCATGGACCTATGGAATAGGGTTCCATCATTCGATGCGAAGTTGGCGCTTTGGCAGTTTGTCCTAAGTTTGTCATCCGACTATCAGAACAAATGCAGGCGAAATGTGCTTCAAAACCTCGAGGATGCGTTTCAGATTGCGAAGGCATATGATTCCACAGTGGTGGCATCCAGGAAGCAGTTTGCGCAAATTCCAACCACTTTGAAAACCAAGAAGGGTAAGAAGCGCGGTCCAGACCAAGCAAAATATTTTGATGAATTAGATCAAGCAGCATCGCCAGGAAGCCGAAGAGAAAGAGGTTTAAGAAATCTATGTTCCAAGAAAAGTCTAAGAAAGAGAACTTATGTTTCGTCTATAAGAAGTCTGGACATATAGTGAAATTTTGTCCAGAAAGGAAGAAAGTCTGCTCACATGATTGAGATCCCAGGAGGCAATGGTAAGACTTTGGAAATTAACCTGGCTGATTGTGAGTGTGAATATTCTCTTAGTACTACTTCTTTCTTGCCTAATGAACTTTTCCGTTTAATTGGCACGGTTAAAGATCAAGAATTGAGTATTTTATTGGACAGTGGTTGAACTCATAATTTTATTAATTCTCATCTTGTGTAGAAACTCAGCTTGGAAACTGAAGCCAACAATCATAGATATAAAGTTTATCTAGCTTCAGGAGCAAAGTTGGAGACTTGGAACGTAAAAGTCCCAAAGCTCCCAATTTTAATGCAAGGACAAACGGAATTAGTTAATTTTCATGTTTTAGACCTAGCTTGTACTGATTTAATCTTAGGTTATGAATGGTTATTTAGTAAGTCGCCTTCTCTGTTAATTGATTTTGAGAAGCATATTCTGACTTTCAAGAGAGTGATAAGGTAGTTACATTATTTGGGTATAATTTTGTACGTCCATTGGATCAGATTTCTACAGTTAATAAAATGGAGACATTGGATTATTTTGAGTATGAAGTTTTTTCAATTTGTGCTATTCCAATTGTGGATGCTCATGTAATGAATCTAAATGGTTATGAATTCTCAACAATTCTTAACTCAGTAAATTTAGATCATGAACAAGTAGTGAAAGAACAGATCATAAATGAATTTAGGGATGTTTTTCCATCTGAATTACCTCATGGTTTACCACCGTCTAGATCAGTAGACCACAAGATTGAGTTAAGTTTTAGAAAGTCAACCTGTCTCTAGACAACCTTATAGGTTCTCTCAGAAAGTGGAGACAGAGATTTCAAATCAAATAGAAAATCATCTGAGGATGAGACATATACAACCTAGTAAATCACCATGGGCCGCTCCTATTCTTCTTAAAGTGAAGAAAGATGGAGGTTTCCGGATGTGTGTTGATTACAAAGGGCTTAATAAAGTGACTATTAAAAATAAATATACATTACCTAAGATGGATGACCTTGTAGATCACTTGGGTGGAGCATGGTATTTCACCAAGATAGATCTCAGGACATGGTACATCAAATAAGAATATGTTGGAAGATGTCCAAAAGACAAAAAAAATTTCTAGATTTGGTCATTGTGAATTCTTAGTGTTGCCATTTGGATTAACGAATACTCCAGCAACGTTCCAGCAAATGATGAACAATTTATTTCGTCCATATTTGGGAAAGTTTGTGGTTGTATTCTTAAACGACATTCTCGTTTACAGTAAATCCTTGGTGGAACACGTAGAACACTTAAAAATCATCTTGATGAAACTTCGTCGGGAGTTACTCTACGCTAAAGAGTCCAAGTGTGAATTCTTTAAGAAAGAGTTGCTTTATTTCGATCATAAGATCACAGTAAATGAGATCAAGATTGATGAGGATAAAATCAAGATTATGATTGAGTGGCCAATTCTGGGAACTGTGAGGCAAGTAAAGTCATTTTTAGGTTTTACACTTTTCTTCAAGAGATTTATTGAGGATTATGCTAAGTTAGCAGCACCGCTTAATAATCTGACAAAAGGGTTTGTTAATAAAAAGAAAAACAGAAAATCAACCTAGTTTGTCTGTTGTTTGGAACGAGAAATTGAATCAATGTTTTGAGAAACTTAAAACAATGATTGTTTCAGCTCCCGTGTTACAAATTGCAAATCTAGATTTACCTTACGTCGTGAAAACGGATGCAAGTGATGTTGTAGTTGGAGCGGTTCTATTACAAATGAATAGGCCACTAGCGTTTGAAAGCAAAAAATTCATTGGTCCTCAGTTGCGTTATACTACGCAGGAAAAGGAATTGTTTGCTGTAATCCATGCACTTAAACCCTGGAGACACTACTTGTATGGTAGTAAGTTTGTAGTGCATACGGATCACCAGCCTCTTAATTATTTTTGTAATCAGCATGATCTTCGGGAGACAAAAGCTCGATGGGCTGAATTGATGCAAGACTTCAATCATGAAATCCGTTACATAAGAGACAGCTCTAATCAAGTTGCAGATGCTCTTAGTCGGATCGGTGAATTGAATGAGTTGTCATTCTCCCAGAGTTCTACGGATTTATATCTTTCGCTGAGAGGAAAATATGAATCAGATTCCCATTTTGGTCACATTTTGAACATTGTTCAGGCCGGAAGAAATGTGGACAGTGTTGAGTCAGAAACACAAGGGACTCAACTAAAGTATGGCATAATCGATCATTGAAACTTAGAGACTTCCAAATTGGTGATAAAGTCCTACTGTACCAAGCCAAAGCCTTTAAAGACAAATTGAAATTTTCTGGCCAAGGACCTTACATTATTAAAAGAATCTTTGCCTCTGAATATGTACAACTCCAAACTCTTCAAGACGATATCCTCAATACTGTGGTCGATGGGAGCAGACTGAGAAAGTACAATGAACTCTGCCTTTATCTTGATATGTATTAGTTGTTTTCTTTCCTACTGTTTTTCTTTACTTTTCTTTACTGCCTGTCTGCTGTGCTTTCTTGTTCACACCATCAAGATACTATCAGATCAGGCATACAAACAGTCTTTCTCTGAGCAAACCACAAAAGTCATTATTTTCATAAGAATTTTCTCACATCATCTTAGATAGAATTCGCCTGACCCATTTTTTACAGTGCACGATTCATTTTTATCCTTTACGAATTCTATCTCAAAAACACACTTTTCAGAAATAGAAGAAGTTAGTTTTTTGCATCAGACACTGCCTTCCAAAATTCGCAAACAATTCGCTAAAGCTTAGAAATATTTCTATGATTAATTTGTTACCTTTGCGAATTCTGATCAGACACATTTTGTATTGTCAGTCAATTTTTCTATTTTGAGACACAAAAAATCACTTACAAGAATTCAGCGACCCTCAGAACACTACCTTGAAATTTGCGACCATCATTACAAAATCGTGGACACTGAGGACGATTTGTGGGGAGAGCTGCGAATTCCTGACCAAAAAAATCTATATATAGACCTCCACCCTTCTCTCCACGAATTCATTTTAGATTCCTGCTCTCGAGTTCATGCCAAAAATTTTCAAAATTTTCAAACTTACCAGAGCAATCTAAAATCATTGCTACTATGGCCTTTCGTGATTCCTCGCTATCTCTGCATCACTGTAAACCCCCTAGGCCTTATTCAGGGGACATCTTTATGATTTGTATCAAGAATTACGCTGAGCAGCTGATCGTGGCCAAGGATCTTCTCACAAACCTTGTATTTGATCTGACTCACTTTTGTGACCAGCAGAGCGAGAGCCTAATCCGAGCAGCCTACTCAACCTATTCGGATGAATTTTAGACTTTTAGGCTTACATCTAAGAATGGCAGTTACACAATCAACGTCTCTCCTGAGCATATACAGAGCATTGGCTTCCCTAATCTTGGAGAGACGATCCATGGCAAGGGCATCAGTTATGATGCCAAGTATTTGACAAAGTTGCTGATAGAGGATGGAAAAACTATCGCCCAAACCAATGATGGGATCGCCATCCATCTCATCACAGATCCCCATCTCCAAGCTGTCTTAGAAATCCTTGTCACCATGGTCGAGGTGCAAATGCCAAGATGGATCGCATACCCCCGAGCGACCTCTTCTCTTTGACCCTCACCATGGATGACCCCACTTGCAACTACAAGTAGCTGAGAAGGTAGCAGAAAAACTGTGCGGGGCCTTGAAAGCCAGAAACCAACTACCAAGTGTGGATATCTCCTCCACATGTTGGTCACCAAACAATTGGAGTCTCGGGCGGCTGCTGCCATCAAAGAGCTTGATGATCTCTATCCAAGCACTAAGAAGCGAGCCACTCCCCAACCAACAGCAGAACCAGTTTCACCAGCACCACCAACTAAGAAGCAAAAAGGAGAAGCGATCAGCACAGAAGCCGACATCCCTCACAACAGTTTATCCAGTGACATCGGGGCTGAGTATGTTGAATCCGGAGGGAGCCTTAAACCCTCTCAGGTCCCAAAGGAGGTCCTAGTGCAGCAAGAGGCCTTACTCCACCAGGCCCAACAACACAGACAAGTAGTAACGACAGCAACAGGCAGTTCAGTTGAGGCAGGCACTTCTGGTTCTGATCCTATGGGTGTGGTTCTGTCCACACCAGCACCCTCTACAACCCCAACTCCCTCACTTGCTCTCACACTTCCACCACCACCTCCACCATTTACTACTACCTCCACACCATCACTCACTCTCAATACGGGCTTCGATTCCACCTTTCCACAAAAGCCCTCAACACGGGCTTCGATTCCACACTTCCATAAAAGCCCTCACCTATACAAATATCTACCCTACTTGTCTCTACAGTCAATATAGATGATTTCTCATTACAATTACTAACCAAAATTCCATCAACTACCAATATCACTAACCCACTCCACACATCTCCACCACGTAGTATCTCCCCACCTCTTTCACCCATCATCCCTCACAATCACCTGCACCTACCTTTCATTCATCTCCATCTAACCCTGCTCATGATTTTCTACCCTTTAACCCAATGCCCAAAACTCAAGGGTTTTTGGGATCGAGGGCTACCCCCAATGGCCTTGATATCAATAAACCAATGTGAACGCAAGAAGACCACATCAGCGTAGCAAGGCTTTATTACCGCACTGCACTCACTTCAGCCCTGCACATTGATATGGTGGAGCTATGGAAAACCCACAACTTTCTACAGGGTATGATCCATTATTACAAACCAATGTCCTTCCTGAACAAACTACGGTGGGAGATGATGGAGGGCATTGGCACCACAATCTACCACTCCCGACAATAACAGTCTCACCTCCAAGAAGCACAAAAGATCCAAGAAGAAAAGGCTTCGATTGGTGTGGGACCACCAATCCACTAAGGAAGGGGATAATGTTAGCATCTGCGCTAACATAGAAAAAATAAAAAAGAGAGAAATAAAACTCCACGGCATGTGTTTTGTAAGTCCACGTACGAGTGTTTGTTAATAAACTTCCGCCATGGCATGTGTTTTGTAAGCCCATGAGTAGAAGCTTAAAAAATAATAAAATAGCTTAAACTTAGATTTAGAACTTAAACTTAGAAAACTTAAGATTAGAAATATTTTGTCTTAAGTTAGAAGTTCTAGAAAGGCTAGAAATAGATTAGTCCCATAAGTTAGTGGATACTTATGGAAGACCCTCATTGCCATAAAAGGAGAGGCATTTGCCTTGTAAATAACACTTTGAGATTATGCTAAATTGCTCTTTCTTTGAGATTATCATTCTATTTCTTCGTGTTCCCATTGGAAGGTGCATAGCTTGAGGGAAGGTGCTCGAGCCTCTTCTTGCCTCCTTTCATTGGTTATTTTCATTGTGGCATGATTTTAATTGTTCTATGCTTAGTTTAGCAGCAATCTTTGTTCTCAAACCCTATGGGTGTTAATCTAGAATTTAGTTTAATCACCTTGCTAGTTGGGTAAGCCTTTGTAAGGTTTTTTGTTTTGTCATCTTAGATAGTTTCAATTCCGGTTCGAGCACTAGTTGGGTAAGCCTTAGTGCTTCCGTCATTATTTTTTATTTTCGCATTTATGTTTGAAGCTTGGTAGGAACTTATAAAGTGGACGATCCTCCCTATACTACACTATATCATAAGTAGATAAAATTTACTTCCAACAAACGAAATGTATAGACTGTATAATATAGACACCTATAAAGTTTCTACTAACAGGGATGTGACTTTTATAGAAGATCAGTTTATTGATCTGAAGAGCAAGGACAAGATTCAGTCTACAATTTCTACCCTGACAACTGACTCTTCTCGAAAGACAGTTCCTATTTCTTCATGTAGTCACCAAATACAGTCGGATCCAGAAGAAGAAGAAGAAGCTGCAACTCAGGAGCAGCCAACTCAGCCAACACAAGGTTGAAGTTTGCAGTCCGAAACTTCATCCAGGAGATCAACAAGAGTTTCAACCTATCCAATACACTGACGAGTTTGCTCACTATTCCATTCAGGAGCTCACCACAGTTGAGGAAGCTTTATCATAGGCCGATTCAGATCTTTGGAAAGAAGCAATGGACAAAGAGTACAACTTACTGCCAAGGAACAACACGTGGAGGACTATCATTGACCTGCTAGCAAACAGAAAGATTATTGACTGCAAATGGATCTTTAAAATCAAATACAACGTAGATGGCAGTATCAATAGAAGGAAAGCTCGACTCATGGCAAGGGAATTTCTCAAATTCCCAATATCAACTACTTCGCAAACCTTCAACCCAATCATCAAGCATACCTCTATTCAGCTGCTACTTTCTTATGCTGTTGCAGCAAACCTTGAGGTACACCAGATGGATGTAAAAACAACATTCCTCAATGGAGTTATCAAGGAGGACATCTATATGATTTAGCCAGAAGGCTACATCCTCAACGGTCGAGAAGACTAGGTATGCAAACTCCACAAAGCTTTGTACGGTCTGAAACAATCATCCAGAGTATGGTTTCACTGAATCAACACATTCTTGATCGATCATGGATTCCAACCTAGCTCTGCAGACTGTAATGTATATTTCAAAGCAGTTAATCAATTCTTTGTCATCATCACACTTTACATGGATGATACGGTGTTATTTGGCAACAACATTACTATGATAAAGGACACAAAGAGGATGCGATTCCAAGAATTTAAGATGGCAGATCTAGGAGAAGCACATTATTGTCTCTAGATTCAAATCCACAGAGACAGGAACAAACGACTTCTCTACATCACCCAGTGGAGGCACTTTTATAATTTGTTGATGAAATTCAATCTCATGAATTGCAAGCTTGTACATAATCCCATGGATCCAGGTCTTAAGCTATCAAAGGAACAATGCCCTCAGACAGATGCAAAGAAGGCTGAAATGAAGGGATATCCATATCAATCTATTATCGGATCCCTGATGTATGCAATGATCAGGCCAGATCTTGCATACGCCATTAGTTCCTTGAGCCAATACATGACCAATCCTGGCATGATCCATTGGAAAGCTCTTATCAGAGTTATCAGACATGTACGAGCCACTGCAGACCTTTGTATTTGCTATGGTATTGGAGATCCATCCGATATCCATACTCTTCATGGATATATAGATGCAAATTGGGCAGGTGATATTGACACCAGAAAATCGACTTCTGGATATGTCTTTCTGCTCAATGGTCCAATATCTTGGAACAGTCGAAAGCAAACCTCCATCACAATGTCATCTACAAAATCAAAATATATTGCAACCTCTCAAGCTACCAAAGAGACAATCTGGTTGAGGAATTATTGTCTGACATTGGTCTCAGACAATTTGCTCCAACAATGATACAGTGCGACAATCAGAGTGCTATTGCATTGTCAATCAATCCTAGATTTCCCTCTAGGAGCGAGCACATTGAGATTAAGTACCACTACATCAGGAGCAAGATACAAAGAGTTAAGTTTGAAGTTTTGTAGAACCCAGTACATGGCAGCTGATATATTTACAAAAGGGTTGAATAAAGAAGGACACAAAAATTTTTGTGCTATTTTAAATTTGATCATCAAGGCATTCCAGGATCCAGATTAAGTGGGGGTGTTGGATTTCTATCCTCTCCATCTCTATGCTCTGCTAATCTAGATCCATTTATTAAGCTGTTCCAAATATATGTGTAGTCGCTTACTCTGTAAAAATACATTTGTTTCTTGACAGTCTATAGAAATACAAATGAATCAGTGACAGTGTTACCCGATAGTTCGGCCACCTCTTCCTAGTTGGCCACCTTCTCTTAGTCGGCCATCATTGATTGATTGGCCATACCCGATTGGTCGGTCATCTTGGACCATCTGGGCACATTCACTCATTCAGCCTATCTTGGACTTTGCATGTATTGACTCAATATGCCAACACAAAAGCTAAGATCCGGTCTAGTGATGGTTAAATAGATCAAAGAGCCAACAAGCTTTCTATAGGTAGACAGTGGTATTAGAGCCTGGTTACTTAAACTATTGCTTCCATCAACATCATCCAATTTAAGATATGCATAGTTCTTGAGACAAACATGTCAAATTTCTTGGCCTGGAAAGTGAATACTTCCCTCATATTGAGAGGAAAAGCTTTATGGCCCTAGGTGGACGACACCAAAGAGTAGTTGATGAAGAATGAGAATGCTCCATTCCTCCGAGTTCCATCCTACAAAATATTGTTATGACTATGGAAAAAGTTATATCTGAGTGAGTCAAAATTATCATTACGTAGTTTTCATAAGAGGATGACAAGCTAGAAAACAAGGTCATTAAAGCGTCTAAATCTTCAATCACTGAACCTATTGCTACCATCTGCTCTAACAAAGTCTTAAATTGATTAATGTGATTCTAAACAGAATCACCTTCTGACATTCTGAGTGAGAAGAATCTTCTCCTTAGATGTAATTTCAATGTGACATCTCTCACTTCGTATAGTGTACTCAATATATCCCGAGCTTCTTTCAAATATTGGGCTTGTTTGATGTCGCCAATCTGTGTGTCAAAGATGTTAAGAGTGGTTAAGACGAAAGCCTTACCATCCTTGAGCTTCCACTTGAAAATGGCTTGCTCATTGACATAGGGAAATAGTTCAATATCGGCAACTATTTTCCATAGTTCTTTGGCCATCAACACGACCTTCATTTTAAATTTTCATAAGTGATAATTTGAACCATCGTCTACATTAGAGCAAACTATGATTGCAAATCTATTAAGAAGTCTGAAATGAGTGTCCGCAGATAGTAGATTATATGACGGTCAAGCATTTTTTATAAGTGTCTACTCTGTATCAAGCAATCAATGTTCTAATATTGTCTGCTCTATTTAATTGACTACTCAATAACTAAAATAATACAAATTACTATTATGATACTGTGTTGGGATTCGAAAGTATTGGAGTTGGTCTATAATCCTCGGTGCATGAATCTACATCCAAAATACTTTCGATAACTCGAAGATTATTCTACTTAATCCTAGCTTCAAAGTTATTGTCGATTCCGTAGACATGCACGAATTAGAATTATTTAGATTTAAATGAGAAAGCGAAAAGAAAAAATCTTAGAGCATTATAATCGACATGATTTATCAATTATATGAACAGTTTAATCTATGAATCAGTTTATCTACGTATCATGAATCAAACAAAATAGAGTACATGAGTTTGACACGATACAACACGACTTAGATTATTGGAATGAATATATTTAGTCAAAAGTGTGTACATGTCTAAATGCAGATAGAGTCGCGATCTTCCTGAGACAATACTCTATAAGTAACAGAGAGAAATATCAAATAGTTGCACTCTGAATAAAAGTTCGATTGATCGATGACTAGGTAACTTTTCAACTTTGATTGTTATCAAATATATATACACATGGCTATCTGATTAAATGAATGCTTAGTCTATACTCTCACAAATGGGATTAAAGCACTACGTGTTGTTAGCTGTTGTTGTTGGATAAAATTTGATTCCGTTAGAGATTCTGTCAGGGTGTGATAGTGTTGAGCTGTTGGATAATTGAGAGTCAATGGTGACTACTTGATATTTCAATGATGACTGCCAAATAGCCAATGATACTTTTTTTTATAGACGATGACACTCAGATCGATAGTTCAATTGTGTGGATAGAAACATTATCATCAAATCCTTTGTATTTCTATGAACTGTCCAAAAATTAGTGTATTTTTGCAGAGAATGTATGGATCTAGAGTAGCCATGAGATAAGGATGAAGAGGAGAGAAATCAAACAAAGCTGCATTCCATTCGGTCAACATGGTGGACTTAGGTACGTTGTCTCCTGAAACTCTTTGCATGTGTTCCATTTTGCCAATAGCACACTTTTTGCATGTGGCTAATGGGTGTTTTGTGGCAGCAGATATGGATGCACGATATTGAGTGATGGATGGACCAACACTCATCGGCAATCCGTCTTCCTGTGTGGCATGGATGTCACTTGAGGTGGTGCAGCCATTACAGCCAACTTCATATGGGAGGATGTGAGAGATGCGATTGATAACATTGGGGTGGAGCACGTGGTTCAAGTTGTCATAGACAACATCACAAACTGCAAGCAAATGGAAGAGATTCTGATGACGGAGCACCCCACCATTGTGTGGACACCATGTGCTTTACATTGCATAAACCTTCTTATTTATGGCCTTTGTGCACTTGCATGGATCAAACAGGTATAATTTTTTCCATTTGCTTTGTTATCTTCCTTGACGTGTGTTCTATATGCTAAACCCATCTCAGCAGTTGTCTAAACTTTCTCCTGGATGCCTGTGTTGCATATCACTTCTCGGGCCATGCGCATGGTCAATTTCATCTCCAAGAAGAAGCGCATGCTGGCCCTATCCCGAACCTTCTCACCATTGGACCTAAAGAAGCCAGCACCCACACACTTTGCATGCTACTTCTTGGTTCTAGAGCAACTATTGGCAGTAAAGGACCCCTTGCGATGGATGGTTTCTAGCGATGCCTTCTTGAACTTCAAAGGTATCAGTATAGATGCCACACATTTTCAGGCCAGCTTATTTGGAGATGAGTTTTGGATATGGGTAGTGGAGCTGGTGAGGGTCCTTCGACCCATTTTCTATGTGTTGTGCCTAGTAGACTGTGAGGGGTGCACTTCATTTACAATTTCATAGACCGCATCGACGAGGTGATTTAGACCTCAGCCTTGGATGAGGGCAAGTATGACTCTTCAATGTCTTATGTGTTATTTCTCATTCAAGCTTGCCACATTTCTTTTATGCTATGACACGCTGATGATTGCAATGTTTTGGTCACAGGAGGAGAATATGTTAGATTTGGGAGGCCAGATGAGACTACTTTCATCGACCCATCCATGCTGTAGCCCACATGTTCCATCCCTTGTGGTGCTTTGCCAGAGATTTGGATGATCGAGAGCTACACAGGGGATGGGTGGAGTACACTGAGTGTGTATGGTCCAGACCAGGTATATGTCCTAGACTTCTTAATAGTCATAGTATTATGTAGTGTGCTCAATGCTAGTGTGTGAATTCAGTGAACTAACGCGGGCCATGATTTTTTTCCCAATAGGCCCGCTGCTCAAGAACATAGCATGACATCCGATCACTTTTGAGTGCTTCTAGTGGCCATTTAATGGAGAGTAGTATCAATTGAGGGAGGATATGCGCCTGAGGCCTATGACATGGTGGAGCATCCACGGTTGCAGCACATGTGGCTTGTGATGACTGGCCAAGAGAGTTCTTTCACATGACTATTCAGCATCTTCCTGCGAGCAAAATTGGCACTTGGGCCTTGTATCACACACAGAAGAGGAACATGCTATCTATCGAGCAATGCAGGCGGTTGGTGTTTGTGAATACCAATGGCCGCACGCTGAGCGACACACACGCAGAGGGCTAGATGATTGAGGTGAGTCACTTTATTACCCCCCCATGCTCCAACTATGTTTTGATGAATTGAACTACCTTCAAAATATGCAATGAATTGCAAAATACTGATTTGACAACAATGTTTGTTTGTGGTTGCAGGTGAACCCTGACTCATGCTTGGTGGACTCGGCAATTGCTACTCCTCAGGCACCACCCACATAGGATAAGTTGGATGATGAGATCTACAAAGAGTTTTACAGACACAGGAAGAGGCTAACACATGGGCTTTACAACGGTAGAGGAGGGCACAGAGGAGGCGAGCAAGGGCTGAGGAGGAGGAGGAGGATGATGGGCTCAGAGGGTGGAGAGGAGCTCAGGGCTGGTTATGAGAAAGAGGAAGAGGAGTGGGCTAAAGAGGGGGATAATGAGGAGGATGAGATGGGGGTAGAGGCATAATGACCTAGCTAACATGTTGGTAGACCTGGATGTGGAGACAGAGGAGGAGCCAGCCATTCCCACACGTAGGCCTAGAGGGTGACCAAGAGTTTCTAGAATGGGGGCTAGGTTCACTTTTGTAGACATGAGCGGAGCATTTTTGAAAAAAAAAATAATAGTTATTTCAAAATTGAATTCTCTCATTTTTTTTTCTCATGCTATTTATCATGGATGGTTATTTATGTTATTTGACAATGTTTACTATTTTGCAAAGAGTGTATTTTATAGGGTATATTTAAGGCTTATTGCTCAAGTAATTGTTCATATCTTACAAATGTTAAGTTTGTGTAAGAGTTATTTCCTTCTCTTGGAGGTCCAGAGTTTCATTTCAATCAAGTTTTGGCTTGAAAACTCTTTGTACCTTCTCTTTCTACCCAAGGCTTCAAGGATTTTCTTGTGAAAATGTCAAAATCATGCTTGATCTAGGCCATATCATGTTTACACATGTGTGGAGAGTGTTCCCACATGTGAATTAAATGCATCTACCATTTAGATTAGCCATCTAGTATGTACATATCATTTGATTAGAATTCTATTGGCTAAAAAGGCCAAAATCTAGTTTTCTAGCTATATGCCACTTGGCACCTTTCTATTGGTAGAATGTGCAACATATTGAGATTAGGATTGATCTCCCACTTGTACAGGTCTGCTTACACGTCTGGAAAGATCAATAGAGGTCAAGTTTAGACTTGTAAAAGATTTTTGTCTAGGTTCCTATGATGTAGGAAATCACCCAAAATCAAGGAGGCGCCTTAAATCATGGAATGGCATGGACCATGTGCCCAAGTTTGATGTGATTGATGGATCCTTAGGTAACTAGGCACTCTCATCAGTGACTCAGCAGCAGCTCGAGCTCTCCTTCTTGTACATATAGTGCCTTATTTGGCCATAATGAACATGGAAGCTAAATCTTGGTTTTGGTGCATTTTTTGAGTAATCTCTCCATTTGTCTTGTAATTCTATGCATTGATTGGGTTCTAAGCTTATTATACTTTATTCTCAGCTTCTTGTCCGTACTCTGACAGGTTTTCACATGTGTGAAACCAGCAAGTACAAGTTTTGATCAATAATGATTGTTCTTGTTAGATTTCTTGATGTAGATCTGATCTAAATGCTATCTAATCTTGTGTAGATTGATAGGTTGATCTAATCTGACACCCAATCACACTTGTGGATCTGATTTAGATCCATTCTTGGTCCTTTTTGTTGTACTTTGACATGGTATCAGAGCCAAGTACAAGTACTGAGGATAGTAGGATGCTTCATATCAAGAATAGGATTGGTTCCTTATCTTTGATTGATGGCGATGAGAAAGCTAACTTTTTTTTGAAAGGCAAGAAGAAGAAGTTTCCATCCAAGAAGACCCAAGATGTGGAGGCCAAGAGCAAGGATGGAGCTTCAAGTTCAAAAGGCAAGAGCAAGAAGGACAAGAAGAAGCTAAAATGTTTTTTCTGTGGCAAGAATGGACACTTTGCATCCGAGTGTTACAAGAAGAAGAATGCCCAAGAGAAGGACAACCATGACAACCTTGTGCTTGAGGAGGAGGATGAATGCAACTTGTCTTTGATGGCTTCCTTAACACAAACATCTATTCATGGTGGATTGATAGTGGGGCTAGCTCCCACATGACTCACCAAAAAGACTACTTTTCTACATTAGTTTCTTACAATAACTCTAAGAAGTTTATCTTCACTGCAAGTGATCAAGAATGTGAGATTGATTATGTCTTGGATCATCTAAGAAAGTAGATCTAGACAATGTTCTTTATGTACTTTCTATTACAAAGAACTTGTTAAGTGTTGGTCAACTTATGGATGGTGGATTAGATGTACATTTCAAGCATGGAGCATGGAGCATGTTCCATCTTGAAGAATGAAAAATGTACTGCTAATGGTTTTAAGCAAGAAAGGTTATTTAAGTTGGATGCTAATGTGATGGTTGGAAGTGTAAACATGGCAAGGGAGGAGCTCTCTCAAGTGGAGCTATGGCACAAGAGTTTAGGCCATCCTAACTACAAAGTGTGCTCTTTCTTTTTTGTGTGTAATTTTCTTAGAATATCTCATTTAGTTGGTCATTTTCACGTTCGAAAGCACCCACACATGTGACCGACATAAAAACTACACCTTTTGTTTTGTGGTACTGATTGGGATCTGATGCAATGCATGTAGACCCAACTTGATCTTAGCATGGCCTCGTGCACAATGAACATCCACCATGGGCATCCAAAATTGGTGGATGCCAAGGTGGTGTTGCTCACATGTACTTATCACATGAAGGAACGAGGGTCTAGGTATATAAAAAAGCTATGAGTAGTTCAAATTCCAAGGTGGGCTTTTGAATGTACTAGCACAAACTAATAGAACACATTTTTTCCACATCTTCAAATATCATTGCTTGTGACGAGCTCGTCACATTCACATTCATCACTCATCTCAAAATTTTGAAGTCAACATTGATGCATGTGGGCAGAACAAGCCCAAGAGCCCTTTAATATGCATTGCTCCAAGCTCTCAATCTCCAAGCATTTGACCTTTTTCTTGCAATTAGAAGCACTAGCGTTATCTGTTATATTACAACCTAATGTACAATGATTTGAAATTTTTTGGATGTACTTGTTATGTACACATTCCTTTAGAAGTAAGGAAGAAGGAAGATGCTAGCATCTTTGTTGGTTATAGTGAAAGCAGTAAAGCTTATAGGATTTTTGATCCTACTACCAAGAAATTTGTTGTAAGTAGAGATGTACTTTTTGATGAATCTCTCAATGGCAAAGACAAGGTTCTTTCCAACAACTCTCATCCTATCAATGATCATGCTATGGGCAAGGAGGAGCTTCAAGGAGTTGAATACCAAGAGGATCTTGCTCAAGATCCAGAGCCAAGAAGATCAATAAGAGTGAGGGTCGAGCCATCAAGGCTCACTTATAGTGACAAAGGGAAGCAAAGGGAAGATTCTCAACTACACACCTCTAATTCTTTCTTGACTACTATGCTTGAAGAGCCAACATGTTTTGAAGAAGCAATTAAGTCTCAAAGTTGGAAGAATGCTATGCAAGAAGAGTTTGATGCTTTATTGGGAAATCAAACTTGAGATCTTGTTGATCTACCTTATGGAAAGAAGCCTCTTACTTGTAAATGGATATATAGATTGAAAGTATAATCAAGATGGTTCCATTAATAAGTATAAAGCTAGACTTGTAGCAAAAGGATTTTTGCAAGTCAAAGTCATAGATTATGATGAAACCTTTGCTCTTGTTGCAAAGCTTGTAACCATTAGATTGATCATATGTCTTGCTACTTCTTTCAAGTGGGATCTCTTTCAACTTGATGTGACAAATGCTTTCTTGGAGGAGAAAATTTACATGTGCCAACTCGAGGGCTACATCAAAGATGGAGAAGAAGACAAAGTGTGCTTTTTGAAGAAGAGTCTTTATGGACTCAAGCAAGCACCTAGAGCTTGGTACTCTAGGTCGCATTCTTATCTTATTTCCATTGGATTTGTTGTAAGTTCTTATGAACCATCATTGTACTACAAATGTAATGATGGAAAGATCATCATTTTGGTTTTATATGTTGATGATATAATTCTCACATAAAATGATCTTGATGGCATTAGAAATGTAAAAATTGTCTAGTGAGTTTAAGATGGTAGATCTAGGACTTCTAAAGGTCATACTTGGAATAGAAGTCACTAGATGTGACGATTTTACTTTCATATGTCAATCTAAATATGCTAGATCCATCTTAGAAAAGTTTGGCATGAAAGATTGTAAAGGAGTTGAAACTCCCATGGAACTAAATGTAAAAGTTTCTAAGGAAAGTGATGAAGCATCCTTTGAGGACATCACTACCTATAGAAAACTTATTGGTTCTTTAATCTATTTCACCATCACTAGACCAGATCTTAGCTTTTGTGTTGGCAAATTGAGTCAATACATGCAAAGTCCACTAATATGTCATTGGAAGAGTGCCAAAAGAGTGTAAAGGTACATCTCGACTCCTAGAAACTTTGGCATATTGTATCAAGGGACTAATCTTTGTTTGAGAGCATACTCGGACTCAGATTTTGCAGGTGACAAAGTAGATAGAAGATCCACAAGTGCCTTTGCTACATTTCTATGTGGAGGAGTCATATCTTGGCTTTCCAAAAAGCAAGATACCATCTCTCTTTCATCAACCAAATCCGAGTATAAAGCTATGAAAACAACAACAAAGGAGATCCTATGGCTAAGAAGACTTTTGGAGGAGCTTCATGTAATCAAGGCTGAAGACATTCCATGCATTTATTGTGACAATCAAGCAGCCCAACAACTTTCCAACAATCCAATCTTCCATGCTTGAACCAAGCACATTGAGATTTCACATCACTTTGTGAGAGAGAAGGTACAAGCAAAGGAGATCAAGCTCATCCATGTTTCATCTTTAGATTGTGTTGCTGATATACTTACTAAACCATTGTCAAAGGATCCATTTGTGAAGTTAAGATTAGCACTTGGAGTTGTAGATAGATGTATGCTAGATTTACCAAGCTAGATTTTGAGGAGTGTGAAATTGTCAAAATCATGCTTGATCTAGGCAAATTCATGTACATATCATGTTTACATGTGTGGAGAGTGTTCCCACGTGTGAATTAAATGCATCTATCATTTAGATTAGTCATCTAGTATGTACATATCACTTGATTAGAAATCTATTGGCTAAAAAGGCCAAAATCTAGTTTTTTAGCTATATGCCACTTGGCACCTTTATATTGGTAGAATGTGCAACATATTGAGATTATGATTGATCTCCCACTTGTAGAGGTCTACTCACACATGTGGAAAGATCAGCAGAGGTCGAGTTTAGACTTGTAGAAGATTTTTATTCAGGTTCCTATAATGTAGGAAATCATCCAAAATCAAGGAGGTGCCTTAAATCATGGAAGTCATGGACCATGTGCCAAGTTTGATGTGATTGATGGATCCTTAGGTGACTAGGCACTCTCACACGTGCCATATCAGTGACTCAGCAGCAGCTCGAGCTCTCCTTCTTGTATATATAGTGTCTCATTTGGCCATAATGAACATGGAAGCTAAATCTTGGTTTTGGTGCATGAAAAGTATGACATCTCGAGTTCCTCAGGCATCAAAGACAGCCATCATCTGATCAGAAGCAAAGGAGTCGTAGACGTCCGTGTGAATTTATGCAATATCCTAGTCCTATTGTGTTGTGGTAGATAGTAGAGGGAGTTGCAAATGTTAGCAAAGGGCTTCATGGTGTCCTTGAGGTGACAACAAGTCCCAAATTGGTCCTCTTGTACTTTGACCATGTTTATAATTTTTCCATGGGATCTTAATATTCCAAATGCCAAATTGATGGTTATTTTAAAAGCCTTTGAATTGAATAGTAGAGTTGTCACTCAATGACATGAAATAATTTTAAAGCCAAAAGAACCAAATGCAAGGCAAGAATATGAATCCAAGGGAATTGGATGATGTCGAGGAAGCATATATTAGAAGATATTGTAATGATACTCTCTATGCATTTCATGTAGATTGTTTGCCAAAAAGCAATATGGTGTTTCATCAATCCCTTCTTCCACCATCATTTTCATGTTGGATTTATCTCCTCTACTCTCCTAAATCCCATAATAATCTAGTTCCATTCATTACTGCAACATTACATGCATTGTCACACAATCATCTATAGCTGAAGACAAGCAAGAGAGTGGCACCTGACTTATCAGGATAAGTCGACTTATCGGGGAAGCCCGACTTGGATGACATATCGAGAAGTCCGAATTGTCGACTTGTCTAACATATCGACTCTTACCTGACGTGTCTGACATATCGACTTATCAACTAGCCCAACTTGATTGGCCACATCGGCAACTTGCTCAACATCCGAATAGTTGAAGCCTCCTCATGCTCACTTCTTGTACTGTGCAACTAATTTGACAATAACAGTAGTTGCCACGATCTCCCACAGACGGCACAATAGCTCTACGCCTTCTCTTTGTACACTCATCTACACAAATGTAAATTGTATATAGTTGATCATTGTAATCAATTTCAATGTAAGAGCATTCAACGAGACAGACACTATAGATGATTTCATGCATCGATTTTTTCTTCAGACTATGTCAGTAATATACTCATAGCTTCTACAGAGTGGAGTTAGCATCATGAGCACATGATTTCGCCTGCTATTGTCTTGTGCTCATAGCATCAAACTGACGTGTATTTAAATACACTAATTTGAATCAAACATTGTCTTTATTGTGTTCAGAGTCATCGTCAGTATTGTATGTTTAAGCTACTACGTCTTCCTGTTTGACATTCTTACTATTTTGTCTGATTGTCTACTCTTCTACTTCCACAAACAACCATGTATTTAAGCTCTAACTTAATCTTGTGTTCACTTATTGTTAATAGTAGTGCACACACCGAGGGATTCATCAAACACTGACTTCGCGCAATCATAGTAGGATCATCTCGATCCGATTGTTCGACAATCCTTCATGCTCGATCCTCCGATTCTCCGACATGGTATCAGAGCCGATCTGATTTTTTAAGCGGTTTTATATCAAGACATAGTAATGACAATCTAATCATATGGCCAATGCAGCTGCAGAAGCACCACAACTTAATCAAGAAGCGGATTATGATGCATTCATGACTAGCCATCAAGAAGCATCCAACCACAGCTCCTGATTTCTGAATTCCGGAGCCACACTGATGGGGCAAGGGAGATAGAAGAACACGAACGGAGAAGAGAGCAGGAATATTGCAGAACAGCTCTCCCATTACAATCAGCTGCTAGATGCAAAAACAGTCTAATAGAAAGCTTATCCTAATTATAATCACATCTTTAAGTGTTCTAATTGCCCAACAGGATCTTAAAAATCAATTCATACTCACAAAAACAAGAGTACAGTCCACCAAAGAGATTAGAAATGGTTTGTGTGTGGTATTACTAAAAAATGGATTCAATGTGAAATTTGGTTCTGAAATAAGATCAGAGCGAGTAAAAAAGTGTGATCAAACAATGATAAAGTGCAGTCAATCACAACAAGCATTCATCTACGTTATACACAGATAGAAAAACTTGCTGCTATTATATTACACTGAAGCACAATAAAATAGCAATTACAACCAAAATGACGGCATAACTGGGAGGCTCAAAATCATTCGTCGCATGGACGGAGCGTCAAGTAATATGTGCTAGGATGATCTATTTATAGATTGCATCCATGTATTAACTACATTAAATGTTTGTCACCTAATTAGGTAAGCCACTGTACTTGGAAGTATATGGCTTTTGTGGCAACTGTACATAGTGTATACTATCAACGAATTCATAATGTTGACGCGGACAAGGATGTCGAAAATTCTCTCACTTCGCATTCTACATGAAGTGGTTTTCTCTCACTTCGCAAACTTCGGGAAGTGGCTGGGAACGTCCTTTGTTCAAAATAGATGACCTTCGTTTTTTCTCTCTCTTCGAGTTTTTTGCGAAAAAGTTGAAGGTGCCCTAAAACAGTTTAAGTCTTGAAGTAGATGACCTTTGGGAATTTTCTCTCTCTTCGCGAACATTTTGCGAAAAAGCCGAAGGTGCCTTATGTGAAGAATTGCCAAAAATTGGCAAATCTAGCTTGATCAAAAACCATGTAGAATAGTGTAAATTGTGTACACAAGTGGGTCCCACACATGTGAGGCCATGATGCTACATGGGAAACCCATCCTAATGTAGGTTAGGTCAAGTCAAGAGAGTTGGTCATGTCTATTTGGTGGTCATCCCTACTTTATAGGACCTACACCTAAGTTTAAGGTGAAAATTTGACCAACTAGCTACCTACCAAGCATAACTCTAGGAAATAGACTAGGGTTTCATTTTAGGTCAAGGAGAGTGAGTTAACTTCCTTATTACATGCTGGAAATCCACCTAACTTCAAGAAGGAAGTCGAATTTGCTATGTATTCCCTCTCTCCATAGTGAGAAGAAAAAAAAATTTTGGAGCTCATTGGCAATCTCAAGCTAGTTCACTATGTACATTGAGTTTTTGTGATCCAAATGAGACCAAATCAATTTCTACTTGTTTCTCAGGTTGAAGGCTGTACTACAGCCTGTATTACACACGTGTGGGCTCGGATTTCAATGTTTATCAATGCTTTTGATTGTTAGTGCTTGTTGTTTGTCAAATTGCCAACCTAGATCAACTTTTTGTGTCTAGTTTTTTGATAGATTGTTAAGCAAGCATCCAATCACTCTTGTGGATCTTTTGTAGATCCATTTATGGTCCTAAAATACAGTACTTTCACATGGTATCAGAGCCAAGTACAAGAGCATAAGCCATTGATCTAATGCAAATCCATTTTTAGCAAGTTTTGGTGCTAAAAGCTAGTATTGAGAGGGCAAGTTAGAATCTTGATTTTGGTGAGGAGATTTGATCCCAAACTTGGTAGGGGTCCAAATCCGTACTGTCCACATGTGTGGGCACCTCTGAACCTGCATTTAATGCATGGTATTCATTTGATCCAAAAAAATTCAATTTGTGAGCTGTTGGTGTAATTTTTGGTGGAGATCCTAGGATAATCTACCAAGATCATTTGCCATTGATTAGATTTGAATTTGTTTCATGGAATCTGATTAATCTAGGCTGAGTTCAAGTCCTATTAAGGTTAAAAACAGGTCTTGAAAGTACACCAAGAAGGAAGAAAGAGATTAAGCCATTTTTTTGTCCAAAAATAGCCAAAATTGGCAAGATTTGATTGTAAGTAGATTTCACATCATCTTATCTTCATTCCAACTTTGTGAGGGAGTGCTAGAACTGAGATTATAAGTCCATTTGTTGGATTAGAAATCTAATTTGAGTGAAAAACTACAAGAGAGAGACCTTAGTGAGTTTCTAGAGACAATCAAATCCATTTCTTGGCAAGATTTGTTTGAAAGTAGTTTTCACTTCATCTTATCTTCATTCCAGCTTTGTGAGGGAATGATAGAACTGTGATTATAAGTCCATTTGTTGGATTAGAAACCAAATTTGAGTGAAACACTACAAGTGTGAGACCTTTGTGAGTTTCAAGTCAATCAAATCTATTTCTTGTTTGTAAAAGTCACTAGTAAGATGGGATCTGCTGGAGCATACCTTCTAGAAGCTAGTGAGAGGTTGAATTCTACAAATTATGCTATTTGGAAGGTTAGAATGGAGTCACTCTTGGTGCTCCAAGACCTTTATGAGTTCTTGATTGAAGATGAAGATGAACCTCTAGGTGCACAGGAGTTAGCTAGATACAAGAAGAGATCTAGGCTTGCACTTCATTGTGTGAAGATGAATGTGAGCAATGATTTGTTGAGAGAAGTATCAGCTTGTACTAATGCTAAAGAGGCTTGGGAGTCTTTAAAATCAATCTATGAGTCTAGCAACACTTCTAGAGTTCTTATGCTTAGAAATCAAATTTTGCAAAGCATGAGGAGAAGTGAGGAGAGTGCACAGGATTATGTACTCAGAATCAAGTCTCTAAATAGGGAGTTGGCTTCCATTGGAGAGAAGATTCATGATGAAGAGCTTGTACAAATTGTCCTTAATGGTCTAGGAGATGACTTTGCAAATTTGGTCCAAAGTTTTGCCATCCAAGACACTTTGCCAACTATAGAAAAACTTCATAGTGTATTAGTGGCTGAAGAGTGTAGGATGCTCCATGCAAAATCTAGGATGAGTTCCTTGTCATTGCAGGATGGTGATGAGAAATCCAATTTCTCATTCAAGGGCAAAAAGAAGACCAATGGGAAGAAGAAGCATCCAAAGGAGGCCAAAGAAGAGGATGATGCATCAAGCTCAAAGGACAAGTCAAAGCAAATGTGCTTCTTTTGTGGAAAGAAGGGGCATTATGCATCTAAATGCTACAAGAGGCTAAGAGCACAAGTGGAGGAGGACAAACAAGGAAACCTTGCAAAGGAGGAGGAGGAGGATGAATTAGATGTATTCTTGATGGCATCTACATCCTCACCAACAAGCAATAGCAATTCAAGAGACAATTGGTGGATTGACAGTGGGGCTAGCTCCCACATGTCTTGTGAAAAGGACTTTTTCACCCAGTTCTCATATGTAGAGGGCAAGCTTTGAAAGCAATGTCATAATTGCATCTTGATCGTCTACGACTGATCTGACAACGGCCATCTGTTGCAAGAGATTCTTAAACTGGTTGATGTGATTCTGAAGAGAATCACCAGTAGACATCTTGAATGTGAAAAATCTCCTTCGTAGATGTAACTTAGTAGCTACGTCCCTCACGTCATATAGTGAGTTCAAGATGTCCCAAACGTCTTTTGAAGTTTTAGCTTTAGCTGTGTGTCCAATCTGTGTATCGGATATATTGAGGATAATAAGTGCAAAAGCTTTACCATCCTTTGATTTCCACTTTGAGTCGTCGTCTTCAGATTTTACTTCTGTCTGTAACAACATCCCATAACTCACTGGCAATTAGTAAGGTCTTCATCTTAAATTTTTACAAATGATAATTGGATCCATTCAGCTTGTCTGCAATAAGACAAGCTTTACTTTGAGAATCCATTTGGAACTTAGTCTGTCGATTGTCTCGATGACACTAAGATGTAGTAAAAAAATCAATTCTCTGATACTGAAAGGTTGAAAGGAATTAAAGAGTATGATATCAATTTGATATCGCAAAAGATATCAAGTATTAGAACTTTTGCTCTAATATTGAAATAGTATTATGCCTTGATAGAGATCACAGATCTGATATTGTGGCGGTTCAGATAAAGAAAATAGTGATCTAGCACTAATACTATGATAGAAGCTCTGATACCATGTCAGAAAGAGGTGTGCAGAGGATAGGTTAAAATTCTAAAAGAAACGAACTCGAAAGAAAATAATTCGAGCGTCTAGAAAGAAAACTTTTCGTGCGTGATGAAATAAACTATCTTCCTCTTTCACAATGCATGACTATGCCTATCAATTTCAAACAAAACAATAGTCATAAAAATCACCTTTGATCTTATAGTAGCTAACTTTGAAATCATTAGTACTACAGCGGTTACGTAGCCAAACAATAATGCATTGAATTATCAGACAAATAATTTGTCGCCAAATACGAATCACAAGACAAATAATTAGTCATGATGAACTACAGAAACGCATCTATTCTGAGACGAAGCTGAATGCAATAAAAGATAGTATTGATTCAGTATGAAAACGAAACAGAAGTAAATGAGTACAATAAGTTGCGAATCGAAGCCGCTTACTCTATGCTATCTCTGAGCGGCTAAAATGAAAGTCTGAATCAAGAGCAATGCTGATAAGCAGTAGCGCAATATCAATATCTAAAACAACTCTAAGAAGTGGGCTAGAATGCTCAGGATTGTTCAAGCTCGAAGGCTTGAGAGAGAGAGAGAGAGAGAGAGAGAGAGAGAGAGAGAGAGAGAGAGAGAGAGAGAGCTAACTATTCAAATGCTTCTTCTGATAATAATGAAATTGTATGAATATGAATGGTGTCAAGATTTTGCAAAAAACCCGGCAGTGCCCTTAAATCTGATTTAGGGTTGTCTCACAGTTAGCCAAAGTCATTTCCTTAACATTTGAGGCTCTTTGAAAAAAGCAAAAAATGCGACTCTGTAGTTTCACTCGCAAATCCTGACAGGCGAAAAATACAAAAAAGGCGATACTGCATTTTTCCACGAGATTCTTGACAGACAAGTATTTTTGCAAATTGTGTAAAAACACTTGTAAATCTGTAGATTGTGTAAAAACACGGATAAATTCGTAGAACTAAATAAACAATGGATGAAGATTAAAACTGATTAGTCGATTAGTAAGAAGGAGACTAATTTAACAATGTGTATACTCGGATGACCTGCATAGGGAACGTCATGACATTCATAAAGAATCCTCTTCTTTATTTCATCATCCGCTGGTACACAAACTTTTCCATTTCAAAATAGTAAACCACCTCGGATGGAGAACTGTTCCGCTATCTTTTTATCTTTCCTAGAAACCTGAGACCCTTGCGAATAAATCCTTATTTCATTAACTTTTTTTCCTATCTCCAGCATCTTCCAAATGGGACCAAAATGAGAATTTAATTCACACCTTCCTCTTAGTGAAAGATATAGATCAGTGGAAATCTGGGTGAATGAAAATTCATTTAATTCACCAATATGACTAGGCACATCTGCAACTTGGTTAGAGCTGCCCTTGACATATCAGATCTCATGATCAAATTCTTGCATAAGCTTGGCCCAATGAGCTTTATAACCCCTCAGATCGTTCTGATTACAAAAGTACTTTGGAGGCTGGTGATCTATATACACTATAAACTAACTACCATAAAGGTAATGCGTCCAGGTTTTAAGTGCATGTATCACAGCAAATAACTCCTTCTTATGAGTTGTATAACGCAATTGAGGCCCTGTGAGTTTCTTGCTTTCAAACGTTACTGGCCTATTGTTTTGTAGAAGAACTTATCCTATCGCTGAATCACTTGCGTCCGTTCGCACGACATAAGATATATTAGGATTCGCGATCTATAAATTAGGAGCTGAAACAACCATTTGCTTGAGCTTCTCAAAGCATTGGTTCACTTCATCATTCCACTCAATAGGCGGACTAGGTTGATCTCTCTTTTTCTTTTTATTGACTCTGCCTTTAGTCAAATTATTTAAAGGTGCTCCTACCTTTGCATAATCTTCAATTGACTTACAAAAAAAAACTATAAAATCGAGAAAAGATTTAACTTCTCTAATCGTCTTCGGTATCGGCCACTCAAGCATTGTCTTGACCTTAACTCGTCAATCTTCAATCCAATACGGGTTATCTTATGACTGAGGTACAATAACTCATGCTTAAAGAACTCACATTTTTAGCATACAGTTTCTCTCGTCTGAGAATATCTAACACAGTCTTAAGATTACTCAAATGCTCCTTAAGTGTCCTACTATAGATGAGAATATCATCTAAGAATACAACCACACACTTTCCCAGATATGGACGAAAAAGATCGTTCATCATCTGTTTGAACGTAGCTGGTGTATTCGTCAACCCAAAAGGAAGCACGAGAAATTCATAATGACCAAATCTCGTCCAAGAACTAGTCTTTTGCACATCACTCAGATGAATTCTAATCCGATGATATTCGGTTCTAAGATCTATCTTTGTGAGTATTTAGCTCCACCTAATCAATCTACCAGATCATCCATACGAGGCAATGGATGTTTATTTTTAATAGTTACCTTATTCAACCCCTTGTAGTCTACACACAAACGGAAGCCTCCATCTTTCTTCACTTTTAGAAGAACATGAGCAACCCATGGTGACTTACTTGGCTGAATATGACCCATATTCAAATAATTTTCAATTTGCTTAGTAACCTTTATCTCTTCTTTATGAGAAAACCGATATGGTTGTCTAGAGATAAGATGGTTACCTGGAATTAACGCAATCTTATGGTCTATCGACCTGGACAGTGGTATTCCATGAAGTTATTCTTCTGAAAATTCAGACAATATCCTATTCTTTACAATTTTCTCCTGATCTAATTCTACTGAGTTAAGAATCTTTGACAATTCACAACTACTTAGATGCATTTCAGATAAATCCAAAATTGGCTTAGCAAATAAAGAATAAACTTTATACTGCAAATCAAAAATTTTCATTACATTTGCAAATGAATTCATCCCAGATGGATGTACATATTTGTCTCCAAACAATGTAACTAATTCTTTACCCTCCTGAAAAGAGAGAACATGCTTTTCAAAATCTATATCAAGATGCTTATTAAATAACCACTCGTACCCTAGAATTATATCCGTATGTGCTAAATCTAAAACATGGAAATCTATTAACTCTCTATAATCTTGGATCCAAACTGGGAGTCTTGGAACTTTAACATCCCATGTCTCCAACTCCGCATCTTAAGCTAGATATACTCTATGTCTATGGTTACTGGCTTCAATTTCCAGACCAAGTTTATGCACAAGACCAGAGTTAATAAAATTATGAGTAGATCCATTGTCCACTAAACTACTAACTTCATGTCCTTTAACAGTGCCTTTCAAACGAAATAATTCATTTGGCAAGAATGAAGCAGTACTAAAAAAACAATCACACTCACAATTAACCTTGTTAATTTCCAACTTAAGATTTTCCTTACTTGGCATCTCAATGACCTGAGCTGCGCCTTTCTTTCATTCTGAGCAGAATATCATAACGTGTCCAGGCTTACTTTGAATGAAAACACACATTCATTTTTCTAGCCTTTTTCTGGGACAAATGTTTCTTTCGTCTAAACTCAGATGCAGCTTGATCCAGTTCATCAAAATACTTGGATTTAATTCAACAAACTTTCCTTTCTTTTGGATGGGGTGGTCCCAATGGATTAGCCTGTAATTGCTTTCTAGATGCTACTACTATGGAATCATATGCATTCGCAACCCCGTACGACGTCATCAAAAGTTTGAAGCACATTACGCTTGCACTCATTCTGATAATCTGCTGGCATAAATTGCCACAATGCTAGTTTTGCAACAAATGAGGGAACCTTGTTTCACAAATCCATAAAACCTTGTAGGTACAAGTCCAAACTCTGAGTACCCATTTTATAGTTGACAAATCTTTGGTAGAAGTCTGAGTCGTCTACAACCACAAACGACTTTATGAACACTTCCATGAACTCTTCCCATGTGGTAGGTTTCGGTTGTAGGTCATGCCACCATGATGAAGCTTTCCCTCAGAAGAACAAAACAACACTCTCAATTTTTTTATCTTCAAAAATTCCGTGTAGATTAAAATAACTGGTCCACTTGGTTAACCAATCATCTACTACCTCGTATTTTTTCTCTTTCTTCTCCCCCGAAAATGATTCAGGCTTAAAATTCGGTGCGGATAGAGTTTTCACTTGATTCAATAGTACTGAATCCATTTGTTGATCCCTTAAAGTGTTCTTTTTGTTTATTTCATTAAGCGCTTGGCTTAACGACTGGCAAATCTGCAGATAGGTAGGCATAGGCACCTGACCAGATGCATTATCATCGGCCATATTGATTACCTGAAACACGAAATTAGCTTAATTAGTCGAGATCCAAATTATCAACCACAAGTGAAATGTCCTGGACCTTCTTAACTGGCCGATATTACACAGCAAGGTCTTTCACTCATTGACCAGATTTTGTTTAATCAATATCAGATTGATTTAAAACAACAACAACTTCTTAGGACCAATTTTAAAATATACAAAAAAACTGGGATTTTTGAAATCTATTCAAATTGAACCAACTATGAAAATTGATTATAAAGATCGATCCATCATATTCACATGCATTGTCACACATCAAAATGATTTTGAAACATCCTGCATGCATTTAACTTGACATGCGCTGACTTTTTCGAAAAATTGAATTTTTTTTTTGTAAATAGCCTAGAAACTAGAAAATCTACTTTTTGATCTATAATTTTCAAAAATAGCTTCATGCAAGAAATCTTTTGATCAATCTACTAATTACGCATGCAACATCCAAGCATGCATACAGGTCTATTCATACATTTTCATCAACGAAAAAGCACTATAGTGAGTAAAAGAGACAAATCAAGGGAGGAAGGGAGCAACAAAAGAAGAGACGAGGAGACAAATCAAGGGAGGGAGGGAGGGAGGAAGAAGATAACAAATGAGACAAATCAAGGGAGGAAGGGAGCAAGACGAGAAGAGACAAACTAGAGATCCATTTTCCTAGGCTATGAATTTGATGCAACCAAACCCTTTACATTGAGTTTCGAGTGTGTTGAGTTTCAGTTGTGAGCAGGAAATCAGCGCCAAACAAAAAAGCAGTGGACTTTTCTTCTGTTTTTGCATTCATTATCGCAATTTCTGAAATTTTCCAAAGAAGAAGCGGGCTAGAGTGGCTGGAAAAGAATGGTTGCGGGCGTGTTTCAGATCAATACATCAGTGTCTACTTTCAGACGTCTTGTGAATAATCTCGGTAGTACCAAGGGCACCCTTGAGTATCGAGAAAAATTCCGCTAATGGATGAAAGCTCTCTATCATGGATGAAAGCCTCTGCTGTGGATGAACGACCTATGAATAGGAATCGCGACCTGTGGGCCTGAGTCCAAAGTTGCCAGATAAATCGTTGTTTCTCTAGTAACCAATTGTTGTACCAGGCTGATGTATAGATATCCAGAATCAAACATGAGCCAGATCAAGAATTTCTACAAATTCTTACTTGTGTCAAGGCTAGGGTTTTTAGCTACAAAAACCTTCGTCACTTTATGTCAGGAGATTGGGAAAATCTGCAAGAAGAGCATTTCCTTCATTGTCATGCGCTTGCTACTCAGCGGGATTCGACTTCAAATGGTGTTTCTATACCCCTTGTTCATCGTCGGTTGCGTTGTTGTGTTTTACTTGAGCAAGTGGGTGAGTATTCTCGTGCAACTCGTGCTCTAGCTCCTACAAGTCCAGCTACTCCTTCTACTATCACCCTTCAGGCTTTGGAGCTTCTTCATCCACCGGCAAATGACTCCCTTCCCTCTTTTGTTGAGGACTTTGAACCTGATTCCAATTTGCAGCTCTCAGAATCTCATCTTAATGCTTTTCTACGCCGCCCTCATCTGTCAACTGGGGGTCCTTCTGGTATGGTTTTCGAGCATCTTCATGACTGTTTTTCTCCTGAGCTGCTAGCGGGTGTGGTTTGCTCTTTCAAGTTTGCTCTTCCGTAGCCTGTGGTCGTATTCCTCTTTCTATTGCTCGTATTCTTGGTGCTGCTCGTTTGATAGCCTTGGATAAGTCTGGCGGTGGAGTGCGTCCCATTGCTGTTGGAGAGGTTTTTTAGAGATTGGTTTCTAGGGCTCTTGGTTTCCAGCTTCGTGACAGTTTTCATGACCACCTATTTCCTCATCAGTTTGGTTGTGCTACTCATGGCGGTTGCGAGACAGTCATACATGCTTTGTGTGCTACCTTGGATCTTCATCCAGATTGGGTTGTCCTTCAAGTGGATGTTAAAAATGCTTTCAATTCTGTTTCCCAAGGGGCCATTTTCCAAGAACTTCGTGCGGCTCACGGTCCTCTCGCTTAGCTCATCCCGTTTGTTCGCTTTTTTTATTCCATGGATGCACCTCTTTATTTCAGTCATGCTTCTCGCTCAGGTGATGTTTCGGTTATCTCGTCTGCTGATGGTATCAGACAAGGTGATCCCTTGGGTGGTGTTCTTTTTGCTTTGGCGCACTTTTGGGGATTGCGTGCTTCTTCTGCTGCTTTTCCTTCTTGTTTGTTTCTCTCTATTGTTGATGACACGCATATTGTGGGACCTGCTAATGACGTCTTTCCGGCTTTCCTACATTTCTCTCAACAACTTTCGGCTTTGGGCCTCACTGTCAATCCCTCTAAGTGCGTTGCTTGGTGTCCTCAGGGCCTCCTTCCTGAGCTCCCTTTACTTACAGGTTTCAATACTCCGGTTGATGGGATTCGAGCACTTGGTATTCCTATAGGTTTCTCGGATTTTGTGGTTTCCTCTTTGCAGGACACTTTGGGCGCGCATCTTCGTCATGCTGATTTGCTACCAAAGCTTGGCAATGCTCAAGTTGCTCTAGGGATTCTCACTCAATGCTTCGTTCAACGGCCAAGTTATATTCTACAGTGTGTTCTCCCTTCTTCTGATGTTTTGGGTTAGCTATAGGATTTTGATAATACTTTATCAGATATTCTGGGTCGCTTGATGGGTTCAGAATCCTTTCGTATTCCCAATGGTCAGTTTGTTAAGCGACAAATCTCTCTTCTCGCTTCGTCTAGAGGTGTTGGTCTTTCTTGCACAGCTTCTATTGCTCCAGCTGCTTTTATGGGAAGTTGGGCCCTTGTTGCCTCTGCACTTATCTCTCGGTTTCAGTAGGACAACAAGCCCATTCTTCTTGATTCAGTAGCTCATTTGGAAACAGGCATTCTTCCTTTCCAACAACATCTTCGTGCGGCCAAGGATCTCATCCCTCCACCTGTGAGAGCTTCTTTGCCTCCCTTTGAGACTTTGCGTAGCCATCAGCGTGCTCATTTTCAGAAGTATCTTTTGGAGCGCTTCCACTCACATTCTTTCACTCAGCTTCTCAGTGATTCACCTTCCGATGAGACTCAGGCTCGTCTTTTGTCTTGTGCAGCTTCGGGTTAGGTTGGGTCTCCTCCATCCAGTGCTGGCAGGTTTGACAAAATGTTCCTGTGGTCACCCTGTTGATCCTATTGGCACTCATCTCATGCGTTGCCCTTCCGACGGAGAGCGCATTGCGACTCATGATTCCATTCGTGACGTATTGGCATCTATTGCACATGAGTGCGCCTTTCATGTTGTCCGGGAGCGGACCCACATCTTGCATGTGTCTGATTCTCATGTCGCCTCGGCGTCGAGTTGATCTTGTTCTTTCGCGTGAGGGGATTCGCACGCTTGGGGATGTTGTTGTTGCTGATCCTTCGCGGCCTGACCTCCTTCACCGTGCTTCAACTACTCAGGGTGTCGCTGCTTCTCATGCAGCTCTAGATAAAGAGCGAGATTATTCACATCGCACTCCTGGAGAAGACTTTATTCCTTTTGCTTTGAAAACATATGGGTGCCTGCATAAGAAATTCAATGATTTTCTATCATCTTGTGCAGGTTTTGCAGCGAAACTCCAAGGACGTGGTGCCTCACCTTTATCTATCATCACGGCTTATTATCGTCAACGAGTTTCTATGACTTTACAACGCACTCAGGCACTTGCAATACTTCGACGCCATAGTTGCAGGAACGGCTGCTTCACAGCTTCCTGCACTACCTAAACTTCCAATTATCTTAACTAGTGACTTACACCAAGCAGTAGGCTTTATGTAGATACTCTACGAGATTGTTGCTTTGTTTTAATTGTACAGTATCTCAATTCGTCTTATGGCCTTTACGCTTTCAACATGCATTCCTTTGTACTCTTGATGATTTTCCATCTTTTATTAATAAAAACAGGAAGTTTCTTCTTTAGGAAGAGTATATTTTTTATTTGGACCCAGGGTGGAGTCAGATTCCTCCATCCAACAATGCAGAATTTTCCACCACCCTCATCCAGCCATGCACAATCATTCATCATAATTCTGATGTACGATGAAGACAAATTTAGATGGATGCCTGCCCAAGTGAAGTTGAGGAATAAGATATTCGACGTGCTACCCAATTTGTCTTCTTCTTTAGATATACGATGGAGAAGAATGATTTAATGCTCTTTGCGTGTTCTGAGTCTGTCTTCTGCAAATTGTGAAGAAAGAACTTGATCCAGAATGTCGCCATTCATTCTTTACGCAGACTCAGATAATGGTCCTTACCCTCGTGTATTTGCTCTTGCTCTAGCTTTCAGCGGATTTATGTTCTTCGTTGTGGAGCGCAGCGGAAATGGGCTGCAGTACTCCAAATTTGTATCGCCTTCTAACAGAGTATTAAAGCTTGGAGGCAGGATCGGATTTGTCATACTTTATCTACCATCTTGCATCGCAGCGCTGCTATTTCTTGCGCAAAAGCTTGGATACTTGGACCTTGTGCTGGTGTTAAACAGAATCGGGCTTCAAGGATGGGCTCATCATGAGCTGGGTGAGCACACAGGCTTAAATCTGCGGTTGCTGGCTGTAACATTGGCTCTGGCTATCCATTTCGGAAAACGAGTTCTTGAGGTGATGTTCTTCTGTAAACCAGTTGTATTCATAGCTGTTATGGACTGAATAACGTGGGTTTTTTTTGTTCTTCCTGGTATAGTTGCTTTAGAGTTCCCCCACAGCCCACCTTTCTCTTGCAGATAGCATTCTACCGAGTAGCTGTATGAGGAGAGAACTTGTTTGATGCTTTCATGTCATAGCTATCTATCACTTTCTAGTACTTGTAAATTTTTTTCTTGTTCTTCCTGGCATAGTTGCTTTAGAGTTCCCCCACAGCCCACCTGATCTTGCAGATAGCATTCTACTGAGTAGCTGTATGAGGAGAGAGCTTGTTTGATGGATCGTTTGCTTTCATGTCATAGCTATCTATCACTTTCTATTACTTGGTAAATTTTTCTTGCCAAGAACTGCCCCACTTACAATTTAGTTAACTATGAGTTATGTTAGTGTTAACTTGTGCCAGTTAGTTGCCAATATGCTTGCTGCCCCACCTACAATTATTTGCCTCACTTAGGGTTGTTGTAACTAAGGTGCTGCCCCGTCTCACACCCATTAGTACATCCTTTAAGGAATGCTTTGGACTGCACAATCCGGAGTTTGTTGAAGCATGAAGGGTACATGAGAGCAGCCACAACTTCTACTTCTTCTGAGGGGAAGAGAGGAGGGCAAGTTTGTTGGTAGAAGGGTGAAGCATACTCTAGGTTGTTGGCTATTAGTTTAGGAGGTCATTGGCACTTGGAATAATCACTAACTAAAGCACAAGTTAAGCTAAGGGATAATGCAACAATTAAGCAAGAGCACTTGGAGTCATCACTCACTGAAGCACAAGATAGCTTAAGGAAGGTATAATGCGACAATGAAGCAAGAGCACTTGGAGTCTCCACTAATTGAAGCACAAGTTTGCTCAAGGAAGGGATAATGCAACAATTAAGCAAGAGCACAAAATACTCGAGTTCAAGTTAGTGCTAACTGAGTCATTTAGTTAACTTGTGTATGTTAATTGTAATTGTGGCAACATGGTCCTCAGTTTGCACTAACTGAAAATTTGAAAATCGATAATTGTAAGTGGAGCAGGCCCCAATTATTATCTCACCAAAGTAAAAATCCACAGAAAGGAATCAAGTCATTCTACATAATGAAAACTCCGGATTAAGTATCCATCATGCTAAATTATTAGTTTTGAGCATTTGGTATTCGTTACCACGTAGGACTTTATTGCAAGAACTTGGTCCTTCAGATGCACCTCTCTCTATATGCAAGTCCTAAATAGCAAAAAAATTCATGTCTCTCTTTTTCTTGTGTGCATGCCAACACTTTAGATATACGTCTATTTGCAAGTCGTAAATAGCAAAAATCTCATGTCTCTTTTTTTTGTTTCTTTATGCATACCCACGCTTTAGATGCACGAAGTCTCAAATAGCAAAATTTTCATGTCCTTTTTTTTTTCTTGCATGCATGCCCACGCTTTAGATGGTTGTATATCATAAATAGCAAAAAATCACGTCCGTCTCTTCTTGCATACATGCCAGGCTCTCAACCTACATGGTGCATCAACATCATCACCAACAACGGTCATCAAATAAAGATCATCCATTTGCATTCACAAAATAATTTCGTATGTGTTTTTTTATTGTTGTCATATCCTTACTCATACACACACTTTGAATAAGACTTGAATCCTTGAGATAAGATTAGAAAATGATAAACACCATGCCACAGTATAAAGACAATTAAGATTTGAATGCAGGTAAGTACCTTGCATCCAATCTTAGACAATCACGTTATTTAACAATAAATTTGTCGCAAGGCCTTTGTGGTACACTACAATATTCTTGTTTGTTTTAAGATGGTCCATTGTTCCTACCAATGATTTAAGTTAGGTTTTGAGGGAGCCTAAGTGCCAAATTAAAAAATTTATTATTCGTCTACAAGGAAGTAAAGAATTTATATGTTCTTTATTGATGTCCTCCATCATGACTAACTCTATCCTTTAGCCTCTAGAAAAGTGATAGAAACTAAATAAGTTGGTTTTTACACAAATGCATGGCAAGTGCATGAAAACTAACGCTTGGAGATATTTTTGTATCTGACCTATGCCTACACTTGAGCATGGATAAAGCTAGTAGGGATGTTGCAGCATTTGGTCACACTATGCATGATGGTGTTGAGGGTTTAAGACTTTGTGGGTGGACCTCATGAATTTTAAAGCTTGCATGCCTCTTATGAGATGTTGGGTACTATCCTAAACATAAAATCGCTACATCTTTCTTTCATTTGAGATCTTTCCAAGATGCTGCCAATTGGTTTGTGCTGATTGTTTTTATCTCTAATGATGCATTTTACCCACTAGCTATACTTTTTTAGTTGGGTCCTAAGCAAGCTGAAGTGAGGAGATGTAAGTTTTCTTCTTTTTCTATGAAGATGTAGGGACTCCATTTGATTAAATGTGATATTTAGTGCTAGGCTTCATGATGACTAAGCCTACTTTTTACTTTTGGGTACTACGAAAGCTAATATCAATTTCGTAGCATTTGCTCACGCTATGCATAATGGTCTAAGACTTGTGGTGGGGTTTTATAAGGTTGAAGATTGCATGTCTTTCTGGCTATGTTGGATAATACTTAAACATAATATTTGTCTATATCTCTTTTTTGTTGTTTGATTTCCAATTTACTTATGGACATTGTCATCCTAAAAGGCATGCAATGTTTTGGAGGATCCCAATTATAAGTCATTATACTTGCTGGTCCTTCTTAAGTGGTCTTTTCTTATTAGATCGATTCTTTTGTTCATTTTAGTGTATTGTCAACTAATGGAAACTATTATTTACTGGAAACTTTATTGTATTATGCTTAGTTCTATCATTGTTGAGATGCATATTCATACTAACTTTAGAAATGTAGCATTGTGGTTGCTTTGGCTTTGCATGAGTACATGTAACTTCCAATCTTTTTACTGCCATTCTAAAGTGCAATTTTGGAAACAGGTCATATTTCTCCATCGTTTCTCTGGAAAAATTGATGCAGGTACTTGCATCTTTATTTCGTTGAGTTATTTAGTAGTTACAGTTCACATATTGTATGCACAAGAATTATGTCAGTCTCTTGATGATCCCTCTACTAGCTTGTTCTGGCTTGGATTAGCACTATTCTTGCTTGGCATTTGCGGTAATTTTTACCATCATTATCTTCTTGCAAACCTGCGGAAGGATGGCCAAAATGCTTACATGATACCTCATGGTGGCCTATTTGAACAAGTAGCTTGCCCTCACTATCTTTTTGAGATTATTGACTTTTGGGGCATAGCATTACTTGGACAAACAATGATTGCACTTTCCGTTGCTGTGTTTGTAAGTCTTTACTTAACATCTCGAAGTTTGTCAACTAAAGAGTGGTATTTGAAGAAAATGGATGGGTTTCCATCAGAAAGGAAAGCATTAATTCCTTTCTTGTTGTAAGGAAAAGAAATTTATCTCGATCATTCATGTTGATTTGAACACTAATGTGTTACAAACTTAACTTAGGCATTACAAAATTCCTTGGTTTTGTGTTTCTTCTAATGGCAGCTTTAGAAGGGAAAAAAAAAAACTATGTTCATCAACGCTTTTGCAAAGTTGTATGTTTGACACAAAAGTCATTCATACTTTGGGTATTCTTTTATTATAAAGTATAGAGGAACAAAAATTTTAAATCATTTTACTCATTTGTGTTGTGTGCAATTATGGGGTTATTGTTATAAATCAAGTCAATGTTCAATGTAACACAATGATGCATATTAAAAAGGATGCAAAAATAAATCGGTTTTCATGACATGAACTAAAACAAATGATGTTCTATTGACTTTGGTCTTGAACATTTTGTACTGGTTTGATATTTTTCAAAGTGGCTCAAATAAGATATTTGCACATACTCCATATATGTTGTGAAGGTGCCAACTTGTGTCAACGACATGGGATAGTCTCCACTAGGTTGTATGTTTGTCATATCACTCTTGACATCCAATCTAAGACCCTCATGGCATCTAACTTATTAGCACTAGATCTCAATGCACTTTATTTGAAGGGAATTATAATAGTAAATCATAACCACATAGCAAGGTATAAGCTCCTAGAGCACAATACCTATAAGTTTTGGAGCTTCTATGCTTGGAAGTGTCCCTTGCTTGCCTAGACTAGTATTTAAGTGTTGCCTCAAGAACACCCTTTAACCAACTTGGCTTAGGTCTCCACTTTAGCATGTCAAACACTCCTATCCAACTTGACTACCATGGAGATTTCTAGTTTTTAACTCTTACAGTGAAATTAGCCTTGTAGTATGATTAGATTAGTTATCTTTGTGGTATAGAATCTTCGTCAAGCATGTCCTTGGCATTTACAAAGTATAGTGCCATGCAAACATGACAACAAAATAGTCAGCGCCATCTATAACTTTTTAACTAGCACGAATATGATTCACATGGAAAACATAAGATTTGTTGATATTGAGACAACCTGAGTAAATTGAATGCTATTTGAATTATGGATTTGAATATAAAGCTTAGCAAAGCTTGTGTGATGCTTGTCACATCAACAATTGGAAACCAAAGATTTGAGAAGAATGTGATTCAAATATAAAAGTAGGAAGTGAGCCAAAAAAATAATGACCAGGTCCTGTGTTTAATACTTTTTTAACTCTAATTTGAATTTCTAATCGATTCTAAGACTATTTTTCTCTTTAGCAACTTCTCTTACACCTTGAGAAGAATCCAAAATGGCCCTTTGAGCTCTTACAACATCAAACTTTACATTGAAGTCTTTTAATCTAAGTCAATTGCTACCAAAAAAAAAAAATTGTTTATCTGGTATATACTCATTTGTGTTGCTAATTGAAGTCAACTTATTAGAGGAAATCCAAACTCCAAATGGGCCTTCTAAGGAATGCCATGAAGGAGAGAAAAAATCATCAGTTTTTAATTTCTAGTCTGCCCGCACGACTTTGGTGACTTAACCCCACTAGTAACATGTGTAGCTAACTAGAAGTCAGGTAGTCGCAACACATGAGGTCCAAACTTCAAGGGTGATGTATTTATATTAACTAACATCACCTCTTTTGTAAATGCAAATCTTGTCTTTCATTTCAAGTATAAAACAACGAAACAAAATTCTCTCATTCTACTCATTGCTTGAACATCAAAGGAGGACAAAATCAGTGAACTAAATATCATCCAAGAAACTTTGAACAGATTGGATTACAATGAGCACCAATGTGAATCAAAAGTTTTGCAATTTTGACACACATCCATTGAAAATGGGTTTGTGTCATAGTTGCAAACCTTTTACTTGCATATCAAGCAAGAAAGGTGGAGTATGTGGGATCAAAAAGAGCGCCAAGCTTATTTCAAACTATTTTAGTTCAGAAATTTTCAATTCATACACTAACTCATCCTATGATTTCATGTTTTAATAGCTTGCAACATATTCAATAGTTTTAATTCTATCGGATATACTTATCGAATATCAAGATGTCTAAGTATCATCTCTATATTGGACTTCCTACAAAATACGCTCCAATGTCAAAAAGGACTATGAAAGGATCCACATTGTCAACTCTCGAAATCATGCGTCAGAGGATGGAAAAAAGAAAAAATTGTGGTCTATGGGTTGATGGTGTGAAATTCACACATGTGAGAATGCCCTAGTGTGTGAAATTGATCTCCTAAGCTTGGCTCATGCACTATAGTTCACCTATTTATTGAAATCCATGACAAGACCTAAGGCAAAAAGACCATTCTACATGCATTCATTTATTACCAAAAGGTGTTTCACATGTGTAGAAGACTTCGTGAAATAAAATAAGTCCCAACAAGCTCCTCTCCTCGGGTAGAGAGAGAAAATACCACTTTTGGGCTCATCTAGAGAGAGAAGATAATACAAGCAAAATTGGCAAATCTCCAAATTGACTCAAAAACTCACATTGATTATCATTGGTAATGAGAGTACATATAAAACTCATGGAGATACATGCTTCAATCCTATTGGACCCCTTAAACATAGCCTCTCTAATCCTATTGGATGTGTGATGCAACATCCCTCACTTTTGATTGGACCCTTACAACACATCTCTCTCTTATGATTGGACCCTTTGACTTTTGCCACCTCAAAGAGTGCATCACTCATCAAACCTAAACTTGACATGTGTAAGCAACCTAACTAGCTTGAGTTACATCACAATTGAATTTTGGCCTAATCATGACAAAACATGTGTACTTGACCATTTGACCTCTAAAGCCAAAATTGGCCTTGAGTGGAGAGAGAGAGAGAGAGAGAGAGAGAGAGAGAGAGAGAGAGAGAGAGAGAGAGAGAGAGAGAGAGAGAGAGAGAGAGACCCTCTTCCCATGCTTGTACACTATATATAACAGTCCTTGACCTATTTGGATGTGCTTGTCCAAGCTTATCAACATTTAGAACCACACTTTCCAAAAGTGGTAATTTAAATAAACTTAGGCCTAAACAACTTTTTAAAGTTTTATCTCTAAGTCTAAAATGCATATTGGCCAACTTTGTCATTTTAAACTAGACATGACTAAACCAAACTAGGTGATATTTCTCATAGTTGGGTGGATCATGCTATGCACCGGCCATCAGAGTTGGGAGAGCTCCTGGAGATTGTAGTGCAACATTTGGTATCATAGCCTCGTTCTAGAGAGAGAATTCCCTGTTTTAGAGAGAGAAAGTAGAAAAATCTTTGAATTTTGCTAGATTCTTGAGGTTTTGAAGGAGAAAAAGTGGGAGAGACAGTTCTTAAGAAGAAAGACGCCCAGTTGTAGCATTAAATTATGGGAGGGTATAAAGGTTTTATGGCTCTATGCAGCCGTTATAGATCGGGAAGACAAAAAAATCATTAATTTTAGACCTAAGGAGAAGAGTTGATCCATCGTTGCCCTGCTGCCTCCATTTTGAGCAAGAAGGGAGTCATCACGCCCTAGAGTTGATCCATCGATGTCTAGATCTGCAGTCAGCACAATTCAGTGCACTTGATGGTTGTGTGGACGAAAGTAGAAGCAGTGGTTGTGGAAGAAGTAGATGTAGGACATGATGGTGCGATGCGTTGTCGTGTGGTAGGAGGGCTTGCGGAGGTAGAGGCAGCGCCACGCATTCATTTGCTAGTCGGTGAGTTAGTAACAACTGAATGAGTGGAGGTAGATGTAGTGGAAGGAGGGAAGAGATTGACATGGGGAATGATGGTCAATAGGATGTCAGTGCGTTTGAAATCCCAAACTATCTGTTCAAGAAGAGTGCAGGCGAGATTGCAAAGAAGAGGCCCTCGACGCCTATTCGGTCACGCTAGTTGGGTTCTATGGCAAGATGTAATTCGTTGAGAGTAAAGGTGTACCAATCATCGGGCACCACCAATGGGTTTGGGAATTCCTTGTAGGATTCCACAATTTGGCTGAGAAGGGTGGATTGAATGTGCTCCTTGCTTAAGCTTGAGATGACAAGGAAGTTGTTTAGCAAGTGGTGGCTTGAATGACGAGGTTATTGATAGCCTCTATCAGATAACTGTTGTTAGTCTTCAATTGGATTTCAGGAGCGAGGGGCGTCAGATAGGGTTTGATAAGGCTAGGGGCTCGACGGTGGGAGATGGAAGGCCTATCACCCGAGACAATCCCAATGGTAGCCAGAGAATTACTATAGACACGCACACGGTGCGTTTTCTCATGGTACTGGGTATGGGATCGATTTTTGGCTGGGTCCCACATGGTGAAGGCCATGAGCACAAGCTGCATGTTAATGGCGGAGGTGAAAAGTTGTGGGTAAATGCCCATGGCTTGGAGGAGTGGGCCGGCTGCTAGACCCATGGCATGACCAAAGAGTCAAAAGGTAGTAGCCAGATTTGCATGTCAGTCGGGATATCTTCCTTGATGATATCCTTGGGTTGCTTTCGTCCGAAGGACTAGATGGTTGGTTGTCGGGATTTGAATAGGAAGCCATGACATAAGTTGTTCTGGTTAGGTGCTAGATAAGAGGTGACAGTGACGGAGATGGAAAAAAGAGAAAAAAGGCTTTCAAAAAGGTGAAAAGGGGATAAAAATGACGAAAAAGACTTAAAAAACAAGAAAAGACGAAATTCGTGTGAACAAGACTGGAAACGGTGGTAATGAGTGTATGACAGTGGGTTATGAGTGCTGTTGAACATGTGGGTGAGTTTCGTCGCAAACGGAGAACGTTGAAATTTTAATGAAATTTTGGCAAGAGCTTCGCTGGATGAAGTGCCAAATGACTCGAATTCTCTCCTTATATAGAGAGAAATAGAGTGCGTATTAGGGGAAGTGCACTTTTCACATCTCAGTTCCAGACCAAATTTTGCAGGGACCTTCTTCACATAAATCTAAGACCTCGTAGAAATCTGCGAAAGTTCAAAAGGTGTTTTGGCTACTCTGCGAAGGTTTTCAAGAATCTCTGCAAGGGTTGAACTCTCGCAGGACTTGCTCCATATACTAGATTTTCAAGATCTGACCATGTAGGGTGTTGATTGCGTCTCCCATGCGATCTCAAGGAAATTTGGATCAAGAGGGTTCATTATCATAATGATTGAATCATTTCAGGTACTGTACAAAATTCCTTGCTCAGGCACATTTGAAGTACAACCACGTTCATTTGGAAAGTTCTCTTCCAAGTTAGATCCAAATTTGGTGCTAGATAGCTTGTTTGAAAGCTATTTTGTCTAGTTTTTGTAGCAATTTGTTTCAATCCATTTGGTAGAGCCAATCAAAAGTTATAAGCTTTTGAAGAGAGTTAGATAGGGCACCTAGACCTGTGTGGACACATTTGGTTGGATCATATCTTGCTAGTTTGACCAAAAAATTCAAGAAGAGGCTTGCCAATGTCATCTATCTGAAATCTAGTCATCATTCTGAGGTCATAGCCACTTTCTTTCATACAATTGGCTTGTATTTGAGTGACTTGTGGATTCTTGGAGTTTTTCACACGTGCCAAAGATAGTTTGACCCAAACTTTGCCTGTACTCCATCAATTGATGAGAGGTTGATCTAGTTTGAGAGAGATTGGTAGAGCTAGTGAGATCCATCTCAAATTTTGTTGCAAGACCTTGCGTAGGAGTTGGTAGTACGCCTTTCAAGGATCCTATAGTGAGAGAGAAGCAACACTTTACTGTCTAATTCACAAGGAGTACTCTTCACCATTACATGGCATCTATGGGATCCTTTCTATTGGAATCTAGTGAAAGACTATCTACTTCCAACTATTCTAGTTGGAAGGTTAGAATGGAGTCAATCTTGATATTCCAAGATGTGATGGACATTGTACTTGGGATTGAGGAGGAGCCTCAAGTCCTTCAAGAAGTACAAAACTAAAAGAAGAGATCTAGGATGGCTCTCCATTATATCAAGATGAATGTCTCTAATGAGATTTTGAGAGAGATTGGTGATTGTACTTCGGCCAAGGATGCTTGGGATACTCTCAAAGCAATCTATGAGGCCAAAAATACCTCTAGAAATGTGGGCACTTTGAGCAACTCATGTGAATTTCAAGCAATTTTGGCCATGTAAGCTTACTTGTTTAGGGCTAGAAAAGGCCAATACAAACCATAAAGTATTTATATGCTTTCTCAAGTAAGTATTTTCCTTTGTTAACAGAGAGTGACGTTAAAGAATAGGGTAAAGTCATGTCCTAAGGACTTTATGGGGTGGGGGTCGCCCTCCGATGGCGTTCCGCCCAGGCTTTTTAATGGTATTTTTGCCGTAAATTTTTTATTACAAAGAGCTTGAGGCCCTTGGGCTTTCTTTTGCCCAATGTCAAAGTGGAAAGTGTTTTTGTTGCTATTTTTTTTAAGTTTCTCGAGGGAGATTAAACCAAGACTTGTCATATTATATTTTGCTATGGCACAACCATGTAATCTTCTCACATTGAGAGGTAAATTCCATTTTTTAAGGTAGGATTTAAATACAGAAAAAAAGTGAGTACTTTGCATAACACGTTTGAATTGCAACCCGTTGTGTACAGAGACTTTATCTTAGGTAAAATTTGAAGGCAACATTTTTAGTTCACGTCTTTGGACACAAGTCATTTATGGGTTGATTCACATTGGGAACGGATGGGCTTTATAGCCATATTAGTGTCCTTTTTGCTTGAAAGCCCATGAGCTTTGTGGGCATAATGTCTTTTACGATCCAAAGCCCATGAAGCTTTTATGTGTAAACACAAAGGATGATAATTATGTCTTTTATGATGGCCTCAAAAATGAATCACAAAAGTTTGGCAATGAGCCTATGGGATGTCATGTATAAACAAAAAGGAGGATAATTACAATTGAGACCATGATTCTAGTGAGAAAATTTGTCATGTCTTAATTTTAGTTTTAATTTTCATGAATGACAATCTTATATGTTAATTGATGAATATTTGTTTCTCATGTTTGAAGGACTATGAATCTGATTAGGCCAAGCCATAATTGAATGGTGGTTGATCTTGGTCAAAAGGTCACTAGAAAATTCTTAAGTAAAAAGGATGGCCCTTTTATGGCTATACATATTATATGGGGGGCCACACTTCTTGACTTGCAGCAATATGCTTTGAAATTTTCTAATTGACTCTTTTAGGCTATAGTTTTTTTTTTTAATTTATGAATTTAAAAACTTATGACATACATGCCTTTCTGTTTTCTTTACTCAAAATCTAGCCCTATTGCTTTCGATAAGCTCTATGAAAATAATAAGTGCAAGAGGAATTGGCTCAATCTACCAAACAAAGCCATTGCACCCATCTCTTGTAGATCTTTGCCCTATTTTTTTAGAAGTTTTTGTTGCAAAGCATAGTGTTAGGCAGGAAACAATAGTTGAAGGTCATGCAAATCCTAACTAATTTGTGTATTTGGTAGCCTCATTTTATAACAAAACCTATCAAAAGTTACTAAAGAAAGAGTAAGATGGCATCTTCACAATTTAATGGCTAAATCAAGTCAAGATATTTATCCTTTAAAACAGCAACATTATCCAAAGATTTCAAGAGCTTGGCTTGTGGCCAAGTTTGAGAATATCTCGTGTCCTTATAAGGTCCATTGTTTCTATAGATGGACAAAGTTTGAAGGTAGTCCTTTGAGTAATTGTTCAAGGCTTGGACAAGATTTGAAAGCTTCCCTTCTAAGGCCTTTTTAATGCTTGGATGAAAGTTAAAGGCTATCATATGGGATCTTATTGTTGATGGTCGTGCTTTTTATGATTGTTGTTGTTTCGAAAAAAGTTTGAAAACTACCCTTTGGGTTGTTATTGCACTTGGGGCGGTTTATCGTACCCTTTGTGCTAGTGTTCTTTCCCTTCAAGTTCGTTTGCCTTGCGGATGATATATTGAGCCTTGGGTCCTTATGTTGGAGGCCCTATTGGGGGTATTCCCATGTAAATAAATAAACTAGCTGAAAAAATAGAAATAAGTTGCGAGGGTCATGGCATTCTGCGTGCGCAAGCCCATGGCCCAATGAGCACTTGTACATACTTATTTTAGAGTAAACTAGACTTTGGGCCATGTAATCAAAAATTATATTAGAAAGCCACAGTTTAAGTTAAACTTAAGTTCCTAAGTTTTGGTAATTAGTCAAAGGTCAAATGGTGGTAGGTGAGGTGTGTTTCTTTCCTACACGATAGATTAGTTTGTGCTTCTTGTGAAGGGTGTGGATCTCAATCCCACCTTCTTGCAAGTAGCCAATAGGAAGCAAGGGACAAGGGCCACCCCAAAGATAAAAAAGCACCATTTGTATCCATTTTACATGCTTAATTGAGAGGAGACTCTACTATTTTGTGAGCTCAAACATCCTCAAGTGCTAATTCATCTTGCTTATGCTTATTCCTGTGCTTTGCTAATTGTTTCTAGTTTTTTTTGTTCTTGTTTTTAGCTAGTTGTGGTTTCTCCATAAGCATGACATTGAGCATTTGAGCTACCCTCCATCTCCACTTTCTTTCTCTCTCTCTTTTCACCCTCAATCATGATGAATGCTTGTGTTTAGAGTTACTGGAGATAGAGTTAAGATTGGGTTGTGTTAAAGTAGAGTTAGTAAGCATCTAAACTAACAACTAAGTATAGTTAGGAACCTATCTTGTGTTCTAACCCTTTTTGACAGACGGAGGGGTACTCACCGACTATCCTACACACCCTACAAAAATCCATGGAATTCTTATTATCAAAGTACGAGGCAGCTAAGGAGGACAGAAGAGAGCCACCAGTGAACGACTGTTTGGTGTTACCCTTAATGGCTCTCTTTAGCTCCCCAAAGATTGTCTTGAACCAATTATAAAGGTCCAAGGGTCGCTGATCTAACTTATAGCTAGATCTACCAGGCGATGGAGGATCTGAGATGAGATCCTTACCTTCATGAGGTTGTCAGCCATCAGGAAGCTGTTCAGTAACTGGGCGGCAGCCTAGAGGGCTGGATCTCTGATGGCCTCTACCAGGTACTCGTCATTGGTGTGGTACATATCTATGGTGATGTCCATGAAAGGCTTGATGGCTCCCTTGGCATGCTTGTGGTTTGGCGAAGAGTGTGTCCCTCAAGAGATTCCTATGGCAACAAGGGCAGCTTCAGTAACACGCACCTTGTGGGTAGCTCTTTGTGAGGGTTCACAACTCTCGCCTAAGTGCATCCTTCACCTGGGTACTATATTTAATAAAAAATTCAGGATCTGAACCTATGTCCAACCTAAGGGTCGTCTGTCATGTCAAAGAAGGTTAATAATGATGGTAACATGCTCGCGGTGAAGGTCCCCAAAGTGGTACGCTTATGAACGTTTGTCTAACTTCAAAACCGGGACTTCCTCTGTAAGATAACTTTCGCCCAACTCAATATAGATATATCTGAGGTAGATGTACGATCTGGCAACTCGGCGAAGGTTCCTATCACTATTTGTTCAAAATATGACTCAAAAAGTGATTTTTAAAGTCATTTTCCATTAAAATTTGATTCCTGAAAATACTTTCCTTTCTCTTTTTGTTCTGATAACTTTTTTGACTTTTGCTCATTATTTTTTTCTTTTTTTCATTATTTTTTTATTGTTTTTTCCAAAAAAGAAACAATTGTTAATTGTGACTGTAGACACTATGGTTAGATCATTGGGAGTTGGGGTGGCCTCAAGAGTGGTGGGGGCAAGCAAATAAGCAATATTGTTTTTTTTATTTTGATATTTTTCTTCATCCTACATGGCATTTCTTAAAGGGTCTTTTTGATATTAAGAACTCCCCTAATGCTATGAAAAGTCGCCCTTCAAAGCACTATGTGTGTGGGTGAAGGGTAATTTGAATTTGGAGTGGGCCCCTTAGATGCATGCGTGGGGAAGAGGGCCATGCATCCTTTTCCCCATACATGCATCATTTTCCCATGCACGCATCCTCCTCCCCACCTTTTTTTGTTAGAAAAAGTGTATGCATGGGTGAGGGGAGGAGAATTCACGGGGCCCCTCACCCATGCATAAAAGTGTATGTAAGTTTAAATATATATATATAGATATATATATATATATATATATATATATATACACACACATATATACATATCTAGTGAAAATTATACAATATCTAGCTTGATGATTTTACATTTTCATGTACATATGTCAATCACACTTGCGTGGAGCATGTTAGCAGATGTGCGTAGTAGCCTAAATGCATTAGTTAATTCATGCCATAAATTAGCTTGTTTCATAAAGCAATGTGAAAGTAGACAAAAGCTAGTCATGTAGAAGCATGCCAAGTGTCATCATGAAGTTGGGCCCCAATCCAGTCATGACTTGTACAAATCAAAAATCATGTTTACGATATGCAAATAGACATTCATCTCGAGTCCTATGAGAAATTGACTCATGTCATAAAGCGTAGAAGCACAATTGGCAAGTAGTGTTGTAAAGACCAACAGAAAAGCTACCATGATGAGGACAAGATTAACACACATAGATACTAGTGGGAGCCAAACCACCCAATATCCAATTGAGATGTATCCAAACACCTCACCCCCGAGCCATGGCAAGTGAATACTTGAGGAGAGAAACCGACAACCTAGAGCCAAAAGCTTAGAATGGAGGAGGGCGTGTCTCTACCCATATTCAGAAGGGTAGGAAGCCTGTGCATGCACCCATGCAACCTCCTATGTAGTGTCAAAAAATAAATCACAAAGGTACATTTATGCCCTTTGATCTTTGGCTTAATTGGGATGCACATCTAGCATCATTACAAGTGTATAAATCAAGCATCTACTACACATAGAAGATGTAAACTCAATAAGAACTTGTCAATCACTTATATAAGTTAATTTACTATTCATTTTCATACAACAGCCGCATTACAACTGTGCTCACACGTGGGAACTCATACACATAAGAAAAATAGCATTCTATTCACAAGCATCCACTATATCATTACAAATATGCAAAAAATGGATGTAGAACTGACTCTCCACAACATTCTTGAACTTGAGAAAAACATCAAATATGAAGTCCTCACTCTTTAGAAGCTAAGTCCAACAATATCTACTAAAGTCATCAATGCAAGTCACAAACATCTTTGCTCCTCCAATGCTCAAATCATTAATACAATGCAAATCCAAATGTACTAAATGAAAAGGCATCTTAGATCTTGAGCTAGATCTAGAATAAGGCAACCTTTGTGACTTTGAAATTGAAAAAAGCTCACCAACTTGCTTCTTTGCCTTCAAACCACCATGGTTATAAACAACATATCCATCAATTTTGTAGAGCTTAACTTGTCTCTTGCCTTGGGCAATCATGACTCCTTTCTTTTTTATCAAGCAAGAATCACCAACAAATTCCACTTTAAGCCCTTTCTCAACCATTTGAAACACACTAAGAACATTCTTAGTAATGGAAGGTATGAACAAAACATTCTTCAAGCTTACATTCCTATTTGTAGATGAGAGAAAAATAGGAATATTACCAATGCCCTTGTTTCAAACTTTACCATCATTGACCATGTTGATGACCTTCTTATCTCCTTCATAAGGCACTGAAGACTTGAAGTACTCTTTGTGACATGTCATATGAAAGTTTGCTCCATTATCAATCCACCATGGATCAATATCTCCATCTTTGGTTACCAAACAAGAAGATATAAAAAAATAATCACTTGAATTTTGCTCACGAACACCATTTGACTCCACAACATAAATATTTTAGCTTGGATCTATATTTCTTCTTGCCAACAAAAGTAGAAGGCTCACCTTGATTTTTCTCTTTAGACCACTTGCCTTTGCTCCCGCCCTTTGAGAACATAGTCTCCTCCTCTCCAACTTGAGATATAGAAGTAGATCCTCCTCTTGATGGAAGCCTAAACTCCTCATTCACCAAGATTTCTTGCAAGTCCTCCATACTTGGCAATGTCGTTTGAATAGCTAAACTTTGAACAAGATTAGCATGATCATCCAACAAGCCATTAAGAATTACTTGAACAAGTTCTATCTCCTTAATGCTTTCATCAATACATGCTAACTCATCATTGAATGCTTTAACCGTCAAAACAAAAGCATGAGCACTTTCATCCTTCTTTTGCAAACTTTGAAAAAAAATTTCTCTTAAGAATTATAACTCTTGATGTAAACTTTGACTTATAAACCTTCTTTAAAGTTTCTCAAGCCTCACTAGATGTACTGCACTTACCACCTTCCTTGAGAAATTCATGTCACATTCATCAGTATAGCATGAAGAGCTTTCTTTGCCCTCATATTATACCTCAATTGTTCTTGAGGTGCCAAAGGTCTTTCCTCCACACCTACAACAATATCCATCAACTCATTCATCTCAAGGAGAGACTCCATTCTCACCTTCCAAGTTGAATAGTTGTTTGAGGTAAGCCTATCATTGCTCTCCAACATGATCTCTTTCAACCTGTTCCAATGCATTGAGCACTCTCTTGAAAGTCAGCAAATAAATTCAAGAAGAAATTACAAAGATATGGAACCTCTCAAATCTCTTTCTTGCACCAGATAACTAGCAAATCCAACACATAAAATTGTTGGCACTTGATCAAACCTACAATATTATGAAATTTTGCACTCTCTAAGATTGAAACACACTCTTGAAAAGTCCAGCAACTTCAAACACAAGAGATCCTATCAATTTTAGGGTTTCCACAAAACTACACAAATTGAATCATTGACATTCTACATGCAAAAGCTAAAAAAAATGATATAGAATCTTGTGCATATCGGTTGATAGTGATTTTTAGCCAAAAATTGAAATTTTTGGACTAGAAATGGGCTACAGAAGCCATAATTGAATGAAATTAAAACTTGTAGTGCCTGAATATAATTGATTTACATGGATTTGGGTCTGATTGCACTTAGTTGTGGATTTGATCCACAAATTTTAGTCAAAATTGGTCAAAAAAAGATGATTTTTTGATAGTTTTTGGACTATTTTGTGGTTGTTCATAAAATTCATGGCCAATACTTTTCATAAATGTATTTAGAGGTGTAATTAAGCTTTCCTAAGGCTTTCATGAAGTTTGGTTAGGATTGGACACCATTAAGGGTCTCAAAAGTTAAAAAAAAATAGTGTGTTTTTGAGGACTTTTGAGCATGAATAACTCTCAATTGGTGGCCTGAAACTGTTGGATCTTGTTACAAGCTTAAATATATGATGGATTTCCTCTGATTTGATCCATCATGCATCCAATTTGGTTGTGTGAGGCTTAGGCACCATTATGTTGAAGTTTTGCTTGTTGAAGGAGTCCAAAAATGCATTTTTTGCATGATCTGAACTTATGATTGCTTGCTAGACCTGATAGAAGCCTATTTACCTCTCTAATGAACCTTATAAGAGTGCTCGTAGCCTCTAATTGGATGCATATTAGGCTGGAAATGGATTGCTGAAAATATCACCTTGTAGAAGTGCGCCCTCCTACCTGAATCTGGATCAGTTACATCTCGCACGTGTGAAGCCTAGGTGGTAGGGTGATATGGCAAGTGTCTTGTAGACCTACTCTCCCTCCGTATTGTGCTTTATAGCAACCAATTTGGTGTCATGTAGAGAAAGTTATGGCTATCAGAAGTTTGACAATTTTTGAACTAAAATCTAAAAATTTTCCGTAATGTTCTAATGAATGCATGCATGTAACTCAGTGTAGTGCTTTTCTGTTGTTGAAAATGTGAAAAAAGTACAAAAAGGACCAAGAGTGGATCCTAATCTGATCCTCAAGAGTTATTGGTTGTCAGATTACTTGATTTATCAATCTACTTCAGATTAAGATCAATCTAGATCAATTCTAGACACAAAATCCTAACAAGAACAATCATCAATTGAAGGTAAGTGTACTTTATGGTTTCACACGTGTGAAACACTGTCTGAGTATGGACTCCAACCTGAAAATCAATTACACATTGATAGAACCTCAAAACAGTCAAAACAAATGTAGACAAATGGAGAGAATCACTCAAAATTGCTTCCAAAACCAAGATTGGTGTCTCACTTTGATTATGGCCAAATGTGGCTCTATATATACAATAACTGGGAGCTCGTGGTACTGATCATCCCTCTGATCCCACATGTGTGAGGGTGCTTCGTCATATGATGATTCATCATGCAAAACTGACACTTGGACAAACCCTTTTATTTTGAGCACTTTTGGTCCAATTTCCTACTGTATGGAGATCAACTTGGAAATCTTCTAGAAGTCAAAACTTGCCTACTTCAGCTTATTCCACACGTGTGACCTGTCTTCTGCAGCTTATTCCACACGTGTGAGCTATCCTCTACACATGGGATGTGACACCTAACCAAAGTATTTGGCTCATGCAATCAATAGATTGATGCCATGTGTCATATATCTAGAAAACTAGTTTTTGGCCATTTTAGCCACTAGAACTTGAATTAAATCATATGTACAACATATACAATTATGGTACATGACAAGTACACTAGTTTCATACGTGGAAACAGGCTCCACACATGTGTGTTTATCTATATACAAGATTTTTGGCCTCTACCAAGCTTATTTTTGCATTTTTCACAAAAAATGTCCTGTCATGCATAAAGCTATTTTTAACAATTCTAGTTCAAAAAGATGATTTCCCAGTTACTAGGCAATTTACGTAAAAATTTGATTTTTTTAATAGAAAAATCACTGCATGTCATGTACGATGCATGTCGGATGTTTCGAAATCCTTTCGAAATGTGATGGTAACTGTGAAACTGCCAAGTTGATGCTTCAAATCGATTTTCATGGTTTAGGTCCATATCGAATGAAATTTGAAAATCCCAATTACATAAATTTTGGAAAAAACCATGAATATTTTGGATTTGTTCAAATTCTTTGGTTATTGATCAAACAAAAACTGCTTAAAAAGTGAATGACCTTACTAAGTTGAAATCAATCAGTTTTGTAAGGTCATAGTACCTTTCACTTTTGATTGAAGATTTTTGGGAATCTATCAATTAATAAGGAGTATTTTTTGTTTTTTGGAATCAATAAAGACCAAGATTAATGTAAATCATGTTGGAACAATTGTTATGCTGATCCATAAGAGGATTTGCCAGTAATTAAGTGCGGCACTTAATGAATGAACAATCAAAATTGTCTGGTTGATTAGTAGTTAAGTATTATTGATATCAAATGGATTTTTTTCCTAGTACAAATTTGGGACTTCAGCCTGAACTATATTTGGAAGGGAGGAAAGAGATGAAGCTTGAGGGGAAGTTGATTGGTTGACCGAGCCGATCAGTCTTGTAAATCTACTTTCAATTCTTGAAGTATAGATGATAGCATGTGAGAACAACAACTGGAAATTATATTAAAAGATTGCCTCTGTAAATTTGGATTACTATTTCTCGGTGTTAATTAGAATTTCAAGAAATCAAAGATTCTAAGGAAAAAGTGAGTGGCAAGTCAGATAATCCATTTATGGAGCCATCTCTACTGTGCAATTGAATTTGGATCTTGCAAGTGAAAGCAGGTGAAAGGTGTTCCATACAGGAATTTAATAATTTAGATTCTTTTTTGAGGCATTATAGAGTATTTTTTTATAATGACTGAGACAACCAAGAGAAATTCTAACTTGTAAAAGAATTAAGTTCTTTTTATCGATTTTGAAATAGATATTGGATATCTAGGACAGTATGGTATTCGGTTTTGTTGAGATCCATGTTCCTTTTGGAGTAGCGAATAATCATGAGACATTTCAGACAATATTGTGTGATATCGTTCACTTGGTGTTATGCGGATTGGTATTTTTTGAGTAATGCTTAAGGGGCATGAGGGATTTCAATGGTTAGAAGTATCTCCTGAAATTGGTTGTGATTCTGATCCTATATCTAGATATAGGATAGCCAAATAGTCTTTTTGACTTTTGGGTAATCAAATCTAGATGCACAGAATTCTTGGAGGAAAAACTGGTGGTATGGGACATCAATGATTCCAAAGGGGATTTCTTGGTAAGAATGATCTGTAGACCGGTGGTTAGTGATTACTGTAATATAATTTCATATAATCATAACAGTCCTTCAGAACCTAGTTCCACACTGGAAGGAGTTATATGAATCTCAATCCAATTGTCTCTTATTTAAGAAATTTCTAAAAAGTAGAGGTCTAAAAACAAAAGACATAGAGCATCCAGATTTTGTAAATAATGAGATGCCATTTGGGATCTAGCTCTATATCTCATAATTTCCCAAAATACTCTAAACAAAAAAGAATCAATGGGTTTCATTGTCAATATTACCACTTCCATATAAGATTTGTGAATATGGCTTAGAATCTGTTGATGTTTTCAATCGATTCAGTGGAATTTAGACTCCCTAGACCCAAATGATTATCTCTATTTGATATTTGATTATTGAGATGTAATATTTCTATAATTTGGGATAAGATATTCTATGATCTTGAGGAAAAAGTCCGGTTTGTAATAGTATTGGATACTCATTACTATCTTTTTTGAATCTTTGATATCTTATACGTTGTCTCCTGAGAACTTTTTAATCAAAACTATGGAATTTCTTTTAAAAGGAGGAGAAGAAATGGTAGGAATAAGACTTTCATGGGATCAACCAATTGCATAGATTTCTTTTAAGGAATCCAGTATGTGTGCAAAGGAGGAACTCAGTTGGAACTAGAGGAGTTGTTGGGGGTAATGACTATGAGATATTCATGAATATGGTAAGTGGTGGTAAAGATTAAATTAAGGTTCACTGATCGGTTTGCCAAGTACCATTTTGTTATGGATTGGATCAGATGGAATAAAGCTTTAATCTTAAAATTATGTCCAAAGATGTATGTATAAGTCGGGCCTAATCTTGGTTGGAATACTAAGATTTGTGGTAGGCTGATTGGGTGAAGGAATTTTGTAAGTAAGAGTTAGATGGTTGGAAAACATTATTCACTTTAAAGATTTTCCAGATATGTTATTTACTCATGAGAAATAGAGTTCTTTTGTAGCTGAGTTGCAAAATTCTTAGTGAATTATGTGAGTAACATATGTGGATTATGAATATATCTGCCAGCTTATAGCCTATGTTTATGTATAGGAACATAGTTGGATATGTTGGTATATACATCCTAATCTTGTGGATCTGCTATGTGTTTCCTATGTACCGAGTCTATATTGTATACTTAAACTAGTCATAGACATATGAACAAGTAATGTGCGGAACAATTACTTGCAGGTTAATGGTTCTTTCTGTGGAAGGATAATTCATAAAGTTAGTTATGGTTTAGAAAAGGATATAAATGTGGTGTTATACTAGTATAATTGAAATCTGTACCTAAACATTTAAGATTTCTGAATCATTTACAATTGACTTGAGTAATTGGATTACTCTTGTTTAGAGGTTAATTGTCTAAATAAGTAGTGTGAAGAAAATTCACCAAGGACTGTTTATTATGATCTATATTGCTTATAAGACACATGATTTGTGAGTCATCAAGATTCATCTATGAGAGTTGTGTGCATAGAATATAGAATGATATAGAATATTTCTTGAATGAGAAATATATCCTAAGTTGTTGACTGTATTCAAGTGAGCTCATATTGGATGACAGAGTTTACCTAATATCAAGGATAACCACTGAATTCAGTGGAATTCAACAACAAAAGTAAAAATGATAAGATCCTTGATCATGCTGGTTGAATTGGCTTCCAAAACTTGCGTAGTCGGCTGTCATTCACTAGGGTGTCAAATTATCTTCCATCTAGGTGCTTCAAAATAACTGCTCCGTAGGACAATATTTCTTTCAAATTGATACAAAGAGCATGTGATTATTCTGGTATTAGTAGGGATGTGTATGCCACAATATTTAATAGTAGTACACCTGGCAAAATTTTCAATTTCTCGACCATTTCAAATCAAATCAGAGAAGGATTTTCCACGTGAAATTTTATGGATATGAATCTATTTAAAAAGTGTCAAGAACTCAAAACTAGAAAAAGGGAAATGTTTCAAATTTAAATACTAGTAAGAAGGCAATCACAAATTGTGTGCTAAATATTCCTATTGTGAAGAAGTGGAATACCTTGGGTATTTGATCTCTAAGAATGAAGTGCAGATACATCTATGCAGATAGAGTGATTTCAAATTGGCCTACATCTCACATCACCTGAAAGGTCGAGTCATTCCTAGGGTTGGCCAAATGGTATCAATTCATCAAGAAATATTCACAAGTTGCAACCCCTCTGCCAAAGCTAACAAAGAGGGATGTTAATCATGCACCATAATAAACTACCCTTAAAAAAAATTCCACAAAAAAAGATAAACATCCACCAAAACTTCAAGTTCTCACATCTCCAAGAGAAGGGCCAAAAGATATGTAAGGCCGATTGTATAACCATGCTAGACATTGGCCAAAGGTAGTGATAGGTTTCTTTCGCAAAGAGCCTAGTGTCTCAAGAGCTCCATAGGGGCTCGATGTTAAGAGCAAGCAATTGCATCCCTTTGCCTCACTTTGACCAGCCTTAAGCAACACCAGCTATAGGTGCATGTTCCTACATTGCCCAATTTATTCTTTTCATTCAATGTGGATGCCAACAAAAAAAATATATGCTTAGATGCTTTGACATTCTAAAGAGACTGCATACACTTTGCCAAGACATTTATGCCAGCATTAGAGGTTGATTGTATGTACAACACCTCCAAGGGTTATTGTAATCAGCTCAAAATTGACTGGAAAGGATGGTTCAAGTTCACAACAAATATACATCATACAAACAAAAATGACATTCTGTACAAATTTTTTTGCCATGGGAAACCCTCATATCGCCTTCACACACTCCATATCATCTAACATGTGTGGGTCTAAATCCATACATTTACATTTAAAACCTATCTAAAAAGGTCTAGAATTCTTGACAGGAGTAGAAAAAGAGGATCAACTGTCTCATATGCTCCATCTCCATTGAGTACCAAGTTGGTTCAAACTCCCTATCAAACCATTAGGTCAAGTTTTGACTCCATTCCACCAATCAAATGAGCACATGCAAGAGAAAAAATCTCTGCAATGTTCAAAGAGGGAAAATATTCAAACATCCAAATCAAAATTTCAGGCATGACTATGTTAGTACAAGTGCAGCAATTCACATTCAAATGACTTTGTTGAACTGCATGTAAATCAATGTGAAAATGGGTATCAATGTGAAGTATTGTTGTTCATTTGGAATGAACAGGATGGTGACACAATCCAATCAGTAGGATTGCAATCATTTACGCCATGAAGTATTTTATGACGTTCAACAAAGTCACTGATTGGATTGTGTCACCATGGAGTTCATTCCAAATGAACAAACTACTTTGTTTACTTGATACAGTTCTACTTCTATTACACAAACAAGTTTCTCAATTTCCTTCCACAAATGTAAATTTATCACAGTAGTAATTCTGACATTCATATTGAGAATCATCACGGAACCGGAATTCTTAGCAGTCAAATATGACTTCCACAAATAGGGCCACTACTTACTAGCAAATCGTTTATGCCTCCTTGCCTCCAGACATTGAATTATTTATTGACCAATCCAAGAATGTAACAGTAAATCATAGGGCAACATTTAAATATGAAAGCTTAATGATTCTACAATAAATAATGCTGAGAAACCAAAAGCTGTGCTTACCTGAAGCTGCTCAATTATCAAGCCACATGAACTAGTTGATTGCTCCTAGGATAATATTTCGTATAAGGATATTAGACAACAACGTGGACTCTAAGAGGTAGAAAATGAAATTTGGGCTTCAAATATTTTGAGGCTAGACTCGCTACTGAAAAATTTGTATATCAACAGCCATTGTCTAGCACATTATATTAAATCTGCCCCCTTGACAGAGGACCATAGCATAAACAAACTTAAGGCTGGAATCTCTGCCCCTGGCATGCCAGATACCAAGGAATACGGTTAAGGATTTTGACATATCCAATCTAAAATAAAGGGAGTACGAATATGCGTGAATTGATGTCTTCTCATCAGAGCACTGGATTATGTCTCTACAAAGAATCAGACGATAAAAGTGTGATCACCCTCAAGTTTGGCCAGCTTTATGATGGCGAGGCAAAGAACAATTTTTCGTGGGATCATCACAAAATTGATGACACATCTTTCCTTGCATCTTGAAAATTCCCTGGGCTATTTAGATGACAAACCATCGTTTTGAACTCCCAACCACAAGTGGGCTCTTATGGCAAAGGCACATTGCATCCATGTAGCTGACAGATGTCTCTCACACCACCCAGTAGTTGTCTTTAGTGACTGCCTGATTGGATATACTCCTCACCTTCCTCAAATGGAAAAAAAATAAGTTGCATCTCAAGACTTTTGCTTCTCCAAAACAGAAGAGACTAAATCAGCTTTATTTGGAGCCTTATCCTTGTATTCCTTCAATATTACTGCTGCAGCTAATGATTGTAAGTTTGTATTGTCTTTCTCTTCTTTAGTACGCAATTTTGTTTGGCTTAGAGCCAATCCACACTGCAATGAAGTCTAAATATTAGGTCCCATCGACATAATTCTCACATTAAATTCCAATAGGACAATACTTCTACATACAGGTAAATTCAAGCTCTTTCTGAATCAGCATAAAAAACTGAAAAAGACCCAAAAACCTAATACTTTACATCATCGTCGTTCTCTTTGGATACAAAAAGCAAATTCAAGAAGACACTTTCTGAACATTTCCTGTCTTTCCACTGTCCCACAAGAATAATAAGAGGCATATTTTTTAGCTCCAATATGTTTTTTGAGACTTGGGGGACGTCGCGGTAAAGGAAAAAGAGAAGATGATGGATCCTTTAACTTTCATAGTACATAGAATTTGTCGATAGGGAATAATAAAATTTATCTGATAGGAAAATAATAAAAAATGCATGAAACCATGACATAAGATGGCATGTACTTGACAGTCAGCAGACAAGCCCCACTGTATTCCCAAGAAGACATAGATACACAAGGAGTATCTTCTTCGGGAAATGAGAGTACATTATCATTTTTCAGACCTGGAGGTAAAACTCATGGACACAAAAGAGGTCTTAACATTATTGAAGATTATGAATGTTTTGTAGCCGGCTGGCCAGGTATACAAGTTGCAATACAAGAAAAAACACTGAAGGAACCTAGATAACTTGAACATAAAGTAATGCATTAAGAATTTCACGTACCAGGCATACACCATAGAGTGCACGGAGATTCTTTCCACCACTCAGCTCTATAGTTGATGCATAATATTTCTTTGCTGTCCGCAGGTTTTCCACACCACCTATTGTGTAAAGTACCTGCACAGGTTGATAATGTCGAAAATTTTCAAAGAAAAAGCAAATAGAAATTGCTCCATATCAAAACATTAGCAAGCCATATTCCCAGATGTACACAACGAAAACCAAAGAGATCACATGTTTGGAATAGACAACCACAACACGTCGTGAAAGTAAATAGATATAAGACCAAACATTCATCTAGTAGCAAACTTATTGTTTTAAAAGTCATTAAGGAAACATAATGATATTCTCTTGATCAACTGGCAGGCATAAATGGCAAGGTGCCACAGAGACCTTAATCAAATTTCTAACTATCATCCTATAGTTACCATCGCCTGGTAATTAGGAAAAACTTTTCCTAAAGTATTTACTTGTGATTCTGACCCTTCCTGTGTCACTCCCTAAGGCACTTCCCTTACTACTGGGAACTGGATATAAGCATAGCTATACAAAAATGCATTCCCCATCTTTTTCCGTAAGGCGTTTCCCACAAGTTTTTCCCTGACTGAGGAAACGAATCCCCAAAACAGAAGGCATATCCTTTCTTCAAAGGCCAAATTTGAACATTTTTAGCGAATTCTAGGAGTCTTGTTGATTTCAATTCAACAATTTCTATACCTTGATATGTACATTATTTTCCCCCTTTGTATCTCCCTCCCTTGCACATGCACTACCGCACTAGTTTGCTCATGTGATGACATGAGATTTCCCCATTCCCCGTATCCTATTCTTGAGTATCAATTCCCGATGCCCATTTCCTAGGAGGTCCTAATTTCCTGGATGGAAAATGTTTCCCAAAACCATGGATAAAACTCAGAAAGAACACTTAAAACTTTTGTATGATTTCTGAATACCTACTGTCATGCCCACAGCTGGTCTCAGACAGTGTATCCCGCTACAAGGTTGCATTCAAATGTATCAAACGTCCACGTTTTTTAAATGCGTTTGAAACGTTTGAAAGAAAGTTTCAAACGTTTGAAACAAAATCCTATATTTTTTCCTGAATTTTTTGCAAGTTTTTAAGCAACTAATGCTAATTTAAGTGTTGGAAACTTAAACATAACATAAAAGTAGTTGAATAAGCATGTCCCAGCCTTGTGGTAGGTAGTTTTTTAGGTAGATGGGCCCTACGACCCCATTTGGAGGGCTAGGGCCCCAAAAAAATTTGAGTTGCAAATGTCCACGTTTCAAACGCGTTTGAATGCAACCTTGTCCCACTAGAGGTTAGTAGGCCTACCTCGACCCGTAAGTTAGTTATGATTATGAGGGGTTTGCGGCCCTCATGTGCATATGGTCATAATTAATGGTAGGACGCCTAAACTCATGATGGTGGATTTTTATGGGTCTATCAATGAGTCAGGGAACTGGATGATGTGGCCCAGGTAGCCGCATAGGTGTCCAAGGAGGTGTCACAATGCACTACTAGCAATGCATGGACCTTGGTGGGTATAAGTATACCCGTTGGACTCTCACTAGTGTATGCTTGATTGTGGTGCTAGTAGTTGTATGCTGCTGGTGTGACTCCTCTATCCCTTGTGTGGGATTGATCCATAGCTTGTGGGCTAGATCTGTAAGATCTAGGTTTGGTTGGGTTAGTTTGTCCACCATCCGACCTTGTGTTGCTTTGATGTGGCTTGCTTGGCTAGTACATCCTTGGTAGGGGCCTTATATTGGTATCAGAGCCAGGTTGGGGAAGGAAGCTTAAGGAGATACTTCCCTGGCTTTAAGTTCTGAGAATAGAACTTGAATAAGGGGGGAAGAATGTCATGCCCACGACTGGTCTCGAATAGTGTATCCCGCTAGAGGTCAGTAGGCCTACCTTGACCCATAAGTTAATTATGATTACGAGGGGTTTGGGGCCCTCATGTGCATATGGTCATAATTGATGGTAGGATGCCTAAACTCATGATGTGGGTTTTTATGGGTCTATCAATGAGTCATAGGGGAACTGGATGTGGCCCAGTTAGGCTGCATAGGTGTTCAAGGAGGTGTCCCTGTGCACTACTAATGGCGCATGGGCCTTGGTGGATATAAGTATACCCGTTGGGCTCTCACTATATATGCTTGATTGTGGTGCTAGTAGTTGTATGCTGCTGGTGTGACTCCTCTATCCCTTGTGTGGGATTGATCCATAGCTTAGGCGCTAGATTCGTAAGATCTAGGTTTGATGGGTTCGTTTGTCCACCATCCGATTTCCTTGTGTTGCTTTGATGTGGCTGCTTGGCTAGTACATCCTTGGTAGGGACCTTATATTAGTGAGGGATAGAACTATAGCTTGGGGGCTAGATCCGTAACATCTAGGTTTGGTTGGGTTGGTTTGTCCACCATCCGATTTCCTTGTGTTGCTTTGATGTGGCTTGCTTGGCTAGTACATCCTTGGTAGGGGCCTTATACCTACAGTATTGAAGTATGAATCGATGAGAAAGAACAGCCAAGTTTCTTAATCATTAACTCCATCTCTAGTAGCCATTACCTATTAATCAGGCATCAGTTGAAATTAACAACAAAAACATGCTACAGCCAATCGCAGACATCATGTCACAAAAGTTCCCTCATCAAAGTACAATTGAGTCATCAATCTATCATCGTGGTGCTTATATACTTTGTGCATGGTAGGACTACTCTTGAGGTCATTCACTACACCAAGCATTTTCCTCACCTGTTTGATAGCAATGGTCCAAACTTAACATTCCATCTTGTACATCTTTTCAACAGCCACACCAAAGCTGCATCAATTATCTACTTTGAGCATTGGCTCCTAAATTATCCAGCTTGTAGAACAGAGGTAAGGCTTTCCAGTAGCTGGGCTTATACCCTTCAGCCTAATGCTTACCAGCTTCTCAAGGTTGTAAAGATTTATGTTTGTAACGTTATTGAAATGAAGCTGCTCAACTTCGGTATGATAGCCAACCATTTCGAAGCTAAAAAGTAGATAATAGCAGTTCTATGGCACCATATTTAAAATGTCATGTAACAGATTTCCACTTGATAAACTTGTTTGAAACTGAATATTTACAGCAGATTGGAAAGTACCTCAGCATATCCTAGATGGTACAATGCGTTTCCAGGTTGAGCTAGAAGTAATTCTTCAAAACAGAAAGCTGCCTGCTTGTACCTGAGCACAGGATGCGATAAAAATTTCTGAGGTGCTTTTGATCCTTACAAAAACCAGCTGAGAGGGATGATGCATGTATGGAGGGAAAAATTAAATCATGGACTACTGTGTAAAGAGACTGTCATTAAGTACAAAGCCCTTGCAAGCTAATATTGTGTAATATCATCCTTACGATATATTCGCATGATAATGTTGCTGCAAAACCTTGCCCAAAGGCCATAATTAATGTGTTAACTCAAAAGTAGGTTAAACACATACACTCTTTAATCTCTCTGGAATTACCGGCCGATTCGAACCAGCCGACTCAAACCGATTCTTTTTGGTTCAAACCGGCAGGCCAGGTTCTAATCGGAAAACAGTTCGAACCGAAAAAAAAAAATTTCAAAACGTTTTTTTTGACTTTTTGGGGTTTTTTTTTTTCTTAAATCCAGTTCGAACCGAATTCCGGTTCGAACCGGGTCCGAATGGTTCGAACGGTTCGAACCGTGGTTCGAGGTTCGAACCGCGGTTCGATGTAACTATGCTGGAATGGATTTCAGTTATTCAAAACTGACTGCAGAAATTGAATGCTTTTTAAAGCCTACGTAACTCTACCCATCCACGTCATGCAAAGGCTTTAGGCAAATTCAACTCCTGCCTCTAATCTATGAGACTCCGGGTGAGCTTGGGTTGTCCAAAAATGTAAACACTCCCATCAATCATCAAAAAAGGATAAGCACTGTATAGAGATTCCTATCAATTGAAAACACAAATACACTCGAAGCTGCAATCTAGCCTTAAACTAAGAACAAAATCATTGGATAACTTACTTAAAGGAGAAATTTCTGCAAACTTCTTGGTACATACCAATACCTTAGAACCACACATTATGAAAATGCAGCACTAATTTGGAGTATACTTATTGATAACAAGCCCATGAAGAGTAGTTTCACCAAGGCATGCAGTACTATCAGCACCTCAGCATCTCATGTTATTCTTCACATCAGATATTTTCACACAAACTACAGCAAGTCGAGTTTAGATATCTCAATTAGCTGTGAAGACTTATTTTCCACTACAATGATGAACAGGATCCAGGGTGACATCTAATAGAGAATGAATCAACTGACCAACTCCGAAAGAGCACTCTTTGTGAAGCAATTAACAGCTTAATAATCATCTCCTCTTTAATTTCACTTCGTAAAAGCAAATCATTTATGGGATAGGTGACAAAATTGTAACAGCACACAGTTTTGCATTAGTGAAACAATAGTACATCGCCTGTGCTCACAAACTCAGGAAGCAGTTTGCAGGAATATGCAGATCACGATGCTAATGACTTTGCTTTTTGGAAATAGCAGGTCATTATAACATCAGCTCATCCGTACTGATCCGCGGTACCATAATATATCATTTTTTTTTTATTTTGGGCAATATGGGTATCAGCATGACGCTGTTGACAAGAGCAGTGCATTTATGCAGGTTGCCGGTTCTGACGAGAGCAAACAGCCAAAGGACCAAGGGAATGCAAAACACCAAAAAGTGTGTTTTCGCTCAGGGAGTCGGAAGGCCAAATCATGAAGAGGTCGTACCGTTGGGGGGCTCTGCCCCCCAAACCCCCCGCCGGGGGGCGGTACCCCCCAAGACTTGCTGCTATATAGAAACTGTAATCTAGCCATCTCACTACTAAACTGAGAGGTCCATTATTTAGTTGTCTAACACATTTTGTAGCTGAAAGCACCGGCAACCTGCATAAATGCACTATTCTTGTCAAGAGCTTCAAGCTGATACCCATATTGCCCCTCAATTTTTATTTTTATTTTAAATTTAAAAATTGTGACGCCCTGTTACCGCGGATTTTTGGGCGGCACCATAATGGCGGTACCACGTGCCACTATGGTACAAAGTCATCAAGACAAGAACTTCTGAAACGGGATTCTCTCAAATTACAGCTTTACAAAATTGGCAGTCATTATTATATCAACTTAAAAGAGAATTTTTATATCAAATTATATATGAAGTTATTCAGAGGCTTCAAAAATCTTACATTTGCTGAGAGATGTAGATGTTTGCAAGCTCTCTCCAAGCTTCATGATCTGCCATAAATCTGTCCGTAGATAATCAGAGTCAAATCGTAGCATCTCAGAATTTAAGAGTCTGCATTGAATTTTTGAAAATTGTATAAATGAAAATAAAAAATAAATTGAAAATTCCTGGATTATCTGCTTTTACAAAGCGAAATTGCCTTAAGTTCTTGACAAGATTAGAAATAATGATAAATAAAACACTGCGTACGTGTCAAGGTACTTAATGAGTGTCTCGGCTGCTTCACTTAATTTTCCCTGTGCTTTGAAAATTGCCACTTTCCTTTTGTGAAGTTGCTGTAAAAAAAGTCACATAATAAAATAACTTCCTGCCTGGTCATTGGACAATGTGTGTGGTTTTGTAGCCACATATATAATTGAAAGCAAGACGACATCATTAAACTAATGAGAATAATCAAGAATCCACGATACTGGAAATGCTGGATGCCTTGAAGAAGGTTTTAGAAATGAGAAGACTTGCACATCTAAAAAGCATATAGTAACACTTCAACGTGAGGAAGATTCACTTAATGAGTAACGAACCTCTACAGCCAAAAGAAAAAATGGCAATAGATTAAAAAAACAGATTTTGTTTGTGCACACAATGCCAAATATCTCATTGGAATAATTGCTGCAAAATACAGCATAAAGAATTGACTTAGTTGAGTTCAAATTAGCAAAAGTGAAATGAAAAACTTGAAGGTTCAATAATAATTAATTGAACTAATACAATGAACATTCCAGATTGTACTCTTAAAAGTTCAACCATGCCTAAACGCTTAATGAAAATGTTTTCTTCAAAGCCATAAATTCATAACCAACCCTTCAAGGAATCCACCAAATGGAAGCTCAAATCCAAAATTAAACATGCCATATGGTGGATGGAAAATTTTCGGCACATGCTTGCATTAAGGTGATATCGAATGTCCAATGGCTGATTCCCACTTGGAAAGAATGAATTGCATTATAAACTAATAAGATCCTACTTGCCAAACTCTAAAGCAAACCTGGATCGTAGTTAGTAAAAATCCATTCAACGGGTCACAAGTGCTGATGCATTGACCATGAAGATCATCTTTTGTAGTATTAATACATCTACACCCATTTTAACATGCAGATGCTCTTCAGTCCCTCAATTGCTGTCCAAGCCATCATGAAATTTTTTACTAAAAGAATTCAGCAATAGCCTACTTGATCGCTACATCCTACATGAACCGTCAAAAATAGAACAGTAGCTAGATTGTCATCTGGAAACTTCAGAAGATTTGGTGGCAGATGAATAAATGAACTCAGAAAAAAAAAATCCCCCAATACCAAGGACTAGCAAAATTGACCCCTGCAAATTCCAAAAACCTTCTTGTTGAAGTGCACAAAGTGATAGCTCAGAAGTTGAAACAGGATGTAAATCATGAAATACTTAGAAGTTAGCATACAGTAGCTTGACCAGACAAAACAATGAGCAAGTCCAGAATTATACAAAAGCAAAGACCTTATTATTTTCTTGAATAACTCCCATTGAAAGCATTGACAGCTGCTATTATAGAAAAATAACATTCAAAAAAGCCTTCAGTGTGGAGCAAGATAATAAGCAATAAACCGGAAGACTTTCATTCCAAGAAGAACAATTCCAGGCAGGTGGCAACCATTGGCTACAAGAAAAAACTGGTCGATGCAAAGGCAAAAACTACCAAAAAAGGAGATCAAAAATTATATCAAAAGAAAAAAAGTAAATTTGAATGTGGGAGCAGCTGTTCTGTAACCCTAAAGATCTCAAAACATTAACAAGAGACAGACAAGATAGACCAGAAACTATCAAAAAGAAAGCATCATGAAAAGAAAAAATGGTTCCTAACACATTATCATAATATTCAGCACTCTTGTCCAAACTCAAAAGGGACTTTGTGGAGTTTGCAGTTTTTAAAAAGTCGAGGAAATAAGATCATCACAAAATAGGCAGGTCGCAAAGTTTTATATCATCAAGTTCAAAAGTATGGTACAGTGAGATTGAGCCAAGCCTAATGGGCGAAGTTATGGAACCATTAATTATCTCAGGGAAAGGAACCAAGCTAAATTAATTAAAGGAGAAAGAAGTCCGAAAACAGTTCAATTCGTTCACAAGCCTTCAAATGAGGTGAGACGTGGGATATAGCTTTTCTAAACTGTTATATCATACAAAAAGATTCTCAAAGCACGAGATAATCAACAGAATATGAAAAAATGTCTGTCCATATTAAGCTAAAGCAACGAAAGAGAAAAGACTCTAATTGTGTCCAGTTGAAGGAGTGCAGTCTCAGACTAGTCAAGTAATTAAAGATAACGTCAGGAGGCTAAAACAAGGAAGTATGTCACCATTCTATATATTGCAACTTTTGCAATCCATTGTCCCAGTAACTCCAAGAGGCAGTTCAGAACCTTATTGCTATATATCTCATTGAAGCAATAACTATCAGTAAAGACTCTGTACATACATGTCAAATGATGGCACAAAATACACCCGAAAAAATCTTTTTCGGGTTAGGAAGAACACTCTAGTTGAATAAAAAGTCAAATACTTCCATCCATAGATTATATAAAAAACATGTCCATCTCATCTTTACAGCAAAATGTTTAATAAAGTAAATACCGAATCAAAGGGAATTTCTTGTATAACACTGTCATAAATTGCACTAGCTTCTTTCCATTGACCCTTGGCTTCCATCCACATTCCCTCTAGCCGTGCTGGAAAAGCATAAAAAGATTACGTGCATTAAACAATGAGCCTCTCTATTTCAAAAAACAGTATGTAAAAACTAAACAGCAACTGGCAGTAATCACACAAGAGTACATTCTGGCAAATATTAACATAACAGATCTTTTTCTACACAATCACAAAATATGAAAGTTGTGTATTAACTCCAGTTTTGATTCTCTGAAAAGTTGTATTCAGATCCCAGGCATCCTATGGTACCATGATTCATAAAGCATCAATTCTGCATATTGCACATCTGGACCCTAGTTAACCAAATCCTCATGTTAGGCAGTATTGGGGCCCGACTACTCAGTTAAGTCCATCACTCATCATTTCACGTTTTTTTTACAGTTGGGTATCGGACTTATCTTAAAAGCTTTCCTATAGGTAAAGATGAAGTCTACAATGGGGGAATATAGAATATAAGTCTCATCAAGAGCAGTTCGTTGATAACTAAGCTTATGTAGCTTAGAATCAAGAACAGAAGGATTAAGGTTGCTTCCCCTTTTGCAAAAATAATCAATATCCTTTAATGAGCAAATGTTCTATCTGAGTTATCCAATATCAAGTTCCGCTGGTGATTTGCAACATAAATTGTTAGAGGAGCAGTTTCTAGGGCAGGATAATACAGGTTCTCCCTCTTGTGGTGATGCCTACTTCCAGAAGCAAACTTCTGGATGAAGTGTCTATAACAAAATCTGCAGCTCATCTATCAGAGGCCTTCTAGCTATTCCATGCTTGATTCTCCATTTTAAGACAAACACGTCAACGGGTTAACATATTTTCCTGTTTCAATTTTCCAACATTGTATGATGAATCTCAAATGAAACCCCACACTTACAGATCTAAACAGCCTCAATTCTTAGACAACCTACATATTGAGGGCAAATAACAGTACAACATAGAAATAATCACATGCTTGTGTACTACTCAGGTGAATCACAGACATCTCAGTTAATCAGAAAGACTGTCATCAGATGAAATGACACAGACAGGGAGGTCCCCACCCCCAAAAAAAAAACAAGCAGGAGCCAGTGAAGGGAATTTTTGGATTCCCTTCCATGCTTGACCACAGCTTTCAGTCTAGCAACCCCTAAGGGCTAGCAATCAGCTGGACAGCCCACGTTCCTGCCCAAAAATGTTGGAAAACAACCTGTCTATCAGTGATTCAGATCAAAGAAAAAACGCTTAGCCTCCTTCGCTGACCTGACAGATATTTCCACCCGATTTCTTAGCCAAAACGACTAGAAATCAGCCTGTTGTCATGTGCCAAATCCCAAACTAATAGCAATTGCAATGGAAGTAAAGCTAGAAGCAAGAAGAGAACAAGACATTCATGATAGCATATCAATAGAAAGCTAGAAACATGGAGATCACAATGGAATCACATTAGCAATGAAAGAAAGAGTACAATCAATGGAAATGGAGCATTGATTCATGTGGATAGGGCACATGAGACCTAGCAATGGAGATCCCTATCGCTCACATTCACAAGGATTTTCAGTATGTGGCAGGCAGCCTCAGATCGCCTTGGGAAGGGTCATGCTTCCCTTGTCCAGCTTGAGAGATTTTGTTTCAGGAGTTATATTCATGATGCTCCCAGTTAGTGTCGTCCGTCTCTTCAACACTATGGTCACTCCTACAACATTATATGTGATAGAGGCTTGGTGTACACATATTACCTCCTCGGATTGGTCTCGCATATCTCGACTCCAGACCTCCATGCTATCTCGGATGATTAGGGCTATCATTGTTGAGTTTGTTGTTCCTCCTATTTTAGTGGATGCCCTTTTTAGCCTCATTATATATATCCAGAGAGTATTGACTCTCCCTTTTGACATATATTCCTACCTTGCAGTCACATCCTCGAGATTACTCTATGATAGTGGAGTTCATTTCTCATGGTACTCTCAGGCTGCACGCCTCTTGAGCACATTTGGTATTTCAGTTTCTGATCTCCCAACAGGCACTCATGAGTACATTAGACGGTTTATTTATCGGGCTTATATCCAACATACTTGTGAGGGACAATTGAGTGTCAAGCCAAATTTCTATCGGACATATTTTCTGGAGTTTGATGGATCAGGTTTTCCTATGCGTGCACACTACCTTGACTATGGACTCTCACATTGTTTACGGTTTATTCTTGGACAGTTTCAACTTTTAGGTTTCTTCCCACCAGCTTGCTATTGAGACTGGTCGTTACCAGGGTACTCCACATGAGGACAGCTTATGTCAGATGTGTTCCTTGGGAGAGATTAAGTCGGAGGAGCATTTGCTTTTCAGATGTTCGGCCTATTATGAGATCCGGGGGCATTATCATTGCCTTTTCAGAGATGCACCCACTTTACACTCTCTTATCACTTATGTGGATCCTAGGTCTGTCGCCCTTATGATATATGAGATGTCCTTGCTACGGAGAGCCCAGGCTTCAGTGGATAGTGATACACAGCCTCATATTACGGACTTTTTCACTAGTCGCCGTCCCCGAGCAGATTCTGTTTCAGATGATGACATCGACATTGCCTAGCTCACCAAGATCAGAGACAGTGCTTGACCTCAGGTATTACCATAGCCCAAGCACCTACAGTTACCAGGAGAGTTTTCCTTCAGAGGTCCCATACTAGCCAGAGTTAGCGCCCACGGAGACAACATAGACGACATCAGCGTTCATCCTCTACTGCAATATCATCTTCAGGGCCTCGTATCACAGACTTCTATAGTAGTCTCAACTGATATCACATACAGTGCTATCTCTTGGATATACTTCTGTTTGTTGTAGTTATTTTTTTAGTGATAGACATTATGTATTTCAAATTATATTTCTTTAGCTGTTTTTGCAGACTTACTATGCTCCCTGGCTACTACACACTTGAGATGTACTACTCTGTCTTATATGCTTTTTGGCATCAAAAGACATTAATAAATCTCTCTCTCTCTCTCTCTCTCTCTCTCTCTCTCTCTCTCTCTCTCTCTCTCTCTCTCTCTCTCTCTCTCTCTCTCATGCTGAGATACCAGCCATATTAGTGGTTCCTTGTGGGGAGCTTCTTGCTTTCACCAATTCAATTTGTTTCTTGCTTTTTGATCCATTGTGCTCTGGACTGGAGACGGGAAACGTGAAACAGCTTTAGGATTTTTGAGAAGGTGTATCTGCTTGCATTGCAACTGTTGGTGGTATTGAGGCTTGGATACACTCGGCCGACTATCCTCGCAATGCCTGTTGTTGCTACTGAGTATGTGTTGCTGAAGGTGGTCTGGCCGACATACAGCAGTACATTGCCATGGCTCCACGTACGCACGGAGGCTATTTGACATCCTTTATAGGAAATTGTTAGACTGCTTCATGGATTGTCTTGTGCTTCATTGATGCATGTGATTCAATCCCTAACTGAAATGGGTAAGATCTCGCTTGGCACTAAGCTTATGCCAAATCACAAAGCAATTTACACAATGCATTTAGGCGCAAATTGGGATCAATCCATGTGGCATTCAAAACATGAATACATAAGCATGGATGGAAACTCTCTAAAGAGACCAGTATGTTATGTGGAGCATTGGGTGGAATGGTAAGTTGCCACGCGTCAGACTTTTGTTTTTTATATGGTCAGCGCAGCAAGTCAGGAAAATGCCATGGATCATACACAAAAGACAAAATTCATATATTTGGCTCCATGACATATGCTACACCAGAAAAAATGAGTAATAAAAAATCAAGCCTCTATTCAGTGACAATCAGATCAATGTTCTGTGACAAACTCACCTCGTTTAAGAGTCTAGGGATGTTACCAAAATAGATGAAGAAGAATGGCAAGTCCATACTTCAAAATGCTGCTATTCCCAGTCGATTAGAGTTGATCATTACTTACAAGATCCCTCGATAACTAAATGCTCGTTGGTTGTAACTAACTTCTAGGTAACTAATACTTTAGAAAAATAAGTGTTGATTTCTTCCGTCAACCCATGCATCCGGTATACTTTCGATCATCCTTGCAGACCTCTTTAATTTCACTATTAATGGTTTTCTGAACTTTAATAAAGCTTTCTCTTCATGTTCATGTGATTTAACATAAGGGACAATCCAGAAGTACTATGACAAAATGATCACTGTTTCTAGAACTTGAAAAAGAATATGGGGTAAAAGCATAAGGACCTTAATTGTGCTAGTCTTGAGGGGAAAGATAATTATCCAAAGTACTTGATCCTGAACATCCTTGGCAAAAAAAAGAAGTATTGATCTATACAAGCCTTTCTTACTTCATGCATGACAGACAAATTTCTCTAAGTAATCAAGTTTCCAAATATATGGCACAACCCACCAACACGTGCGCTATCAGGAAACTTTATCAATAACGCCTTCACGCATTCCTGTCACGAAAAATTTAATCAGCATCCTTGTGATAGAAGTTAAGTTTTCAAAACTGAAGAACTAGATACAAGCAAAAAGTTGTGACTTGCATGTGTGCACGCTAGAAGTAATTAATGCCACTTAAAGGTTGCTAAGCGCAAGATGCCTATACAATATGGATAATGCTTACCTCTGCAACCCTCAGGTCATCAGAGTCCAGAGCAGCAACGGCAACTTGCTCATAGATTGTCCATACTATCATTACAAACCAGGCAAAAAACACCAAAATGCTTACAAATCAATCCAACTCCCAAATTCCAATCATCTTCAAACACAACTTTCACTTCAATGAGCTCATTAATTTCTGTCACCTTCTTTGCAAAATTTGAGCATAAACGTCACATTGCTTCATATGACCTAAGGACAAGGTGTTGATATATAATGCCTAATTTAGCCCTAGTGGCTAGGCACTTACATAGTTTTGTGTTATACATTTGTCATGGGGGCCATTTGAATTGTACCCCTCTTTGTAGTTAAATAAGTGTAAGTTGGGTGCCAAGTGGCCAAGTGTGCATGCCATGTGGCATAAGACTCAAGTTGGTGATGATGCCTCAAAGTTTCTAAATATACAAGGGAGGATTCATCCTCAAGGAGGCCCACGCCCTCCTGTCTCTCTCTAATCAAGCATTTGGGAGTCCTAACTTAGATTTCTTGCGGTGCTTAAGCTTTCGTTGTAATGTTTAATGCTTCAATAGCTAGTTTCCTTCAAGCTTTCATATGTTGTCTGTTATTGAGGTTAAGATACTTCATAGATAGACATGTATGTTCATCACAAGGTTCTCATTCTTATTAGCTAGTTGCAACCCAACATTTGAAACATCCAAATGTAAACCGTTTGAACTGTGTTTCAAATGTTTAGAAAAATCCTCCAAACGTTTGGAACCTTTTCACCACTTTTAGTGTGCTAAAGTCGAAAACATTTTACTGTTATGTCTAAAAGAAAGGCCATTCGCAGCTATAATTTAATATAAGGTTGTTTGCGAAGCATCTAGTCATTCAAAGCTCAAAGTAACATTATATATATGAGACACACCTCAAATGGAACAACCTAATACTACAAGTATATTTGGATACAAGTTACAAGATAATATGTCATAAGGTTTGCTCACTACTCAATGTATTAGCAAATGTTCCAAAGATGTTATAGGGAACTTTGGAGTCTAGACTCAGTAATCCATAAATTGTCAGTTGTAACTGGTAGTCTCTACTATCTAGTAGCTATATACTAGGAATTGCTAACGATAAACTAAAAGATGTCTCATACAACGAACGTGAGGGAGAAGATTGGGGCCACTCTAGGGATCCATCATCCATTGGTGGGCCATCGGACTACTTTTGGCCCGAAGCCAAAAGAGGGCTCGTGTCCCTCTTTTTGAGGGTCTTGGGACCCTGATTTTCTAGATTTTAATTTTTCAAGACCTGCATTTGGACAAGTTTCAAACATGGGCATTTCCACACACATCCGGTTGCAACTATGCTCTCCAAAAACAATCGTGAACAATTTCTTAACTACTTAGAACACTCCCTCTTTCTTCTCACAGTAATTTTATAAGAAAAGCAACACATCTATGGACTTTATAGAAAAATTGTTGCAAGAAGTGTAGAAATCCACAAAATCTTAAAATCTACCTTCACCTACTTCAAGAAGAAGAAGAAAACATGCACAAAGGAGAAGAGAATATAAGCTTAAGTATAAACCATAATCAATGAATGATAGTACAATGACAATAGATGGCTTAATCCCTCTTAGAGAAGCCTCATAATAGAGAGAATATGTGTCTCATGCTCTTTGCTCGTCTTCATGCGCCAACTTTTCAAAATACTTTCATGGCCCTTCATGCTCACCTTTGAAAGAATGGGTTTCACAATTCTCTCCTCCTCCATCAAACTTGAATTGCCTCTAATTTTTACGAGCTCCCCCCCCCCCTTGATTGAGCCCCAACCCCTGCCCCAACCCCAATGGGTTTGAGCTAATGTTGCCTAAGGTAGGGCTTACCTTTGATGATATCTCCTTCTTTGTTATCCTTTCCCAATGCATAGTATCTAGCAAAAATGGGCATGTACAATAGAAAAAAGGTGTGTTCCACTATGTTTTTGCACAAAATCGTGGACCACGTTCTAGAATGGGCCAAGGCAAATATGACATATAGACGCGTGGGAAAATTTGACAGCTAGTGTACCAAACTTCAATCTAATCTTTTGTTGAGCCAAATCTACTAGAACAACCAATTTCAAGACTTGCAGTTGTGTATAAGCACCTATATTATAAAGAAAAAGAGTAGATAGATCTTCCAACTCCATGAACACTTCTTGGGACGAAGCTATACTTCCACCTAGTTGTTCCCTTGCAAGGTTAATGTTTGACTGATGTCATGAGCAAGCCAGTTGAACTTTTAAACTGTTAGAACAAATTCGCACCTTCATATCAAGTTTCTATGGTCTAATGTCAAGTTTAATGTTAAAATTAGACCCAACCCATGTTGTACACCCATTGGGGCCTTTATTTTATTGTTGATTCACCTTGTAAGTTCATGTGGCCCATTTTAAAAATGACCTTTAGAGTCCATACAAGTTTGACACTTCATATTCACTCCCATGAGGAGTTACATTTGTTGGCTATTCAATTCCATGGGCTGTTGGTGTTTGCTCTCCATTCTTGAGCCTTAACATCCACCATGTCCATCTATTTGTATCTCTCCACATTAAGAGAATAGTGGGGGATTCATTTTTGCAATACAAGCTTTGAGTTTTCTCTCTCAAGTTTAGCTTCCTCTTTCTTGAGGCTTGTTGTTCTATGGCTGTCCACTATTTTCCAAATTTGAAAGTGTTCAATGTTTTTGATTTTTAGCATCTTAGATTCAGCCCAATAGCATGTTAAATCACCTACATTTGGTATCAGAGCAACTAAGATTCAATCTCCTCCAAACTTTGCATTTTTTCAAGATAGGACTCTTGGCATCCTTGAAGGTATCTTTGTTCATATCACATTTTTTGTGCAGATTTCTATCAAAAGCATCACGCAGGGCTCTTAGCTACTTAAAAGGGTAAAGTTTGATCTATAACTTGGAAATTGATGTGCAATTGATGCATTCTTCAGCATTAGTTGAGTGGTTGAAAACTGCAGGCTCGTATCCAGCCGCAGACTCTGCTTCAATATTTGCAAAGCCAAATATGCGGATGTATAGTGTATATGTGGTACAGAGTGAAAACTAGTGCGGTCAAATCCTACTATGAAAACCGGGGTACACTAAAAAGAGAAATGATAATTTGTACCATCTGTGCCGAGCTTGGATTTGGCAGAAGGATTGTTCAGGAGAGCCACGCCATGCTTGAGCACGTTTGCAGATCTGCGAAGCTTGAGCTTCCTTACGAGGCCAAGGTACTCCGTCACGTCTCCATGGCCCGATTCCAATTCTTGCTCCAACCTATCCACCTCCATTTCATCTGCAACTCCCACCATTCTTATTTCCTGCAGCACGAACAAATAAGAGCCAATTTAGACAATCCGAGCGCCATCAAAACCCTTCCCTACCTCAGACCATAACAAAAGCATTCAGATAGCTCTGTTTCTTTATCCTTCTTTCTGTCTAATAATATCAGACCCTAACAAAAGCATTCAAATAGCTCTGTTTCTTTATATGACTTATAATTATTGAAAGCGCTTAAACCTACCGGTCAGTTCAAAAGCAAAATGTAGCAAAAATCACAAAAAGGAAAGCTGGAGAGATCTATGCGCAGCGGTGACAGATCAAACCGATGGCGATCGGCCGCAGCGGCAGCAGCAAGAGGATGGTGGATCAAGCCATGAAGCAGAGACGAAGATGGAAAAGTGAATCGAGAATGATGCTCTTCAGTTTTGGGCCTGCAAGTTGACAAAAGCCTCTGCCCTTCTCTCGCATTGCGGCCGTCCTTGACGGGTGAAAATGCTCTTGCAAATGGACTCCCGAGTGCCATGTCAAATAAGTCTTGGTATCTCAAAGGATACAAATGTTTTCATATTTGATGCCCTAAGGGCTTAGGGCCTCTTTCCACACTCACCCCCTCACCCGTTTAGGACGTCAGCAGGAAACGGGCGAGAGGGCGGTTATCACGGGCGGGTCTTGCAAACCCTCAACCTTCCGGTGTAGCCAGAGCTGCCCCTTCATGATTGAAAGCTTGCAAAACCATGAGGACATCAAGTCACGCAGCAGCAATAGATGTCTAGCAAACTCCTGAGCATCAGACACTCTCGCAAACATGAGTAATGTTGAAGTGATAATGGGCATTGGGGATCTTTTGCTCTGTCATTCTAGTGGGCAACAGCAACAATTTTAGCTCATCTTGTTCCTTCTAGGATGGTGTGCAATAGCATCTACTAAACTTCTTGTTCCTTTGGCATGGTGGTGTCTAGTAGCATCTAACTTGTTCTATTTGACATGTTGGTGGGCTCCACTCTGAAATCTGAATGCACTCTACCTTCTAACAATAGCATCAAATTTAGGGTGACAAGTGAGCCATTGAGCATGCGAGATCTTTTTTACCAAATCTACTATTGTTAGGTTTTAGAATTTGGAAAGTTTGGAGTTTGAATGTTGATGTTTTTGCTTCAAAATGCACGATTTAGGGTTCCAAGTTTTTGTTTAAATATGTAAATGCATTCCTTGCTTGTCACAATCATGCAATATGTTGTTCCTCTTCGTTTACATGTGCTTGCAATCAGAATGTTCCGATTTGCTTCTATGGGTGCTACTGCTTCGTTAGTGAATGTAGTTCTCCGACTCAATTCCAACAATGACGAGCTTGAATGAACCGTCCAAAAGAGGTCAATGATAGTTAATAAGCCTGGGACCAAACGAGGAACAACTACTAGTGGAGAGATTGTCAATTGTTGATGGAAGATGAAGATACAATTCGTGTGGTGGTGGAAAGCAACTGGCAAATAAGGCAAACGAAGGTGTTAATTATTGACCATGGTACGTAAAGCCTCATTCCTTTCATTGGTGGGATCAATTTGGATGTCTAGTTATGGCGGATGTTCCTGAGAGATTCAGGAAAATGTTTAGGCTATCTATCAACCAACACCTTTTTGTATGTATGTGATTTACTAGTCAAAGATTTGCATAGTAGTCCACCTATCGATTTGAGAGATATGTTTGGAAGAAGCTTGGAAGTGCAAAACAAGGTTGCAGTTGCTTTACGAAGATTTGGAACTGGAGATTCTTCATTGTCAGTTGGTGAAATGTTTGGGATGTCTGAGCCAACAATCTCAAGGATTGTATGGAATTTTATGAAGGCACTGACAAAAAGAGGGCATCACTTAACTTGGCCAGAGGGAAATGTCTTGGAACTAGTGAAAGATGTGTTTAGGCGTGTGCATGGTTTGCAATGGGTTTGTGGAGCCATAGATTGCCATATCATATTTGATTTGCCCTAACCAAAGATCCACTGATTGGTTTGACAAAGACAAAAACTATAGCATGGTTGTGCAAGCAATTATGGATTCAAACATGAGATCTCTTGACATTTTTGATGGGTTTCTCATTTCAATGATTGATGCGCGATTTTTAGTAGATCAATGTTTCGAGCACTTGTAGAGTGTGTCCAACAGCTCAATGGCCCAACAACTCAATTACAAATAAAGAAAGCCAAGCAGGCTATAGCATGTCTCCTTGGATGATTATTCCATTCCAAGAACAAGTTTGGCTTCTATATATGATCAACTCAATTACAAACATTCGTCAACTAAAATGGTGGTTGAGCGATCATTTGGTCGGTTGAAGGGTATTTGGAGATACTTTCATAGACTTATTTTGAACCCATGGCTTGCACAGATACCTTGTGTTGTTCTAGCATGTTGTTTATTGCACAACATAATGATAGATAAAAGAGATGATGTGGATGATACAGATTCTCTAGTTGTGGATCCGTTGAGTTCATATCGAAATTTTGAGCCAAGCTTAATCCTCCAGTCAAAAATTTGAACACTTGGGTGGGTTTTATCTAGGGCAAGCGATGTGCAGAAAACCAGTCGTATGAAGTGGCAGACACTAACTTGAAACTAGCAGCAATTGAGCATTGTTTGATGTTAATGAGTTGTGTTGGACATATACTCCAATATCATTTAATGATTAAGTATGGTTTTAGATTCTAGTGAGTTATGATTGACAAATCATAAAGATCTAAATATTATGATGGATGGATCATCAATAGACACTTAATTATTATTAGAGGATTATAAGGAATTGTGATGATTTTTAAGTGTGGCGATTAATTCTTGATTTAATAAATGAGTTAGGAATTCAGATTAATGTTTTGAAAATATGGATCGCTTTACTCTAGTATTTTATTGAAAGCCTATGGATCTCATAGACATTCTCACCAGGTGCGTTGTTTTACTTGTGGAGAATTTAATTAATCTAGTAGATGGTGTTCTGCTACAAATTATGGTTTGCAGATATTTGAGTATAGTTTTTTGATTAGATCTCTCGTTATTATAGGGGACATGCAAATCTATTAAGATTGAATGATTGTTATTTTCTTGCATGCGATGCTAGAAACGAGGGCATTTAACCCAAGAGAGTATCTAGGATCTATATCTTAAAGGATCTCCTACATATTCTAGTTGAATGAATTATTATATTTTAGAATTATTGATTCTAAGGATATTTGTACCTAAAAGTTGTTGGAGTTTAATCTTTCTCCTACTCATCCTTATTGTCCTCCTTTTCACTTATGTAAAACACTCTCTCAAAGCAGTTTGCAAAAATGAACGGTTTTTCGCAATAGTCTGCATTTTTACATGCAAACTTCAGTAGGCGAAAAATACGAAGATTGCGACAAAGTCTTCTATTTCACATTCCTAGCAAATTATGCGCTGCAGAGTTCATGTTTGATGTCATCAGGTCTTCCATCTTGTCCATAGGCCCCCAGCATGTCATCACGGTGGTGACGGACAATGCCACCAACTGCATTCAGATGGGTGTCTTGTTAGAGGCCGAGTTCCCTCACATCGTTCATACCCCCTGTGTAGCGCACGACATAGACCTTCTGATGGGAGACATAGGTGCACTTCCCTAGGTTAGAGCCATCGTCCGTGAGGCTCTCTTCCTGGTGACTTTTTTCACCAGGAAGAGGCGTGTTCTTGCCATGTTCCAGGTGTTCAGCCATTTGGACCTTCGTAAGCCAACTCGCACACGCTTTGCATTCGACTTGGTGGTCATCGACTGTTTGATCAGGTGCATGGCACAACTTCTACAGATGGTTGCCAGTGATATTTGGAGTGCTAGTACATTTCAATGCAGAGAGAATGGGGAGCACTTTTCTTCCACGGTGAGGGGAGACCAGTTCTGGAGGGATGCGCAGACATTGTCAAGACTCCTTCGACCACTCTACATTGTGCTCTGCATGGCTGACAGCGAGGGGTCCACACTTGGACTGGTGTATGAGCTCATGGACCAGATTGGACAATTCCTGTAGTTGCCCATCTTACAGCCAGACAGGTAAGCAGTATAGCAATGTACTTGCGCTTTAACTTTTTTCAGTGATTGCTAGTTTGTTTTTAAGTTATGTTTTTTCGTATTTCGCTTCGATTTCATGCTTGAACCCTAAGCCACATGCCTCTCTCACATGCAGGATGACCGAGCTGAAGTTCATCTAAGAGACGCAGTGGAACTACTTTCACAGGAGTATCCACAACGTTGCACACATTCTACATCCCCTCTTCCTCTCTCCGACACAGATTTTAAACAGGGAGCTCGAGGTGAATTGGCATCTACAGGGTGGGTCCACACGCCACAGGTAGGGGCCACAGGTGCATCACATGGTAGAGGTGGGGCACATGGCACAAGTTATATCGGGAGACATGCAGGGCACAAAGGGGGGCCAGTGGCATACCTACCTATGTCGATATGATGGAGGAGGCTCTTGATAGAGGACATAGTGATTTACATGTCGGTCCCGCAGCTGCTTGGATGTGTGTAGTACAGAGTCATGGGCGTTACTATGACAGCACACCAGAGGAGACACTAGATGAGTTCGATTGTACCGATTGGAAGGCCATGTAGGGTCCACATGGTCTACATGATGAGGCACGAGATGATCCAGATGATGGTGCACATGATGAGTCCCAGAGCCAAGAGCATTTGTATTCGGATGCCCAGCTAGACGACTTGATTGCCACATTGGATTCAGAGGCCCAACAGATGCCGAGTGTCAGGGCACCCCCATCATCTCTTGCCAGCATGCCCTACACAGAGTATTAGCCAGAGCAGCTACAGGAGGAGCCTATAGTTCCTCCGGTTCCTCAAAGGATTTATATGGGCCGCACAGCACCTCCAGTGCCACTGATGCCATTGAGGCTTGCAGCCCCTCCATCGCCATCCACTTCTGCAGCACCAAGTCTTCATGGCAGGCCACCATCTGTGCCCAGGTTTTCTCTTGCAACGCCCACATCCATAGTGGCTCCTCTAGTGGCAGCACCCACTTCACATCCTCCTCCTTTGACAGCACCCACTCCACTGGCTCCTCCTTTGACAGCACTCAACATGTATCAGTATTGGCCACCACAGCGCCCCTTTCAGTACATATCGTCGTTGTACTTGCCTCCTGTAGGGACGGCCCCTCCACAGCTAAATCTATCATTTTCACATAATGTTTTTAAATATATATATATATATATATATATATATATATATATATATATATATATATATATATATATATATATATATATATATATATATATATATATATATAGAGAGAGAGAGAGAGAGAGAGAGTATTCAGGACTATAGCAATTGATTTGTTTCTGTAAGTAGGATTACGTGCTTATCAGTGCAATTGTCCTGTGATCTGATAGTTGTTATTATGACATTGAATATACAGATTCGTTATTGTTCTATCTCATTGCATTCATGTTGAATGTTTATTAACTCTCACTCTCATTCCGATACTATTACACGTATCATAAATGAAGAAATGTATGGCTGTCATTGACGCCTAATTGCTTCACATTTCTTTATATCAAACTATCAGTAAGTAAAAGGGAATTGCACGGTTGTCTCAAACGCCTAAAGCTTTTGGCAATCTCCTTTTATGGTTGTCTATGGCACCTGCACCGATACTCATAATTAACACAATCAAAACTGCTCTATCACTCCTTTCTCTAAGTAATCCAAATCATGTTATCATAGTTTTTTTGTGAACAAGGTATTTGCTTCACTTTGTATATCAAATTAATGGTTTGTCATGTTTTATAAATATACATCTTTATGTTTATATGTGATTTCCACAAATTCCATTGTTACAAGACATAACATACATTTTAAATAAACATAATCTAAACTACATTTGAATCATGTTTTGTGTATATTATGTCCTTTGTTCTTTATAGATTGAATTTTGTATATCAACTAATACTATTTTTTTTTGCAGATAGTCCAAATTGTTATAAGGTATCAAATATTTGTACGTGATGTTTTGGAGCTGTTTTGCTTTGGAGATGTTGTCAAAAGTTGCAGTGTCATATGGGTCATTGATCAGTTTATGTACTTTTCGTACTTACAACAGCTCAATGGACATTTTCTTCCACGAAATAGATGCTTAGTAATAGATGTGGAAGAGTTTATGTATAATATTAGACAACATATGAGTAATGTCTCATTTGTGAGACTTAACAATTTAAGACAGATGTTGGATAGTATGGTGGAGCAAATTTACCTTATGCATGAATAAACTGATGAAATTTTGTAACATTCAGACTCTACGTCCTATTGAAATGCATACCCTTTTGGATTTATCAAGTTTTCATAGATTGACTTTCATAAAATGTTTGCAAATTTTATTTAGAACACTTTATGAATGTGAGGAAGTAAGATAGTGATTGTATATATCAATAGCTAATAAGACATCATAGAACAATTCCAAGCTCTCGACGGACTGTTGCAATTAGTTGAGAGTGCAAGCAAGTCTTGGATTTTTTTCCTTCCATTTTTTATTTTCACTCACCTACACCTATATTTAGCTGGCCTAATTGATCACCTACTAATTTTTTTTAGCTCTTTGCACTTTTTCTCAAATTCCAACAACTTTGCTGCCATTTTCCTAGCTCAAAGGTCTATTGGCTTTTCAGACATCAAACCTACAGGATTACAAGGCAGATCTTCTCTGAGCCTCAGTAAGGGTGGCACCTGTTCAACCCTAAAAAAATTCATACTTCACGCTCTCTGAACTATCCTCACAGAGAAACGTGTGTCCGAACCAGAAACCCTAAATGCAGTTATGGGATTATAGGCCCATCGAGCTAGGAATTGGTCGCATTCAGTGAGAAAAAGTTAGAACCTCGGACGGGAGGTGTCCACAGGTTCGTGGGGTTGACATGAACCCACAACACCATTTGTAGTTCAATTTTGATGTCATTTGTTTGGCAATGACCTTTTTGTTGGGGGGGGATGCCAGTAAATGGACTACTTTTCAACATCCGCGAAAATTGGTCCAATGTCGCTGAACGAATTCCGTTTTTCAAACCGTCTATTCCATCCTGTACTACACGCTAATACAAACCTACAGCACTAAACTGGTGAAACGTCTGTCCGAACCAGAAACCCTAAACGTAGTGCTGAGATTCTAGGCCCGTCGAGCCAGGATTCCCTTTCTGTCGGGGGGAATGCCACTCATCCCCGAGAACTGGTCCAGTGTCAATGAACAGAGTCCATTTTGCAGGAAGTCTTTTTTTTTGGTGTTGCACGCCGAGATGAACCTACAGGACTAAACCGGGCTCCAAACGGTTCAGTACTCATAGCAAAACGTGCGTCCGAACCAAAAACCCTAAACATAGTTCTGGGATTCTAGGCCCATCGAGCTAGAAATTGGTCGGATTCAGTAAAAAATGGTCAAAACTTTGGACGTGAGGTGTCCATAGGTTTGTGGACTCAACGGGAACCCATAGGACTATTTGCAGCTCAATTCCGATGCCATTTGTCTAAAAACGCCCTTTATGTCGGGGGGAATGCCACTAAATGGACTACTTTTCAACATTCTTAAGAATTGGTCCAGTGTCGCCGAACGAAGTCTGTTTTTCAAACCTTTTGTTCCGTCCTATGTTGCACACCGATACAAACCTACAACACTAAATTGGGCTCCAAATGGTTCAATACTCACAGCGAAACATGTGTACGAACCAAAAATCTTAAATGTAGTGTTGCACATGCACTCACGTACATACACACACATACATCAACCACCCATCAACGACCATCGGCTTTCCTCCTAAACCATCGACCGCCATCCAAATCATCAGTCGTCGTCACCTAAATCGTTGGCCACTTGTCAACGATGGGCATACCCATATACCTATATAGTGTAAAACTATTTTAGAGAGAGAATGTGGAGGTGCCGTAAAAAATGTCATGCTTTTGTCGACAAAAATTTCACGCTTTGTCGGCAAAAAATGTCACCCATTTGCAAAAGGAAAAGCTAAATAGGTTTTAAAAAAGGGTAAAAAAAACACAGCCTCCAAAAATATATAAATACTTTTTGTGGGTAAGTGCAGCCAACTAGTATGTGTGTGTGTGTGTGTGTGTGTGTGTGTGTGTGTGTGTGTGTGTGTGTGTGTGTACTAGTAAAATGTCCCCGTGTGGCCGACGTATCTGTGTGTATGTATGTGAGTGCATTTGTTTAATTATGTGTGTATGTAAGTGAGTGCATTTGTTTATGTATGTGTGTGTATTCATAAGAGTGCATATATCTGTGCATGCGTGTGGGCATGTGTGTATATGTATGTATGTATGTGTGTGTGTGTGTGTATGTATGTGTGTCTATGTATGTCATGGAGTGTATTTCTATGTGCCCATATGCATGTATGAATGGATGTAGATAGTGTATATGTGTACGTATGTGAGAGACTGAGACCATGTGCATAGGTGTGTGAGAGCATGTGCATCTACATGCCGAGTTGTTGAAGCTCAAAGGTTGTAGGGGCACTGTTCGTATGTGTGTGTTTTTTGTGTGTATGTACATTTATGTACATATGTAATCTTATGTCTGCATTCATGTGTGTTTGTAAGCATGTGTGTGTATGCATGTATGTGTGTAAGCATGTGTGTATGTATTCATGTATGTGTGTAAGCATAAATCCAACTCAAAAATTGAACTTGAAAAATAAAGTAGCGTAAATTTTATATTAGAAATTTTTAATGCATGGACAACAAATCAAGTGATGAATCACACAACAAAACTTGCGAATACACCAGGTTCTCTAGCATTGCCTCCAAGGCATTAAGTCTGACAATGCTAACATTCATATAAGCACAACTCACATCACTAATCAACATCTTTACATCTAGAAATAACCATTTTTTTGTGGAAAAAAATATCCATGCTTTTGTTGAGGGTATAACAAATCTGTCCACCTCCTAATCAGCCACACAACACTGCAGATGTACACCTCAGTGCCAAAACAAAACACATTCATCAAATCGGAAAAAAATGTTCTATGATTTACCACTATATTCACCATCTGCAACAACACGAACAATGTCACTCAAACTGATGTTCTCAACATACTATCAATTATAACAACAATATAACTGATATATATTCCTCACGAATCATAAGATCCGTCAAAGTACTATAACACTTCCAAATACACAATATTTTGTGTAAACCTCGCCATTCCTTCCTGATCCGTAAATCGACCGTCAATATCTTTGATCAGTACTCGCACACTGTGAAAGATTCAACTAGTTTAATCATATTTGTTACATTTCTATATTTGGAAAATTGAGGCCAACTTTATATTAGACTTATTGACTTTTCAAAGTTAATTAGTCTAAATCTCATTTGAATAAACACTTTTAAAAAGTGTGGAAAAGTTAGAAGTCGAGTTTGAGTAGATTCAAATTTAAATGTTGGGTACATTGAATCTAGACCCAATAATAGTAGGGTTTACATTCTGGAGGGAAATCCAAGTGGCCAAATAGGGTTTGGACCTGTTATAAAAGGATGTAACTCATGGAGAAACAGATATTCTCTCTTCTCTATCTCATTTCATGCTTATACATGGTTCTCTTGGGTTCTACTATCCATTGGTGCACTATACTTGTGATATCTTGCAATTATATGTGTAGAATGATCTATATTTGTTATTTTTAGGTTCACATGTGTGAAATACAATACAGTACTACTGCTATACGGAGAGTAGCTTCTATTTATGTTTTTGATTCATGTTTGATCAAGTTCTATTAGAGTTTGCATTCTATTTTGTGTGTAGATGCTGATTTTTTTACATTGGCAAAATTGGTGGAGTAGCTTGTTTTGTAACCAAAGATCCTTTATGGATTTGGATCATCAATGCTCTGAATTCTTTCACATGGTATCAGAGCTTGTGTTTCAGGTTATGAAGGAGGAAATCATATCCATCAATGATTTGGTGAAGATATCAAGGCTAGAGCATGCTAGAGAGGATTCTACACCAAAATCTAGTTTCTTGCATTTGTAGATTGGATCTTTTGTAGATCAAAACCCTATATAGGTTTATAAACTTGATCAATTTCGATTTTTGAATTCACATGTTTGATCTGGCCGATTTTTTGATCATTGGATTAGCCTAAGTGGTGGCTAATAGATTGCATATCAAATTTTTAGTCTTGAAATATTCAATTTTTTGTGATTTTGTCAAAACTCTAATTTTGAGTGGATATCTAGATAGTGAGATTTATGGACTTCATTTGAGTGTTTTTCGCTCTTAGGAAGTGGCAAGAGTCATTAGATTGAGGATAGATCATAGGTTGATCAAGATTTCATGATTCTATATGTTGATTTGCTTGGTATAAGAGAATTGAGTAGTTTCAAATCTTTGTGATTTCTCTTTGAAAACATTTGTTGTTGTTCAAAGGAGTGCTTTGTGCATTGAAAGAGGTTGAAAGAGAAGATCAGGTCATTGCTACATGGAAACATCAAGTGGAGTCATGTTGGAAGCCAATAATAGGCTTACCTCAAGTAACTGTTCATTGTGGAAAGTGAGGATGGAATCACTTATTGAGAAGAATGATGTTTTGGATATTGCTGTAGGTTTGGAGGAGAGGCCAGCAACACAACAATAACAATTGAGGTATGATAAGAGGGCCAAAAGGGCTCTACACATGATCAAGATGAATGTGACCAATGAGCTTCTTAAGGAAGTTGGTAAGTGTACTTCATCAAGTGAGGCTTGGGAAGCTTTGAAGAAGCTTTACGAGTCCAAGTCTACTTCTGGAGTGTTGACTCTAAGAAGACAAATCTTTTCTTGTTTGCAAAAGAGTGAAGAAAGTCCCAACACTTTTGTTTTGAGAGTGAAAACATTGAATGATGAGTTAGCTTGCATTGATGAGAACATTAACGAAGGAGAGCTTGTTCAAGTGATTCTTAATTGTTGTTGGATGCTCATTCTAACATTGTTCAAAGTTTATCTATTCAAAAGACTTTGCCAAGTTTGATGGATCTTCAAGAGATCTTGATCAATGAAGAATACAAGCTTCAAGCAAGAGGTGGATCTACATCGACACTTCAAGAGGAGGCTATGTTCACAAAAGGCAAATTTAAGGGCAAAAGCAAAAATAAGTGGTCTAAAGGGCAAGATCAAGGGGAGGCTTCCTCAAATAGCAAAAAGAAGGATAGATCAAAGTTCAAGCTATTGTGGCATCAAATGACACTTTGTATGTGAGTGCTACAAGAAGAAGAGAGATCAAGGAGACAAGCAAGGTAATCTTACTCTTAATGATGATGGTTTGGATGTTCACGATGCAAATGATGATGCTTTTGTGATATCTTCGTGTATGCTTGCTAATGATGGAGATCTATATCCATGGTGGATTGATAGTGGAGCAAGCTCACACATGACTTTTCACAAAGAGTACTTCATTTCTTTGTTGGCATATGGAGATGACAAGAGGGTGATCTACACGGCCAATGATGGTGAGTGTGCAATCAAAGGGATTGGCACAATTCCTATTACTCTCTCTACAAATAGGAATGTTCATTTGGAAGATGTCTTGTTTATTCCATCTATTACCAAGAATTTGCTTAGTGTTAGTCAATTGCTAATTAAAGGCCTCAAAGTGGAGTTTGATGGAGATGCTTGTATGATCAAAAGGAAGGATATCCTAGTTGCAGAAGGTAAAAGACAAGGGAAGTTGTTCAAACTAGATGCTTGTGTTATTGCTAACCAAGTTGGATGTGTTGCAAGAGAGCAAATATCTATTCAAAAGGTTTGGCATAAGAGGATGAGACACCTCAATTTTAGGTCATTGGAGGTAATGGCAAGAAAGAAGGTTGTGGTTGGTCTTCCAAGTTCCTTAAGTAGCATCAATGATGTTTGTGAGTCTTGTGCTTTGTCTAAGTCACATAGACTACCTTATACTAGATCTACATCTATATCTACAAATCCTTTTCATTTTCTACATTCAGATATTCATGGAATTACTAAAATTAGCAATAGTGGAGCTAAGATGTACATAACTTTCATTGATGATTTTAGTAGATTTTGTTGGATCTAAATACTAAAGAGCAAAGATGAAGTGTACGATGTCTTTGTTAAGTTCAAGATTGCAAGGGAGAACCAATTTTCCACAAGGATCAAGTGCTTAAGGAGTGACAATGGTGTGAGTACATATCTACCAAGTTCAAGGCCTTTTGTGACGAGCATGGGATCAAGAGGGAGTATACAACACCAAGGACCCCCCAACAAAATGGAGTGGCTGAAAGGAAGAATAGGACTTTATGTGAAAGTGCTAAATCCATGAGGTTAAGTGCTAATCTTGATAAACCATTTTGGGATCAAGCTTTGTTGTGTGCCAATTTCTTGTGCAATAGGTGGCCGAGTGCTATTTTGGATGGAAGGACACCTTTTGAGATTCTATTCGAGAGGAGGCCGAGTGTCAACTTTCTAAGAACTTTTGGATGCACATGCTATGTCGACATCACTCTTGATGATAGGACCAAGGAGGATCCATCTTCAAGGAAATGTATTTTTGTTGGATATAATGAGGTGAGTAAAGCCTACAAGGTTTACATTCCTACTATTAACAAGGTGATTGTTGGTATAGATGTCATTTTTTATGAGGGGGACATTCCAAAAGTGTCTTCAAGTACTGTTGACGATGATGTGGATGGATCTAACATTTTTTGTGTTGATGTAAAGGATCCTACTTTAGATGGTGATGATGATGGACCTTCATCAAGTCAAAAGCCAAGGAAAACATCAAGGGAAAGACAAGTACCTTCAAGGCTCACATATGATGAAAAGGGTAAGCAAGTAGTTTCTAGAAATTACGTTGCTTTCCTAACCTCTTTTGATGAACCTACAAGTGTAGATGAAGCAAAGGAAAGAAGAGGAGTGGATCCAAGCAATGGATCTTGAGTATCAAGCTCTTATGAAGAATGGACATGGAGATTGGTGGAGTTATCTAATGACAAGAAAACTATTGGATGCAAATGGATTTTCAAGGTGAAGACAACCAAGATGGATCTATCAACAAGTACAAGGCAAGATTGGTGGCAAAAGGATATGCTCAAGAACAAGGGATTGACTATGATGAGACCTTTGCACCCATGGCAAAGATGGTAAGCATTCGAGTCATCATCTCACTTGCTATACTTTATGGATGGGATCTATGGCAAATGGACATTACAAATGCATTCTTGAATGGTGATCTTGAGGAGGAAGTGTACATGGAGCAACTCGAGAGCTACGTTTCATCAACAAAGCCAAATCATGTGTGTCTACTACAAAAGAGTTTGTGTGGCCTTAAGCAAGCACCAAGGAGTTGGTATGCTAAGCTTAACACTTTTTTTTCTCTCTCAAGGCTTTGTTACGAGTGAGTATGATCATTCACTTTATTATAGGTTTTTTGGAAATGATGTTAGCATCTTGCTAATCTATGTGGATGATATCATCTTGAGTGGTGGAGACAATCAAGATGTGGAGGATATCAAGAGTGCTCTTAAGAAGAAGTTTGAGGTGCATGATCTTGGTAACTTGCATTACATTTTGGGAATAGAAGTCATTAGATCTTCCCAATCTACTTTCATTTTTCAAGAGAAGTATGCTAATTTTATTCTAGAAAGATTTCATATGGTAGATGCAAAAGCTAGAGATACACCTATGGAGTATCATGTAAAGCTAATTATAAGAGGTGGTGAAAGATCCTTCAAGGACATTATTCTCTATAGAAAGCTAGTTGGTTCACTCATCTATCTAACCATTACTAGACCTGATCTAAGCTATTGTGTTGGAAGATTGAGTCAATTCATGCAAGATCCTAGTGAGGAGCATTGGAAGCTAGGAAAACGAGTTTTGAGGTACATCATTGGAACTCAAGATTTTGGCATATTGTATGAGGGATCATGATCTAATCTTTTTGGATTTTCATATTCGGACTATGTTATTGATATAGTGGATAGGAAATCCATTAGTTCTCATTGTATCTTCATAGGTGATGGAGCTATATCATCGATGTCGAAGAAACAAGCCACTATCTCATTGTCATCTCGTGAGGCCGAGTACAAAGCTCTTACACATTGCACAAAGGAGATGGTATGGATCAAGAGGATGATCAAGGATCTTCACTTGATGTATTTTTCAGAGATCCCAATCATCTTTTGTGACAATCAATCAGCCCAAAGGTTGGCAATCAATCCTATCTTTCATGCTAGGAGCAAGCATATTGAGGTGCACAATATCATTTTGTGAGGGAGCAAGTCATCGCAAAGGAGGTGGAGCTTCAACATGTGTCCTCTAGGGAATGTGTAGCTATTATCTTCACCAAAGCATTGGGAAAGGACTTGTTCATGAAGCATAGGACATCACTTGGAGTGTTATCAAAATCTATGCTAAAACTAGTTGAAGAGGGAGTGTGAAAGATCCAACTAGTTTAATCATATTTGTTACATTTTTATATTTGGCAAATTGAGCCTATCTCATTTCATGCTTATACATGGTTCTCTTGGGTTCTACTATCCATTGGTGCACTATACTTGTGATATCTTGCAATTCTATGTGTATAATGATCTATATTTGTTATTTTCATGTTCACACATGTGAAATATAGTAGGGTACTATTTTTGTACAGACAGTAAGTAGCTTCTATTTATGTTTTTGATTCATTTGATCAAGTTCTATTAGAGTTTGCATTCTATTTTGTGTGTAGATGATGATTTTCTACATTGGCAAGATTGGTGGAGTAGCTTGTTTTGTAACCAAAGATCCTATATGGGTTTGGATCATCAATAATCTGAATTATTTCACACACACTTATTGCATTTCATACTCTCGATAGTGCCACATACAGTTGACCATGACCAAATACGGGACATGGCAAATACAATCCAATAGAGTCCATAGTCTGTCCTTGTGCCTTGTTTATTGTCATGACGAAAGCCGCTCTGATAAAAAATTGTACTCTGCAATTCAAACGACAAATCTGAATCGGCACTAAAGGGATCCATGGAATGAGAACTCTATTCCCTATATTCTTCCCAGTCACTATCTCCGCCTCTATGACATGGAATATTCCATTCTACAACAACATGACACTATAGAGAAATGTCTTACTCGTACCATCTACAAAGAACACTTCACCCACTCTTCGTATCACATGTTGTTGTCCGATTCCAGGAATGACATGGAATATCAAACTCAAACGCTACATGAATGTGGTAGAGAGTCGGAAGTATTAGGATCAGACAACCAGTTGGCATTTTGCACATATAAGTCCAACATTGGGCCTTTAGGCTAGAAAGTGCCATATGCACTAATATTTAAATAAAATATTTTAAACTTAGCTTTTGCAAGTTCCTAAGTTAGGAAACACAACTTGTACCCAAGTAACACAAAGCGATTTGGATGGTCAAGATTGTGATCTTGATGGAACTTCAGTAGCCAATGGGCAATGAGGAGGTTCCACTCTCACTCTTATAAAAAGAAATCATTTTTTTTGTATTTGCATCATTCGAAGGTTAGTATAACTCTGTCCATTTCCTCTCTCTCTCTCTCTCTCTCTCTCTCTCTCTCTCTCTCTCTCTCTCTCTCTCTCTCTCTCTCTCTCTCTCTCTCTCTCTCTCTCTCTCTCTCTCTCTCTCTCTCTCTCTCTCTCTCTCTCTCTCTCTCTCTCTCTCTCATGGATCCTTCTTCGTTTATATTCACCTTGTCTTGCTATCAAGCATAGGGACTAATGCTTACGTACAGTCTCTTTAAAGACACAAGGTTTCTGACTTACCCAAGTTTCTACACCTAAAAAAAAGTTTTCTCTAAGAAGTCAAGAAACAATTTTTTTTTAGAAGACTCTACAAAGATTTTTAAACCTTAACTATAATGGAGGGAAAGTTGATTTCCCACCTTTTTTTTTGAACACATATCACCTTTCGAGAAACTTCAATATGTGACTCTACATAAACTTGCAGCTCTCGACACTTTCTCCTCACAATACAGTGAAGAGCTTCTCTGATTTCTCACTTACGTAAAATGTGCCCTATCCGTTGGATTATTTCACGAAGATTTGTTTGGTATGCTCTCTTTCTCTCAACTCTTTGAAACAGCTGCTCTCCTCTTGCTTAATCATAGCTTCATAAGGGATGCTTTCTTTAATATATAGTAACTAATCTTCGAATGATGCTTTTCCTACATAAGTTTTGTGGTTTACAATGGTTGCTGTCCAGCGATGAACTTAATATGAGTTTGCTTGGTTAGAACTGAAGCACATCCTGCCCAGAAGGCAGCGATGGAGGCTTTCCATAATTGTAAAAATCTTACTATGATCTTCATTGATAGCATTGATTGATAAGCCACGAGTTGAAAACTTATATATGTCTGATTTTAGGTGTTGGAATAGCCCGATCCACAGCGGATTTGTGGTCGTCTATCTCTCTTTTTTCGATAACTTTTTGAGTATGTTATGTAGGGAGTCCAGCAATGGACTACTTGCATTCACTCTCTCTTTTGAGAGTAAGTTTTTGCTAAAGATATGTAGGAAGTCCAGCGATGGACTACATGCATTCACTCTCTCTTTTGAGAGTAAGTTTTTGCTAAAGATATGTAGGAAGTCTAGCGATGGACAACAGGCATTTATACTCTCTTTTGAGAGAATTTTTTCATGTAATAAGTGTGGGGAGGTTTTTTTTTAAAATAAATATAATAACCCCTGTTACGATCCTTCAAAATGTTTTTTTTTTCTACAAAAATAGTTGACTTTAGTTAAAAATACTATTACTGAGTAGCTTTTAATGAAACCTTGGTCAGTAAAACTTCACGGTAAGGGCTCCAATTAAGACGATCTTAGATAGCATGGAAATGCCTAAGACCCGCTGTCTTTATGAAAGAGTTAGAATGGCACGGATCTGCCCTAATACCTAGTAAAGACATTGGAAATCACTTACTAAGTAATCCAATCTGTCTATCAAAACAGTGTTCACTTACCATGGTCGTTCTGTGATTCCTATATAACGATCATGGTACCACCTTACCCTACCATGTCAAGTGTCACTTTAGTCCCCTGGTGAGATACAACTGAAAAGCATGGATATGCTCATGAGTATGGATAGTAGTGCATGACATACCTTACTCTATAAGGGTCACTTGAGTTAGTATAGCATGGATTTGCTCTGATACCAGCACATGTGTTCACACCAAGTCTTTTGGCTAAGTAAAACTCTAAACGGTTAAAACTTTTCATACTCTTCTAGGCATAAAATGAACTGATATGGACCAATTGCCCGTAAGCTTATCAGTATGGTACTCGCTTTGATACGGTGATACAACGGCTTGGCCTATCGCTAAAACATCATGTGTTTGGGAATATTGGACTAGATTTTGAAATGCTATTCAAAGCTGTTAAGTAGTATAACTTCTTTTGGACATGAATAACAACTGTCGCTCAGTTATGACACATGTCTTCCTCACTAAACTAACTTGAGCGGTTTTGTTTTGTGGGATGGTGGCAGGGTTACGAATAGAGCCACAACTGATCTAGAGCTAAGCTATGAAAGCATCACATAAGCAAGACTTAAGCTATGAAAGCAGCACATAAGCAAGACTTCACCCTAGAAAGTAGGAAAGAGAGATATTAAGGAGACTAAAGAAAGAGATCAATATCATCAGCTGAATAACAAATGACACAATTTTTCTACTTATAGCCAAGAGGAAGCCCTAAAAGGAAGCTTCCGGTGGCTAGGGCCCAACTGGGAGGGAAAATAGTGCGCCCTCCAAGAAGGCCCCCACTCTCCAGTAATATGTCCAAATGGCCTAATAATGAATAATAAGGCTAAAGGCCAACCATATAGTCTAAGGGCCCAAGGCCTGCTTATGCATAAAGTAAAGTAAATGTAAATGGACACGATGAATGTAATGAGTCGAGTCCATAACTCTCCCCGACACAAAAAAAAGACCCAACTACCTAAAAGAAACTCGATCAAACAACAGCAAGCCCTGGTGCATCAACAACTAGAGAAGCATCTGATGTAGAGGAATCAACAAGTGCAGGAGGCGCACGATCCTGATCAGCAAGTGATGGTGTATGATAAAAGACATTAATAGGCTCCCATGTGGCCTCCTCAACAAGACGACCATCGAACTGGACCAAAAACTGAATCTGCCGGTAGCATCGACTATGGTGAAGGTGAACCTGGTGAATGGCAGCTGGTAAGAAAGGGAACAACTCAGGATCAACATCATGGCGACGAAGGAAACATTTCAGCCGCGTCATCTGAAACCAAGCAATATGGAACAGCCAGGAATGCCAAGGAACCAGAAGAAGATCAAGCAGCAACCAGGAATGGCAAGGTATCCGTAATGCCCAAGATAGTAGAGGATCGGCCCAAAAGATAGGGACATCATACCAAGGTATCCAAAAAGCCCGAGAAGGTAGAACTGCATCAGCAACGGGAAGCCAATAAGGAAACTGGAAAAGAGATGGACACTCATCGCGAATAGCCGCATCATACACGTTTAGCTCTAGATCAGCTATGGCTCTATTCATAACTTGGTATCAGAGCACTTTTCTGTGCACTACTTTTTCAGATTTAGCAGAGGTTGTCGAGTGCCCTACTACCTCGTCACTTTTGTCGATTTTCTCCACCCTAGTAATGATGGGCCCACATAGTCTCTTCAGCTCTAGTGGACCCACTTAGAATCTTAGACAATAAACATTTTTTGAGTGCTTTTCTACCAAAAAAGGTAGTGTCCTTGACAGTCCATGTTGTACCACCAAACCATGCTTTTAGCCAAATGTAAGTAATGACTTATTGAAAGAGATCTCATCTTGTAACTTGTCCAAAGAGGCATGGGATTCACTAAAATCTATCTATGAATCCAAAAATACTTCAAGAATACTCATGCTAAGAAATCAAATACTTCAAAGCATGAAAGGAAGTAATGAGAGTGCCCAAGATTATGTTCTTAGGATCAAATCTTTGAATCAAGAGCTATCTTCCATAAGTCACAAGATTCAAGACAATGAATTAGTTCAAATCATCTTGAATGGATTAGGAAATGAGTCAAGATCTACTTCCTGCTATAGAAAAGCTTCATAGTGTGCTAGTTTCTCAGGAAAGTAGGATGTTTCATATCAAGAATAGGATTTTGACATTTACGTGAAGGTTAGTCAAGTTGAATACTAATGTGATGGTTGTTGAAAATTGTCACTTCTCACTTGACATTGGTTCATGTAAATATTGATCAAACATTAGAATATGTTGATGATATGATTTCACACGTGTGGAGCCTGTTCCCATGTGTGAAAGGATGTACTTTTCATGTTTGTATATATCCAAATTGATTTTGTATCATTCTAGTTAGTGTGAACATGAAATGACTAGTTTTTAGTCAAGTTGACTAGTCACCTACAAATTAGCTTTTCCTTGCATGTGCATGAGTAAATGCTCCCACATGGCAAGTGGATGTTCACACATGTGTATAGAGTACTAGAAGATAAGAGTTGACCATTTTCCTTAGATCCTATTTTGTAGGGAATATTCCTATATTCTAGGAGACTAGCTTTTTGGATTTTAGTCATATTCTAGAAGGTCAACTATTGGATAAGGATAAAGGATGGATAAAATGGATAGATCTGAGTGATGTGGCACTCTTCACACGTGTGAAGGCCTGCTGGACTATACCAGACTCATGGATGTACTTGATCCATAAAAGGATCATCATTTTGCTAAGAATATTGATGAGACTTTTGCACTCTACACTTTTGTGAGATTTCTAGTCATTTGTCTTGTGATTTTTATGCATGATTGCTATCTAGTATCATTGTATTTGTTGTTTCGGGTGCAGGCCGTACAGTGGACAGTACTCCACACGTGTGAAGCCGCTCTCACTAAAAAATGATGTGTTGATCCATTGCTCTTGCTTAAATCCAAGTGTAGTGAATCTAGATCAAGATCTAATGTGTAGAACTTGATAGATTCATTGATTAAGCAACCAATAACTCTCTATGATTGTAAAGTACAATCATTATTGTCCTAAAAACTGTAAAATTTATCAATGGTTGGAAGTGTGAACATGGCAAGGGAGGAGCTCACTCAAGTGGAATTGTGGCACAAGAGGTTAGGCCATCCTAACTTCAAAGCTATGGAGACCATGGTGAACAAGGAGCTAGTAATTGACTTCCCAAAGCCATATCCAAGCGTGGCAAGCTTTGTGAAGCTTGTGGACTCTCCAAGTCTCATAAGCAACCTTTCAAGAGATATTTGACAAGATCTAACTCTCCTCTTGATCTTATTCACTCGGATGCTCACTCTTTTTCACATGAATCTAACGTTGGAGCTCTTATGTATGTCACTTTTATTGATGATAAATCAAGATACTCTTGGATTTACCTCTTGTCTAAGAAAAGTGAAGTGTTTGAATCCTTTGTGAAGTTCAAAACTCTTGTAGAAAAGCAACTTAATGTTAGCTTGAAAGTATTAAGATGTGATAATGGAGGGGAGTACTAATGGGACAAGGGAGATAGAAGAACACGCACGGAGAAGAGAGCATGAATATTGCAGAATAGCTCTCCCGTTCTAATCAGCTACTAAATGCAAAAACAGTCTAATAGACAGCCTATGCTATATGTAATCACAGCTTTAAGTGTTTTCATTTCCCACAGGATCTTAAAAATTAATTCATACTCTGAAATAAGAGCATAGTCCACCGAAGAGATTATAGAGGGTCTGTGTGTGGGGCTACCGAAATAGTTCTGAAATAAATGGAAGAGCAATATGATAACACGAGTTCCTCAGCTGATCAGAAACTGAGGAGTCGTAGACATCCGTGTTCTGATCAGAGTGAGTAAACAAGCGCGATCAAACAGCAATGAAAGTGCATTCAATCACAACAAGCATTCATCTACGTTGTACACAGATAAAAGAAAGTTGCTGTTATATTACATTGCAGCACAATACAAAATAACAATTACAACAAAAAATGACGACATAATTGGGAGGCTCAAATAATGTGTCTCATAGACAGAGCGACCCGTAATCTGTGATACCAATCTGATGGGGCAAGGGAGGTAGAAGAACGCGAACGGACAAGAGAGCAAAAATATTGCGGAATAGCTCTCCCATTCTAATCAACTGCCAAATGCAAAAACAATCTAATAGACAACTTATGCTAAATGTAATCACAGCTTTAAGTGTTCTAATTTCCCAACATGATCTTAAAAATTACTTCATACTTTGAAATAAGAGTACAATCCACCAAAGAGATTAGATATGGTTTGTGTGTGGGGCTGCTGAAATCATATTCAATGTGAAGAATAGTTCTGAAATAAATGGAAGAGTAGTATGATAACGCGAGTTCCTCAGGCGTCAAAGACAGCCATCGTCTGATCAGAAACTGAGTCGTAGACATCCGTGTTCTGATCAGAGTGAGTAAACAAGCACGATCAAACAGTAATGAAAGTGCATTCAATCACAACAAGCATTCATCTACGTTGTACACAGATAAAAGCAAGCTACTGCTATATTACACTGAAGCACAATACAAAATAACAATTACAACAAAAAATGACGGCGTAATTGGGAGGCTCAAATAATGTGCCTCATCATGGACGGAGCGACCCGTAATATGTGCTTGGATGATCTATTTATAGACTTCATCTGTGTATTAATTACATTGAATGCTTGTCACCTAATTAGGAAAGCCGTTGTACTTGAAAGTATATGGCTTTTGTCAAATGTACACAATATATACGGTCAATAATTTAGCATCGTTGACGTGGACGAGGACGTCACTGGAATGTTCCTCATTTATTTTAGACGACCTTCGAGATTTTCTCTCTCTTCAAATTTTTTGCAAGAAGTCGAAGGTGCCCCTAAAAAGACGGTGATGACCCTCGGGAATTTTCTCTCTCTTCACATTTTTCGCAAAGAGGCGAAGGTGTGTTAAAAACAGCTAAGCTTTTGAACTATGAAAGTGTCACATTTTAGGAAAATGCGAAAAAGCCGAAGCTGTTGAAAACATAGTGTATTTGTGCAGACTGTTGAAAAAGTAACGTATTTCTGTAGACTCGTTCTAAATGCAAGTTTTGTGGAAGTCCTTGAAGATGGCCAAGTCTTCAATGACTTCAAGTTATTAAACTTGACATTTGAACTTTGAAACTATGACAAGATTGGTTACCCTTTCTTGGAGATCAGCCGGAAGCCCGTTGTAGACGTTCTTCAGAGAAAACTTTTTCCCGAATGAAATGATACTGGATTTCTATGTGCTCGGATTTTCCATAAAATCTGGGATTTAGTGACAATGAAATACAACTCAAGTTGTCACACAGAATGGTGATAGCATTGAACTGAGTGTGATGTAAGTTGTGAAGTAATAACATGATCCATACAGCTTCTTTTGATGCATGGCATGCTGCGATGTACTCTGCCTCTGTCGAAGAAAGCGCAACTGATTTCTGCTTCCTTGAGTTCCACGAAATCGGTCCCCCTGCCAGATAGAAACAGAACCCGTAGGTAGATTTTCTGATAGAGACTGTTCCTCCCCAATCTAAGTTGGAGTAGCCTCGTAGGATGAGTGGGTCGATAGTATTTTCATCATAACATAAAATGTGGTCTAAACTTCCCTGAATATATCTCATCACTCTCTTTAATTCTTTCCAATGAGATATCCTAGGATTATACATGAATTGACTTAGCGTGCTAATAGTGTATGCTAAATCTGATCTAGTACATGGCATTGCATACATTAGAGATCCGATTAGTGAATGATAAGGGTACTTCGCTAAGTTGAGTACTTCACTATCAGTCTTAGCACAAGAAGGTTTAGTCAATACTATACTTGGATCCATTGGGATATCAATTGGTTTGCAATCAAACATATGAAACTTTTCTAAAACGCCTTTTAGATATGCCTGCTGGCTAAGATAGATCTTCTTCTGAAGTCTATATTTAGTAATGTGAAGTCCTGACAAAGAATAAACAGTTCCTAAATCAGTCATGTCAAATTCCTTGGACAGATCACTCTTAGTAGTGTGCAAAAGAGAAGTGTCGTTAGACAAAATAAATGCATCATCTACGTAAAGAGCTATGTGAACTGAATTGGTGCCTATATGCTTTGAATAAACATTACATTTAGCTGAATTGTTTGCAAATCCTAATTGAATGAGATAAGAGTTGATTCTATCGACCCATGCTCTTGCGGCCTGTTTCAGACCGTAGATTGCTTTGTGCAGCTTGCACAATTTGTGCGCTTGGCCTTTGACTTCGAATCCTTCTGGTTGGAAGGTATACAACTCCTCTTCGACATTGTCGTTGAGAAATGTTGTCTTGACATCCATTTGGTGTATTTCGAGGTCTTTTGCGGCTCCTAACGCAATCAGAGTCCTGATTGACTGCATCTTGATGACAGGATTGAAATTTTCTTGATAATCCACCCCTTGCACTTGAGTGAATCCTTTAGCCACCAGCCGTGCTTTCCATTTTGCAATAAAACCATCAGAGTTGATCTTCTTCTTGAAGATTCACTTGTTGTCGATAACTCTCTTGTGAAAAGCTTCTTGCGCGATCCACCATGCTCACCTTGAGTGTGAGGCTTCTGTTGTTGCTGCTGCACTTGATTTCTGCCCTTGGAATAGTCTTTCTTCTTGGTGTATAGAGCCATGGATTGTTTTTGATGGACAGGCTGCTAGTCTTTCTCCGTATTTCTTCTTGAAGAAGATGACCGATCACCTTTTGAAGAGTGAGGTCGGGTTGTGTGGAGATCATCACCACAAAGTGCTCATAAGACTTTGGAAGAGAGGAAAGCAAGGTCATAACGACATCATCATCTTGAATAGAACATCCTACAGCTGATAACTGATCTAACAGGGACTTGAAGCTGTTGATGTGAGAAATGATGGCAGTAGAATCAGACATGCTAAGAGTAAAGAACTTCCTTCTAAGATGTAATCTCGTGGTCACATCGTGAGTCTCATAAAGACTTGATAACAAGTCCAGTGCTTCCTTAGAGGTTTTGCACGTGGTAACGTGAGATTTTTGGGAGTCATCCAGATTGAGTGTGATACATGCTAAGGCCTTCTGATCTTTGATCCTCCAAGCCTTTGCTTGATCACCATCTTCTGGTTTTAGGTATGCACCTTCTACTACATCCCAAAGATCTCTATCTATCAACATCATTCTAAGTTTTATCTTTCAGATGTAGAAGTTAGAACCATTGAACTTGTCAATGACTCTACCTTCACTGAGTGATGAAGATGGAGAGCTACCTAAATGAGACATGATAACAATATACAAATAGAACAAACTTAATCTCTTGGTTTATCTGAACTATGCTCTGACACCAATCTGATGAGGTAAGGAAGATAGAAGAACGCGAACGGAGAAGTGAGTAGTAATATTGCGGAACAACTCTCCCGTTCTAATCATCCGCTAAATGCAAAAACAGTCTAATAGATAGCTTATGCTAAATGTAATCACAGCTTTAAGTGTTCTAATTGCCTAACAGGATCTTAAAAATTAATTCATACTCTGAAATAAGAGTACAATCCACCAAAGAGATTAGAGATGGTTTGTGTGTGGGGCTGCTGAAATTAGATTCAATGTGAAGAATAGTTCTGAAATAAATGGAAGAGTAATATGATTTATAGAGATCATTGGCTTCAAGCAAGAATCCACCCATAGATGCCATGATGAATTATTTAGCTCTTGAAATTCACAAAGATTTCACTTTTTGGAATGATTCAAGGTAAGACTTCTAGCACTCTCAATAGTCTCATCCCAATCAATCTAGCACAAATCTTGGATTATGGTACAATGAAATCAAATCACAAATCTAGCAAATCACTCCCTAGATCTTTGGTTTTTGGCAATCGAACCTCTAGTTCTTCTGACCACAATGACCTTTCAAGATATGAAAAAACACTTTTTGGGACCTAATTCAAGCTCTCAATCCTTCACATTAATGATCCAATCCAAGATATTATCATTGAATAAAAAACTATGGAGCTAAACCTTGATAATGGATCAATAATTATTCAAAATGGATGTGTGTGCAAATTATGGAATCAAATCGAACTTAGGAACTTGAAATACAGGTATAGCATGGTCCCACGTGTGTGAACTATACACCTACAACTCTCAATAAAATTTGAGCCAAAAGTATTGAAGTACCACTCACTTCTAGCTTGCCCTTTCAAAACTAGATCAAAGACTCATAACTTACTAATTGTGGATGTGACTTTCGATCAAACATTGTACTTGGCTCTAATACCATGTTAGTTTTACTAATTTTAGTATCATAAATAGATCTTCAATCGATCCACAAGAGGCGTTGGATCTATTGATCTTTCACAATGCTATTGATTAGATCTTGATCCAAATCAAAAACAAGCACTTAACTAGCAAGAACAATAATGAAATGATCAATTATGTGGATGGGTGCCCTCACATGTGTGAAAACCTGTCACAGTACGAATAATGGATAGAAAGTAAAGTACTTTACCTATTGATAGCATTCAATGCATAAAATTGCAACACAAATGGTGAAAAGAACATGGCTTTCCTTCAAAATCAAGATCACTCACCAAACTTGTTATTTACAAAGATGATTCATATATAGATCAAGTACATTTTGACATGATATGCTGACTCAGCAGGCCTAGCACGTGTGGGAATGCCACATCATCTCTAGATCCACTTGATATGTACACACGTGGGAACATCCTCTCACACATGGAAAATCATCAATATCCACAAGGGCATGTTTGATCAGCTAGTAAAACATTGCCAAATGGCAATTTTCAATTTGATCAGCTTTTCACTAGTACACGCATATGTAAATCAAGATTTTTTCTATCTAATCATATTTAATGCATCTATGCCTACCATCCACACATGGGAACAGACTCCACACGTGTGGGATCAAGTTATGTACATAACATCATGAAATCAAAGCTAGAATTTTGACAATTTTAACAGTATTGTCTTCAACAAGTATTGAGTTGTGCAATAATTAGAAATAAGGAATTACAGGGCATTTTGAGTATTCATTTTTATGACGGTCAATGGTTGGTTTCATGGACTATTATTTATGTTGTCACGCAACTTCCAATTTCTACAAAGTTACTTTTGCGACATCGTACTTTAAATAATCTATCAAATATTGGTGGCTATTCAACACAAAATGAGTCATTGTGTTTGCAGAGTCAAAACAACTAGCAACAATACAACAATATAGTATAGAACAATGGCGTCGAGTGAGTTTAAGTGAGGAGCAAGTTGGGACAAATGATTTAAGTGACTCAAGTCCAATTGTGTAATTAACAAAAGATGAGATGAGAAAGCTGGCTTAACAAATGGATGAACCAACTACGTCAGCAACTCTCGCTCTCCTATTGAATCCACAAGAAACAACCATTGTACATTCATTCAATGCTACAGAGTATTCATAGGACTTGCAACCCCAATGCAATTTCCAACTTGAAGTAAATAAAGAAATTCCAAGAGAGCTTGGATCGTCAATGCAAGGACACCAAGAATCAAATGAGAATAATATCGAGGGTAATATGATTGTCTCAAGTATTGCATGTCTTCAATATTCTTCATCGGTACTTTCTTTCTTTTCCTTTTCATCATAGCCTTTTTGATACCTTGTATATCAACAACATATCTTAAGCTTTCAGAAAGATTTGTTGATCTAAAGGCTAATGTGAAACAAGTGCACATTAAAATAAAGATGTTGATTTCCATGTCCATCTATTTTGTATCACCATTTACGTAGTCAAAATCTGTGACTCTCCAACATGTATTTGTGAGTATTTCAAGTTCATTTTGGCAAAAGAGAGTTTACTCCATGCAAACATTTGTATTTGGGATTGGACATTGACAACAACATGTGCATCCACAAGCAACTACATCTTTCAATCATTGAGTTCTTCCATATTTTGACTAAAATATGAATGTGCCTTAGGTGTATGGATTCCTTTGCATGTACTTTTGTTTGTTGATGGTACAAGCCATTGTCAAGACTTCACAACATACAAAAATGTATCAATTTTCTAGATTAGTCGCTTGGGATTTCATGTCTATCTATATCATGCCACATTGATAAACGTTGTATTGCACTTGATATAACATTGTCTGCAATCTTATCCTAAGTGTTTTGTATATTTGTAACACACACTGTGTTGCTTCTTGTGAGTCCAAAACTCTCAAAATGCCAAGTGTCACGTGCCAAACCCAATCAAATAGCCATAATAATCAAATCAAAGCCACAATCAACAGAAGAACAAGATATTCATGTTGATGTAGCCATAAAAACACAAATCACAGATGTAGCTCCATGGAATCATCATTACAATAAGGGGATGGAAGCAGATCAATACAAAATGGCGATAAAATTCATGTGCATTGGGCACACGAGACTTAGCAAGCTCTATTCCCAAGGCTCGCATTCACAAATAGGAAGCTGAGCTCTCTCATTTGCAAATAAGCCAAAAGATTCCTCAAAATGATGTCTCTTGCTTAGACAAGCCCCTAACTTAACTACACAAACTATCTTGAAGGATATTTAGCCCTTGTTAAGTCTTATTAATTGTACTTTGGGCCCTTGTTGGGCTATTATCCTTATTAAAATACTTTAGAGGACCTAAAGAGAAAACCACCTTGGGCCTAACAAAGCTTACACTATATACTATAATGCGTTGATAAGCACTAATGTACTAAAAGTACATGACACTCCCCGTACTTACGCATTTTGTCCTAAAAAATGAAAATGCTTGTCTGATCAACTTGTTCGCCCCGATTAGGTAATAATGATTGAAGATGTCATGTCCGAAATTTGTTGCATCGTTGTGGATCCAAAGCTGTCGAATTAAATTCTTTTGTTAGCTCAATCTACAACCCATGTTTCGATGAAAGAAAGTGATGGTCATAGAAGAGATTGATAAAACACCATATTGCTTTTTGGGAAACAATCTACATGGAATACAATATCTTATTTTGTTTGCGTCCTCGACATCATACCATCTTGATGATCTATCCAATTCCCTTGGATTCATGGTTTTGCCTTTCATTTGGTTCTTCTAGCTTGAAAATTATTTCATGTCATTGAATGACCGCTCTACTATTCGATCCAAAGGCTTTTAAAATAACCATTAGTTTGGCATTTGGATTATTAAGATCCCATGGTAAAATGATAGACATGGTCAAAGTAATAGTGCAAGAAGTGGAATTTGATAACACCAAGTTGGGGATTGTTGGCACCTCAAGGACACCACGAAGCCCATTGCTAACATTTGCAACTATCTATCTACCACAACATAATAGGACTAGGAGATCGTGTCCACCTTGTATAGAAATATAAAGGAAACTTTGATCAGCCATAGATGCCTTACTCAAGTAGCATAGCTAGGGGCAATAACAGAGGATTGTAAAAGATTGACACATGCATATGGTGAGACAAAGGGGGCATTGTTAGCATGGGTGACGGACAAACACTTTGACAAAAGACAATTTTTTGATGATGAGACTATTTGCTACGTACTCAACAATGCAAATTGATTGAAATGACACACATCAAGCACCAACATGGACTTTTAGATATGGGCAAGCTTAGAGGAACACACAGGCTTATGGTTGTGCACATGTAACCAACCAAAAGAGTGGCAACAAGATCCAAACACATCTAAGGTTCCTCTCTTGTCAAAATATTTGCATGAACCTCGAGGTAAATCGCTATTATTATGATCTAGGAAAAGCAAAGGAAGATCCAAGAAAGATTAAGATATTTCAAATACCATCTTTACAAATTTCAAGGACCACTCCATGCTTGATTCAAAGGATACAAATGAACCACACATTCGGAGGAGTCAATGTTGTAGGACTAGTATGTATTATTACGCACACCACAATAGATCCCCTTGCTACTAATATATTACTACACCACAGTAGATCCCTTGAATTTTGAGAATAGACAAAAGTTAATTTCAGAATTGAATACTCTCATCTTTTCCTCATATTTATCATGGATAGTTATTATGTCATTTGACAATGTTTATTATTCTGCAAAGAGTATATTTTATAGAGTATATTTAAGGTTTATTGTTCAAATAATTGTTCATATCTAACAAATGTTATGTTTGTGTAAGAGTTACTACCTTCTATTGGAGGTTTGGAGACATTCTCAACGGATCTGAAACCAGCAAAATGACATATAATCCAAAAAAAAAAGAACCTGGCCAATTCTAGAGTTCGACTAAAAGCAATTTTTTTTCTGATTTGCTATCCACGTTGCACAAATGGGTACATTTACATCCTTGATGCATTTCATTTTATATAGCTATTTCTGGTGCCATTGAAACTTCATTGATTTTGCAAAGAAACTAGTTAAAAGAAATAATTTCTTCATAAATGGGGACTTTTCTCAGATTTTGTACATAGAATGTTCATAGCATCCACCTTTCCAGAATTATGGTTTAGATTTACACTAGAATTTGATTATTTTCATGTTGACAGAAAAACAAAAAGCCTGAAATTTCAACTCATAAACAATTGAACCATGTATAATTTTCGACCTTTTTCTGCTGGCTAACATGAAGCAACATTAGTGGGTTTGAACAATGGTTTATAAACATCCATTGGAGCTGAAATACTTCAATGCATGACCTTCAATCATGGATCATGTAGAAATGGTTCAATGGCTTGAGCGCTTGAGATAGATGTGCACAAGCCACCTCTGGCTGTTTGGTAGACTAAAAACAAGGAACAAGATCTGGGATCATAAAAGAAAATGCCTCATACAATAAAGACATGCAAACCACGTTACTAGCACAAGAATGAGAAATTGATATCAAATCCCCCCGACTTCTCTTTGTAATCCCTATGGCCAAAATGCAAAGATCCTGAACAACGCAAAGCATTGGCTTGCTGTTATTGCAATCGTTGACCCTAGTGAGTTCTGTATCACTTCAAACACAAAGCATCGTCCCACTAAAAGTGGGAAAATTTCTTATTTGCACATTCTGTGAGCCCGCAAGATCGATTGACCCAGGCAGATGAAACCCATCTCAACTAATTGAAAGAAATACATTTGGCTTTGTATATTTTTAGTCACCCTCAAACATTGCTGAAGGAGAAATGGGAAATCTTAGTAGCAAAATCAACATGTCGGTAGATATTGCTGCACTTCAAAAATTATGATTCTTAAGCCTGCCCGAGTGCTGCCTCTTACCACCCATCAATTGCCTCCAAAACCACATCAAATTAGCACTTGGCCCCACTGCTTATGGCTGATTAAGAAACAATGTATCAACCTTGCAATCATAACTCATAATGTGTCCAGTGCTTTAAGGAACGTTCAGAAAAACCTAATACCCGTTTAGCTGTTATCATCCTACAGCCTTTACCTAATAGCATTTCTGGTTGCTTCTTTTCTAGTTTTTTAGGAATTGACTTGTTTTGGTTCAGAATTTGATCTTACAAGTGGTAGTGTTGTGCTTCCCCTGAGATTATTTAGTTTTCTGGGTATGTTATAGTGCTAGGTAACAAGCTTTTGACGAGCACTAGCCTGCTGCTGGTTTATGGCCCTTACACTGACCATAAACCTTCCCCCTGTACATGCAAAAATACTTAAACAACTGAATTTATGGACCTGCATGAGGATGCCACTTTAGAGTCTGTACTTCTTGTTAAGACAGCTTTGGTGTACAGTTTGGCTTTACAGTCTCTTTTGCAGTGACCCGAAGATGAACCTTAAAATCTTACCACTCTGTCTAGATTCTACCATGTGCATTATAACTTAGAGTTTAGGGTTTAATCCGAGCCTTGTCCATATTATACTCTCTTGTGTATATGATATTCTTTGTGCAAATGTTTTCAAGTAATCAGAAAGTACAACTTCAGTAGGAAGATTATACTGTCGGTATGAACATTGAAGAGCTAAGAAAGCTAAGCTAGAAGACGATGGATTGAAACGCTGAATTTTGGCAGCTCAATCAACCTATGTTGATCAACTATTCCTAACTGCCAGTGCCCAGCTGAAACTGAGAAGCAAAACAACTGAACTATTGCAAAGATTGAACCAGAATTTGTGGCACAAAGCTAAGTATTTCAGGGCAGAACTGTGCCTTGGAATCGTTTTCAGTGCTTTGCATCCTCCATCTCCACAGCATTCATTTCAGGGACTACACCAACACAATCATCATCGTAGCTTGAAGACTCACTGCTGCTAGTATCCTGAGGATTTGGCATGAAAATGATTTCAGTTATTTGGAGCTCCAATCCTCCATCTCCACAGCATTCATTTCAGGGACTACACCAACACAATCATCATCGTAGCTTGAAGGCTCACTGCTGCTAGTATCCTGAAAAATTTGGCATGAAAATGATTTCAGTTATTTGGAGCTCCAAAAGGATATCTGTGAAAATATACCGGTTAACTCAGTATACAAACAAAGAGCCAAAATGCAAGAATAATTATGTGCTTCAAAATATGAAAATACTAGAAACATTAGGCAAATTCTTTTCCAGCAAATGTGGCAAACAAGATTTAATATTTTAAACTTTTCAATCAAGTGTAAAGCATCAAAATTTAGGCAAATTGTTTCTCAATGCATCATAATATATCCAGGTCCACTAATAGTTTTAAGCCTTTAACTACGAAAACTTAAAAGCTGCGAGCATAAAAACAAAACAATAAAGCCAAAACACAAAAAGCAGCCCAATTTAGAAATCTCGCAAGTAAACATGCACCAAAGGGATAGAAATATTTCATTATACCTCGGCAGGCCCATCTTGTCCTTGTTGTTGATAAGGCCTGAAGTTGAGGTCAATCATAGGTGAATCTTGATTGTCAACTTGTTGCATATCAACATCACCCAAAGCAATTGCGACAGCGGGGGCATCACTATTGTCACTATGCAAAAAACTGGGCCCTTTCTTTTGCTTAGGCTGATAACCTTTTATACAATCTTCCAGCTTTGTAGAGGCAGCCTCTTCCCTTCGAGGTTTCTGAGAAGGGATCTGTGCATCACAGGTAAGAGGGAAATTGACCATTGAAACAAAGATTTTCAGGTGGATCACACAGCCATTGACAACAGAAGTAAATTCTCTTGCTAGCCTTACATCAATCAAATTCGGTTCCAATAGAGGATTTAAAGTCCTTATCGAAACTAAATGATTTTACCTCTACTCTCTGCCCCATCATAAGGTACCTCTCATGGGTCTTTTTCCCACCAGTATGAGCATCCATATCACACTGCAAGCATAAGGATGTCCCATCTATTCCACAAAAAAAGAATGCTGAAAAGCATCCAGCTCTGAAAGTATAAGCAAATGATTTGTCTCACTTCAAGAACAAGTCCCTCCCCTACTAGACTATCCGATTGAAGGTACAAAGATCTCGTCAAAAAGCGTCAAAGTGTCTTCACAAGTGATATTGAATATATTGTAATCATGTCTGTATCCATAACCCTCCCTTACTAACACAAACAGGATGATTGACGTCTTCGCATGCAGCCACAGTGATTTCAATTAGCACAAACGGCATGGTTTTATAAAGTACCGGGAGCATTTTCACAAATGTCGCATATAGGAACAGAGCGAGCCTCGGCAAGCTCTAAGCGCACATGTCTGCTTGCCAGCTTGTTGCACCCATGCACCTTCATACAGAATATTATCTACTGTTAATTTGCCAACAAACATGTGAACATGCCAGCTGAGATTGAGCTAAAAATAGTGCATAATCTAAAGCAGAGCAGATAGCAAAACCATGATTAGCAACAAACAAATTGGAAACAAAATACATAATATAAGCCATGGGCCAAAAGATACGACAGCGAGCACTTAGGCCAATCATTAATAAGTTCACATTTATTGAAACAATATTGATCATCTACCTAATATTGGCCTAGAGCTAGGGCAGAGAGCCTAGCCTTGATCTCGGCACTTAAAAGCCTATAACTGGGCCTCTCGGGCTCATTGAAAAAGGTTGATGAAATAGAGATTAGTTTAGTAGTTTGTTAGTTCTGTTGGATCTATATGCACATTCACTGGTACCATGAGCTGCACGACAGGCACATAACATGCTTCTATGAAATGAATTTGGAATCCATTCCATTTCAGATAGTGCATCTACCCCTCTACCATGTTTAGAATACAAAATTTATTCACTTTTTCGGTATGTACTGAAAGGGAAGAAAACAAATTGACTCGTTCCGGAATGGAACATTACGGAATGACATTCTGGAATGCATTCTGTTCCAGAACAGGCAAGCAAGGTTTGGATCAAGTTTGTAGATTCAGGAAGAAAACCCAAGTTTTCATTTTTTGGCACCAGTTTTCAGCAACGACAAACAGAATATCAAATTCTCATTCTGACAATATTTCTAAATTTCAATCATCAACTTGTCAAAGGAGATGTACAATGGTTTCAACAATGGGCACAAGAAACTAGGGTTCCAGAAATGTCAAATTTCCACGTTTCCAAGACACCTCAATTTTTTATATATGTTAGTACATGTTTTAGGCTATCACTGTTCTTTCTACAACAAGAAAATGCTAAGTCTCTTCACACCTTTGTCAAATTGATTTAGCAAAGTTGAGATATAGAAGATCTATCCTTTAAGAAAATTCTAACACGTTTTGTCCTAAGCTGGAGCATACTTTTCAGGATCCAATTACATTACATTGTTTGCTGTAGACGGGTGTTCCAGATTCCTTGTATAGATATCAGATTGAATCCTTAGAAGTTGGGGAGATCAAAATTTAGCCTTTTCTTGTTTGCTTTCACCTCTTTCATATGCAATCATAAACGTCTCAAGATTCCTTAAATCACGACCTTTCTACAAAAATCAGTGTACATTCCTTTTACAACTTGCTGATTGCATATCTACAAGTTGACATAATGTACTTCCCTTTCTTGGTTGACGATATTCTTTTCTCATGAACAGTTAGCCTCTTTTGAAGGAGATGCTAATTAGGAGGGTCCAACATGCTGACTGCACAGGTTATTATGGATAGGATATCATACCATATGCTGGTATCGTCAAAAGTGAGGTTGGCTAGTCATAGCTACTCTTCATTTTGAGTGCATCCTTATATGATCCTACAATGGCCATTTCAGTAATGATATTACAATTTCTAGACAATAGTTCTATTTCTGATAGCTTTCCTAGTTATTACATGTTTGAGATTTGCTGGGTGGGTGACCTAGTAGTACACATCCCCACTTGGGACCCAATATGCCAAATCGGTAACTTGTTCCCCTTAAGGGCTTTTGAACTAATATAAGTTGTAAATGCTTAAATGAGAAATTGGAAGTTCAAGTGATATTGGTGGTTCTACTAATTTTTTTTGAGAATGAATCCCAACTGGGACTTCATTGACCGATTAAGACCGGTGGTTAATTGCATGATAAGAATTTCCCGACGAGTGGGATCTCAATCTTGAACCCTCTATGGCACTATGCATGTCGTTAAGTGAGTGATTTTATAAGTATGATTTCTATTATAAGCGTAGTCTCTTACATACATGAGCTCTTTCCATGAGTATCTTTGTCATGTGCATGAGGTACGTAAAAAAATAGACAGAAGAACGTGAAGCCAACAAACTTTACTAAGAGTACTGACCATCGTATCAGCCCATATCACTTACAACAGTAACCAGGTGATCGATTCTACGATACACAAATCAGCAAAAGACTCTTGTGAACAATTCTATGAGGTAAGCTAGCATTGAAGCCTAATCAGAAAAGAACTGACATAGTTTTGCTGAATTCGCAATAGCTAATTGATGATACACAAATCCAATGGAAGTTCAAAACATACCTTTTCATCACACTTCAGGCAAAGGGCAGCCTCATCGGCGGCACAGAACCACTGTGCTGGCCCTGCTTCACAAACATCACAAAGAGCCCGCATTGACCAGACCTAATTTGATTATTCTACGAACGCCTACACTGGAAGCTGTGCCTAGGTCTTATTCGTCGGCGTTTCCACCTTGAATGTCAAAACTGACTCAAAACAGCTTCGACGAGCAAGAATTCAAATCAAATGGGAAAAGCGCCTTTAACCTGCAGCCACGCAATTAATCTTACAGTATAAGGGGTTGTCGACCAGCTTGTTTTGCCCGAAGAGCCCCCGGGGGTGCTGAAACCTAGCAGCATTCACTACACCTTTCAGTGATGTCTAGCCTATCACTGGCCTGCTGGCTAACCACAAATAACCATGTAACTCATGAGGAAAATCAGGTTCGGGACTTAAAGGACGGCCTATGCAGCCAGGCCGAGACAGGTAGCTCCAGTAACTGACCTGGCTAACCACTTGAAATCTGCACGATCTCGAGCAGGAAACGCAGGTAGAGGACTTGAAAGGACAACCTATGGCAGCGCGGAAAAACCAAGATGAAATTAACGGATCTGTATCTAGGGTTTGAATTGTAAACGCAGTTAAGGACTGACCTTATCTGCGAACATCGTAACGGGCTACACTAAAGTTGGACGTGAAGGAAAGGTGCCAGTCCTCCCAAGCCATCGACCAGGCTGCTGTGTGAACAACACTCGCAAGATGGACAAGCGGGACAAACTGGCCATCAAACTGCAATACAGAGAATTCGGAAAACATTTTCCAGAATTCAGCGCAGGACCTAGAGGTCAACAAAAGGATCGAATTCAGCAGCAAACTGAATAAATATTTCTTGCTGTGAGTAGAGAAGCAAGCAGATCAGTACTAGAATTATATGGCGCATTGGAAAAAAGACTCTGCTCTGTGTCTATTCTTCTGATTTCTGTGAGAAAACACGACGGTTGATCATGAAATGCTTCTGTTTCTGCTCCTACGTATTGCCAGATGCATCAGCAACCACACAAAATATCTCAAAATCTTCAAGCGCATGCTCTGCTTTCCTTCTCAAGGCAAGGAGAGAGAGAGAGAGAGAGAGAGAGAGAGAGAGAGAGAGACACACAGACAGACAGGCAGACAGACAGGGGGAGGGAGGGGAGGGAGGGCGAAGGGGGAGGATGAATTGTGGCCACGAAAAATGAATAAACTTTTTTCTTGGAAAAAAAATCTAATGGATGAGATATTTATTATTAAAAATTAGAAGTACGGCTGCGTCAAGGTTGTGGCTGGTAAAGTGCCAGATGTCTGCAAACTACTGGCGGGATAGCAAGTGGCAAAAACGGTTAGATGGCAAATGCCAAGAGAAAGCACGGGCGTGCGGGGACGTTTGGCCCTGGCCCAATGGGGGGATGTCACATGGTGCAGGTGGTCTGCCCCGCCGGAATGGGTGTGTGTGCTTGAGAAAAATGACTCCCAGGCGACAATTTTTGCGGCCACCTTGTCGCGTGGGCATCCGCGCAAGCCCGCGTGCCGGCACGTCCCGGGTAGCGCTGGAGAATCCACCTCGGCTTATAAGTTATCTTTGTATGCTGGCCCGTGATGATCATGCATTTTTAAAATTGATGATGCTCACTTTTTTGGATTTGATGCAACATGAGATCATCATGTGTTGTTAATGCTAGAAATGGAATGACAAATTGGGTGAGAAGCCAAAGTGGTTGTCATGTTGGGCAACATTTTCATCCATGTGAGTGGCAAGGCCCCACCTAAGAACCCAGACACGTTGTCTAGTTGGGCAACATTTTCAGGGCCCCACAATTTCATCCATGTGAGCAGGGCCCACATGAGAACCATTACTAAAGTCTAAGGCCATGGGGGTGAGGGCCACATGTGTCATGTGACTAGCAAAGCCCACATGAGAACCATTCCTAAAGTCAAGGCCATGTGGGTGAGGGCCACATACACATGTGGCCCTCATCCACATGAGGGCCATTCCTAAAGTCAAGGCCATGTGTGTGAGGGTCGGCTCGATTGTGCATAGGCCCATCATCCCAATCCTAGGGACAAATTGTACTTGCGAAGAGGCCCTAAGGCTCTTCCACCCTCAACAAATTTGATTCACGGGGTTGAAACGCCATAAATCATGCCCTTCAAAGCCTCACATAAAATCGGGCTTGTGGCAATCTAGAGGAGCATTCCAATTGGAGGTGGAGGTCCACCGAATTGGACATACCTTCCCAATGAAAGATTGATAGAAAGAAATCCCCAATAATACCCTTCAACCATTTCAACTGCAGGTGGAGGCCCGTCGAATTGAACAAACCTTCTCAATGAAAGATAGAAATAAATCCCCGATATTACTCTTTTGCACTAGGCCGATTGGGGTTCATTGGCTAGATAGGACCACAAACCAAGCCCTTTCATGATGTGAAATCGTGTTTGTGATTTTTCCCTGTGACAATTTGCAGGAGCCTTGCACTTAAAGGTCCACCAAATTAGCTCGTACTTGGGAGTCAAAGTCCTGCAACTCTTTGACAAGCAACTCGGTGTGGCATTTTGCTCAACTATTCAAAACTAGTTGAGTCTAATCCCTTGATCTGCCTTGTCAAGTGATCAGCACCAAAATCACATGTTAGGCATTGAATTTGAGCTATTCCGAGTGATAGGGTACCAAATTCAAGCTATTTCAATGTCTTGAAGTCACTATTCTATTGGTTTCATCACTCAATGGACAATCTCGAGTGATAAAGGCCAAAAATGCAACTATCTTAAATGATAGATAGCAAATTTGAGCTATCTGATGTGATAGGGATTAAATGTCAACAATAACTAGATATGCTAGATTTGAAACTAGTTGAGTTTAATAACTTGATGAGCCATATTGGGTGATAAGAAAAAAATCACACATTGGGCATCAAACTTTGGCTTTCCCAAATGATAGGCAACAAATTTAATCTATTTGGATGAAATCCCTCAGAGTTGATCAGTCTATGAGGAGCCTTAGGTGAGATGTGCCAAAATGGGGCTTTTTACATTGATAGACATCAAGTTTGAGCTATCGCATGTGATGCTGGTCAATTATGATCACTCAATGGGCTATGTCAAGTGATAGATAGAGTTGTTTCACATGTAAGTATCAAATTCAAGTTACTTGAATTTTCCAAACTCGTGATTTTGAAAATTTTGATGATTTTTTAAAAATGACAAATGAGTATTAATTATGTTTTGATTTGATACAAGACAAGTAGATGATTTGATATCGTTGTTTCCCAATTATAGATGAGATTAAAAATAATCTTAGTTACTCAAAAGTTTCTCGCCACTATCATAACGACATGACACTTGCAAGTTAGTTTCCTAAATAAACATATTTATATTTTTTTTGAAAAAATAAAAATAATGCTTGTACAATGTTTCTGTAAAGACCACTAGGGAAAAACCCCTAAGATGAGGATAAAAATACACAAGAGAGACTGTGGAGCAAAACCACCCAACCAATCTTAGATCCCTCTTGGAGAATCCTCCTGGATCTAGCCCCCAAGCCATGCTATGTGATAGCAAAAGGAGAGGAGCTCAACTGGTAACCTAGACCAAAGTCGTCGACGGGATAATCTCTACTTCAATATATAGAGAGTAGAATCATGTGCATGAACCCATGCAATCCCCATGTAGATCAACTATAAATAGATCACAACTCTTCATGCATTCCTCCAGCCTATATCAGTCACACGTAAATGCACTACTCCATATGTCTCAATTAGAGTGTTTGGGTCCTCTCAAGGTCATTAGTCACCAACAGGCCTCGATGTGACATTAAATCTAGGCGTGACCAATAATATCGAACACCGGAGGGCTGGTCTACCATATTAGGACTATTCCAGGTCCTTTACTGAATATGGCCATAATTGTTTCACTCTTGTAGAATAATACATTGGTGTCAATGTCTTATAGCAAGTCCATTGAGAATCTTATCAACAAGATAAGAAATATCGATTTTGGATCATCTTTGGCATTAGATGAAGATCTTGTTGATGATCATATTATTGGTCACTAGTCACTACACACCTCATGATGTGGAAGTTATGCATCTTTCCATTCCGCACGTCACTCACTCCACCACACCTCATATAGATCTTTCCATGGATTCTATTCATCCCACGATATCACCACACATAGATTCTATTCATCCCACGACACCTCACATGGATTCTATTCTTCCCACAACACCTCGCACCGATTCTTCTATGGATTCTATTCATTCCACGATGTCACCACACACAGATTTTATCTATATCATGACACCTCATATCGATTCTATCCATCCGACGATACCTCACATCGATTCTATCCATCTCACATCACCTCACATACCTTATGTAGAATCTCCTCTTCTTCCTATCCCATCTAGATATACTCCATTAAAAAAAAGAACACGACTTGGACGCATTTTGACAAGATTTGAAAATGAACAACCAAATTTACGTACGGTTGACTTATCCAAGAATGTTTTAAATTCATTGACTGAGTCTCCTCTTCCTCCCTACATTGGTTAAGCCCTTTGATAGAAAGAAATATTCATGTTGGCCTGATAGAATACCACTACCATTATGTGGAACATCTTTTTCATATTGGGGTCATATGTACATGATCAAGCCAAGCGCGGGATTGGGTTTATTTTCTTTGACTAGCATTGATGTCCCTTTGAAGAGTGTTGTCACATTAATGCCTTATGCAAGACCTTAATACAATTGGGATGATTGGCATGAGTCGTCACCAATGGAGAATGCAGGTTTATGGCTTGAATGCCAATGCTTGTTCTTTGGAAGAGCGGCATATGCAAGGAGAGAATATTTTGAAATCACATTGTATGTACATTGATGGGTGTCCAGAAAAACATGGCAATATTGCTACATATATAAATAGTTCCATTGGTCACCCTTCATTAACTAATTGTGATTTTGAGGGACGCACCAATGGAAAGAAATAATGCTTTTCTAGGAACTCAAAAGGTACATACGTAATGGTATGTGCGATAAGGCTCATTAAATGTGGTGAAGAGCTATTCATCAAATATAGATATATAGTTCTTTTTGAAGAGATCTTTTCTTTTTGGTCACAACAAATTGATGCCAATAGTTTTGAGGACTTCAGGCCTGTATGTGTAGATATCAGTTGGATGCAACAAGATTGTATTGTTAAAACTGACAAATTTGTGACACATTTCTGGTGGTGAACTATCGATGTATTGGATTGCTTCACTTCTCTTGATTATAGGGATTTGCAAACACATGAAACTAATTTCTGGTAATGATATCGGTTTTGTCAAGACATAACTAGATATCAATTTCAACACGTTTTTGTCTGATTGATTCAATCCTATTCTCTTGGCATCAACAACATTCAGATTCAATGATCCTATAGGTTCTGATTTCATTGCGTATTTTAAAACATAGTATGACCAACCCGTGTTTGTGATTCGTTGTAGATTCATGTGTGCTTGCCATAACAAAAGCATTGTCGGGTGATAGGGTACCACATTTCGATCTTCGTACCTTGGCCGAAAATATTTCCATCGTTCAGTTTTGGTGTCCAACTTAGTACAAGATACACATGGGTCAAATAGAAATCCATATTTACAAGTCTTTGCAATTCAAGGACTACTTTTTATTGCGCAAGAGGATCGACAATGGTGTATCTGTTTTCGCACAACAAGCTCGTATAGTTGTTTCCGAGCTGGGTTCAATGGAATCTCAAATTTTTTGCTGTTTGATTCGTATTTGGCACGAATAAATGCGCTGATTTCATTTTCGATTCTTGTAATATCTTTTTTTTCACCCATAACATGATGTGCGCATGCACAGAACCCCTATTTTGGAATTCATAGCGTAACATATAATGTTTGACATGGCCTAGAATTGCTTTTTTGGAAAGAATGAATGTTTTCATGAACATGTCTAGTTTCTTAACGAAAAGCATTGAACATTCAACTGGGCAATTTCTCCAATCAAAATTCTTGTTGTATTTTCTCACAAGCTCTTCTATTTTTGCAATCCCCACCCATCGCAGCTCAATGGTTTCATCGCTTGTCAATGTTAGAAAGAAATATGGCAAGCCCCAATATCTCACCATTGCTAGCAAGTCCTTGAAATTCTGTCTATGCCATGATGGTGTTCCAGGGATCTCACATGGCAAAGTGAATTTCAAAACGTTTTTTAAAATCTCTTCCTCATTTGCATGTGGATGTTTTGTGACAGAATCAATTATGTCTTTTTGCAACACAATAGATGGCACTTTTGTTGTGATCAAAATCGCTTGTCTTCTTTGATACATGACAACTAAATATGGTGGGAATAACATAAATGGCGAGAATAGTGTGGCGACTCTCATTTTTATGTAATCTATATAACGTATTTTGCCATCATAATACCCCTGTCCAAATGAAAACAAGAATGGAAATATTGCATTTTCTAGAGTGATAAATAATTTTTCTCCAGGCATGAATGGCAAGCCAGACATGTTAGTTTTGATTATTGATGTCTCGTTTCTTCCATGCGTCAAATCCCTTATTTGTAAATTTGAATATGTATATATGTCATTTTTTTGAGTGTCATGTGCTTTGCTACAAGGCGTTATGTCTTTTAGCAATATGTACACTCATTCAAATGGATCACTTTGCATGTTTTGAAATCTATCCATTTTTGTGTCCAACATTTTTTCAACTGATGCTAGAGATATGAATGGCAAGCTCTGAGTCTGACAGACATATTCATATAAACTCAAAAATGTTTGCAAGATTGGATTATGCAAAACATTCTGTTCTAAAACATTTCGTATCTCTGTCATGATTTCTATCGCATTTGCTCAAATTGCAAGCAATAAGATTGTCAAATAGTGATCTAACAACAATTGCAAGTTCAATACATGTATTTTTAGAATGGTTTGTATATATGTAGGAGAGAAAAAGACTATGTATTTGATACGATCTGGATAAGCCTTACATAAAGGACATGTATGCCAACTCGTTTGGTTGTCATTTGCATATGTATACTCCCACATAAATGTGTTGGCTATTGCATATGGTGGGATAGCTCGACCCATATTCTTAGCTTTCATGTCTTTCTTTCGATTGGAAAACGTGACATTTCCGCATATCGAACAACACTTCATTAAGCCAAGGATTTCATCGCAAATATTTTTCCATAGATTTTGAAATCTAGCAATGTCGAACCACCCATCAGAGTAAGGAGCAAATGCTTTTTTCTTTTTTTTTTTCCATGCATTTTTCTTTGGCCGCTTTGCGTCTTTCATTCAATGTGCGGCTTGATTGTAAATGTGATGGTTTTTGCATTGTCTATAATAGATTTGTAATGGGAGATGCAAAGGTGAATCAAAGAATTGGGACCTGTTTTCAAGTTTTTGTAGATATCAATTTGCAAGCTGCTATCTTCTGCTTTTTGCCAAAGTATGATATGCTAAATTTTGCTAAATGCTATCTTGAATTATCATGCAAATGACAATAACATGAAACATTTACCATGTGTTAGTGAATGTCCAAATAAATACAAAAACATAGCAAGCCTATGTACAACGAAAACAAAATTGTTTATGAGCTACTAAATTGGACAACCATTGACTGCAAAACAACAACTATTCCATACATTATCATCAATTTAATAAAACATGTTGCACAACATCTCATTTTTCAGCACTATTAGCATTTGTTAGAAAATGTTAGAAGCTAGGTGCTATTCTTCTAATCAATTACGATCTAGCCTAACAAGAGGTCGGGTTTTCTTTTCGCGATATTTAATATGTTTTTTATGGTCAAGGGACTCCAAATCTATGGTCAACAAGCAATACAAGCCGCAAAATACATTGGTCAAAGTTTCATGGTGATCCTGGATCACATGAATCATTTACCCATTACCATTCAATATCCATCTCTCACTTCCTTTCTTCCTAGCCAGGCTCACATGCCTCCTTTTTTATGCACTCTCCAGTTTAGGCATAGTTTTAGACATTGAGGATGACCTAGCATCCCGCTTTTTGCCTCATGTAAAAGCTTGCATCCTCTAAAAATTAACTGAGGAGTTTCCATCCTTGCTGAGCATCTTTGATGGTGGAATGTATGTGGATTAGATTGTTCATTTCGACCCTTCTCCTTCCTTCTGCAAATCTTGTTCTAATCTTTATAGTGCTCTTACAAGGGAGGCCCACCAGAGCGATTCCACGGACGTATTCACTTCGAATTCGACAAATGTATTGCTTGTGAAGTATGTGTTCATGTATGTCCAATTGATTTATCTGTTGTTGATTGGGAATTCAAGAAAAACATAAGAAAGAAGCAACTAAAAAGTTACAGCATAATTGATTTTGGAGTTTGCATATTCTGTGGAAACTCGTCGAGTTGTGCCCTATCAACTGTTTGTGAATGACCGAGGAATACGAATTTCCAACTCATGATCGTAATGCATTGAATCATGACCAGATTGCTCTGGGACATTTGCCCACATCATTGATTGAAGATCCTACAATTAGAGCTATTTCAGGATTAACTCAATTACCTAAAAAAATTTTAGATGGACATTCTGATTTGCAAAATGTCACCAATTTATTGCACTAGGTTCGTATTCAAAAGTAAAAATAGAATTTATTTTTTAATAATCTTCCAATACAATAACGCATACAACTCACACTTCATTTGTTTGATACGTAGGAAAAACAATATATGAAAGCGAGGCAATTCCTTATTTGAATCAACTGGTAAATCTGTAATACAGAGGATTCTACTTCATTGTGAACATAACTGATTTACCAGAACCATTTCATAAGGCTATTTTGGGTAAGGGCTTGTCCTACGGATGTATCAGAAATGATACGCTGGCACCGAAGATTAGGAATCGATGGATTCTCCACCAGGGCTCATCTTACTGACATGAGTCGTCACTACTTCAGCTACTTCAAGATATTTTACTTTTCTTTCTCAGGTGGGAATTGGAATTAATTCCCATTTACTTACTTCTATCTATGTGGGGAGGAAAGACGTCTATACATAGCTGCAAAATTTATTTTCTACGATGTTGTGCTCGTGTGCTATGGGGCTTCTTGAATCTCGAATTACATAGACTCAGAATCATAACCACATGTACATAGACCCATAACATGCTGTGTTTCTATAGATACAGATAACTATGATAAGAGATCAATTCCTTGATGGCTCGCATACCAATCTGAAGACAAACTTTGGGCGACAAATGAATGTTTTCAAAAATGTAAAATAAAAAGTCATTGCTTTAGTGAACACTGAGCGAGCTTTGTAGAGTATTTGACATCTTTCAATATTGTTAGCAATTGTTAGGAAAAGTCAGTTGTTAGAGAGCCATCTTTTTGATCAAATATAAGATGTCGAATGAAGAGGTGGTGATTTTCCTCTCAAAATTATAAACTAGGAGATTCGCCTTTCTCCCAAACGATAATGAAATATGAAGAATGAAATTGCATTTGCCGTTTGCGAATTGCCATGAAAACTTTCAAACACTCTACAAAGCTCGCTTACTGTGCAGTTCAGCAATGCTTTTTTAGTCATTATTTATGAAAACGACCATTTCTACATTGGCATACTAGGTCGATAGATTTGTGTCATCTATGTACATGGAATAATGCGTTCACTAGACAACCAAGGATGTGTTTGCATAAAGTATATGTCACATGAAAAGACAAAGGTGCAAGCGATTGTTTGCTAACTTGCAAGCTTGCTTGAGAGATGGCTCCTATTAATTCCTATGTGCGTTAAATATTGTCTCGTATGTGTGTTCATTGCGACAATGTTTTCATTATTTCTTGTGCAAATACTTGATTTCATGCCAAACAATCATAAACTAGAGAAAGCCATCAAGTCTTATGCAAACATTTAATTCCACGCCAAAGAATAGTAAAATACAAGAAAACACCTTATGAAAATCATGTTATAAAAAAGAATCAACTGACCTAGAAAAACACATGCAAATTTCTGTCTCCTGCTATAGTTGCTAGCCCACCAATGCAAAAGGCCACAAAGAAGCAATGTAGTTGTTATGCAAATCTCGTTCAATGTCTTGTTGCCTTGCAATTCTGATTACAGAGATACAACATGAAGTGGAATCAATACAAACAGTTTATTGCAATCTTTCAGAAACATAAGATTTAAAAACACAGGTGTATTTCCCTGCTTCAAACCTATACGCTCAGAACAGAAAAAGCAACAGAATCATTTAAATAGTAAAACATCATGATCTAGCAATTTCGTACTTTACTGCAAGAATAATTTATACTGAGTCAGAAAGAACAAAAGTATGAAAAGAAACTTAAGAAAGAACAAAAGTATGAAAAGAAACTTAGTAGTCTTTTGCTACTTAGGCACGACACTTTACACTATCAAATTGATTGTTGACTACCTGCTTGGAATATAAGTGTTTCAAGAAAGTTTTGAAATTGTCAATCAAAGGAGGACAAGGTATGAATGTTATAAACAATGCACAATACAATTCAAGAAAAGCCTACAAAAAGTAAATTTCTTTTCTTCAATGCAGTATATTTTCTTCGTAGTACTTGAAAGGCTAGCGATCAGTGCACACTAGACACTCGCTACTATAAAGATAGTGTTGCCGCACTTGCATCTCAAAAAAGTTAGTCAACAGGAAACCATTATTATGATTGTTTTAGTTGTAAAGGAAGCTCTATCCTAAGATTGGAGTCTTTTGTGGATAGATCAGTGAACTGATCATCAGTAGGTTTGATCAGGGACCTATTAGGCCTGAAGATTGATCATCACAGGGCATACCTAGTATCACAACTTGCCAATTATTTATGAGAATGAGACATGAGCAAAAAAAAATGCTATTTTGTCAAAGGTTGAATTTAGTGATCAGATAATTCTGCCTCTCGTAGCGATACTAGTGTGCAAGTCGTTCATCAGACTTGGGTAATCGAACCATTTACTGGCTGGTTCCCTCCATCGTTGGTAAATGGATAGTATGCCACCTCCACATTGTGTTAGCTTGAAGGGCGGTATGATGAGAAACACAAATACACTCTAACCAAGGCAACCTCAAAGTAAAGACACCAAATTTTATCCTCCAAAAGAGCACAAAAAACAGATCCTGAAGTTTTATCAAACATTGGTGATATGGGAAGAGGTTCGAAAATACATGCACACATGGTTGAGCTAAAGTTGGTGGACAAGGGATAAGTGGTAGTTGTATCAGTAGCATTTTCCAAAAACCTAATATCAAAACACATCATCCAGGGCTTTGGGCCTTGGACCTGTTCTTTGTACTCATCGTCGTCAAATGTGTAACCAACGGACATAGCAGATGCTAAAGAGTCAGATTCGTCATAGTGGATGGCAAGCCCACCACCAATATCATATTTCATTCCTGCACCAAGCAAAAAAAACTCACAAAATATATGAGCTGTCTCGATGACTGCCTCCGTTACAATGGATAAAGATGGAATCTGCGATCCAATATGGAACTGGAGCAGCTGGAGAACATCTAACATTCCAACGTCCTTCAAAGTTTGGACAATACTCAAGATTTCAGATGCGAACAACCCAAATTTGCAAGACATACTTTTATTTATTGAGAATATTTTCTGTTTTGTTCAAGCAGGATTTGAAGTTTCTACTTCATCGGGTAGAATGCCTTCCACTGGGAGATTCACCTTTCTCCCGAACGATAATGCAATATGGAAAACGAAATTCGAAGTTGCAATTTGCAAAGTGCCATGAAAGATCTCAAATAGTGTACAAAGCTCGCTCAGTGTTCTTTCGAACAACGGATTTCTATTCAATTTTTTTGAGAACAATTTTGATTCCTACGATCTTTGGGTTGCTACTGTAATAAATCTCGTTACTCTAGTACTGCTACAGGTACTTACATGTTTTGCTAGATCAATCAAGTATCATAAATCTTTTTTGACTATTTTCAATCATGAAGTAGCTTTGTTATGTTTAGCTATGCTATCTCTATGAATTTTATGTTTTTGTATTGCTTGCAAGTTGCATGGGATACAAATATAAAATTCATCATATTCGAAGCCAACAAAAATGAAATGGAGTGGATTATTGCTCTTAGACAAACAATTTATCCTACTCGAATTCAACAAAAAGGGAGTGGATCATGTAAGGGCAGTTTCAAATTTCACATAATCCCATTTAGACGTGCAGTTCATCCTACTCAAAATCGGAGTGCATCATGGTAAGTGCATTGGCCATTCACCATAAAGGAAGCCCACAACTAAGAAGGACTAAATATGGAGAAGGCTAGCACCCTAGCCTAGTGGTAGCCGTGATCTACATGTGGCAGACCTGGCAGAATTTGCAATAAAGCTTTTCTACATGTGGCAGGCCTGGCAGAATTTGCAATAAAGCTTTTTGTACCGCCATAATGCGGTATCTTTTTACAACTTGCTATCATTCAGATGTCCCCTAACAATAAAGAGAGTACAATAATTCATGGCTATATTGACTAAAATTTTTAACCCGAGCCGTTAATTCGGAAAATGATTAGGCTCCAAAAATCCTAACCAAATTTTGCAATGACTAGGATTCCACAAAGTACTAAAACGGGATGATGAAATCTTTAGCTATCAAACAAATCATCCATAATAATACCACAAAATCTTTCATACGTTGCTCTATTTTCTCTTGCTTAGGAGAGTGAGAAAGACTTGCAAAACAACTTGTGTTCAGTCAAGGAAAGCACAAACAGAAGCTAGCAAAAGAGGACTCACTAACAAAGCAGATCTTGAAGAAACGAAAAAGCAGCATGTCAGAACAAATCTAACCCACCAAATTGTTCGCCAAATGCACACGTCAAATCAAATCGCATCGTAAAGACCTTCCACGAACAAAATAATACCCATCAAACAGAAACACCTTCAAAGAAGTCGGAAAGGTGTCCTATGACATACAACACAAAACAAAATAAGCAAAAAATGACCACCCGTCTTTGAGAATCACTGCTCACAAACGATCATTGGCTTCACCTGTAGTCCTGCAAGCTAGCGAACGCAGCATACAACCTCCGTTGTACTGTGGATGATGGGATTCACTTCACTTGTAGTCCTGCAAGCGATCCAACATACAACTCTCCGTTGTATTGCGTTCTCCAAGTGTGCTTGTGCCTTTGATGTGGCAAAAGAAAAACATCGATTATGCTCTTCCTTGTACTGTGTTCTCCAAGTGTGCTTCTTTCCCTGATGTGGCATAAAAAAACAGCGATGATGCTCTTCGTTGTACTGTGTTCTCCAAGTGTGCTTCTTCTCCTGATGTGGCAAAAGAAAACAACAATTATGTAGCACAGATTGACCTCATTCTTCAGACGAATTCGCATCCCAGGATGGTTGTCAATGAGACTAACTCTTACGACAATCACAACAAATGCTTCACCTCTCCCTTCTCTTTTGTTTTGTGTCAGCAGCAGCTGTGGCTTCCTCCTCTCTATCGTCAACGACTCTCTCTCTCTCCCCCCCCCCCGGTGCATAGTGCATATCTCTCTCTCTTCCCCCTGGTGCATAGTAGGATTAGCTTCACCTCGCGCTCTCTATGTTGCCAGATGATGGGATTTGCCAGAGCTTTAATCATGAGAGAGCGAGCGACCGCCGACAGAAAGAGAGATAGATTTTGATTGGTTTCTGATTTAGAAAGTATCGTGAACATCTGATTTAAAAAGTATGAACATGTAGAGTTTCTATTTGATTATATATCAAATCACAACCCTTCATTTAAATGCATATCTACGTTTTACAATGTGCCACCTGGGTACTCTCTTTGAGGAGATAGCTCAAATTTGTGCATAGGACAAAATTGTAAAGAAGTGCCATATTTAGCAATACGTACAGCTTGAATTTTTCAATGAACTTTTTGATTGGAAATTCCTGACTTGCAAGTGAAAGTGGAAGGTCTCACATTTAGTTCGGGTTCAGCCTGTGAAGGGATCTTTCACAATATTTGTATGTCAGGATACATGTTCTTCTGTGGTGAAGGCAGTGCCTCTGCTAGGATGTAACAACTCTTGTTTCTCTTTGCAGGGATGAGCTACTAAGCATTTATCCACAATATGCAGATAATCCTCTATGAGTTAGGCAGCCTCAATTTGTCTAACTGCAATGCCCATTCTTCATATTTCGGGTTTGGATTCAGAAACCCTGATATTCAATCTACTGAAAGCACGACAAGTATAGTAAGTACCCTTGGACCACACTGCTCTTATGCTTGGTTGCAACGCAAACCGGAAAGTTTGAGTGGGGCTCTCCTGTATCATCACTCGGCTTTGTGTAAATGCCGTGTACAATGGCCAAAAAAGCGACACATGGCATTTGGACATTGTGTGCAACAGGTTTTAATCTATTCAAGTCTTGAGGCCAGTCTTTTTACTTTTCCTTGGGATCATTCATATTTTCTATCTTAAGAGATGAATGTTTCTTATGCTCTTGGACTTGGCAGTATAACAACTTTAGTTTGGCTTTTGTGTTCTTCAGCAAACTCAAGATTCTTACAACGAAGAATTTCGGTCTTCTCGGAGTATTGCACTGGGCCTCCATCAACGTTACCAGGATGTTTTGAATGGTGGCTTCAGCAATAACCTCAAAGTATTTGCTTGGATTTTCCTTTGTTAAAGGATACTAAAGTTGGGTTGTACGGTTCATAGATATATGCATGATTACTTTACTTGTGCTTGTTGGATCTTTGGCTCTCACATTCTCATTGTCAAAATTATTGATGGTAATATCTTTCAGGAGTTTATCACTGCTTGTGTTACGGCATATGCTGTGGGGTGCACAGAAGGAGGACTAAGAAAAGAACTTCTAAGTGCTATTCAGCAGTGTGAGGATTCTAGTGAAGAAATGCAGTCCAATCGCAATATAGGGTTGAGATTCAAAACAACAATCCAAGAGGTGGGTAGAGCCTGTTTGTTACTTGGCTCGTTTTGTGCTTCTTCTTGAATGGTTCTTGTTTTTGATTCATGTGGTAATGGTCAGAGTTCCATAGTGTGTTTGGGACTTTGTCATATGGTGCTAGGGTATCCTTCTATGTTTATTTTGGATACAAAATCTAAGTGGCCCATAGGTAAGCCCTTCCACCTATGTTAAGGCCCACTTTGACCTTGTTTTGACAGTTTCCAAAACTTGTTAGCTCTATCTTAACTTAGTTCCTCTCCCTTGTAGTGTAAATCTCTTACTCCCTTAATTATTTTCTACCGCAGGCACCAGTGTCATTACCTTGCACTAGTTTACTTTGCTGAGGATGTACAATTTCCCCATCTCCTACACTCGTTTCTCAACAAATTTTTCCCATTGTGAAGATTTGAATACTAAAAGGTGTGCACATGAACAAAATGAAATTTGAACTACCAGTCTCATTATTTTGACGGTCTTTTTCAGTTTTGAATCAAGTGTTTTGTTTTCTTTGCAGGTTGAGGAGTGCATATTGTGGCTTTCACTTGTTTTCATCACTATTCTGTGTGCTCCACAGCCTACCATAGTTAGATGGTCCAAAACACCGGCTGTCTCCGCTGAAGTGCAGTCACAATGGCGAGGTTTCTGTGCAATTATTGCCAATGCTTATTACAATAGAGGGATGGCCTGGTATATTCCCTTTTAGTAAATTGTTTTTTTTGCAACCCTTCCACAATATTCCTCGATAGATTTATCTGTAATATCATAGTTTCTAGCTATTCAATAACAAAACAAGCTGGAAAAGGTTCTCGAGGTTTACCAAAATCAATGTCAAGCCTTCTGCTACACATATAAAAAGAGCTGCCTGATTATGGAGTAGATACTCATGTCGAAATGGGGCAAAGTTTGTCAGCTGGTGTTCCTTTTGATCTCATCTCTTTTATTACTAGTCTTTAGACATGCAGAAAGGAAAGAAGAAAGTTGGGAACTCAAAGAGCTATTTTCTTTCAAAAGAGATGTTTTCAGCAATCTGGAAGGCCGGATTGAGTCTTTTTCACTAATAAAGTTTGTAACAAATGGTTCAAATGCTTTTAAGTTTTCTGAGAGTTAATATTTGTAGTTATGCTTTTTAGAAAAACATAATCATAACCCTTGGAATTTGAAGTTGTCCGACTCTCAAGCAACCATTAGATGAGAAAGTTCAATCCGTAAGTTAGTGTGCAAGACATGCAACAATCAAGAAACTGGCATTCATGGTGACAGACATACGACAAACTACAAATAAATAAAGGTTAGACATGATGGAATGATTGTCTAATCTATCTAAGCACCTATCATCAATAATTAGTGATCAATAATTGAATGTAGGAAAAACGTTATCCTTTTTATGCCTCCGCTTACTGTATGTTCATGACATTGATCTAGGGAAAAGAAAAACCTTTCAATCTAGGGCCTCCAATTGATGGAAGAGAATATCTCTTTCTTACATGCTGTTAAAACTTTTTATTAGCCTACAATTTGGAAATGTGGTTGTTAATTATTAGAATGTAACTTGCCTACAAAAAAGCTGTGTCAAAAAGAACATCCATGTTCTCCCATGTGATTTCGTCGATAGTTCGACCATCCCATTGAACCAAGAAGTGGACAATGTTGTGAGGGCGATGCTGTTGAATGCGAACCTTTGTGGGGGCTTGAAGCTGAACACCTTGGACCAATTTATGTTTGGTAAAACTCAAATGAAGGAAAACATCTTGACCTTCATCAAATTCAAGATAGCACTTGTGTTTATCAGCAATCGTCTTATATGATGTTTTATGTGTGGTAGATGCTCTTGTGCCTACACAATAAGTTCACAGAATTAGGAAGATAAGATGAAATAGTAATAAGAGTATTGTCATGAGGAACTCCATAATGGTTAAGGTGGTGGTTGACAAGAGTATATATGTTATGTCCATGTTCGGTTACAAGGATTTGGCACAATCCTTGACCTGGGTATATAGGCATTCTAGTGTTTGAGATTATTAGTTATGCCTCAAAGTTCCATTCAAGGCCAATTATGTAATTAATAACCTTGAGAGGGCATAGGCACTCCTTTAGTGAAATGTAGAGCAACACATGGTACGTGATGGTTGCATGCATGTAGAGAGAGTATTAGTTGGACCTAGAGTGAGACCTGAACGAATGGGGGTTGCATGTCATCCTGCATAGGCTATCATAGGCTATATCCACTGGTAGAAACGTGCCCTCCTACCCATTGGGAATTTTCTAAATTCTTCTTCTTCTTCTTCTTCTTCTCTCTCTCTCTCTATCTCTCTCTCTTTCTCTTTCTCTCTCTCTCTCTCTCTCTCTCTCTCTCTCTCTCTCTCTCTCTCTCTCTCTCTCTCTCTCTCTCTCTCTCGTATTCACACTTAGGTGACTAATCTAAGGCTTTTACTTGGTTGGGTGGTTTGGTTCCACCGTCTCCTTTCGAGTGTTGTTGTAGGCTTGATCCTTGGTGATCGTCTTAGTGGTATTAGAGCAAGGCTTGAGATTGGATTAAAGGGTAGAGTTGATGGTTTTTATGCCTTTATGATGTTTTTTCGATGCCCATATACTATTTTTTTGCTCTTTGACTGCTCATATGTATCCAATTTTTTGGTAATTTTGGGCAATTATACGAATGCTTTTTTGTAGAACACGATCCATGTGCCTGTGTTAACATGAAATCTTTTTTGGGGAGTAGAAATCATCTGTACTATGTTTATGAAGACTTGCATGAGTGTGTGGAGTGGTTATGAGCTTTGCATGGTTGTTGATACTAATTCTATGATGGAAAACAATTTTTTTTGGTGACATTCTGATTGCCATTCGTCTCTATGCGGACGATGTAGTACTCATGTCCCTGACCAGGGAGGGCTTGCAGCGACAGTTGGATTGCTCACAGGAGTTCTGTTCCAGATGGGGTCTAGGGGTGAACATTGGGAAGATCAAGGTCGTGGTCTTCAACACTTCTTGAGCATTTATGCAGCGACAGGATCTTACTTTTGATAAATAGCCTCTAGAGGTGGTCTCCTCTTAGACGTATTTGGGGATTCTCTTCTCGGGTCCCACTTTTAGCATGAGACAGGCCGCCACCACTCAACTTGGGAAGGGTCATGCCTCCCTAGTTCAACTTGAGCGGTTCTGTTTTCGGAAGCCCATCCAACATGCTCAGAGTAAGTGTCGACTTTTTGATACCATTGCCACCCCCACGGCCTTATATGTAGCAGAGACATGGTGTACAGGTCTTCCTTCTTCACATTGGGCCAGCTTGTCACGTTTGCAGACCACCATGTTAGCTCGTCTGATCCGAGCAAAGCCCTCAGTTCCACATGAGATTCTACTGGCCGAGTTTGCAGTCCCACCCCTAAAGATTGACGCAGTTCACGTATATTTAGAGATTACATGCCATGCCGGATACAGACAGACGATACACTTAGATTGCACTATCCTCATCACACCATCTCCATGACCAGGGCTACAGACTATCGTGGTTGTCTCAAGCATCCCACCTCCTACATGAGTCATTTGGTATCTCCATCACTGAGCTTCCATTAGGCACTCACCGATATATCAGACGGTTGCTATATCGAGCATATTTAGCATGGACATGGAGTCGCCAGTTGGGAGTTAAGCTTGATTTCTATTGGACCCACTTTCTAGAGCTAGATGTAGTCGGAGTTTTAGTATCGCCACGATATTTAGTCTCAGGCTTATCACATTGCCTTAGGGTCACATTGGGGCAGCTCAAAGTATCCTCACATCAGCTAGCTATTGAGACTGGGAGGTTCCATGGTATTCCACGAGAGGAGTGGATTTGCCAGTTTTGCTCTTTAGATGAGTTGGAGTCCGAGGAGCATTTCATTTTTAGATGCCCTATTTACTATGAGATCAGAGGGAGATACCACTGTTGTTCAAAGACAGGTCCACCACTCTACGATCTCTTATATCCTATGCAGACTCTAGATGCGTGGCTCTCATGATACGAGAGATGTTCTTATTGCGACGAGATCTACACGAGGTGACCCAACACTCTACTCCTCAACTACTGATTACTTCATTCTTTCATAGGCGGAGACCATGAGACCTAGATATTGATGATGACGAGGACAACACCGATGATAGTCACCTACATGCCCACAGAGATCAGAGACAACTTACTATTCATCACCATTTAGCAGTTGGGACTTCTAGAACTCCTCCGCGACGACATACCTCCCACACCCATGTGCGACGTCAGCAAATTCTAGAGCTCCCACATGTTGCAGCCCGCATCACATTCTTCTACAGTAGCGGCAGTTCCTCATGACAGTGTTTCAGATTTTTTCGCACCGACTTATTATCGCATATATCTTAGTATACATTAGATGTTTTCTTTTAGCATCTTTGGAGACGCTCCCACTGTTACCACATACTTAACATGTACTTTTTAGTCTTATATGCCTTGGGCATGGAAAAGACATTAATAAATCTCTCTCTCTCTCTCTCTCTCTCTCTCTCTCTCTCTCTCTCTCTCTCTCTCTCTCTCTCTCTCTCTCTCTCTCTCTCTCTTCTTGTATTCACATACTGTGGCTTGTGGGTGTCGCTTAGGTGAATGATCTTAGGCTTCTACTTGGTTGGGTGGTTTGGCTTAGGACATCAATCTCATAATCTGAGGAATGTTAGCCTCTGGTCTCTATATATATTGATTTGCAAATACCTAGAAAAACTAGTGCCCAATTTAGGGCATCTAGCCTTATCTCTTGCAATAGTCTTATCCATAACAATGGGGTTTCCAACTTACAACAAGGACCAAATAGTTGTGAGTCTCAAACATGACTGGGTATATAACTAGCATTAATGAAGCATGGGTTGTGTGTCCTTTACAATGCTTGAAATTTTTTACTGGTAAATGGACAAGGCACTAGTTTGTAGTCATGTGCATGTAGTTGTAATGCAAGTGGTGGCTTTCAAAATGACTTTCTATGACAATATCTTCTAAAAAGTTGGAGTTTATCGATCGAGTTATTCACATCCTATGATGTGTGGAGTTTGGACCACATGAGGGACATTTTGCAATAGAGTTGGAATGGGTATGATTTATATTCATGAGCAAATTGTTACAAAATCAACATTGTCTTTGTAGGAATTACTGACACTAGTGACACACCATGTAAATGGACCATGGGATTGTAGAAGAAGCATTTGTAATGTTGTAAGAACCATTGCATTGATGCTTGTTAGGAACAACATAACCACAAGGAAGGCAAAGCTAGTTTGATCCACCCAGCCAATGCCCTCTCTTATAGAATTCCCCTCCTAGCCCAGTGTGGGTTTGCATGTGGCAGGTGGCAGTTGGTACTGACACTCACCAATCATGCTGCGTGCATGGGGTAAGGACTGCATGGCTCCCGATTGTCATGCATGCGTCTACATGGGCATTACTGGCCCTCATACCTACTGCATCGTATGCATGCATGCTATTGACTCACACGGTCCTTTGCCTCTAGTGGTTAGCTGCACCTAGAAGTACTATTGGGCTAGTACTCTTACAACCTCATAACAATGCTACTATGATCTAGTTCTTCTTGTATAATGTGGCTAGATCATATATGTAGTACTAGGTAATGCCTAGACAAGAGTAAATGCATTAGGCGTGTTGCAAGAAATTTCAAAATTATTGATTCTTGTTAATCCAAGGCTGTGATGATTTGTACTTGATTTTGCGTTTTGGAGATAACTACCCTAATTGTGGTAAGCATGGAGTTGGGGAGAATTCCTTGGAAAACTAGTGATACTTGCACTTTTTCTTCACATTCTCACAAAATGCTTGTAGAATCACTTGATGTATTTTCTTGTTCCTTGTTTTTAGCATGAAGAATTGGAAAACAAAAGAGAACATATGATTTGCAACCATTCTTTCTTGGTTCGAGCAAGAGTTTTTTGTGTTTTTGGACTTGTAGATCCATTTTTTAATTTCACCCTCGTTGGAGCTTGGGCTATTCACCAACATGGCATACTAGCTTGCTGTCAAGGAGGGTGGGAGTATGTAATCACTAGAATAAGTAGATCACACATGATGCATATGAAGGAGTGAAGGTATTGTCTTGGTGTTGTGCATGTAATTCTAGTTATTGTGATTCAATAGGATTTGTTGATGGACTAATAAGAGAAGTTTATGATCATTTGCTAAGTAGTAAGTCGAAATTCGAATTGAGAATGGATCGAGTTTCCTCTTTTGCTCCTACATGTGCCAAGTAAAACAAACCATTGCCAATCTTTTCAAATGTGAAAAGTATCTACTTTCTTATGCTCATCAAAATTCAAAATTTGAATTTTTTTTTTATTAAGTATGATTTGTTGATATCTGCAGGCTCCCTGTCAATGTCTTGCAATTGGAGCAAATGGCTGTACATGGACATGCAGAGGAAGCATCCTTGGTGGCTGATCGGATGCGATTAGTGTTTGCTACACTTGAGGTATGGCTTTAGTCTTCTATGTATGTAGTAACAATGTGGGAAAGAAGGTTTTGTTGTTTCAACACTTGGTGCTTTCTTATTCTCCTTGGAATAGAAAAGTAAAGAGTCGTGTTGGATAATTTGATCCTTTTTGGCTCTTTGATTTGTCCTCATTATGTGCCACATTTATGTAGGCATTATTAATAATTTGGGCATATAATGTGCCTTTCTATGTTGTGCGAGAAGTCCTCCCTATTTGGAAGTTTCTTATGGCTTTATAAGTTTCCTAAAAACACCAATCGATTAGGGAAGGGGAAGTCCTCCCTGGTTTACATTGGAGCTGTTACATTTCCATTCAAGATGTGAGGAGTAAACGCTGCCTATTTGAAGCTTAAGTTACTCTCATGAATATACACGTAGTGGAGGCTTGGTGAGTTACAAATGCAATCACAACTGATCTAGAGCTAAGCTATGAAAGCATCACATAAGCAAGACTTAACCCTAGAAAGCAGGAAAGAGAGATTAAGGAGACTAAAGAGAGAGATCAATATCATCAGCTGAGTAACAAATGACATAGATTCCCTACTTATAGCCTAGAGGAAGCCCTAAAAGGAAGCTTCCAGTGGTTAGGGCCCAACTGGGAGGGATAATAGTGCGCCCTCCAAGAAGGCCCCCACTCTCCAGTAATATGTCCAAATGTCCAAATAATGAATAATAAGGCCCAAGGCCAACCATATAATCTAAGTGTCAATAATGAACAAAAAAGGGCCCAAGGCCTGCTTATGCATAAAGTAAAGTAAATGTAAATGGACATGGCGAATGTAATGAGCCGAGTCCATAACTCTCCTCGACACCAAAAAAAAGGCCCAATTGCCGAAAAAAAACTGGATCAAACAACATGAAGCCCTGGTGCATCAACAACTAGAGCAACTTCTGATGTAGAGGAGAGGAATCAACAAGTGCAGCAAGAGCACGAGCCTGATCCGCAAGTGATGGTGTATGATAAAAGACATCAATAGGCTCCCATGTGGCCTCCTCAACAGGACGACCATCACATTGGACCGAAAATTGAATCTGCCGGCGGCATCGACTATGGTGAAGGCGAACCTGGTGAATGGCAGCTGGTAAGAAAGGGAACAGCTCAGGATCAACATCGTGGCAACGAAGGGAACATCTCGGCTGCATCATCCGAAACCAAGCAATATGGAACAACCAGGAATGCCAAGGAATTAGAAGAAGATCAAGCAGCAACCAGGAATGCCAAGGTATCCGTAATGCCCAAGATAGTAGAGGATCAGCCCAAAAGATAGGGACATCATACCAAGGTATCTAAAAAGCCTGAGAAGGTAGAACTGCATCAGCAACGGGAAGCCAGTAAGAAAGCTGGAAAAGAGATGGACACTCATCCCGAATAGCTGCATCATACGCGTAACCATCAACCATATGTGCAAACTCAGTGATATAGGTGCCCCAAGAAAAGATAGCAGCATCGGAAGACCAGCACCAAGGAGTAGGAACATAAGCAGGATGACAGGCACGCTGTAATAGCATGGAAAAGCAAGCGATATGCCAGGAAACATGGAGCATAAAGAGATCATCCTGACAAAGGATAGCTAGAATGGAGAAATGTGCACCAGCATGGTCAAAAGCCCAAGGTATCCATAAGGCCCATGAATGAGAAGTAGCAATGGCACATGGTACCCTCAAGGGCCATATCACGAGAAGAGCAGATGCCAAAAGCTCCAGAAGGTGCAAGAAATCAATGTATCATCTAAAAAGACATGATGTGTGAAAACAGTAGCAACAAATCTAGAAATGGTAGAGGCCCCAACTGAAAAACTGTAGCCGAAATACTCATCCAGAATGACCTCATTTGGACATACCAATCCATCATAGGATGCAACAAAAACAGATGGAGAATCGGATGACCCATCGAAACTGGCCGTAAGTGTAATTTCAAAGTACACACCAGGTGGACAAGTGAGGAATAGAAGAAATGCACTAGAACGAGGAACATGATCCACAACATCAGTAGCAAGCATCGGAGCAATATCCACATGTAGCTGGAAATGAGTATCAAAGCATATATGAGCAACACTGAAGTATGGCGGCAACATCCCCAAAAACTATCCAAAAAAGAAGGAACTCTCTCAAGGTACTCTGATGGTCTCGGAACACCAGAACAAAGTGGCAACTCAGCATCGGAGTGCAAGCGATATGGAGCAACACGAAATGACTGGGAACTTGAAGATCACCTGGACAAACAGTAGCTGGAACGGAGGCAATAATCCAAGCCATCAAGATATGCCAAGCCTGAAAATGAGCAACAATCCAAGGAACAGATAGAGAGCCACATGCATAATCATAGAGATATCTGCACCGTAGGCGAGCAATAATATGGAAAAACCAGCACCAATCAACAGGTCCAAATGAAAACCAAGCTATACGTAATAACTAGGAATGCCATATATCCATAGCTGAAAATGAAGCAGCAGTATGAGGAACAGGTCCAAATGAAATCCAAGCGATACATAATAACCAGGAATGCCAAATATCAAGAGGTAGAAAGGAATCAGTCGCATGAAAACCTCTAATGCATAAAAATCCCAAAAGTGTATACCATCGGCATTGATTGCAGCAAACCTATATGTAGAAACACAAGGAGACAGAAGGATCCCCGTATACTCATCTAGAAAGATCCCAACATATAAATACCCTAGATAAGTACTAGTGACCATCTGGCAAATATCCTCGCATGAATCATGTAAGGAACTGTAGAAATATCATGAGGCAGATCACAAACCTCAAGCAGAGATCCATGGAGTAAAGCGGAAGAAGATACAACTTGATCACTAAGAGCGAGGAAACCATCAACCGTGGACTCGTGAAGAACCACCCCAGAGAAATCAGTAGGAACATCGACCATAACGGACTCACGAGATGGAGATATAGAGACCAATGGCGAAGATACTGCACAAACCACCGAACCAAGAGGACTATCTGAGGTATGTGCAGAAGCAATAGTAGAAATACCACCAAGGTATACGGCCTCAATATCAATGAAACCAGGAATGACCACTGAATACGATATCTGTGAAGCAAGGCATATAGGCACAAGGCACACATCAACAACCTCTAAATCCGGAGCAACTTCAACCTGAGGAAGAGGACGCATGGATGGTGAAAGTGAGGCAGCAACTGATGTACTCTGAATGGAAAGAAGAGCTGCACCCTGAGCCTTTGGCAAGCTACGCATAAACTGCTTCCCGGTAACCAATTGATAGTCACCTTGGGAATCAATAGCAGCAAGTGAATGATGCTGACCAGCATGAGTAAAGGAAAGTGTCTGCTGAGAGATATCCACAACAACAATACCAATTGAAGAGAACCAGTCTGCACCAAAAATATTGTCACAGCGCTCCAGATGAATGATGTAGAAATCTGCCTGACTAGAAAAATAACCAATGCGATAATCCAAGCCCTGAAACATCTGAGAACTGAGAAAAGAATGGGACCTAGCAACCTCAACACTGAGAGGCTGGGAAGCAGGAACAAGTGTAGCACAAATCCTAGTGGAAATGTAACTGCTAATAAATGAATGTGTACTGTCTGTATACCTTGATCACTAAGAGCGAGGAAACCACCAACCGTGGACTCGTGAAGAACCACCCCAGAGAAATCAGTAGGAACATCGACCATAACGGACTCACGAGATGGAGATATAGAGACCAATGGCGAAGATACTGCACAAACCACCGAACCAAGAGGACTATCTGAGGTATGTACAGAAGCAATAGTAGAAATACCACTAAGGTATACGACCTCAATATCAATGAAACCAGGAATGACCACTGAATACGATATTTGTGAAGCAAGGCATATAGGCACAGGGCACGCATCAACAACCTCTAAATCCGGAGCAACTTCAACCTGAGGAAGAGGACGCATGGATGGTGAAAGTGAGGCAGCAACTGATGTACTCTGAATGGAAAGAAGAGCTGCACCTTGAGCCTTTGGCAAGCTACGCATAAACTGCTTCCCGGTAACCAACTGATAGTCACCTTGGGAATCAATAGCAGCAAGTGAATGATGCTGACCAGCATGAGTAAAGGAAAGTGTCTGCTGAGAGATATCCACAACAACAATACCAATTGAAGAGAACCAGTCTGCACCAAAAATATTGTCACAGCGCTCCAGATGAATGATGTAGAAATCTGCCTAACTAGAAAAATCTGCAATGCGATAATCCAAGCCCTGAAACATCTGAGAACTGAGAAAAGAATGGGATCTAGCAACCTCAACACTGAGAGGCTGGGAAGCAGGAACAAGTGTAGCACGAATCCTAGTGGAAATGTAACTGCCCCAGAGAAATCAGTAGGAACATCGACCATAACGGACTCACGAGATGGAGATATAGAGACCAATGGCGAAGATACTGCACAAACCACCGAACCAAGAGGACTATCTGAGGTATGTGCAGAAGCAATAGTAGAAATACCATACGGCCTCAATATCAATGAGACCACTGAATGCGATATTTGTGAAGCAAGGCATATAGGCACAGGGCACGCATCAACAACCTGTAAATCCGGAGCAACTTCAACCTGAGGAAGAGGACGCATGGATGGTGAAGTGAGGCAGCAACTGATGTACTCTGAATGGAAAGAAGAGCTGCACCCTGAGCCTTTGGCAAGCTACGCATAAACTGCTTCCCGGTAACCAATTGATAGTCACCTTGGGAATCAATAGCAGCAAGTGAATGATGCTGACCAGCATGAGTAAAGGAAAGTGTCTGCTGAGAGATATCCACAACAACAATACCAATTGAAGAGAACCAGTCTGCACCAAAAATATTGTCACAGCGCTCCAGATGAATGATGTAGAAATCTGCCTGACTAGAAAAATGACCAATGCGATAATCCAAGCCCTGAAACATCTGAGAACTGAGAAAAGAATGGGACCTAGCAACCTCAACACTGAGAGGCTGGGAAGCAGGAACAAGTGTAGCACAAATCCTAGTGGAAATGTAACTGCTAATAAATGAATGTGTACTGTCTGTATACCTTGATCACTAAGAGCGAGGAAACCACCAACCGTGGACTCGTGAAGAACCACCCCAGAGAAATCAGTAGGAACATCGACCATAACGGACTCACGAGATGGAGATATAGAGACCAATGGCGAAGATACTGCACAAACCACCGAACCAAGAGGACTATCTGAGGTATGTACAGAAGCAATAGTAGAAATACCACTAAGGTATACGACCTCAATATCAATGAAACCAGGAATGACCACTGAATACGATATTTGTGAAGCAAGGCATATAGGCACAGGGCACGCATCAACAACCTCTAAATCCGGAGCAACTTCAACCTGAGGAAGAGGACGCATGGATGGTGAAAGTGAGGCAGCAACTGATGTACTCTGAATGGAAAGAAGAGCTGCACCTTGAGCCTTTGGCAAGCTACGCATAAACTGCTTCCCGGTAACCAACTGATAGTCACCTTGGGAATCAATAGCAGCAAGTGAATGATGCTGACCAGCATGAGTAAAGGAAAGTGTCTGCTGAGAGATATCCACAACAACAATACCAATTGAAGAGAACCAGTCTGCACCAAAAATACTGTCACAGCGCTCCAGATGAATGATGTAGAAATCTGCCTGACTAGAAAAATCACCAATGCGATAATCCAAGCCCTGAAACATCTGAGAACTGAGAAAAGAATGGGATCTAGCAACCTCAACACTGAGAGGCTGGGAAGCAGGAACAAGTGTAGCACGAATCCTAGTGGAAATGTAACTGCTAATAAATGAATGTGTACTGTCTGTATCCACTTAAGCATTATTCTCTCGCCCCGCATCTAGAATAATATGATTCACAAATGGAACAACATACGTAGGCATAATAACAAAAGCATCAACTGATAAGTTCTGGCCTAAATATGCATCTAGAAGAACTGCATACTCATCTAGACGACTATCAGCAAAATAAGCTAGTGAGTATACAATAGGACCATCATGAAATGTATAATCATATGCCATATGGAGATCTATTGGAGGAGTAGCCAAAGCACCTGAAAGAGCAACTGTAGACCCATGAATAATATCGAAATAAGGAGCATAGGCGACGACATCTATAGCATGGCGCTCAAGAACATGAGTAGCATCAAAGTACTCAACAACTCACACTGTGTGATATAGAATCATCCTCATGTGTATCGCTAGCAAAGTGTGAATCAACCTCATGTGAATTGCTAGAAATGTGTGACTCTATCTCTATTTTTCCTGCACAAGAAAATGGAACCTCGCATATGGAAGAATGCTCACGAGGGGAATCAGAAGGAGTAGAACTCTCAAGACCTATAATACCACTCATAAGAGCGAGAGGAGGAACAAATACAGAATTATCATCGAAAAATATAAGAAGGCGAAGTACAGGTAGAAAGTCATGCCACTCAGAGATAGGCGGATGAGAGTGGACATAGTCAAACCACTTCGACCTAGCAGAACCCTCTAAGAGAAAAATTGCATCAAGAATCTTATTAGGACCTAGACAAGTTGGCTAAGAAGTATCAAAGTAATACCGAAACTGTGTGAGCCATTTGTCGAACATATGTTCAGATGGTATATCACTAATAAAAACAAAAAGATAATCTAAAGGGGATAGAGACCGAAAATCAGAAGTCATGATAAAAAATAAAATTAAAAGTAACGGAAAAGAATATGTAACCCAATGATCCAAATAATTAGGGTTGTTTTTTATTTTTGTAGTTTTTATAATGGAGCGTAGAAAACGAAGAAAAAGTGAAAAACGAAATCGACGATGAAAATGACTTATGGAATCGAAACGCAAATGGAATGGAAACTAATAACAAATAACGAAAGACAAAATGAAAAATGCGATGGAAAACACAAACTACAAAATGGAATGAAAATAACAAAACAACAGCCATAGGTAGAAAATTAAGCCAGGCAAGACGCTACTCAAGTGGACGAACTGAAGGAGATGACGTAAGTCGTCACAACAGGTACGCCAATGAGAAGACGTGACAAAGGTTGCTAAAGAAAGAAAAAAAAAAGAGGGAAATGACAAATAGTGTAAGTAGTACCTCGCAACTGCAATTGAAAGCGTGCTGAAAACGGTAGTAAAATGGAGAGATACCGGGCAGCCACCAAATAGAGATAAGAGGGGCCTGCAAAAACAACCAAATAATGAGAGAAAGAAGTAGCAAGTAGTGGAGTACATGGCTAGAAAATGGACAGCCAAGTAAAGAAGGTGAGTGCCAAAAGAGAGGGTTAGGTAGCCAGCAAGCAAAGCTAGAAAATAGAAAGAAGGTGGAGACAATGCAGGGAGGGGTGGGCTGGGAAAAAGTACAAATAGGTTGAGTTGTGGATAGCAAGCGGAAAGTAAAGTACGGTGCTGGAAGTAGGTGATGGTGGGCTGGAAATGGGCAGTAGGTGGGCAGCAGTAGGGCGCCAGTCCTCCTCCAAACGATAGTGATAATTTGCAAAACGAGTGGAGAGAGAGAGATAGTTGATGATCCAAGCTGAAAATGCTAAAGATCCAAGCTGAAAATGGGTGCTGGGCAGCAGCTAGTAAGATCCACAAATGTCCTGCAAAATGATGGAAAAACTGCTGAAAATGGTGATGAAGTAGGGCGCTGGACAGCCTCCAATCAATCCACAGCAAATCGGTGGAGAAAATCGACGAAAGTGACAAGGTAGTAGAGCGTTGGCCAGCCTCTACCAAATCTGGAAAAACGATGGAAATCTGATGAAAAAATCAACGAAAGTGATGGGTTAGTAGGACGCTGGACAGCCTCTACTAAATCTGAAAAAGTGGTGTAAAGGAAAGTGCTCTGATACCAAGTTACGAATGCAACCACAACTGATCTAGAGCTAATATGAAAGCATCACATAAGCAAGACTTAACCCTAGAAAGCAGGAAAGAGAGATTAAGGAGACTAAAGAGAGAGATCAATATCATCAGCCGAGTAACAAATGACATAGATTCCCTACTTATAGCCTAGAGGAAGTCCTAAAAGGAAGCTTCCAGTGGTTAGGGCCCAACTGGGAGGAATAATAGTGCGCCCTCCAAGAAGGCCCCCACTCTCCAGTAATATGTCCAAATGTCCAAATAATGAATAATAAGGTCCAAGGCCGACCATATAGTCTAAGTGTCAATAATAAATAAAAAAGGGCCCAAGTCCTGCTTATGCATGAAATAAAGTAAATGTAAATGGACATGGCGAATGTAATGAGCCGAGTCCATAACTTGGTGTACTAGTCTTAGAATACATGGTTGGGCTAGCTTTTCATGTCTATAGGTTTCCATGGTATCATGAATCATATGTGGCAAAAACACTCCATTCCTCACCAAATTATTGTGGCCATGTTTCTTGTGCTTCCCATACAATTGGAGGCTGTTTTCAGATTGATCATTTATATACAAAAAGTCACAACATTTGGAGGTATGGATACTAGTAGTAGAAGATATGTATGGTTAAGATATAATTATGCAGAGAGCTCCACGAGCAAGGACATTAGTTATGTTAGATTCTCAAGCCTCACATCTTTAGGTGTCAGTTGAGAGGAGTCACAAGTACATATAGGTCAAAGTCAGCACTCTTTACCACCATCTCCTTCGTTTCCAGTCTAAAGTTCTTACTAAGTATTACATATGCCCCTTGTATATTTGTTTCTTTATAATGGTTGTTTTTACAACTTTTGTTGACACACCTTTTGTGGCTGCGTCTTCCAGTTTGTGAGTTACACATGTTTTGCCATACTTATCTTATTCTGCAATCAAAGATGATGAGTCATGACTTGATCTTGTTGATCCCTCTTATATTTCATGGCCTTTTTGTAACGTTTTTATCTTGTTTTCTATTACCTTCTTGATTTCTCTTTCTTCATTGATGTAATTGATATTTACTATTATGGTAGATAATTTGGATAGGGGTTGTACCCCTAAAGGCACCACTTCCTTTGTTGACACATGTTTTCTTTTTTTTTGCTTGACCCATCATTACATAATCTTTTGTTGATCATTACAGAGGTATTTACAACATTTTGAACATGACAATTCTTTTCAGTACAGTTCTCTTGTGGGGTATACTCCATGGTCGAGGCAGCCGAGTCTTGCCACGGCGAAATCTAGATTGAGCTTTATTTGTCATATTAAACCAATAATTGCTTCTTCTAGATCACACCTTTGGTCTTTGCAGCTAGTGCTGGCCCTCTTGCCATGTGTCATCTATGATACTCGTACTTGGCATTCATGGTCTATTCAACTAACTTGGTCTGTCGTTGTGTCTTATGAGCTTTTTGTTGCTATATTTTATGAAGTTCATGGTCCATATGGCTAGCTTGGTGTCTTTTTGTATACACTAGGTGACTTTTCTATTGTCAGCCTTAGCTTTGTACTTCTTATTCATCTCTTTACTTGACATTCTTGTTCGATCATACCACTATGGTATCTATATGCTGCAGCAGAGGTTTATGGTGTGTTGAAACTATTTTGTTCATATTCATGTCTTTATCTGACATTTCTGGGCCATTGATATAGCATGATCCACAGTCAGCAAGTGCTCAATCATTATCCCATTTTTCAACTACTTTGGCACATCCATTTTTTTGTCTTATTCTCCAGTATATGCATTTTGCTGTATTGTCGTCATGTTGTGACATTGACATCGTGCTTTTTGTGGCTTAAGCATTGACAACAGTTGGCATGCTATATTTTTGAAAACAGAGAGCTCCAATCTTAATTTATTTGCATCTTCTTGGGTCCTCATATGATTTGACATTTAGATCATATACTTTGGCACTCGGTCCTTATTTGACATGGACCTCAGTGCTGAAATCTAGCCTTAAAGCCACTTAGATCAGTTTACCATAGCTTGCATAGACTCATAGATGCACCGCGATTCTGAATCGCGATCAGAATCGCGACTCAGAAACGCGTTTCGGGATTTTCCCAGCGCGCAGAATCGTTTTTTTTTTTTTTTGAAATTTTTTTAGGCAATATGGGTATCAGATGAAAGCTTTGTTTGAGAGCATTATGACTGTGTAGTTTGCCGACTGTTTCGGGTGCGAAACACCAAAAAGTGTATTTTCACTCAGGGAGTTGGAAGGCCAAATCATGAAGAGGCCTTACCGTCGTAGCCCCCGGACCCCAACGTTGGGGGGCGTTGCCCCCCAAACCCCCCACCGGGGAGCTACCGCCCCCTGAACCCCCTAGAGCTTCCTGCTATATAGACATTGTAGATAAAAATGCTACTGCCCCCCCCGTAGATAAAAGTGGGGTCCAAATGCGCGCCGAGAAGGGCCCAATATTTATGCCCCCAACTGTATGCACATTGCACTCACATCTCCAGTGAAATGATTGCAAAAGTGATCATCATCCATACAGTTAATAGCCCAAACTGTAGGATTAACATTTACTGAAAACCAGAGCAAATGACAACCAGATAACTACTGAAAATAAGATCTGTTTCTGCCTCATCTACTGCACTTCTGAGAGGCAAAACGCTGGTTTGACCATTGATCCCCTAAACAAATTTCAGCCATAAGCTTTTTTTTTTTTTTTTTTTTTTTTTTTTTTTGTGATTCTGGGTTCAGAATCGCGCTTCGCAGAATCGAGATTCGCGAATCGCGGACCCAGCGAATCGCGATTCGGTGCATCTATTCACCCACTCGTATTCACAGATTAATATAGCAGCTTGTTTCTCTTCTATTTATCTGATCAACATTATAACATTTCCTTTTATTTTCCCACGTTCTATACAGTTTTTGGATGTTTTATTGATAATGCCACCTCTTTAATATCGCTAATGCAAAGATACGTTTTTTATACAATATGCCTATTTGATTTGCTTAGTCGTAAATCTTCTCAAACTGGTCACCACATGTTTAAAAGCTCATATTTCCTGCATCTAGCTTTCAGGGCTTAGGGAGGGTGGCATTAATTTCTGATAATATGATCAATTCTGCATATTTGTGCCACAGTTAAGTCATTTCAAAAGTTGGTCATATTTGGCAGTTTTCCTCATATGGTTGTTATGTTATTGCAGAACATTAGCCCACAATGGCCCAAAAGGTAGAAGTAACAAGACACAAAGGCAGCATTAGCATCAATAAGCATTTGACCCATGTATCTCCAGCTTCTCTTAATAAAGGGTTGCGATAAGCCAATATGTCAAGTGCTAATGTATCAAGTACTGAAAGTACCCATGAGTATATTGTCAGGACATGCACACCCAGTGATTCTATTTAATAATACAGAATGCGATAGCTAAACCCAGTTATTATAATGTTCCTCAAAAGGATCATAGAAGGGGTGTATCTAATTTGGTCCATCGCAATCTACAGTCTGGGAAGGTAAAAACAGCTGGGTATCAGCCTAAAGTGATGTATATCATGAATTACGCTTAAATGACAAAGTACACCGTAGCCCTTTATTGCATAGCTTTTCTCTTTTAGTTTCAGCCTTTGTTATGGCAGGGTCTGAGCTTGGTATCCAAAGAAGTGATGGAAACTCAGCACCAGGTATGTTAGTCTAGATAAAAAAAATATACGAAAGCTGAATGTGGACATATATCTAGCACAGACCTTCACCTGCACCAACTCTTGAGCCCTGATGTGTCATTAGGAATGTGGTAGCATATAGCCCATGCTAATGTATCGAGTGGTCTAAACTTTGCAGGTGAAACCCTTAAAGTTCAAGAGCGAAAGTCTTGTCTGGGTACTATTTTTTAAGTAGTGCTTAATGGGTATTTTTCCATCTGTCAATTGACGTCTTTATCTATTTTTTCTCCTTAGACAAGTCACCTGAATTCTTCCCTTTAGCTTGCTCTGTCCCTATGAAATTTTTGATAAATGTGTTGTGTCTTATGCTGGCTGAGCTTCTAACACGATTTAGTCTTACATGTTCTCTTTGTGTTGTCATCCTCCATAAAGTGCATAGTACATGTCGAATTACAATATGTACGTTTGTATGAAGTTCCTCCGGACAATTTGGCTCTTGTGGGATTTTGATTACATGGCTGCAGCATTATGAGAAGAATTTATGTTCTTCTGGAGATGAGTATCTTTGTGCTTGACAACCTCTTTCCTTTCCTTGGAGAGCCTCAGCTTGTAGCAATGTCCCTGACACTTCAAGGTAAAGTGTAATATTTCCAACATTTTGCTTTTATGTTAGTTCTTATGAGATGAAATTGGATGCCTGTAAATTATTTGCAACATGTTAAAACATGTAGGATAGAAAGTACATGATTTTATCAATGAAGTAAAACTTCTATATATTTTATGGTACTCTAGATAATAAATCAGAAAATCCATAACTTGTGGCCAATGTGAAAGTTATAATGGCCATGAACTAGCTTAGTTAGCAATACATATCAAAGGATTCAAGGTTATGATGTGGAAAATCTAACCCATGCTGACAAAAGGGATGCTTTAAACTCTAAAGGTCCTCTTATTGTCTATGTTTCACCTTAAGCAATTGCAAGTAGCTATATAAGTGTAGAACAACATCATACAAGTCTTACTCATCATAGAGGAGTTTACATTGTCGAACTTTGTGGAGTTATGAAAATTGAAGTCATTACTATGTCCTTTTTTATGATATATTTTTCAAAACTTTCTAGAAATCAAACATTAACTCTTGGAAAAGTTCATCTTCTATTAAGTGATTCTCTGCTTTGTCGTTTCATGTAGGGATTAATCCAAATGGTTTGCATATATTTTAGATTTCTTTTGGTCGAGTCTCATAATTTTTCGATGGTTGTCCCTTTCTTGTTTTCCTTTTTTCCACATTTGAACAAGGGAGAAAGCATTCACTAAGATTCTTGTAAGTTTTTTCATGAATTTTATTCTTTATTTTATGGGGTCGAATAATGAGATTATCCACAACATTGATTCCTTATTTAGTTTGCATTTGTAGCAACCTAGCCTTATGGACAATTGTTTCATTGGAAAATGAGAGTTCAAGAACCCCAATTAGAGACAATTCTAGTTAAGTCAAGTCAAGACAAGCTTGTTTCAATAAAGGCAAATAGGCTTATCTTAGTTCTAGTTAAGTCAAGTAAAGACAAGGTCGTTTCAATAAAGGCAAATAGTCTTATCTTAGTTCTGATTAGTTTCATGGACATACAAAGTGTAAATTCAACCATGATTATCATTTGTAATCTATTCATAAATAATGACGTTGCTTTTATGCATGAAGATCTCCCTACTCGCAATCTCTAGGGAGATGAAGGGAGATCAAGAGGATGCAAACCTCAAGCAACACTCCACTTCCTTGGTCTTCTAGTATTTGAAGACATTGTCTTTTTCCAATTGGAAAAAGGAGGTTCACAAATAAACTTTATAAAAAATCATTTGCAAGCATGAAGCAAAAATCAATCTCTAACAATTATGTGAAATATCAAAGGAGGAATTATTGGGGATATCAAGTGAAAATGTGTACTTGGGGTCAATAGGGTATTAGACATCAGTATGGTCATGATTAGTCAATATGAATTTAACTCCAATTGGGCAAGATTTAGCATAGGACATACAAGTTTAGTCAAGTCGAGTAGGTCAAAATTAAGGCACATAGCCTTTTCTTAGCCCTGTATGTATGATGGACATAGAAGTTGTAAATTCACTTATGATTATCATGGGAGATCTATTCACCTAAAATGACATTGTTGTGATGCATGAAAGTCTCCCTATCTGCCACTTTTAGGAGGAAGAGAATCTCAATATAATTTGGATAGAGAAAGGATTTTCCATGTCAAAGAAATATGCTTAGTTTTGATATCAATAATAAAGGCTATCAAAATAGGTTAGGGAAATCTAAGTTCTCTTATTGTGATGCTTGATACTCACTGTTTGACTTCAAGCCAGGTATCAAAGCCAGAGGTTTGCCAAAGGTGTGGTGAATCTATGGTTGAGTTGTATAGCCCTTTTTATTTAGGTTTGTTATTTCGATTTTCGAGATTGGTTTATTTGAAACTCAAATTGAAGGATACTGCAGACATAATTGCATCTTGTAGTTAGATATATAGGCTATCTATCATATAAGCAATTTGAAACGCAAATTGATCATGAAGACATCAAGTGTCCAACCTTGCTAGTCTTATTGGTTAAGGAATGCATATTGTTAAAGATATTTGCATATGCATGGCGATGTTTGGATGTCATACATTTGAGTAGTAAACTTGTTATTGACAAGCTAGTCAGTAGTGCATGTAAGTGGATTAGACAAGGAGAGATTTGGGCAAATCCAAGACTACAAAATCTAGCACGAATCGGATTTCTACTACCTTGGTGTGTATTTCTTTGGCTATGCCTAATGGTTTCACACTCGATTGATCCGCTAGTCGGATTGTGAAAGGGACACTCACCATATTAGTAAGTCCCCATGCGTGGTATAGCTTGGAGGAGAAAGAGACAATCCTGATCCTCCATCGACTATCGCTGACACTTGTGGAAACTGTAAGAGATCTAAACACCATAATAGGTCAAACACTAACTGATCCACCCAACCTTGCCTACTCCCTGATATGGAGCAAGTCCCTCCTAGTCTAATGTGAGGATTGATAGCATGCATATTGCCAAGTGTCGGCCAGGTGGCACTGATGTGGCCGACTGCACGTTGGGACCCAACGTGGGGTCCTATCCTGCTGACAGGGTCCCTAGGCTGTGTTAGGCCCGCCATGGCTATGGACCGTGCCGGGGCACACTACTCACACTGTCTTGCCCTGTTGGTCGTGTACGCTGGACACGACCCTGACTGTGGTATCTGACCTCCTGTGTTTTCTAGGGTTCGGCACTGGTTACGTGCTCGTAACACTCCCTCCCCCTTAAAAACCGTCTTGGTCCTCTAAGACAAAGTCTGGAAAAGTCTTGCGAAGGACGTTGCCTCTTTCCCAAGTGGCATTTTCAACAGGCTGATCATTCGACTTGACTAGATATTCTCGGTATAGAGTATGACGAGTTTACGTCTCTCTACTATCAAGAATTTCCTCTGGTTCATGTGGAGATTGCTGAGAATCCAATGGGAGAACTAGAACACTATCCCCTACCAGATTTTTTGATCTGGTTAAGGCTTTTCGTAACTGACTTACATGAAAAACTGGAAAAACCTTACTGTTGTGTGGGAGTTCTAGTTCATAGTTGACCTCGCCTAGTCTCCTATTGATGGTAAAAGGACCACAATGCCTAGGAGACAACTTAGCACACACTCCTGATTTGAGAGTTTTAGAGTCAACTGGGACTTTCAAGTAGACTTTCTCACCGGTGGAGAACTGCACATCCCATCTATGTGGATCTGCATAATGTCTGGCTCGATCCTGGGAGTGCCTAATGCTATGCTTAACATATTCTATCATTTGGTTTAGGTCTTCTAAAAAGTTTTTGGCTGCTTCAACTTTTTCTTGTTTAAATCCTACAACACGATGACAATTGTTTTGGGACTTTTGACTTGAAAAATAGTAATCTTTTTTGGTGTTTTTTAATGGTCTTAGTTTTAGGCCAAAATCATGGATTTTTTTAATAAATCTCTAAATTTTGTTTTTACAATAAGCCAAAAAAATGCATATTTTAAATAAAAAACTACAAGTTTTTTGTTGCAAACTTTATAAAACCATCATAATTACAAATGAAATAATAATTCAAGAGAACAAATGATTTTTGAAACTCGAAATCCCATTGAAATACAAAACAACTTAAATTATATTCGCACATTCTCTTTTTTAAAGTACATTTTCTAAGGAATTTTCACTGATGCTTCTCAATTCAGAACTTGACATATTCTCAACACTCGTTTTTAGCTGATTAAGTGGAAGACCCGTTCTTCATGAGAGTCAATTCGTTACATTTGATTTTAAACTGGTGCTGAAAGCTAATATCATTAATATTAGCTACGCATCGCTCTGTTTCATTGGACGCCTTAACATAATCACGAAAATCATGTATGTCTGATCAATGGCACGTTTGGCTTTGGCACATACGATTCCTCAACAATGCTTTGAACTGGTAATGAAAATGCTTTCTTGCATCTCAACCTCTTAGAAAAGCAACTAAACATTTGATCAATTTGATCGTGGGTATGTCTTACCAACAAAAATCCTATTTTTATTTTTTTTGAAATTTTTTTTCTCTACTAGCATGGACAAGTATGCCAAAACAGTTTGGTTTTTACTTTTCCTAGCAGTGTTGTCAAACTGCAAATAAAGTATTTTCGGAAGGTTTTTACCAAATTATCTTATGTACAATGGTGATCGTCAAATTTGGATCGTTGCGAACATTGAGATATTAAAAAAAGACTTTGGACTCCAAAGTGCCATTAAACACAGGTGCTCCAACGAGATGAACCTGAATAAAATTTGTCTCGTTCAAATTTTTGGGCACTCTGACAAAATTGTTTTCTTCTGATCCATTGTGTCAATAACAAGCCCCAAATATTTTTGTGGACATTCCAAACATTTCTTTCGATGCTTGGCCAACTTTTGTCTTTCAACTGCTTGTTGATCTCTGTGCACTTGAAGGGCTTTTGCAGCATCCATTGAAAATACAATGATTCACTTATTTAATGGAATAAAGATCATACCATAATGATATTAGAAAAAATCGCAACTTAAATTTTTTCAAAACAAAAAGTATTAAAATGAATGACAAATTTGATTAATATTTATCTTTCTCATCATTGGTCTCTGCAAGTTGTTTTTAAGACTTTAACAACTCGCAAAGGGAGATACTGTCATTCGTGATTTTTTGAAAATTTTTACCAGTCCAAAATCTCTTTTCCAAATTTTAAAAAAATATGAGTAACTCAAATAGGGAACATTTTTTGTTTTGGCAAACTCTTTATACATCAAAAATATTTTTAATTTTGTAAAATTCTCCGGCAAGTGAAAATATAAGGAATTAGGCAATTTCTCTCCATGCACATCTATGAAAAGCCAAGCAGTTGCATTTAAAGCATCTGGAGAAATAGTTCGACCCTGTAAGGATCCCCATAATGTTGGGTCTTTTTGAAGTCGTGCATGCATTCGTTGAAGCCTGTGAGTTTCTGCTTGCGTGAATTGCTTTGTAAGCTTTACGACAAACGTCCAAAGCATTTAAAAAATATGAATAGGAGTTTTTGTATGGCCTCATTGTTGCACACAAATAGTAATTTCTCTCATCCTTACCTCGTAAAAAGAAGTTTGATCTTAATTCTTCAATTTCTCTGATACTCAGTTTTTGCAAATAGCAGGATGAGCAGCAAATAATATTCTATACCTTTCGAATCTCAGATTTTGTAATCAACTGTTGACGATTCGTTAAAACAGCTGAAGATCTCAAGTCTCTCTTGTATTTTCCTTTTTGTTTGGAGTCTGATCTATAAATTGAACTCGTGACACTAGTAGGTGCTTGAACTGGTTGAGAAGGTGTTGAAATTTCATGACTCGAAATTTTGGCTCCAATCTTAGGATGTTCCGGACTCTCAAAAGGCTCTAAATTTTCAATAATATAGCCCTTTTAGATTTAACACGACGAACATCACTTTGAGAAGGTCTCCCATGAACGTGAGAAAAGCTTGAACGTCACGGATCAACAGACTTACGTGGATCTGTTGATTTACTAGAATCAGTAACCGAGTGAATTGAAGCTTTTGAATCATCACTCAGTGATTCAACTTGTTCAAAAGAACAATGTTTTAATTGTGCAGAGCCTGTATCTGAAGAGGAGGACGAGGTCGAAAGATTTGACACAAGTTGAGTTACAAGTGTCATTTCTTGAAAAGTACTTGCATGAGGAATTTCAGAAGATGAACGGGTAAATGATGATGATGCCACATCATTTATGGAAACATGTTGAGAATTAGGAGTGGCTTTATAAAAAAAGCTTTCATTGGGAATATCAGATGAAGATGATACACTTGTTGCAACGTATTGAGTTACAACTATTGGAATAGAGGAGGTAGAACTACTTGACATCGTAACCATAAAAAAAAATTTCAACTACAAACTTATGCTAAGCATAGACCCGTTAAAATAGTTGACACATAAAACTATATGTGCTTTACAAACTTAACTACATCCTATGCTGGTCATAGAACAAATAAAAAGCTATGCGAACCTCAATAGACGTAAACAAGAAAAACAGTTAAATGCAAATAAGCAACAAGCCTAGCAAGTATCTAGTTAATTGAAATTTTCAGTGGCTACCATGCCTTAAATACTATTTGGTAGCATCCTTAGGGTTAGGGTTGACCCAAGAGTAGGTTTAGGGTTAGGTTTAGGTTTGGACGGTCCCGACGCAAACTCGAGGTCAGCGTGAGGTGAGGTGAGTTGCGGCAACTCAGTCCCGGCACAAGCTCGAGGTCGGCGAGAGGTGAGTTGAGTCGCCGTAACTTGGTCCTGGCGCATGCTCCAGGTCGGCGTGAGACAGGGGTCACAGGAAAAAAGATATTTAAGGATCGTAGTCCAAGCATAACTCGCCTCATTTCCAATTCAGAAGCACACATGCTGCCAGAGCTCTCGCTGCGACAAAGTCATGGGTTTCTATAGTATTTTGCGTACGTTTCCGCTCACACATTTCTTGACGGTAAGAATCCTGTCATTTTTTAACTTTGTTCTATGCTTAGCATGGGTACTAAAGTATTGCATTACTAAATATTCATGTTTTAGCTAGTGTTCATCTTCTTAACACTTGGGTGACCTATGCTCAGCATAGGTAGCCGCACGAGTTTTCTCCTCTAACCTATGCTGAGCATAGGTTGTGCTTGGGTCCCGAGTAACAACATATGCTCAGCACATGAAGTAGCATGCAAAGACATCCTATGCTGAGCATAGTTGTGACTAGAGGACGTGAGTGACGTCCTATGCTGAGCATAGGTTAGAAGAGGACCAAAGATGCAGCAACCTATGCTCAGCATTAGGTGGTAAGAAGAGAAACATCGCGACGACTTCCTATGTTGAGCATAGGTTGTTACTCAGGACCCGAACACAACCTATGCTCAACATTGGTCGATAGGTGATAAGAAGAGAAACATCATGACGACTTCCTATGCTGAGCATAGGTTGTTACTCAAGACCCGAACACAACCTAGGCTCAGCATAGATCAATAGGTGGTAAGAGGAGAAATATCACGACGACTTCCTATGCTGAGCACAGGTTGTTACTTAGGACCCGAACACAACCTATGCTCAGCATAGTCGTTACTCGTATTTCTTCCATTTTGCAAGGCTCAATCTGTGAAAAGTGAAACTTTTAAGACATTTTAGTAAGAAAATGTGCTTATAAATCTTATGAATTTATAATTAAATTTTACAGAAATTGCTAATTTTAGTCATGATTTTTAGAGATTTTTCACAAAAACTACATGTCTATTTAAAGTTTTTAGTATTTTCATTAAGGTAATGTTTGAAATTTTTTTAAAGAATCTTTCTCTCTGCATCAATTGTCTGTGATAATCTACGAAATGTCGAGGATTTCTTTTAAAATTTCGGGTAAATTTCAAAATATTCCATTGAAGGATAAGAAAAAATTCATGTATTACTTCACCGAAGGGGTCAACAACACAAAGCTCTTTGAACTTTTTATTCATTTAGCTGAGAAGTCTGGCACGGGAGACTCACAGTTCACAATTCAAGGAAAATTGCTTGCTGCTCAACCAGATGAGGATGAAGAAGAAAGTTTTGTGAACGTGCTTGTAAAGGAGACGAATAAGTCTCGTTCTATTTTCATTCTGAACGAGACTATGATAAAGATTCGACTTTGCCATGACGAGGCCGTCAAAACTTATTTTGATAAAGCTCTAGTTACTCTGGTATGTAATCATAAAACCTTATTCATGTATGTTAACAAGTGTTCCATGCATAGCATAGTGGTTACCTAAATATAAAATTCCCATGAACTTATAAGTGGAAAACCTTTTTGTAAATTGAGTAGTCCTGTGTTGAGCATGGCCAATATAAATGCCTTTACTCATTATACTTTAAACCTGCTTTTTGTTTTTATCCAGAGCATGAAGCAATGCTTAAAAATGGTGCTAGCTGCTATTGTTGAGGGAAAAAAATCTTGTCTACTCATTACGGAGTTCAAAATCTATATCTATTGGACCTCGCAAGCTTGCTTCTACCACTGCTCAGATCACAAAGCCAGCCTTTGAAAACGTTGAGGATGATACTGTAGTTGCTCCTCATCCAAAAAAAAAAAGATCACATAATATTTCTGAGTCCACTCCCACTAGACCCAAGTCCCGCCCAAAGACCATGGCTACACATCGTCACAAGTCCATTCCATCAGCTGAAAGCAAGAAAGCCATGATCGAACCATCGATGTCTTTACCTGGTGCCTCCATCAACCCCTCACAAGATAGCTCTGAAATTGCTAAATTAAGGGAAGCAATTCATAAAACAAAAAAAAATTAGAGAAACAACTTTGATTTTAGATATAAATCAGTGTGATAGGCCACCTGTAGACTCAATAACAGGAGATAGGCCAATGGAAGTAAGAGAACCAAATGAAACACATGTACATAATCTAAAAATAAAATTTAAAGATCATACACAGACCATAGTTACCCCATTTGTTGTTTTGGTTGATCCCAACGAATGCAATGACGTTGCAAATTTTGATTTTTCTTTATTAGATTCATATCATTTTTTTGTTCTTGGGGGCATACACAGTTTACAAGCCCGAAAATAGTTCTCTCAAGAGCATCTCCATATTCCTTCCTTTCGAACTGTGAGTGCAATTGCATTTGCTGGCCTGACAGTGGAAGAAGCAAAATTATTGGCTTGGGACCATAATATTGATCAGGACTATTGGATGAAGATGATCGTCATACAAAGAATTCGGTTCTTTCACAAAAAATACACGAGAGTCTCCAAAGCAGGAGATGTGAATCAACTAGAGCTGAAAGCACTTTGTGCTCAAGAGACAGGCCTGCCTTTTGATTCGAAAAATCCTTCGCAGAGCCTTACAAGATATGATAATTTTTTTCAACTTGCTTTTCGCAGTGGCCAGGTAGATTTTCTTGCTATGCTCGTCATGGAATGCTTTGGTCATAATGTATGTTACAATCCTTTTATATTGTTTTTATCAAACTAAAATTTTGAACTCAATTTCAATACCCCTTAAATTTCTTATCAAATAATTAAATTTTTTTTTATTTTAGGTGTGGGCCCTTGTTGATAAATATGGGAAAGTTTTCAAATAAAAGGCCAACCTGCTCAGGGTGCCTCAAAGTCAAAGAAGAAAGTTGTCAGCACTCAAACTCTGAAGCTAATCCCTACAGAAATGGGAATATCAGAGTGGAAGGACATGCAAGGGATTAGCTCTTTAGAGCTAATAATAAGTGTTCTTTCTAGAGTTGCCGATGGTCAACTTTCTCTAGTAGAAATGAGAAAAGAATTTCAAAGGTAATAGTCATAATTTAAATATTTGTTTTTATGTTTTTTTGTAATAAAATGATTTTCATGATTTTGTTAGATTTTTAACAATTACACTTTTTAAATGTAGGCATAAATTATTATAAAAGTTCAAGAAGCCCTTGTGACAGGGTTAAATTGTCAAGATTTCGAAGAGTGCCAGAGGCTTTATTCTCTGAGCAGCCGAAATGACATTTTTTATTTTGTTTAGAGACATGGTATTTACTTCCGACCATGCTTAGCATAGGTGCTTATTAATTGTTTTTTTTTTTTATATTTTATGTCTCCTATGCTAAGCATAGTTTTTTCTTTATTTAATTGTTTCCTTTTTATACTTTATGTTGCCTATTCTGTTTAATATTTTATGTTTCCTATTCTGTTTAATATTTTATGTTTTCTATGCTTAGCATAGCTTTTTCTTTTTCAGTCTCCCGAAGATAAGAAAAATAAAGTCCTTCAAGAGCAATTCAAGAGACATATTCTGAAGGCAAAAGTAGAAAAAAAAAGGATAGAGAGAGATTAGCACGGGGTGAGACTATTGCGGAGGAGGATCCATTAGAGACCTACCTTTCCAAAAGTGTCGATGATCAACCATGCTTTTTCTCGGTTAAGGAGGGCGATTGTAGTTTCAAAATTTTTAAGGAAAAGGCCTTATACACTCTGCATTGCCGATATACCATATGGATTTCAGTTGAAGCAATCATTAAATGATGATTCCTCTTTCAAATTCACTGAAATCCATAGTTTCATGCAGGGTTTTCTCGAAGTCACAACTACTCCAATTTGGAGAGTTGTTATTTTTCATTCTTTTTGGTAGTCAGCTTCAGTACAGAAAGCTCTATTAACTTTCTGTAATGTGGGAATAAAAAATGATGTGTGGTAAGCCTTTAAGTTCCTGAATTATTAATTCGTATTTTAGTTCATAATTATATTTTAAATTTTTTATTTTAAAGTTCAATTTTTTTATTTATTTTACTTGTAATGTTCCATGTCAGGTACAAGCCCAATGTCAGAAACTCGGGAGGAGCATGACTTTGCAATGAAATAGAATACATAACCATCGGTTATTATTCTTTAGATGGCAAACGCTCGATGCTTCACTACAACACTTTCGAACTGACAAGTTTTGGAAACTTGTTCCAGTATCCAGCCGTGACCAAAAAACTGAAGAATCCAATGACGAGTTTTGTGGCTTGTCCTTACCAAAAGCCACAACAATTAATTAATCATTTAATTGATATTTTTTTTCACCCAGCTGATTGAGTTTTGGATTTATTTAGCGATAGCGGCACCACGAGCGCATGTGCTATTCAGAAAGACAGACATGTTGCTGCAGTAGATTTAGATTCCAATTTAGTTGATTTTGTAAAAATGAGAATGAAATTTCTTTCAGTTTTGCCAGATGAACTATTTGAAATGGGAAAGAATTTAGATAGCGAGGACTCAGTATTCCCTTGTCTAAGGAACCTCAGCCTCCTGCTAGCGAAAAAGTAGGCGATCCAGGAGAATTTGTTGATGTCTTGGTTCAAGATTATAATGTGGTTACGGTAGTCGAGGAGACTGTAGAAGAGGTGCCACTTGAAACTACAGTGGCTACTCAAAAAAAAGAAAAATATGTAAATAATCTCGATGATTTTTGGGAATAAGAAATTCTCTTTTATTTTCAAGAATAATTGCGTTTATATCTTTTGATGTATTGTGTTTTGAAATCTTTTTGATTAATTTAATGTTCTTAAATTTGTCTTTTAAGAATTTAAAATTAAGATTTTTAAATATTTTAAAAATTTTAACATTAATAATCATTAGCAAAACTAAAATTGTAACTAATTGTCAAGTTTATAATATTCTAATTTTGGATGTGTTTTTTAATATTTTTTGTAAAAAAAATATTATTAGGGATTTAAAGAAATGGAAAGATTTTTTCAAGGTGATTTAAGTATTTTCACAAATCATTTAATCTCAATTATTGTAAAGTAATCTCATTTGCATTTATTTAATGTTTAAATATTCAATGAACTTACATAGGTATTTGAAAATTATATAAGTAAAAATTTTAAAACTTTAGAAAATACTGATTAAAATTTTTATCGTAATTTAAAAAATATATTTTTTAATACAAGATTTGTAATTTAAAATTTTTTTAAAATTTCAAAAAAAAAAAACTAAGACTTTTGTTTTAAATAAGCAATTTTTTTTTTTAATTATTCTAGTGGTTGTGTATCTAATGATTTTATTTTGAATAGTATTATTATTTTATATAAGCTAATTTTAAGTTATTAATGAAAATCTATTGACCAAATTTTTGTAGCTTGATTAATTTTCTTGCAAAATACAACATTTTTTTTAACATTACAATATATTATTTGAAGTATTTTAAATTTGGATACTTTTTAAAAAAAAAATAAATTTTTTTGAAAAAAATAGATCTCCATGTCATTTCTTTTTTTTTGGTCATCATGTTCTACAGTTGTGGGTGAGCGTGGTTGAAAACCGTACATCAGCATAAATGGGCTGTATCCTATAGCTGAGTGTTTGGTACTGTTATAAGCAAACTCTAATATCGAGAGATACTCCTCCAATTGGTTTGCTTTTTGCTGACGTATGCTCGAAGCATATCCTCTTGCACCTGATTTACTCTTTTTGTTTGACCGTCAATAGTACTTATATTAAGTTTAGTATGGAGATGATGGAATACTGCCCTCCAAAAATTTTCATTAAACTTACTATCCCGGTCGCTGACTATGCCGGAAGGTAGACCGTACAATTTAAATAGCCCATCTACAAACAACCTCGCTAACTCTGGAGCTCTAACGGTTGCTTTGGTCGGAATAAAGTGAGCCATTTTGGTTAGACGGTCAACTGTGATCCATATAGCGTCAATACCATTTTGGGTTTTTGGCAGGCCTACTATAAAATCCATGGAGATACTCTCCCATTTACCAGTTGGTATATCCAAGGGCTGTAACAACCCTCCTGCCTATCAAACTCTTGTATTAACTCAGCCCAACGAGCTTTTTGACCTCTAAGCTCAGGCTGATTGCAAAGGTATCTGAGACTTTCATGGTCTGTCAGGACCTCAAAGTTGGCACCATACAAATAATGCCTCCAAGTCTTAAGGGCGTGAACTATGGAGAAGAGTTTCTTTTCATAGGCACTGTACTTAGTCTGTGCTGGCTCGAGTTTTTTACTCTCGAACGCAACTGGTTGTCCACTCTGAGTTAGTACGACACCAACTACAAAGTCGCTAGCATCTAACTCGTTTGCTTGAGGCATTGGGTCCTTATTCTTAATTGTGACTTTATTGAGGGCTCTGTAATCTACGCAAAGACGCATAGACCCCTCTTTCTTTTTCACCAAAAGGACTGGTGAGGTCCATGGTAAACTACTGGTCTGAATTTGGCCTTTCCCAAGATAATCTGTTAACTTCCTAGTTATTTCTTCATCCTCTGTTCGGCTGACCCGATACGGGGGTTTAGAAACAGGTGCTGTACCTGGTACTAGGTTTTTTACATGATCTACCTCTCTGCTAGGTGGTAAACCATGTGGTAAATCTTCAGGACAAACATCTTTAAATTTAGACAACAAAGTTTCTAATTTACTGATTTTCTACTGTAAAGAACTAGAAATAAAAACTTCTGGAATAAATTGAAAGTCACATAAAAATACCTAATGGTCGTCATCTCCGATTAGCTGACAGAGCTCTGAACTGCAGACCATAGGACTGTCGGGGACATCATGCTCCCCATGCAACTGGATCTTTTGGCCTTTATGCTGAAGGCTGAGGGTGTTATCCTGATAATTTTTGTGGAGGGAAGGTCCTAAGCTATATAGCCAATCTGTCCCGAGAACAATGTATGTGTGATCTAGGTGCATTATCTGAAAGTTTATTTCATCTTGATACCCCTGAATACCAAGATTTAAATTACTTACCATGGTTTCCCAATTTTTCTTGTCTTGACCCTTAGCTAATGAAACTATGTACCTATGCTGACTGGTACTTTTGGAAGTCTGAGTTTTTTAACTAGGGTGTAGTTGATGAAATTATGGGTTGCCCCATCATCAACCATGACTCTTACTGACTGGTTACCAACTTTTCCATGCATACGTACTAGGTGATGCGACCCAAAGCCGAAGGGTCTCGCTAGCATTGCAGAGGTTAGCTGGCAACAATGTTCATGGTCTTCATGAAACACTTTGATCTCGGAAGCTGGCGAGTTATTTGGGAAACTTACTGTCTAAACAAGATGAACTTGTTTTTTGTCTTTCTTATCTTTTTTAGTTAAAGGCCCCTTGGGACACTGTTTGACTATGTGTCTCTTGCCCATGCACACAAAGCACAAACGTTCTTGTTTGGCTTTCTCAAAATCTTCTGGTTTTAAGGGGGGCTATATGAGCGATGGGCGGAGCTTCACTTTCAACTTTATCTTCTTTCTTTCGTTTTAAAAATTTCTTTTTTTATTGAAAGTCGTTCTGAGGAGGCTGCGGTTTCACCCTCTTTCTACTCACTGAATGATCATAGATTTGAGCATATCTGAGAGCTTGCTCGAGGGTAGTGGCGAGTTTCTCTGGACCTCTACTTTATATTCATCTTTAAGGCCACGGACAAATCCTCTGATTTTATGATAATCATCCATATTTTTATCTTTCAAATTGCTTCTTGATATTGCGAGATATATTGGATTAAAGATTTATCCATGACTGTTTTCTCCCAGGCTTCTCAAGCTCTATCAAGTTCATTTTCTGGTAGAAACTCTAGACTTAGGAACGCTTCTTCAAAAGGTTTCCATGACCGGGGAGTCTGCCCAGTCTCCTGGAGGTTTAACCACCACTTATAGGCCATGGGCCCTAGGGAAAGATTGGCCTCAATAGCTTGCAAATGGTCAGGGGTCTGTTTAAGAGCATGTATGTTCTTCCATTTGCTGAGGAAGATTTGTAGAATATCTGTGTTTCTATCCTTCCCTTCCCCAATAAAAGTAGGAGGCTTTAGGTCTTTAAAGACACTGGGATGAGACCGCATAGGCTCATCCGAAACTGATGGAAGTGGAGAAGGGGATGGCAGAGAAGTGGATGGGAGGCTTCCTTTCGCGGAGTTCAAAATTAAACTTTTGAGTTCGGTGAATGAGTCGTCCATACTGGATTTGAAATTGGCGAAAGCTAGTTTCAATTCATCCACCTCTATTACTGTCAGACTCCCTCTCTGATCTTCTCTTCAAACCTTGCTAATTTCCTGCACATACAAACATCATATTACTTCTAACACAAGATGGAGTTGGCTACCTTGTCTCCTCCCAACCTTTGCTGCATAGATTATGATCCGGAATGCCTCTCTTAACATCGTCTGTGATGGCAAAGCTAGGGTACTGTGCACGCAGACTGTGAGCGCTCCCAGGTAGCATCAGAAAGAGGCATGCCATGCCAAGCGACCAAGTACTCACGGATCAGACGATTGCGTAAACGCCTCTCCCGCCTATCCAATACCCTCGCTGGCCCATGAGTTACTTCTCTTTGCTCCTGGAATGCAAACAAACCATCAGACAACAACTTATCACCGTTATGTAAAACCCGTTTCAATCTAGAAACATGAAATACAGGATGCACTTTACAAGTTTTAGAAAAATTTAACTTATAAGAAACATCACTGATTATTTTTACAATTTTCCATGGTCCACAATAACGCGGGGACAACTTATAACATTTGCCCGTCTTAAGGGTCTTAGAGTCTTTGGGTACTTGGAGAAACACCATGTCTCCTACCACAAACTCTCTAGGCGTGCGATTTTGATATGCATATGACTTTGCTCGATCCATCGCTTTGCCTAACATTAACCTTCGCTAACTCAAGTATTTCATCCATTTGAGTTAGGAAATTAGCCGCACTAGGCACTCTTTGAGGAATTCCTACAGTAACAGGGCTAGCTGGCCTAAATCCATAGTTAAGCTCGAAAGGACTTATCTTAGTACTCACATTTTCCTTGTCATTGTAAGCAAATTCCAACAATGGCAAGTACTTCTCCCACTGAGTTTGCTTATCCCCAACAAATGCCCTAAGCATATCCCAATGCACCTTCTACGAGTGTCCAACATTACATTTCAGGTATATTTAATTATTTTGCCGACTTAGCCATGCTTTTATTCATGTAGCCGTAAAATATGGTAGTGAGGCACTGGGCTTTGTTTCTGCAATGTTGTCGACTACTTTGGTATTGGTGCTCCCGGTATATCTAGATTCTGGAGCTCCTTTACTGATGACTTGTCGACACTCTCCATTATAGTTGGCAGCTCGATTCCTCTTTTTGATATCCTTTATGCACTTATGATAGCTGGAATCGGTTGACAATTAACAAAAGTTAGAAAATAGATCAAATAACAAGTATCAAGAAAATTATGGTATTCAATGATCAATAAAATCACTATCATAACATAAGATCATCAAATAAAATTACGACATGCATTGAGAATTATCAATACATATAACATCACAACAGTAGAATATCACAACATTATAACATAAGATTATGAAATGGAATTATGACATATGCATTGATATTTAAAATAAAACAGATGTCCTATACAAATATGTACATTATCAATTGTGTTACAATGAATACTTATCTAAGTATAAATGAATTACAAGTATACATTTTTCACACTAATTGAAATTATTAGGGTTAATATTGAGTGAAATCTCTTGATTTGGAAAAGGCTCACTAGTCTGCATGCAACAAAATGTCATTACTCTCAAATGTCGAAGGTGATGAATATATGTACTCAAGAATGAATTTGAACTTGAAACTTAAAGAATACACATCTATATTTGCCACTCAACGAGTTGCTCTCTCTATCACTCAACCAAATTGAAAAGGACTTGCATATTATGGCAATACACATGGTTGTACTTCCCTTTTGTAGAGTCATGATGTATTATCAATCTCTACATAAACATTTGAGATTACAATTAGTATGCATGCTCAATGAAGAAAAGAAAAGAAAAATACAAAAAGACATGAAAATGATGAATATCAAGGCAACAAAAAGGAAAATGCATAAACTTTATTGAGACGTTTTTTTTATGAAATAGGCATAAAACCTTCCTACATCACCACTTCCAAGGTGAGAATCTCCATTCTTTTCAAGTGAATCCTTGCAATGTCCTATTATTGTTTGTGTCATGAAATTCTATCTTGGTCACCTTATAGTCATCTTTGTGTACATGGACCGACATCATTCTTCTCTCTCTCTTTCACTACATCTCAAATATTCAATTTGCAGTGGCTCAAGAGTATAGACATACCACGAAGCATCCACTTGCTATCAAATTACAAATCTTCAAGGAATTCCCTCATATTTCTTCTTTCTCTCATATTGGTGGTGCCAATTCTAAAAGATATCGTTGGGAAAGACCACCTACACAAGTTGCCTCATGTGAATGATAACATAGCTATTGCACTCATCTTCCATGGAGTGCTCCTCAACATCGATGTCATAGAGCAAAGGATACACACAAACACACACACACACACACACACACACACACATATGGCACTCTACTAAATGGAGTAAATTTGGTCCAATGAAAAAGATTAAGTCGAGTAGTGGGACGAGGTGAGAGAGTCTCTCTCTCTCTCTCTCTCTCTCTCTCTATGTGTGTGTGTGTGTGTGTGTGTGTGTGTTGTTGACAAAATCTAGCTTGGATAGTTTATAAATTCTTATTTGTGAGAAAGCCTCACATGTGTGGAGACCATTTTGATAGATTTCTAGCTTTCTATTGGTCACCAACTCTCATGCCAACACATGGAGATGTGTCACTCACCAAATCTAATCTTGACCCATGTAAGTATCCTAACCAAACTTGAGCTACATTACTTTTGACTTTTGGCCTAATCATAACTTCTGTAATCCAATTGTATTTGAGTCATTTGTGGATGTTTTTGAGTGCTTTTGTGTGCTTGTGTCAATTTGACCCAAACTTTGTCCATGCTCCATCTTGGGATGAGAGTTTGATCTAGTTTGAGAGAGATTGGTAGAGCTAGTGAGATAGGTCTCACACAAAGTTGCAAAATCTCATATTGGAGCTAGTAGTAAACCTTTTGTGAATCCATTATTGAGAGAGAAGCAACATCTTTTGATCCATTACAAGTGAATTTCTCAAGGGAAAACGATTTCCTTTGGTTCCATTTTGTGGCTCATGAAGACGGTGCTTTGGCAAAAGCACATGGAGAGTTATTGCCAAGGAGGTCTACTTCTCATCAATTCTCTTATCTTGTTCATTTGGATGATCCAATTTCGTCATGTAAAAGCAAAGATGGTGCCATTTCATGTGACTTCTTATTTGAAGACTTCAATTGGTGGTATCTCTTATCAATGGTGCTTGATATGAAGATTGCAATAGTTGATACTTTGGGGATCTTTATATCCATATGATTTGCCAATGTTCATTTGCATATAAGGAGTAAGGAGGATCTCATCTCAATCAAGAGGATGATGGTAGGATTTTCAAATCTACCAAAAATCCAAGTGCATGATGGAGACTTGCCAAGGCAAGGCCGAGTCTATGTGGCTCACTTTTCATGGAAAAGAGGGGCAAGTTTCAGGTGGAATCTACTCCAACATTCTCAATAATGCTTCTCTTTCATTATTTGATGTACCATCTTGCTTTATTGAGATTTCTGCATCTCAAAATTGGAGTAACGCAATACTAGTCTGGTATGATGCCTATTGTATGGACATATTTCTTGTCATTGATGGCTTAGATATGTTTCCAAAACATTTAGAAATCAAGTGGCTGTTTCATCAATCATTTGATCTTGGATCTTGTAAGAGCAAGCATGAGATTATTTCTCATAATGTGAAAAATCTTGTTTATTCATTTTTTGAGGCAATTTGTAAGCTTCTCTTGAGATTAAGTGAAGCATCCAAAGAACACACTTACATCCTTGAGCAAGTATGTAGCTTCAAGAAAACCAAGATAGTGTTTGATTTCAAGATTAAATTCATCATGGAAAACGTTCATAGTATGTGGACTAGTCAAGCTAGAATTGAAAATCCTGATAATCATCACATTTGCTCATATTATGATCTTGACCTTATGATCCTTATGAGGCATGGAAGTCTCGGATTTCACACTTTATGGTGCAACCACCTACATGCAATTGGAGCTTTCAACTCAAAGATCATCATCAAGCATGGAGAAAGCACAATGATATGGTGACAAATTGGTAGAATGCTCATCAAAGAAGGTGGCAAGTGATTTCTACCAAAGAAACCTTTTCATGGATATGGTGATGTTGCTGCTATGGAGAACCCCTTGGATGGTCTTCACTTCACATGCATACCAAAGGATCCACTCAACAAGTCTCACATGCTCCTTGTTTGATCTAGTACCTTACCAAGCAAGTTTTTGAGGAGGAGTGTGAAAATCTGGCAAAATGTAGTTTGGATAGTTTATAAATTCTTATTTGTGAGAAAGCCTCACATGTGTGGAACATGTTCCCATGTATGAAAAATAGTCAAAATCATGTTAGTCATGTTGAGTTAGGGGTTCATCAAAGCTAGTAGAGATCTATCCACATGCTGGTCGTTGATTAGGCCATTTTTGGCATTAGAGGCAAAATACGCTTATACACATATCAAGTCATGATTAGGCTAAAAGTCAAAAGTGATGTAGCTCGAGTTTGGTTAGGCTTTTTACACTTGTAAAGTTTGGATTTGGTGAGTGACACATCTCCATGTGTTGGCATGAGAGTTAATGACCAATCAAAAGCTAGAAATCCATCAAATTGGTCCAATAGAGTTAGAGAGCTCATATGTCACTCAACCAATAGGATTTCGAGGAGGAAAAGACATTAGAGGAGTTCTCAATATCAAAAAGACCCTTTGTAAAGATACTTTTATTTTTTTTCTTTAGTTTCGACCGTCACCAGGCCCAATCAAAATGCACAGATTTGAAATCTACGTAACGTAGTTCAAATTAACTAAAAAATAAAAATGCAATATAGAAAACTTTGAAATTTGTGTCCGGGCAGCATGGACATATCCCATTGGTTTCTTCTTCCTGCCTGACACATGCTAATCTGCCCGACGTCAATACCTCAAGTTAAATTTACTTTACAATGCTGGTTAGTATAATGAAAATTTCTAACTATACTAGTTACAAGTATAGAAATATAGTATGTACAGTTACATAAAATATGGTATACGCAGTAACTATGACTATGTTGGCATTCACATTAGATTAAATGTGATACGAAAAACTAAAATTAAGTAACATATCAGAGAGATTTTTGGCGCCCAAGCTTTGAAAATAGCAATGGCAAGGAGATCCAGATCTACAATTGATTTTGTGATTCTTTACAATGAGAAAGATGAAGCTGATAACTGGAAGCCAACAAAATATACGAAGAACTCATGGGTATTGCTGCATCCATCATCAAAGGGCAATTTTCGACAAAAGAAAAGAGCAAAAATGACTTACAAATCTTATTGGAAAGCAAAATTTTTGAAGTTTAAGACTACCCCGGGAGGTCAATTGATATCAGAAGTCTTAGTGCAATATGTATATATGCATTCAGAAATCAAAGTACATGATATCAATCCTCATGATCATCAAAAATGTAATTGTAAGTATATCAAAACATATGCACTTTACAACAATCATAGGTGGTTTCCTTTATTGATGCTCTTCAGACTATGATTTAAATGCTTCAACATTGTTTTTTTCTTTCAGATTTATATCCATCATGCATAAGTGAATGAGAGCCCGCACAATCACTTGCAGGAATATTAGACGTAATTCACTCTGATGTTGGAAAGCAAAGAGGAACTTAATCCAGAGCCCACCCTCTCTGTTGATAGGCAAAAGTAGAAAGAAACAAAGACGAATTAGTTAACAGATTCTATAGGCTCTGAATCTGTAAACACGTGCGTGTGTGTGTGCGTGTGCATGTGTGTGTGTGTGTCTACATATCATAGTTGCATCGAGTTGCGATTCGTTGAGTTTCGCGATTCACTGCAATGAACCCAAATTTTTTTGGACTTGAAATGTAATGGAATTGGGCCTATAATATAATGAACTTGAAACTACAAAAAACACATATTATAGGTCCGATTCCAATATATTTCAGTGCATTAGAAGTCCAATTTAGTATATTAGTGTGTGTGTGTGTGTGTGTGTGCACATGTTGAATTTCACACCTGTGAATATACCACAAAGTGTGATTTTGTTCTCCTAAGATGTGGTGGTTGCATATAGATTGAAAACCAAGATCTATTCTATCAATCTAAGACAAGAGCACTAAAAATCATGCATAAATCATTCATACAAGTACACTCACACATGTGGAGACTTGAGTATGAAAAAACTAAGTATGAAAATGTCTTCCTCTCAAGTAGAGAGAAAATCAACCATCCAAAACTCGCGTAGAGAGAAGATCAAGATTTTCCAAAATAGTGTAGAAATCTCATAACACCATATATAACTATATGCCTCTATATGTAGCTATTCGAGGTAGAGGGGAGTGAAACATGATTGGACTCCTCATTAGAGGAGTTCTCAATATCAAAAAGACCCTTTAAGGAATGCCATGTAGGATATACAAAAATATCAAAATAAAAAAAACAATATTGTTTATTTGCTTGCCCACACCACTCCCAAGGCCTCCCCAACTCCCAATAATCTAACCATAGTGTCTATAGTCACAGTTAAGAACTGTTAACAGTTTGCAGTATAACTTGACTAAATTCAAAAATATTTCCTCCATTGGTTACGAAAAGGGCAATATTTTCACTGGATCTAGAATATGACCGCCATCCCCAAATTCGAATCAGGAGAAAATGCAAAATGTTTACATATGCATTCCTTCCACGAGAATGGAAATATGAGCGCCAACTACAATATTTAAACTAATTAGAGAAGCTTTTAAGCAAGTTCAAATTAGAAAAGTCCCAATTTCTAGGACATATCACTTGAAGCCTTGTCGTTGTCGACTTTGGGTTTGTGACCTTGGCTGTCGATCTTGCTCATGTTGTTGTAGGCAGCGTAACTGTTCCAGTGGATCCAGGCAGATCCACTCTCTCTCCCCCCCTCCAAAATCTGTTGGTGGAGATGTTGTTGCTGGAAACTGTTCATGTTCAGGATTGGATCGGCGTTGAAAACATGTTGAACATGGGATGGCACTAAAGATGGAACAAATTTTAATTAAATTTGTTTCGATCTTGCTGTAGTTGATTCGATGAATATGAGGATGAGGTGCAAGAATCAACTCTGACGTGATTTGTACTTGGCATATTTGCAGTATGCTCAAAGATTGGAAACTCTGTACAAAGTGAGCTGAAGATTGACAAATGAATGAAAATGTGTTCTAGAGATGCTCTATAGAAAACTCTTGTGTAGGGGCTATTTCTCATGCAAAAATCAATCACACACTAGGAATGAAGAAAAACAAGAAAATAATCAAACAATACAGAGAGTGAGAACTGTAATGTACTCGTCGAACAAAATTTGCATTCATCAACATTGATAATATACCCTGACAATTGTAATATTCCATTGTTTGTAGAGTAATGTGACTTACTCTAACATGCCCTTGTCAAAACAAGGCAAGGTTGGTGACACTTGAATCTACCATTGTTGATAGTAGATGTTGTAAGATACAGCTTGAGATGCAGGTATGGTTGAGGTACTATGTCCCGAGGACCTCTCTGAACAAGAGATTCAGAACCGAATCTCTATATGGATTTTCGAATCCTAGATTTATTGTGTATTGGCACATTAGAAATCTATCAACATGTGGAAAGACAAATAGATTTGAGGTTGTAGAAGGGGAGAAAAACTGTCAATTCCCTGTGGAGGTTGCACGTGATTGGACATTGTAGCAGATGACGGAATATCGGTTTCACTTTTTTTCGACAAGGACTCATTTCAGATTGTCTTTTTGCATTATGGCGCTGGCGTATTGTGCGGTATTTTAGAATTTTGTAAAAAACTTCTCGATTGAGCAGCATGTTTAACTATTGGGTGCTATGGTGCTCGTGTTGTGTTGTCATGAGGATCCTATCGGGAGTCATAACTAACGTGACGGGTAGGTAGGATCTTAGTTGGTTGCTTTGGACAGTCTTTGAAACTATGTTTCTGATACAATCGGGACACTCAGCATGGAACTGGGTCTTAACTGGACAATCAACCATGAAGTGGCCGGTTTCACCACAGATGAAACATTTGGTGTGCAAGGGCCCTTGTATAACGGCCTAGCCATTTTGTATGGCTAGTGGTTCTGGACTTTCTGGTGGATATTCATGATAAGACAAGGCATTTCCAGATTGTGATGGGTGTTCTTCATATTGTTGGACTGTATGTGTTTGGATAGGCCAATATGAAGGACAAGCATCAGTAGGATGCATAGCCCGGTAGTGTGGGCACCATATTGGTTTTCGTCTATAAGATACATGTGCAGGATTTGGCTGACCAGGCATACTGCTTTGGATAGACTTCAAGGTAGTTTGAAACTCATTGGTGAGTTTCTCCATCTGTAGCTGATGTTGCTTATTAAGCAACTCCAACTGGGATTTCCAAAGCTGATCTCGGGTGTCCTCGATCAGTTTCGACTCATGGACAAGGGCACGTAGTGCTCGCCTTTCCCTGGGTTCGTCAACATCTGATCCCTCGTCTTCTAGTTTGATGACATCATACATAGCTAACTTTAGGCTCATATATTCATCATTGGATTTAAGCTCGCGTCTAATCCATCTTGGAAGTCCGACTAGGAACCAGATGATGAGCATCTGTTCTGAGGGCTGTTCTTGGACTTGACTTTTGAGGCGTTTGAAACGCTCAATATAGTTTCGTACACGTTCGTCTCTAGCCATTTTGATGTTACTCAATTTGACAAAAGGGCTCTCGATCAAGCGAAAGGGCTTAAAACGCTTGATAAAGAATTCTTTCAAAATTGACCAGTCTGTCTTTTCGTCACGATCAAGGTTAGAAAACCAATCATGTGCTTTAGCGATCATGGTCATCGAAAATAGTTGGACCATAGCATCGAGGGATGTTTCGCCATACACATCACATGCATTCTCAAAGATTTGCAAAAATCTTTGAGGGTCCGAACTACCGTCAAACTTTGGTAGATCTAGCTTGGGTGTACGTCTTTTAAGATGAGCACCGTGGGCAGTAGAAGCACCATTAAGATTGGTTCTGGCCTGCGAGGGGTCAGCACCATAAGAATGGGCTTGTGCTCGTGAAGACTCATCGTTATCAGGTTCTTGTTCCTTGAATGGGTTTTTGGATGGCTCGTGTATTTGGGCCCGCATTCGATAGAACCTATGACGTCTGATTTGTTCCGTTGTAGGGGACCTTATCTCGTATGGATAATCGTCTGGGAGTTGAGGATCTGTATGTTGGTCCATTGGGTACTGTTGTGTCTTGTTTGTGTTGGGTATGTGTTTCTGGTGTTTTTGGATTTTTTAGGATTTTTGGTGTTCTTAGATTTTTGGTGGTTTTTGGATTTTTTTAGATTTTTAGGGTGTTGAAGGAAGTGAAAGTGGAGACTTAGTATGAAAAGGGCTTTCTATTGGTATGAGTTTTATTTTTTGAAATTTTTTTGGTGTTCATGCTTTTTTTTTTTTTTTTTTTTCCAACCTCTAAGGCTTGGGGAGATGGTGGTTCAGTCGAAATGCCAATCAGAGGTGTCGTTTGAAAATTCTGTGGTCTGGCATGGAGTTGGTCGGCTGAGATTGTGAGGAACCTCACACAATATGAATGGAAGGGCATGATCATAGGGGCATCACTCAAGAAAACCATCATGATCAAGGAGCTCAATAGATGCATCTACCTCATGAAGGCTCTTCTCATTTCAGCATGGAGTAGATACAATTCACAAAAAGCTCCTCTTCACAAAGAGGGAGTCTCTTAAATAAGCAAGAGAGCTCCTTAGGTGGCATCCTAGTGGAATTTTCACATTTCACAAATTACAAGTAGAATAATGCTCTCCACTAGAGGTCACCATCAAAAGGTGGCTCACTCTACTTTCTTTAAAAGGGGTCAACTTGCATATATTACATTTGCCTAGAAATACTAGTTCCTACATGGTCATTCCATCTTCCGGAATTCACCATGAGGCTTACACAGTTCTTGCTTGTCATTCCTAACTAGCATTTCTCGGCTCTCATACTCGGCTCTTAGTCTTCATTAGTCTCGTCTTCTCAGAGACCTCCTCGGTCTAAGGTGAGAGGTGCTCTTGAGTTGCTCTGTCCGAGTATCTTGGGGATTCGTTAGAATCAGCCAACAGCACACACGTGCACGCGCGCGCGCGCGCGCGCGCACACACACACACACACACACACACACACACACACACACACACACACACACACACACACACACACACACACACACACACACACACACATTTGGTACAAGCTTCAAATCGATATCATCTTTCAAAATAATCACTTGGGTGCTTGCAAACTAGAATAACCACCATTCTCAGCCTTGTGATCATAAATATTTAAAGCTAACAAAAGAATTGAAGTGGGTTTCTTTCCTTGCCTAAACTCAGACCAAGATCTAGTCAATCTAGCATCAAAGAGATGAAGTTAGTTGTCACGCATAGATTCGTTCCCATGAGAGCGATAATATAGTTCAGATTTCAGCATGAATGAAGATCCACATCTAACTCTAACATCCATTAACACTAAACATTAACACTACATCCATTAACACTAGATCTTGAACAAAGATAGCTTACTCTTTCTCTCTCATAAAAAGTATTATAACATGCAATCCCAATAACAATCAGATCCAACAATTAGAAATATCCAAATAAAACATGAGAGATGGAGGAAAAATAATAGAGAGCAAGGACATTCATCAATCCATTTCACAAGGGAACCAATCTGCTTTATTGAAATGAGAAAATGAACATCTGTAGGAACTCGAGTTGGTCCCTTTTTATAGTAAAGAGGAGGACCTTGGCCTCTGAATCCTATTGGTCCATTTCTGCCTCCCTAAATATTCAAATTTAAAAAAGAGTGGGAACCATCCAAATTGGAGGGAAACCCAACTTTATTCACTAACTTGACATTTAGGCCCTACGACATTAAAAGTCCCGCAAAAAGACCTAAAGTCCTTTTATTGACTTTCTAATTAATCAAATAACTATGTGATCATTGGGTTGGACTTATACACGCAGGGTGCCAAATCCCTCTCACTTATTAACTAGGGTTAGGGTTGCTTTGAGATCCGCAAACCCTCCAACGGTATCCCCCACCAAATCTGGTGGCGGTCCCACGACACCTGCGAGATGCAGTTATTGGGGACTTTTATTAGCTTTGCGACGAATCTTTATTAAATGGTACTGCAGCTTCTCCATAAAGTCAAGGCGGACAGTATTAAAATCCAAATTATGGGACAGAAAACAACGATGGGCTCCTGCAATCCACTTTGAGGTCGTCCATGATGTGAAGCGAGATTCCCAGGAGCCTCCCATCATTGTTGCATGAAAATATACACGAGCAACCGGCAGCTGATCTTTGATATTTTTTGAGGCCATTGGCTTATTCGGATCGAATGCGAGAGGAGGAAAACAATCATCCCATCTGGTTGCCACTGATGCCAACAGAGTTAGATCTTTTGCAAACATTGCCGATTGTCGCACTGTCGGATCGGGAGAGTGGATATACTCCCGCTGGTATGCTTGTAAGGCCCGGTGGAAATCCACTGATATTGTTCAGTTGTAGGGCTGATGGATGATTGGCCAATTGGGCGTATGGATTGTGATTTTGTCGATAGCCAATCCCAAATCCTTCCATTTATTCCTTCTCGGCATTGGCACATAATAGGGATCTACCCGCAATTGGCGAGGGTTCGCCACATAACTTCTGATAGATTTCGGAGTTTTCTCAAAAATGGTAACTCTCCATGCCGGCTACTCTCCCAATGCAGGTATTTTGTCCACTTCTTTGTCGGTCTCTATCTCCGAGGTCTTGAACTTAAGGACCCATCCACCACGCAAGGACTCATGAGGATGTTGCGCTAGAAAACTCTAGATCTGGTCCTCGACGTTGATGGGTCTTCTGAATAACGGTGTGGTCCTTGATGAGGATGGACCCATTGGTACTACCTATGAAATTGGGTGTTGTGCTTCAATGTCTGGAGCTCCCCCCTGGTGCATGCCCGAATCCAGCCTTGTATCCATTGGTACATCCTCTTGGCGCGTAGGAAAGAATTGTGGCATAACCGGTATTGGGATTTGTGGTCCGGCTTCCAACACCTGAGTGACTGCTTTTTCATAGGCACTAATGGTCTCTTTAGCCTTTGCCAACTCAGTTGAAGCTGCTCCTTTGAACTTGTCAAAGCGGCCTTGGAATCCCTGAAGGGCCACTTTGTACGTTTTCACTTTCTTGAACAAATACGGGATCTTCGTCGGAGTGACCGGATGATCTGGTATTTGCATCTGAAGATACACATCATGCTCAAGAGTGGTCGCATCCAATTCACCTTGGAGACGTGTGCGATCTTGCTCCGTCATCTGCAGTTGACCTTGTAGCAGCTGCACTTGTTGCTTTGCATCCTACACGGCCTTGTCCACCTGATCCTGTGCGGTTGTCAGGGCATTCTGCAGGGAGCTGACGTATCCTTCGAGGCGATCAGCCTGTTGTTGTGCCAACTTTTTTTCAGCTTCAGATTTGTCTTCGTGCTACTTGGCGATCTTCAATTCTCGATCCAGCTGGACAATCTTCTGGCTGATGAGAGTGTTTTCAGATCCCATGTCAAAAATTCTCTGCTCCATTTCTTTTTTCTTGTCAAGCATAGACTGGATCACTTGCACAAGGCTTGAGACCAAACCGAGAGCATCACCAGAATCTACTATTGTAGAGGCAACAACAACAAGAGGATCTGATGGTACTGTCCTTGGTTGGCATGAAATAGGTGCCGATACTTCTTCTTATTCAAAAAGATCTTCCTCTTCAAAGCCCTCAGACATTGTGGCGTCGAACTGCTTCGGTGATTTCACAGCTTGGTCGACCCGAAGTGTGGCTGGTGCGGCTTTTTCTTGACGTGTCTGGTATGAATCTTCAACATCTACAGTAGTGTCATGGATTTATTTGAATCCTCTTCCAGGAGATTGGAGTTCAAAGCCTTCCACGTACTGAAGGCAAGAGCAATGAAATCCATGTTGATTCTCCCAAAAAAGGCTCTCTCATGAATACCCATTGTAGTAAGCAGAGGGTCCGCAAGGGTCATCCACTGAGTGACCATGCTTGTGCTAGGAAGTATCATGATGTCTGTTGCAGATGGAACATCACGATGGATAGTATAACGAGGAGACTGGGAAGTATCTATGGAAGATATGATGATAAAAAATGAAAAGTAAGATGCAAGAAAGTATATCAGAAAGCAGTTCAGAAAGTTTGGAAGGCTTTGGTTGCGGAAAAAATTCACAAGAGCTTCGCTAGCACAAGTGAGGAATGAATCGAATTCAGCTAACTTATAGGTGAATTTGGAGGGTCCATTACACTGAATACTAGTTTGGCTGATCAGTTCTGAATAAAAATTTGCAAGCATGTACAATATTGTGAAAATAGGCTATAAAAATCTCGGCGAAGGTTTTTGGGGATTTGAACCTATCAGACGAATGTTTTCCAGGGTTGGCGAAGGATGAACCTTCACCGATGAGGATCCTTCGCCCAAGTACTCTCATAAATGTATTTTTCCAAGATCTGAGGCTATGGCCAACCTAATTTTGACATTTTAAGACCATCTAGCATGTCAGTGAAAGTTCATAATGAGGGTAAGGTGCTCGGTGAAGGTTCTCAAAATGGCATATTGATGATCATTTGCCTAGCTCAAAAAATGGGCTTTTCCTGGTCAAGAACCTTCGCCCACCTCAATATAGACATATCTGGAGTGGATGTACAGTCTGAGAGCTCAACGAAGGTTTCTGATACTGTATAGGCCACTGACCGAAACAATGTTTTTACAAGTCATTCTCCATCAAATACTATCCTTCCTTTTTCCCATGCTGATGACTTTTCTGACTTTTGCTCATCAGTCTTTTCTTGATGTTTTTTTTTTACTGTCTTTTCCAAAAAACTCAACAATTTAAATATTGAAAACAAAAAATTAAAAAACAAATAAAATTAAAAAATCATTGAGATCAGGCTTGCTGATCTGGCGGAACAGGCTGCCAAAACTTGCGTAATCGACTGCCATTCACTGGAGTATCAAATTGTTTTCCATCCAAGTGCTCAAGAATTACTGCGCCATAGCTCAGGATTTCCTTTACTTTATACAGGCCTTCACCGGTAAACTTCAATTTTTCCTTGATGAGCTTGGTTTTGTACATCAATGCAAGATCTCCTGCTTTCAAATCCTTTTTGTGCAATCGACGACCGTGCCATGCCTTTTGGTGGGCTTTCTCTGTTGCTAACGCATGAACTGCCATCAATCGTGTTTCACATAATTTGTGCAATGCTTCATGACATAGTTGTAAGGACTTATCATCATTTAACCGTTCTGTTGTCGCTATGTGTAAAGATGGGATTAAAAATTCAATCGGCATGACAACATCTTGACCATAAACCAGTTGAAAGAGTATTTGATTTGTACTACTTTTGTAAGCAGTTCCGAATGCCCATAACGCTGCATACAATTTATGTTCCCAATCAGACTGACTCACTTCAACTGTCTTTGTCATAATAGTGCAGAGAATCTTATTGGAAGGCTCAGCTTGGCCATTCCCTCTAGGATAGTAAGGAGTACTAAATCTGTGTATCACAAAAAAATCTTTCAGTAAACACTTTATTGTTTGATTAACAAAGTGTACCCCAGTCACTGACAATCTCGATCGGACATCCAAATCTGATTATAATATTTTCATAGAGAAACTTGGCCGTAGATTTCGCATCAACAACTTTGACAGCTTTGGCTTCAATCCACTTGGTCATATAATCAGTTGCTATGATAATGTATCGGGCTTGAGATCCTTGCGCGGCCGGATGAATAGGACCAACATAATCTAGTCCCCATTTTTCAAATGGTGCTTGCGATAAAACTGGATGTAAGGGTTCATAGTTTTGTCTGGTAGGCCGTCGTGCTCGATGACAAACATCACATGTATGAATATAATTTTTTGTGTCCTTATGAAGCGTAGGCCACCAACAACCTGATTGCAAAAGTTTGCGAACAATAATATCTGTAGAGAAGTGTCCTCCGCCCATACCATCATGTGAAAACATAATTAGATTTGGGATTTCATGCGGTAAAACACATCTACGTAGAATATTGTCTGATCCACGACGATACAATTGTCCTGCAATCAATGATAAGGTTGAGCCTTGTGAATCACTGTTGTCTCTTCTGTACTTTTGTCAAAGAGTCATTCGGTTGTCCTAGCATCAGGTACTCAACAATATCCGCTGCCCACTCAGGTATTGCTTTTACATAGAACAATGCAGCATCTGATAATTCATCATCCACTTCAATATTAACTGGTGCGGATTCAATTCGCGAAACGTGATTGGCTAGATAATGTTGCTTCCCCTTTCGAACCACAATTCGAAAGTCAAATTCAGTCAATAACAATAACCATCTTGCAATACGTCCAATATTGCACGTCTTGTTTTCCAAGTAAAGTAACGGCTGGTGATCCGTATAAAAGACAAAGTGCGTTTCCATAAGGTAGTGATGAAATTTCCAAAGAGAAAAAAATCATGGCTAATGCTTCACGTTCTGTTGTTGAATAATTCTTCTCCGGATCTGTAAGTTGTCTGCTTGCAAATCGTATAGGATAATCCTTCTTATAGTCACCTGCCTGCGTCAAAACTGATCCAATGACATATTTCAAGCCATCCGTGTGAACATGAAATTCAATTGTCCAATTTGGAGAACGTAGGATTGGTGCTGAAGTTAATGTTTTTTTTAATTTTTCAAAGGCTTCTAACGCCTCTACTGTCCAAATAGGAACAATAGTCAGTTCGTATATAGGTCGTGCTAAATCCGCAAAGAAGATAATAAAAATTCGATAGTAGTTTGCATGACCCATAAACACATAAACTCCACAAATCGTTGTTGGTGGTGGTAATTCCACAATAATCTTGATTTTAGAATAATCTGTGGCAATACCATGTCTCGATATCACATGGCCAAGCACAACTTCGTGGGAAGCACATATTTGGCATTTTTCTGGATTTAGAGAAATTTGAAATTTGCGACATCTTTCAAATACTTTCATTAGAGGAGTTTTGAGTTCCAAAAAGACCCTTTAAGAATTCGTGCAAGATGCCTTTTTTATTATTAAAATATTATAACACTAATACTTTTGACTTGCCATAACTTTTTAATCGTAGCTCAGAAGTATGCCATCTAAATATCATTGGAAAGCTCTTGTTGAGCACTTTCTAATGCACTAAACTCCGCTAAATTTGGACTTACCACTAAAACGTTATGTCATTTTTAGTATCAAATCATAATGTGGACTCAAAAAGTTACGTTACGTAGATTTCAAATTTGAATGTTTTGATTGGTCCATGTGTAAGAAAAATTTTAGAAAAAATATAAAAAGAATCTTTACAAAGGGTCTTTAGAACTCCTCTAATGCTCCAATCGATCCAGGTGGTTTGTATCTGTACTATGAACTCCCAAGTCATCCAAGTAAATTTCAAGAAATTTCTGTAGATAATCTTTAAAAGCAAATTGCATTACTCTTTGGAACAAACTTGGTGCATTACAGAGTCCAAATGACGTTACTTTGTAAGCATAGGTGCCCCATTCTGTTGCAAAAGCTGTTTTGTGGCGATTGGCAGGTGCAATCTTAACCTGGTTGTAACTACTAAATCCATCCAGGAAACTATAAGCTTCCGCTCCAGCAAGGCGATCCAAAATGCTTTCAATAAAAGGTAACGGAAAGTCCTTCCGCGTCATTTTGTTCAAAGCCTTGAGATTCACACAAATTCTCAATTTCCCATTCTTCTTAGAATGACAATCGGTGAGATCCATTCGGTATGCTCGATCTCATAAATGAAATTGGCATCAAACAATCGCTGAAGTTCTTTCTTTATCAGATCCGCAACATTAGAATTATAGCGATAGAACTTTGTAACCTTTGGAATTGCATCAAGTACTAAAGTATGGTGTGTTCAATAACTGACGTCGGAATACCCTTCAGATCTTGATAAGTCCATGCAAAGCAATCTTGATACTTAATAAGTAACATGCGGAGTGCTTGATACTGTTCAGGATTAAGTTGTGATCCAACTTGTACAATCTTTTTCGGTTCTCCTGGTTCAGCAAGATTCATTGGCTGTGTCCTAGCTGGGCCATCGTAAACATCTTTTGATTCTGGCACGTGTTCTTCGGATTCACGATGCGCTTTAGGTAACATGATAACCACATCATCCAATATATAACATTTAAAATGTTCGGGCATATCATGCTAGACTACATCTGCTTGTTCATTTTCAAAAGGGTTTGTCTTGGATCTTCGCCTAGCCTTCTTAGCAGGAATTGATCGTGGAGGTGATTACTTCCGAGACGATGATGCCTTGCTAGAATTTTGACTTGTAGAATCATCCTCGACTTTTCCTTTGTCTTTATCCAGTAAGGGTGGCAAATTCTCTGAATCAATCTTTTGAGGAGGATTTTCCCATTTCAGGACCGTATTATAATGTTGCTTGGCTTGTTTCTTTGTCATTGACCCTGTGATCCTGTCTTTCTTCAATATAACTACTTTGGACGGTTTTATTGTTGGTTCATCAGAAACATTACGCACTCCAAATCTGGTCGGATCCATATGATTTGGAATGTGCTCATTCGTAAGTTTTGCATTGTCATCATAAGTCAAGTCATGACTCACAGGTATGAGGTCATCTTCAATCGGATCTGGGATATTTCGTTGATATCCAAGCTACATTCAGCACATTCAATGGAAAAGTAATCGGTGTATCCAAGGTTCGATCCAATAATGAAATCTCGTTCAAATCTGATTGATTATCTTGTTGACACATATATCCTGCTGTATAATCAATCGTTGCAAGAGCTTCATTCCAGTTAACAGTATTCGTTTGAGAATCGTAATGAACTCCCAAATTTTTCTCTGGTCGGTCACAAGTATGATCCGTTGTTGATGAATCATCATCCTCTTTTTGGACCACTGGTTTGATAGTCCAAGTTGCAGGATCAACTTTGACTGCATGTTCACAATTTTCACATTTGCTCCTCTTCCTGCTTGGTCTGGGGACATTGGTCCTTTGACAGATGCAGGCTTGGATCCATTGGTGAGTGAGCTAATTTACAATTCATCAAATTGTATCTGTTAAGAATATTGTGAAGATACCGTTGTTGAGTGATGCAAATCAGTCAATTTGCTCTGTCTTTGTGAATTTAAAATTCCAAGACAGAAGTGAGCTTCGTCCAGATCAGTAATGTCGAATTCTGAGAACAACATCTATTTTGCATCCTTGACCATTTTGGTATTGTTGCTGAAGAGCAACGTATCATCAACGTACAAGGTGATGATAATGAAGGAGTGCTGCACTGACCTTGAATAAATGTTGCAATCAGCAGTGCTTGGTTTGAAATCTTGTTCAATGAGGAATGTGTTGATCCTCTGAAACCAAGCTTTGGCAGACTGTCTCAAGCCGTACAGTGCTTTGTGGAGTTTACAGACATGATTCTTCATGCCTTTCAGAACGTATCCTTTGGGCTGGATCATGTAGATATCTTCTTGTATTACTCCGTTTAGATAGGTTGTTTGTACATCAAGTTGATGTACTTCGAGGTCGACAGCTACAGCATAAGACAAGAGCATTCAGATCGACGAATGTTTGATGACTGGACTAAAAGTATCACTGTAGTTGACATTCGAGATCTGAGTGAATCCTCATGCTACTAGTCTAGCCTTCCTTCGATCAATTGCTCCGTTGGCATTATATTTGATCTTAAAGACCCACTTGTAATCAATAATATTGCAGCCAATAGGAGCTTCGACTAATTACCATGTCTGATTCTTGATCAGAGAGGAATACTCTCTGTCCATGGCTTCTCTCCAGAGATCAGAGGCAAAATGCGAATCTATGTGAATTTAATGACTATGCGGTTACCAAGAAAGATCATTTTCCCCTACCTTTCACGAAAAGTTTTTTGGATCAAGTAGCAGGAGCACCAGAAGATTTTTGGATAAGTGGCTACAATCAAGTAAAGATCGCACCAGAAGATTAGCATAAGACAACATTCGCCATTGAATGAGGAACTTATGTCTATAAGGTGATGCCATTTGGACTTTGCAATGCCCCAAGCACTTTCCAACGAGTCATGCAAGCGACACTCAAAGAGTATCTGCAAAAGTTTAAGGAGATTTTCTTGGATGATCTATGCGTGCACGAGCCGAACTCAAAACATCTATTTAATTTGGAGAAAGTGTTGAAGCAATTCGTGAGTATCAGATATCCTTGAATCCAGAAAAGTGTCATTTTTGGGTGACACATGGGGCCCCATTTTGCACATAACTTTGTAGAAATTAGGTTAACTCCTGAACCGCCATCTATCACAGCTGCTTCCTTAGAAAATTGTCTATGTTGTATCGACAGAGTGATGTTCTTTTGTTCACTTTCCCAAACTGCTCTAGCATGGAGTACTTCATTAGATTCTTCAAATCCAGCACAAAAAAGTGGCTCTTGATGGACTTCTAGTTCTGTTTGAGCTATCTTTTGCGCTAAGACTTCTTTTGCTTTTGGCACCAACTTTAGAAACTCTTCCAATGAAATATTGATCTTGCTAGACAAAATATTCATGAGCAGTTTTGTTTGCGGTGCTTCCGGTTCAGTCATCTTGAAGGATTCTTCATGATGATGCAATTGATCATTCCTATCCGTACGTGAATTTCTTGGTGGCTGCAATGGTGAAGAACAAACTTCGGCTGTTGCTTTAGCAGCTTCAAGCTCCTCTTCTTCTTGCAGATGTTTAATCCACTCCCTCATATCCTGATATCTTCATTTTTCTGCATGAAGATTTGGATAGACTCCAGATGCTGTTGGTATATCGGTTAATGGTATAGAATCAGCAGGTACTGGATCCGCTACTGGTTCTTTCTGCTTCTGTGCTCTGGTGACCACCATCAAGGGTACACTTGACTTATTCTGAGCTACTGGTCTTTGTTTGATTGTTATCAAATTTACGGGGGCTATAGTTGGTGGTGGCTTCGGTCTTGCAAGACAGTCTTTATAGCAATGCCCATAATCACAGTCATGACAGAATGGTACAAATTTTTTTTTATTTGGACATTTTGCAACTCTGTGATTTTCTCCACATGCAAAGCATCCAAGTGGTGCTCTGGTCCAGTTTCTAGATGCTTGTTGTTGCACGACAGCATAAATAGCATATTGTTCTGAAGATCCATCCTCTTGATCATTACCATAGTTCCGTTGCTCAGCACTTCTGAGGGGTTCTGGTTTCATCAAATTGGCAGGCGGAGCGGGATGCTTTGGTGGGGCAGGTAAGGCTAAACACTGTAGGTATCCAAGAGCAGATTGTCGAGGTCTAGCTGCTGGATTTCCTCCACACTGTAGTTCTCGATATCCCATTTGGACATACCGTTGCTGAATTATCCGAGGATTGACGTTGCAAAAAACAGTCTCATGATCAGGCGAATTACACAAATGGCATACACTGATTTCCATTCATTTTTTCAATTGAGGACACTCATTCACTATGTGATTTCCTATACAAATAAAACACCAAACATTTTCCTTGGTAGGAAAAGTCTTCGCAAACTTCTCAGGTTCCTTGTTTGCTTGTCCATGGAAATTTTCCAATGCTTTGATCTTCTCATCAAATTGCGACTGCAACTTTTCCATCTGTTTCTGCTGGTTCTTCTTGAGTTTCTCGAACTTGTTGAACATCATTTCTGTAGTAGCATTAACAATTGTTGATGCAATGGTGGTGGATGTTGTAGTAGTCTACCCTGTTGTATAAGGCAACATACTGATATTCGGCTCATCATCTGAATCTTCATCCTCCTTCCAAATTGCATCATCCATAGCATTTTGCAACATTGCGTACTCATTATGGCGTTTCAGCTCACGTCTGATCCGTTTAGGTAGACCTAACAAAAATCACATAATCATGGCATTTTCGTTGATCAACTCAGGTTTGCACTCAGATTTGAGGCGTTTCACTCTTTCAATGTAATCTCGAACCATTTCCCGCTTTCCCATTTTAATTTTACTTGGGTTTTCCATAAACTTCCGCAGTTTGAACCGTGTGATAAGGGCTCTTTTAACAACCTCCCAATCTGTACACTTAGTTTCATCTTGATTATAGTACCAATCTTGTGCTGCGCCTGTTAAGGCCATAGGAAAAAGCTTAAGTTTATCTTGGAAATTTTTTTTGCCATAGACTTCACAGGATTCAGCATAGATCTGAAGAAATCTAACTGGATCGGTTAATCCATTATATTTGGGTAGATCCAAACGGATCCAAACGGGGTGCTCTTCTAAGAATGATTGGATTGACTTCCTGAGGAGCACCTCCAGGAGCAGCTCCAGGGGGAACCATTTTCACAGATTCAAATCAGGCAGACAATGAGATTGGATCTAGATTTTTCAATCAAAACTATCTCAGATTAGATCTGCTAGATCTATTCCACTTTCAAGAATCTGATTTATATATCATGAAAAAGATTTCGAAATTCAATCAATCGATACTTCTCCAAATCAGAATGTATCAGATTTGATCCAAATTTTGACAGAGACTTGATTTGGAAAATCAAAACCTAAAAATAGTACTGGCGAAGGTTCTCTAGGTCAACAGTGCTATTTTGGAAAAAAACTCTCTGATCAACTTTTCTGACAATTTATAGAAAAATGACCTTCATCGAACTCTCAGATGCAAAATCTGACATAGATAAAACTAGGGTAAACCCAACGAAGGTTTTTGAAACAAGAAAATACAGTTTCTTTAGTTTGACGAGGGTAAAAATCAAGATTTTCTATGATCTAGACAAGAAGAATCTTCGACGAACTCAAAAATAGTATCTTACTATAAGTAGAATATTTTGGAAACTCGATGAAGGTTTTGGCGAAGGATCAAGAGTAATACTGATATTTTTGCAAAAAAGTGATTTTTTTTTTACAAAAATATGACAATATGATAACTGATCCTCTGAAAACCCTTCTATTTTTGGTATTATTCTTCACCGACCTAGATGTAGATAGATCTGAATCACACCTATTGACACTAAATCAGACAGGTTCTTTTTTGTGAATTTTTAGGTTTTGGTAATTTTTTGGTGTTTTTTGACGGTTTTTCTGATGTTTTTGGAAATCTGCTGGGAATTAATCTTCGCCCTTCAAACTAAAGGTTTTGTGATTAAAACCGAAGGTGTCTGCAACTCGACGAAGGTTTCCTGAAAGAGGGCAAAAAGTTATCAGCTTTGATGACAATTTTTGCCTCCTTTTGACCAAAATCTGGCAGATTTGACCGATTTTTGTTGTTTTTTTCTGATATCTCAGATCCAAACGGATCTTCAGATTGGTGATATGAATAGCTTTTTCTGTTATTGAATCAAATTAAATTTCAAACCAGCAAATCCACTCAAATCAAGCAAAATCACTCCCAAAACTAACCCTAAATGCAGATCTAGCACTATTCATGCAATAACAAGATGCCTAATGCAAGATAACCATCCAACAAACATGCTGCAAACTGAAAAATTGGCGTAGCTCTTCGGCAACGGTGCCAAAATTGTAGTGGGTTTCTTTCCTTGCCTAACCTTAGACCAAGATCTAGTCAATCTAGCATCAAAGAGATGAAGTTAGTTGTCATGCGTAGATTCATTCCCATGAGAGCGATAGTATAGTTCAGATTTCAGCATGAATGAAGATCCACATCTAACTCTAACATCCATTAACACTAAACATTAACACTACATCCATTAACACTAGATCCACAACAAAGATAGCTTACTCTTTCTCTCTCTCCCTTTCTGACTCATAAAAAGTATAATAACATGCAATAACAATCAGATCCAACAATTAGCAAAATCCAAATAAAACATGAGAGATGGAGGAAAAGTGATAGAGAGCAAGGACATTCATCAATCCATTTCACAAGAGAACCAATCTGCCTTATTGAAATGAGGAAATGAACATCTATAGGAACTCGAGTTGGTCCTTTTTTATAGTAGAGAGGAGGACCCTGGCCTCTGAATTCTATTGGTCCATTTTTGCCTCCCTAAATATTCAAATTTAAAAAAGAGTGGGAACCATCCAAATTGGAGGGAAACCCAACTTTATTCACTAACTTGACATTTAGGCCCTGCGACATTAAAAGTCCCGCAAAAGGCCTAAAGTCCTTTTATTGACTTTCTAATTAATCAAATAACTATGTGATCATCGGGTTGGACTTACACACGCAGGGTGCCAAATCCCTCTAACGTATTATAGGGTTAGGATTGCCTTGGGATCCGCAAACCCTCCAACAAGAATGAGAGCATATCTCAAGGATGTTATTCCAACCACACGAGTGTACTTGAAAGTATCTACAGCTTCATAAAAAGATTTATCACTATATCTATAGATAAATAATAGGTCTTATGCATGTACACAATTCCAAGGACCACATTCTACTCAATATGTTTGTTCCTTTTAAACCAATATTACATCATGTGGTGGTTGTAGGAACACCAATAAATTGACAAGGTTAGGATGGAATAACTTTTATGCCAAATCTTATTAAAAAATTAGAAAGAACTTTCGATTTAGATAGTGTGTGTGCATAATATAATAATAATACATTTTAGACTATCCATGTCATATTTGGTTTGGTAAGAATAAATGATAAACTTTAAATTATTTCCAATTTGCATGGGCGTGTATATAAGATAAGTAAATTTGCAATGTTTCCAAAATTACGAAACAAATGCGACTCCTATGGAATTCCATAAAGTTTTATATAGTTTTTTTCAAATTATTATTTATTCTAATTCTAAAAAGAAGTAAAAAGTGGATATTTTTATAAAAAATCATTTTTTTCATTTGAATTTTTACCACAATTTGTCTACATAATTTGAAAATCTCAAAAGGAGTTTTGTTAAACCAAATCGAATCTCAAAAGATAGGAGAGAGATTAGTGACTAAGCATGATATAGGAGAAGTTGCATCAAAGAATAAAGCTCATTCATTCATTGATTTGAAATCTATGTGTTGTTTCAATCACGTAAAGATATTGTGATCCTATCGTTAATTCTTGATCTTATTTGCATCATGTAGAGTCACTATGTGCTCACATTTTACCTAAAGTATTGTGAATGATCGATTCCTAGAAACTACTACCATATGTCTACATGTAAGGTGATTCTGGATTAGGATAATAGATGATGCTTTAAGAGGATAGAAAAACCACCATGTTTAAGGGTCAAAACGTTGTGCAATTGATGTCTAATTCCAAGACCAATGTGCTAGAATAGCAATGATCACTTTTCTATGCATTTTATTGTACTTTTTACTTTAGACCTATGTTACATTTCCTATGAATCTTCGATTTCCTTGAAGGTTACCACACACCCCATAGCAATGACGACACACCGTTTTCGCCCATCCATAGGGTCACAATTGACCCACCCCCATGCACTGGAGCTATCGACATATTCATGACTAGTCGAGCCTCTTGCGATAACTGGCACCCCATACCACTAGCCATCGCCCTTGGCTCTCCCTAGCACACATCTCTTGGCCTGGAGATACATCTTGGCTAATGCATGTGCTCTCCATCCACCAACTCTTGGGTAGTGAATGGAAAAAGGAAAGCCCCACCACTATATAGGCATAACACGTGCTCTCCATCCACCAACTCTTGGGTAGACTAAGTGAATGAAAAAAGGGAAGCCCCACTACTATATAGGCATAACATAGTGGGTTCCATCAAGCATGGTCCTGCCGGTGACATATGACCACCTAGGATAGTGACACGTGGCACCAAAACATGTCGATAACGCCAGACCTATGTCATGCCCCTTGCGAGGCCATCACTGAAAGGCGTACCGTTATAGTACATAACATTCCCTCCCCCATAAAAACTTTCTTCTATGGGAGAAAACCAGAGAATCTAAGTCTCAAATTGTCTTCCCTTCCCAAGTGTCCTCATCATCTGACTTACCTTTCTAACGAATCAAATGTTCAGAAATCAAACGATTTCTCAGCTTATGACGTTGGGTATCCATGATCCTTTCCAGTTCATGGGGTACAAAAGCAATCAAATTCTCCAATAACACTAGATCATCTGTGGAAATCAGATTATTCTTTCCACCAACTCGTTCATTTAAACGACTAACGTAGAATACATGATGGACCTTAGTTCCAACAGGGAGTTCTAGTCGATACACAACCCTACCAATCTTGTTAACAATCTTGAAAGGATCGTTATAACGTGGAGATAACTTCGGACATTTTTCCATTCGAAGTGTCTTAGAGTCCTTTGGGATTCATCACCAATCTCAAACTATTGAGGAGCGGCTTCGGTTAGCATAGAATAAGACTCGATCCTGAGCCGATCTAATGCTTTCCCTGGCCACCTACAACATTTCCTGCATATCATGCAAGACATGCACTGTAGCTTGTACCTTGAGACCTTTGAGTCCAATGGAGATAGGGGAATGAGGCTGAAAACTGTACAAGAGCATAAAAGGACTAAAATCAGTGGCAGAATGCTTCATACTTGTTGGCTGATTCTGACGAATCTCCAAGATACTCGGACAGAGCAACTCAAGAGCACCTCTCACCTTAGACCAAGGAGGTCTCTGAGAAGACGAGACTAATGAAGACTGAGAGCCGAGTATGAGAGTCGAGAAATACTAGCTAGGAAAGACATGCAAGAACTGTGTAAGCCTCATGGTGAATCCCAGAAGATGGAATGACCATGTAGGAACTAGTATTTCTAAGCAAATGTAATAAATGCAAGTAGACCCCTCTTAAAGAAAGTAGAGTGAGCCACCTTTTGATGGTGACTCTAGTGGAGAGCAATATTCCACTTGTAATTTGTAAAATGTGGAAATTCCACCAGGATGCCACCTAAGGAGCTCTCTTGCTTATTTAAGAGACTCTCTCTTTGTGAAGAGAAGCTTTTGCATTGTATCTACTCCATGCTTAATAAGAAGATTTTCCATGAGTTTGATGCTACACTAAGATCCTTGATCATGATGGTTTTCTTGAGTGATGTCCCTATGATCATGCCCTTCCCTCCTTTTGTGTGTGGTTGTGGATTTAGAGTGGACTAATTTTCTTGCTTTCCTAGTTGTGGATTAGCTTTCTTATTTTCTTGTGGATTAATGTAGAAGCTAGCATTCAAGTAAACTAAATAGGCTGGATCTGTGGTGTGATTCTTGCATATCTCTGTACAATCCAGTTCTTAATGTTCTTGGGATGTCCAAGAATCAAAAGGCCGGTTGGTTTCTTGATTCTTGGACTTCTAATATGCTGTAGATTAGTTTCTTGTTTCTTGTTTTGTCAATTTATGCAAGGTAGTTCAGTGTTAATGTAGTGTAGGCTCTGATTTCAGTCCGTTTTAAGTGTAGGTAGTTGTAGAATCTATAGAATGTTCACTGGTTTGCATGCTGATCTATGGATGAGCGTTCTTGGCTTGCATCCATGTATAATGTAAGTGCGTTCAAGAGCGACGTCCCTGAGTTGTCCTCTGACAGGCAAGACATAAAGAAAATACTAAAAACAACACTCTGTCCCTTCTGCCTGGGTTGACATTGTTAAATCAAGAAGACATCTAACGAATGTCTTTAAGCCTGGTAACAGGCAGAAACGGTTCTGAAGAATTAGAAAGAACCAGAGAAACGCGTAAACAACAGGTCCTCTGGAGCAGAGGATCTGTCAACAATACTATTGTATGCGAACCCAACCATTGGGAGGTACTTTTCCCAATCTGATTGTCACCTGGAAACATATGCGCAAAGCATATTTTCCATCGATTAGTTAACACATTCGGTCTAACTCAAAGACCAGTCTCTCAAAGATTGCCTGCCATAACTTGACAGTGAGCTTAGAATTACGATCAGTAGCAATATCGTTCGGCGAACCATACAACCTGAACAACTTTTCAACGAAGAGTGTGAAAGATTTCGACTAGTTTTGTTATTTTGGTCATATTTGTATATTTGGCAATTGAGGCCAATTTTTATATTAGTCTTAGAGTTTGACTTTTCAAAGTTATATTAGTCTAAAATCATTTGAACAAATACTTTTGGAAAGTGTGGGAAACTATAGAACATGAGTTTTGGAGAGATTCAATTTGAGTAGTAGTTACATTGAATCTAGTCACAAAAACAGTAGGGTTTTCATTATGGAGGGAAACCAAAATTTAAACTTAGGTTTGGACCTGCTATAAAAGGTTGTAACTTGATAGGACAAGTAAGGTGCTTGCACTCAGCAAAAGACATAGATACTTATATAGATTGGCTGTTGTGGGTTTCTTTCCTATCCTATCCTCAACCCAAGATCCAAGCACACAAGCATCAAGGAGATGAAGTTAGTCGTCACTCGGAGGTTCGATCCCATGAGAGCGATAACATAAATCAAAATCCAGCATGCATGGATGGTTCACAATTAATACTAAGATCCATTAACCCTAAATCAATTAACACTATGATCTACAATAAGATAGATACGTGCTTCTCTCTGGACTTACACAAGCAGGGTGCCAAATCTCTCTCACTTATTAACTAGGGTTAGGGTTTCCTTGGGATCCGCAAACTCTCCAATAGTATCTCCCACCAAAATTGGTGGCAGTCTCACAACACTTCGCGAGATTTAATCATTTCGGACTTTGATTAGCCTCGCGTCGTACTTTGATTAAATTGTACTGAACTTTCTCCATGAATTCTAGGCGCGCCGTGTTGAAATCTTTCTCGTGTGGTAATAAGCACTTATTGGCCCCGACAATCCATTTGGAAGTGGTCCATGCCGTAAATCTTGATTCCCACATTCCACCCAGCATCGCAGCACGATAATCTGGCAAGTGGCAATTGATCTTGAACACTGTTGGATACCATTGATTTATTAGAATCGAAAGCCAATCGGGGTAGGCAATCATCCCACTGCGTTACTATGGACGCCAACATTGTCAAGTCATTCGCAAAAAGCGCAGATTGCCTAACGGTCGGATCTGGCGAATGTCTATACTCGGCCGTATAAAATTGTAAGGCCTGGTTGAAATCCACTGTTATTTGCCAATTATACACTTGGTGGATTATGGGCCAATTTGGTGTTTGGATACTGATAAAATCCAATGGAATCCCCAAATCTTTCCATTTATTCCTTCTTGGCATCGACAAATAATATGGATCTACCCGCAATTGGTGAGGGTTGGCAACATAACTCCTGATGGAATCTAGAGTTTTCTCAAATACAATGGTTCTCCATGTCAACTGCTCTCCCAATGCGTAGCTTGTCCAGTTCCTTGCCCTCCTCTATCTCAAAGGTCTTGAAGTTAATGACCCATCCACCTCTCGATGACTCATGCGGATGTTGTTGTAGAAATGCTTGAATCTGGTCCTCGATGGTGATCGGTTTCAAAAACAATGTCCTAGGCCTTGACGTTGATGGACCTTCTTCAGTGGCCTGAACATCTGTTATCTCTTGTATTTCTGGCCTGGTGCACAACCCTATGATCCAAGCCTCCCTGATCATGTTGATGAGGTGAGAATTGTGGCATCACATATACTGAAATTTGAGGCCTGGCTACCAAAACTTGAGTGGCTGTCTTTTTATAATCTTTAATGATTATCTTTGCCTTTGCCAGTTCAGTTGTTGCCATATGTTTGAGTTTATCAAATTTAACCTGAAACTCTACCAATGAAGTGTGGTAGGTTTTTACTTTCCTGAACAGGTATCTGATTTCATCCGGTGTGACTGGACGATTAGGCACTTGGGTATGGAAATAAGAATTGTGTTCAAGGGTGGTTGCATCCAATTCACCTTCAAGTCGTTCGCATTCAAGCTCGGCCATATCCAATTGGCCAGCCAGTAGCAAGACCTGTTGTTTAGCATCTTGGACTGCTTTGTCCATTTGGTCTTGGGCTATTGTCAAGGCATCACGAAGAGTCCCCACATAGCCTTCTAAGGCGTCTATTGTTTGTTGGGCTTTCTTCAGGGCGGCTTCAGATTTTGCCTCATGTTGCTTGGAAATCTTGAGCTCCCAGTTCAACTGAATCACTTTATGGCTTATCAGGGTATCCATTGCCTTATTCTCATCAAGCATGGTCTCTGGATCACTCGCGCAAGGTTTGAGACTAAATCCAATGTGTCACTAGAATCCACAGTTGGTGCGGTAGCAGGAGGAGGAGGAGGGAATCCTGATCCAGAAGCTTGACTGGGTTTGACTTGAGGTTTTGGTTGTGTATCCTCTTCCTCGAACACATCCTCTTCTTTAAAACCCTCGGATACGGTGGCATCAAACTGCTTTGGTGACGGAACAACATGAGTGACCCTGATGGTATCTGGTGCTACTTCGGCCTGATCTTGCTGATGTTTGCCTAGTATGGTGTCGTGATGTGGGAGGCCAGTCAGGAATGACGACTTCGCTGTGCACACGACGCCGACTATGAGAACTTGAAGCTTGGTGTGACGACTCGGCCGATGTGTCTTCATACATTGATAACACGACGTTAGGAACAAATCCATGGATTTTATTATCAAGGTACGAAATAGCAAGGGAGGAGAAAAGAGGGCCCGCAACAAACTGTTGTTTGGAATTTTCCTTGATGGCTCTCTTCAATTCTCCGAATACCATTTTGTACCAGTTATAAGGCACTAAGGGTCCAGATCCTATCTTGTAGTTGGACTCTACAATTGAGAAGAGATGCGCTCCTTCTTGAGGTTGCCAACCATCAAGAAGTCATTCAATAGGTGGGCAGCAGCACGAATAGTAGGCTCTCGGATGGATACAACTAGGTAACCCAGTATAGTTCATCATAAGTGTCAATAAAAGGCTTTATTATACTCTTAGCGTGCTTATGATTAGGCAAAGGTTGTTTGTCTGAAGATAAGCCTATGGCTGCAAGGGCGGCCTCAGTTACATGCACCTTGTGTGTAGTGGTCTGGTAGGTGATGTAAAACTTAGACTTGGCCTCGGTCCATGTGCTAAAGGCCATGGTGATGAAATCCATATTAATTTTTTTCAGAAAAGACACACTCGTGGATCTCCATTGTGGTGAGCAAAGGCTCAACAAGGTTCATCCATTGAGCCACCATGCTTGTGCTAGGGAGTATCATGACGTCCGTCTTGGTCGGAACGCCACAATGAATGACATAGTGCGGAGACTGGTTGGTATCAATAGAACACATGATGAAGAAAAGTCGAAGACTGAAAGGAATTGGCGTGATAGTGTATTAGAAAGCAGTGTAGAAAGTTTGAAAAGTTTTGGTCGCTGGAAAATTTTGCAAGAGCTTCGCTAGCACAAGTGAGAAATGAAATCAAATTCTGCCCTTTTATAGGCTGATTTGGAGGGTTCATTACACAATGTACTAGTTTGGCTGTTCAATTCTAGACAAAAATTTGCAGGCATTTTCAGTACTGTGAAATTAGATTGTAAAAGTCTCGGTGAAGGTTTCCGAAGACTGGCAAAAGGCATGTCTTGTGTCAATGCTACAAGGGTGTGAGGCTTAAATAGCTAGTAACATGTGTTGACCTCTTAAGAGAGACTTTGCAACAATATTTTGAATCGACATCTTGCGGTTGACTCGTCTTGTAAGGCTAAGAAACAGGATTGCAATAGAGTCAAAATGGACATATAGAGTTTACCAAAGAAAGACTAAAGAGGCCAAAGGACAATTTGTCCCTACTGGAAACATATGAAGATATGCTCTTCATGTCTTCTTTTAAGCTCTTGGACCAAATTATGATCCTATATCTCTTGTTTTGGGCCATAAAGAGAGAAAGATAGTTCCTCTATGTGGAACAAGGGACTTTGGGTGAGGTGGTATACTTCAAACTAAAGCTTATGTACAAACATTTGTGGGCCTATGCATTTTGAAGGTACATACCTTTGCTACAATCCTATTCAAGAGCAAGCAACACATTCTAGCATAGTATATCCCTAGGATCAAACATATGACTCATAACTTGGTGCCCTCCTATTCTTGTATAGCCTTGTTGAGAAAAGGACCTAACACCTTGCATCTAACACTTGTTGCTTGAATGCTTATTGTCGATCTTGTTGATTATTCAGATTTCTTTGACCTCGTTCCTTAGTACTATGGTTCTAAGTATATGATTCTCAAAGATTGAGATAATGTCCCCCATCATAGATGAGTTGGATAAGATTGTTAACTATCACAATGGAGGCTCAAGCTCAAATCTTGGTCTACATGTTGATGTGATGCACTAAAGCTTTGGCCTTGGTAAAAATTGTTAATACTTTTAGTTAGTAGTCACCCTCCTTGTGTGGCGTGCCTAACAAGGTGTATATAAGAAAAGATTGAGATGCTTTTTTATAGCAATTAATGAAGTTTGCTCTCTCGCAAATTTTGTACAACTACTTTTGAATAAGGGTGATTGAGCATAGTGATCAACAACTACAATGTGCCTTTTTCCAATCCCTCGCTATTTTGACTTAAGGACTCACCTAGCTTACAATCTCTTCTTTTCTAGTGAGGTTGCAGGCCCCTTCATTCTCAAGAACTTAGTTAACATTTTTTGTGGACTTTCTTGGCTCTTGTTATATATGGATGGACAAAGATCACACCTTATTTATCTGGATGTCCAAACCCTAACCATCAACTCCAACTCTTTGCATGTCAATCTCCACATCTTTAGCTTACAAATATTTTGTAGAAACTGAGGAACTTAGTATCATACTACTTCTTCCTAGGTATTACCCAAGTGCCATTTGAGATGATTGAGAATGGATCTTGAGTTTATAAACTATGATCACTAGATGATGTGCACAGTGTGGCCTAAATTCTCTACTCTTACTTCTGTTTTGGTGCATGATAGCATCAGTAGTATATCTATTGATAATTATACCATAGTGAAGCAAGAACTTAACTTTTAATTGAACCCCTTCATGAGATCATGGAGTCCACAAGCACGTTAATTGTGTCCGTACTATCTCCGAGTTTTTCCAATGGGCTAAAGTAGGTTGATAAACTATAAGCGAATCATGACTTAAGAGTTGAATGTTGGAAAAACGTACTTGTTCTTACATAATCATGTGGAATAGAATTCCATACCTCAATGATTAGCATGTTTTTTTATTTGTTTGTTCTTATAACTTCAAATCTCGAAAGCGAGAATGGAGACTAACGATATGCATAGCTTTGTTGTGAATAAGCTCATTAATAATTGACCATGAGACACGATTGTTGAACAAGTGAATCCAATCTACAATGATTAATGAGTTGAGCTCTACTGGGACTATAGATTCTCACAAAGATGCAACAATTGATGAAGCCAAACGCTCCATGCAAAAATTGTACTCATGCATGCTTGCTAGCTAGTGCATACTCTTATAGGCACTTCTTGGGCACATTTATGGTTATAGTTTTGACATTCTACCCTAGATGTCGATAGTGTGTTTTCATTGCAACTCTTTTAAGCACTTTTAGGCACCACTCTGGTTTGCATGCATAGTACATCTACTTCATAGTTTTAGTGACAAATATTATGGTCTGAACTTTTTAATGAATAGTAAAGCTACAAATTGTATCTCCCTGAAAATAGGAATGAAGTTAATAATAACAATTTCTTCTCAAAGGTACAAATTGAGCATTGAATGTAGCCTATACCATCATACATTTGCCATGTTATCAAAATGGTGAGTTTAATGACTCGTCAAAAGTATAAGATATCTTGAAACACGACAAACATTTGGCATACTTGCATGAGCCAAAACGGTAGATGCGAAGAACAAATCTATATTTGTGTAAAAAGTTAAGAGTGTTTTCTTCCTTGCACAAAGGAATGATTTTAAAGGTACGAATAAAATTGGATTAGGGGCCCACCCCACTTACAAGTTAGTGATTTTTAGTTAGTGCTAAATGAAGCTCATTGAGAAGTGTGCTGCCCCACTTAGAGTTAACTGACACAAGTTAGTTAATGGATTTCAGTTAGCACTAACTTGAACTAGTTCAAGTTATGATGTTGCTTAACTGTTGTGTTAACTATTTTGAAACACTTTTCTTAAGCTAACTTGTGCTTCAGTCAGTGTTAAATCCAAACTCCACAATCGTCCAATTGCCTTCCTCTCTTGTCCTCCAATCGCCATGTCTTCCTCCTCCATAGTTGCTCCTCGGTTACTAACTTGTAAATGGCTAGCTTGTAAGTGGGGTTGCACCTCAGTTACAAAAAACGTAATTGAGGTAGATAATTGCAGGTGGGGCAACAAAATTGCCAGTTAGTTAATTGTCAGAAGTTAGCACTAACATACCTTGCAGTTAGCTAACTTGTAAGTGGGCCAAGCCCTTATCTTATTAAACTTGTGCGACATATATGCAACTTACAAGCAATTGATTGCAAAGTTCGTGTCCCTTGGGTATTAGATTTGATCAACTTACAAAGCTCACTAATATTTGGAATGAACACAAAAAGGGGGCAAAATTGGGATGAGAGAGAGCCAGTGGCAAACTCAAATCCTGGTCTACCCATGGAATAAGGAGATCTGAGGAGCCCACAAGCTATAAACATCTATATGTCGATGTTTAGTGTGAAAACTGTACTTGGTGATGCCAGTTCTAAGTAGTACCGTTGCAGAAACACAAAGTGGCCTTGGTGCATATCAGCTATCGCTGTTTGGAGGAGCTGTATCTCCTTATCAATTTGAAACAAATGTTGTTAACATTATATGATTCTACATGCCGATTTTATAATGTCTAGCAGACAATAGATATGCATCATACCTCTTTCTTTCCAGGACATTCAGGCAGCAGCACCGTGGGAATCTAATATCAAACAATGTGTTTTTGTTAGAAATCAATGTTTTAGAGACCAAAATATACAATAGCTTTTACGTTTACCTTCAAAATGAGTACTCTTGGTCCACTTTGCCGTGTATATGACTGCTGCTTTAAGGCCAATCAAGTTTGTATCATCGTCACAAGCTGTATTCAAGGTCAATTATTGCAATCATAATTTCACACAACAAGAATATCTCGTAAAGATGTTAGGAACACACTTTTATCCATTTAAAAAAATAAGCATATGCATTGCTGTACAAAGACTTTGATGTCATGATTTTTTTTGGCTAGCCACCCCATCTGGATAGCGGTTTTCTTGATTGTGGCTCTGCATAGAATCAGTAAAGAGAGGACAGCAGGAAACTACCAAACGGATGAATGCCTTTATATGCCTTTGTAAGAGTTTCCTATTGTTGTGAGAGCAAAGCTCCAATCCTTCTGAAGGGTTGCTTGGCGTTTGTGATTGGTTTGAATCCAATAGAACACCGTTTTCTCATATCACATTTACAGAAATATTAAAATTCAAATGCCTATGCAAGTACACAGCTTAGCAACATTTCTAAGTGTGGTGCTCTGACTGTGAAAGCCATATCTTATGGGTTCTTTTGGGAACCTATATACGATAGAAAATCAATGGATCAGACCTCCTACAGGCAAATAGTTTCATTGAAGTCATTCTGCTCATATTTTTACAATCAATCGCTCACACTTCATTTCAAAAATAATATAACATTCCACGTAATAACTGTGAACAGCAAGGTTTGAAAAAAGAAATTGTCCGCAAATATCTGTCTGGTCATTCTAAATGACAAATCCAGGCCTAGCAGTCTTTTCTACGAGCCATCTATCCGTTTGATTGCAACATGTGCAAGTAACTTCAAGGTGCTAACAACCACAAAATCCAAAAAACCATTTACCATTATTATGGAGGTAGGAGCTAACAAGTCAATATCATAACAGCCTCTTAAGAAATATAGCCTTGCTTCTTGTTAAGCCTCAAAGTTAACTATACGATAAGTTTCCTTCCCATCACATGCTTCTGAATGATGTACCTCGTGTTGGCTCCCTAACATATTGCTCATGAATTCGAAACCTGTTTTTGTCCCACCACAGTTTTGCCTGCCGCTCAGTGAATCTATCACAGCTGCAACATTTACGTTCAAGCAGTGTTAGCTCAAAGACGTCAACAAATGTTATTCGATCCATTGCAAAAAAAACATCAAGTCCTTACATGTGCCCATGAATTTCACACTGTCCCTCAAGAACACTAAACTGTAGATGCTGTAAGTATTGGCCATCAAATCATAACATGTCCACATGACAAGACATGAATGTCAACGTAACTAATAACGAATACTTAAGGCATCTTACCTGAATCTCACGCGCTTCAACACCTTGCTGCCTCCTGGTAGTACTTTCACAGTTACATACACTCCAGGGTCATCCTCAGTTACCTGCTCACTTCCACTGCCACTTGCATTATCTGCTGATAAAGCATCTGCTCCATTCTTTATATCATTGGACCCAGGATTTTGAGTATTTGAGCTTTGAGTTGGTTCAGCATTGAGCTTTGCTGTTGTATCCCCAACTAAACGAGGAGAAATCACAGGGCTTGCACCTATTCCGAATTCATTGATGCTTTTGACCTGTGATACGCATCATGACATTGAGTTTCCGTATTTTGACGATTTCGATTTTATAAAGGTGCATATCTGACAAAAATAGGGCTACCCTTTTGATGACTGGCAGAAGTTTTATTTCCAAATAGTTGCTGAGAAAAATAATTTCTACTTTGAATTCAAGATGAACTTGTGGCTATCTCCAAAACTCAATGCACTAAAACTAGCTCAATATGAAGGTGGCTTTGAACTGCACAGGGGAGTAGTTATGAAGTTTCTACGAGCTGGACCAGTCTGAGAATTTGTAATTCACGAAAAGTTTACTGGATATGTTCTAGTTGATGCAATTCAGCTGTTACAGATGTTCAGTGTCATCTATCAAGTTTGACATATTTTTTTTATAAAATGGTGTAAGGAAGAAAACTTTGGACAGAGATGGAGGCGCACACAACCTCTTTTGAGCTATGTGGACTGGGAAACGCAGCCGGTAACTTCTCTCTTCCAGATACATTATAGAGTTCATGCACCTTCTCACGGTTTGCAGTCCACCATGCTTCTGCTTGCATGTTGTCGAATACCTCTCTACTGCAAAAATATCGAACAGAAAATCTCAACCCCCACAAACATATTCCGCAAATTGAAAGCAGGGTTAAAAGGTCCGACGATTGCCTTGCATCACTAAAAGCTACAGACTTGAACGATAAACATAAATAACAGAAAATCTACCTAAATCTGATACGTCTCAACTCGTTTCCACCATTAGCTAGAGTCAAAAATGTTATCAACACTCCAGGTTCTACTTGAGCCACCCACTCCTGACCTGCGCCATCCCCTACAGAAGGTTTTTCACTTGCTAACTGCTGATTGTCAGTACTGGAATTATCTGAATGTCTGGGAACTTTTGCATGGGAAAAATTAGATTCTTGAGACTTTTTTGACCTTGGACTAGCAGCACCCTGTCCAGAAATCGACCGAGCGCTTCCAAATTGGTACTGTCGCTTTCCTGACTTCAAGCCAGACGTTATAAATTCATCAAAATTGGCTGGATCATCATTAAAAATTGCAGATGAGCCTGGTTTACATTGTCTGTACGCAAGTGACGCTTTCAAAACCATGTCCTTAAACTGCACAGCAGAAGAAATCAATCAGGTAACGACAAAGATAAGCACTGAAAAAACTAACACATTTGAAGCCCAAGATAGAGCTATTTAGCCTGCTTAGCTGATCAAACTGGAAAATATGTAGATCTTATGGCTTCAGGTGCTTAGAATAACAAAATTGAGTAACTTTCAAAAAGCAACCAACTTCTATGTTCTGTTGTACGACCTTACCATTTTCCTTTATTCACATAAGAGTTCTGGCCGCACGAGGGAATCAGAACAGTCACTAAGGGGAAAGAAATTTCATTCGTTTTTATTCATCTTTACTTTCCAAAAGAAAAATTCCGTCTTCTTCTGCTCTCCATCAGTCATGCCGTATGGTGCACGAAACATATTTCGTACACCTAACGGAATGACATGTATTGTTTTCACCTTTTTTTATTTCGGAGAACACTTTGAAATGGCAAAATTTCGTGTGAGGATGAAAAAGGCACAGGCTTTAGATGCCAGCCAGATACTAGTTGCTGAACGAGCTATTTCAAAGAAAGGGGATTAGTAAGGTTGTGCCGTCCTTGGGTTCATTCAAATTGCTACTGCCACAGAATTGCAACTAGGCACAAGGAACAATATAGCATTGTTCCCTATAAGGCTGCGAATTCAAGCAAAAACAGTATAAAGAACTAGAAGTCTCAGAATTAAAGAAAACGGATATCCCCGATCCTATCAAATAGCCGAATTGAATAAAAGTGCTCATTTCCTCAACAAAGACGTGTGAATCCTAGTGGCTGTGGAAACGTGTTAAGTAAAGTCGCTTGCTCCGCCTTATGTATTAAAGTAGCGTGAATATATATATTGTGCATATGAAAATTGATCTTATCAAATACCATTGCAAAAATAATCCCAGCGTGTCCTCAATAGGTGGGTGTTGATAGAAGTCTCCTTTCCCCTCCTCTAGGTCAGGAGTTAGAATCCAACCAGCCAGCTCCATATAGTATATCCAAGAGAAAAAATAGTAATTGATGAGTGCAAGAGTTAATATAGTAATCACCATTCTTGAGTATTTCAACTAATCAGAGACTAGAGCTCCAATATGTTAAAATAAGGACCTTTTCCATTTATGACCAATTTGTTAAGCCTAGCCATAAATACACAAACCTTAATCTTAGGTCAAAGGTCGCTACAAAGTTTTTTTAACAATGTAATGAATGATAAGAAAGGAGACTCCTTGTATAAGAGTGAATTATTTATGGACCACATTTTCCCACTTTCTAGGGTTAAAGGACTGTAATCTATTTTTAAAAATTTCTTTGTGGATGAGAATATCTATAATATCCTATTTATGGCCTTTGTATGAGCTATAATTTACGTATAAGCATTTCTTTATGGATGTAAACATTCAAAATATGTTAGCAGTAAGGGGCCTATCTTTTATCAAAACTATCATTTGTGCCTGAATATATTACCGGCACTGTTCAAGAAATTTAAGACAATGACAGCATTGAGGGACAGATTTTGTGGAACAGGCACCTTCGTCGCGGCCTCTCAGGAACTGGCATGTCGTATCTTAAGAGATTGAAAGCTAATTTGTGGAATTTAATCCTCCAAACAGCAGCCATAATTACTGGCAAATGTGGCAGACCTGCAAATGCACGTGGTTCCGGTTTCGGAGTGGGGACGTTTCCAAACATTTATACATTGCCACCTAAAAACGCTGAATTGTTTTTTACCTCTAAAATCTTGTTTGTAAGGGAGTTGTAGGAACAAAAGACATCTTACATGCTAAGGTTTACATAGTATAATTTACAAATATCTTAAGAACTTACATAAAATGTTGGGTAATTTGAAAATCATTGATGATTAACATAAAGTTACGCGCTACACTGTACAAGTTACACAAACTTGAAATTTTCAAGCACTTGATTGGTTTTTTACTCCTTTTTACATTAAGACTCATTCGGAAACTTTTACTGTGTTTTCATACTATACCACTAGCAAATGTGTTTAAAACTTTACAATATGCGTTGAATTTATTTGCAAGCGCGTTTGTTGGTAACTATGTAGGCAGCTTGGTTGCTGCCTCACAAACACTAGCATGTATATACTCAAGGAATTTAAAGCTAGTTTGCAGAATTTAACCCTCTAGACAGCAGCTTGATCGCTGCATTACAGAAACTCACATGTGATTTCTTAGGGAATCTAAGGTTAATTTGAAGAATCCAATTCTCTAGACAGCTTGTCCACAGCCTCATGTTAAGAAATTGACAGCTAATTTGCAGAGTTCATAAATCCTCTGAACAGGGCGCAGCTTAATCGCAGCCTCGCGGAAACTGGCATGTAATCTCTTAAGGAATTGAAGCTAGTTTGCAGAAATTCATTCTCTAAACAGGCAGCTTGCGCCTTGGTCGCTGCGCCGCAGTCACAGAAAACTGGCATGCGATTTCTTACAAAATCTAAAGTTTACAGAATTAATCCTCTTGTAAGCTGAATAGTAAACTGTTGAGGAAATACTTTAAAATAGTACTTGTATTAACAATTAAGATTGGCTTACAGCAAACGGCTACACGCATCCTTTTAGATAGTTGTCTTTCAGAGAGAGAAGAACCTGATGCGTGAGAGATTTCAATCCGTCCTTTTCCGTCCCGGATTTTGGAGTACCGCCATCAGAGGCCTCATCATCCACGTGCTTTGAGCCAGCACTAATGCAGGAAGGAAGCATTGCTGAAACGGGTATCGCAGATTAACTAAAAGCAAAAAGAATCTTCCTGATCAAAACAATGCCAGAATTGTTCCAAAATGAAATTATAGACAAATTATCTCACGAACCACTCCATTGAAAGTCAAGTAGCAGGTCAGTATGTTCTCAAAATAATAGCTCATGCCCTTGCAAAGCTGATATCAATTATGGCAGTACACGTTCTGTCAATATTTAAATATATCACAGAAAACACCATCGACAAAATCGTTCCTGAAAGTGCCAAACAGTGAAATTTGAACCTCTTCAATGTCGATGACAAAACTAAACCTCCACCATTCTGCTTTCTGTTTTATTACATGTTCACTGACTTCATCAATCTGCTGCTTAACCTCAGCACACGCAATCCAAGAACCAAATCACATAATATGACTATCCACAACGCAAAGCATGTGTTACTCGTCTATACAAATAAATTGATTAATAATATATCTTCAGAAAACTGCCACCAATTAGATCTGGATTATCACCATAACTTTGCCGCTTTTGCTCAGCATAGGCAAATTCAAGGCAACTACAAAGTTTCATGACACCACATGGTATGAGGATCCTCAATCCAAAACAAGTACTACACTATCGCGCGACATGAATGAACTCAGTATATCTTCAAAAAACTGCCGCTTATGTCTTGGTTATGACCATCGACAGCAGCACAAATTAATTATTATACATGGCAGCGTGATGAAAAGCATGTATTATGTGTCAGCACAAATCAACTCATAGTACAAATTCACCGAACTGCTGCTTACATCTCGATTATCTTCAAGAACAAGGTTCAAGTCCTTCATACGATTAGGCAGTGAGATAAGAACAAATATTGACGAGCAACAAAATAATGACGCAAACATGGAAAGGATTATCAGCGCAAGCTTACATCAATGTCACAATATTTGCACAGCGTGATAAAAACAAATCATGCCGAGCAACAAATCAACGACGACAATGAACAGGATTATGAGCAAAGGCAAGCTTCAATACGTCAGCTTACGATTTCACAGCCAGCTGATGAAAAGAAATCCTGATAAGCGACAAAGCAACGATTAAAAGATGAACTGGATTATCAGCTGCACAGGCAAGCTTCAAGACATCAATGATACGATCAAAGAGCGTGATAAAAAAGAAAACCTGATCAGAAGCAACAAAGCAAAGATTAAAGAATGAAAACGATCATAAGCTACAGACGCAAGGATCAAGCCATATAAGATGATATAATTACGTACAATGCTGCAAGATAAAATCAAGTAAATCATGATAATGATGAGCAACAAAACCACGAAGCAATAGATAGAATTGTGCAGAGGATCGCCCTGGCCACGCAAAAATTGGCAACAGATGATACCAGAATTATCACAGATTGCTCCACACCATCATCCTCTCTCTCTCTCTCTCTCTCTCTCTCCATAGCTTCTCTCTCTCTCTCTCTCTCTCTCCATAGCTCCATAGCTTCTCTCTCTCTCTCTCTCTCTCTCTCCATAGCTCCATAGCTTCTCTCTCTCTCTCTCTGTCTCTCTCTCGCGATGGGGCTAATGGCACGCCAAGTTTCACAGCCCTCCACTGAGATCTCTGCCATAGGATCATCTGCCACGTGTTAAGAGTTATCGTCAAGAACGTGGCATCATCTGGATGTCTCTCCAGCAATCCAACGGTACTCACTGTAGCGCGCTCACAGTCCTAGCGTGCCCTTGCCTCTCTCAAGGGCACGAAGAATGATTCGTCGCTTCCCCACTTGGATGCTCGCCACGATTCATGACTGCCACTTGTAAGCTTCTCAAAGGCCAGATACAAACACGTGGCAAAATCTCAACGTCTGAAGAATCATCCAACGGTGAGGAGATACAAATTCTAGCGTTCCCTCTTTATCTCTTTGTGATCGTGGTGCATTAAATCCGTGCCCTAATGATGCTGGCTACTCCCACAGTGCGACTTATTTCTCCACCCTTGGATGCTAGCCACATGTCAAAATGCCACTTGGAAGCTTTTAAACGGTTCACGTGGCAAAATCTCAATGGCACTGAAATATCCAACGGGGAAGGCTTCAAAGTTTCTGGCGTGCCACTGGGATACTGCTGGAGCCTCCCGAGTCCCAGCGAGCGTTGGTGGTGGGGTCACTGGTCACGCGTATTCTGGACAAGGCCCACTGGGGCAAGAGGCTACATGACCATACAACCTGGCACTGACGTGGCAACTTACAGTCAATTGTCGGGGTCAGTGGTCACATTAGGTGGCAACTTGCAAGTGATCCGTCCACAGCAGGACTGACACGTGGCAGAAGGGGGCTTGGGAGCATTTGCTCTTGGCTTTTTGCACATAAATTGATGAGCTAGGTTTAGCACAGGGTTTGAATGTCACGTGCTTTCGGCGGTGTCATATTTTTACTTAATCGAGACCCTTAAAAGAATCATGGGGCCGGTCCAGCATTTTGAAACTTGTGTAAACAGTCTCATTCTCTCACTTAACCAAGACCCTTGGATGGATGATGGAACTTGGGAGGCATTTGAAGCTTGTGCAAGCAATCTCATTCTCTCACTTAACCATGACCCTTGGATGGTTATGAACAAACGAGTCAGGCATGTGGAGCTTGTGCAAGTAGTCTCATTCATTCACTTAACGAGGACCCTTGGATGGATAATGGGACCAGTCACATATTTGAAGCTTGTGCAAGGAGTCTAATTCCCTCACTTAATTAGGACCCTTGGATGGATCTCGGGACACACGTGCATTTGAAGTTTGTGCAAGCATTCTCATAACGAGAACACTTGGATGGATCATGGGAGGCATTTGAAGATTGTGCTATTTTTATCATGTGGGGCTAGGCCTTAAGTCGGTTTCGCAGGCTCTCATTACAGAGGGCACCTCAGATGCACCTGCAGTGCTGCACAGGTCCCACACCATCCAAGGGGAGAGAAATCGTTTCTCTTCCTTAGCCCCATTCATCGCCATTGGATGGACTGGCGCCAGCACTGCAGGTCACCCTGCACTCCTTAAGTAGAACCGGTTTCACATGGATTGCAATGAGTGTCCTAATTGAAGACCAAAGGTGGCAAACCTGTTCAATTTGAAACTTGATGCAAGGAAGTTTGCAAAACTAAATTTAAACTTTGAAAGAGAACCTAAACCTTAATTACACCACACACTGTGTTAAAGTAGGCTAGTTAAAAAAATTATGTGATGCGCAAAAAAACAATGTTCGTTTGCCTTGTCACTCGACGGATAGATTCGAAGAAAAGTGGTAAAACGAGGTTTGTTTGCTTTGATGCATAGATTATATGAAAAATATGCTATTTGAAGGACAAACCTATCTAGAAAAGGTGGAACTTGTTGACTTTTAAATAAAAAATTGAACACCATCATCTATTAGGGTTCTTTTCAATAGGCTTCTAAAAAATTCGTGAATAAAAAACATATTGGTTTCAATTTGAGTATGCTCAAATCGAAATACACACCTACTACACAACCTTATGAGTTAAAATGCCAATTTGTTTTAACCCTTGCAAGCTGATTCTTGCTTCATGTTAATCTGGTTAAAATATTTGTGTGATCTTTAAGAATTTGCATGCTCTAGAGTGGAGCACCATAGTGTTATGAATGTTTGTTGGTTATGGTTATGACATCATTTAGTGGTTAGCAGATTCATTGTCTAACAAAAATGATATTTCATGATAGAGTTACTAGTTAGTAGTAGCCACATAACCATTGGTTTCCATTGCTTGTGGTCTAGTAAGTACTAATTAGGAGATGTGAATTAGAGCCTAGGCACATTCTCATATTTAAACACCATTGGTTACTCAAGGGTTACGAAGGACTAGAGATTAGGAGAGATGCAAACTTAGTTATATTTTAAGTTTTCAATAAAAATACAAGGCAAAAAACAAATTATCCTATATCAAATGAAAACAAAAAGTTAAAGGTTAAGGTTTGACAGGCTTGCAACCTGTGAAAGATTCAAGTATGTAGATTTTGCAAACATGCAAAATTCTTCTTCGTTAAGTCATTCAAAGTAGGTTTTTGGCAAGCAATGAGAGTCCTAACCTCATATGGAGGAAATGAGGTCCTAACCAACTCATGGCCATTTTGAACATATTTGAAGGGCAATAAAATATTATGATTATCAGCATCAAAGAAATTTGTCAAATATGTTAGTTGCCATAGCTTAAAACCCCCGACTGTGTCGTTGACATTTTGATTATTTACTTGAAAATCGAGATCATTTGGCCAATTGAAATTTTCTATACAAATCTTGATTCTTTGAACAATCTCATCATTATTCCGAGGAATTTTCTTTGGATCTAGCTGAGAGTGCTCAATATTTTCTTATTTTGCTAGTTAGGTCATTCACTTGTAGCATGTCCTTCACCTTTGCAGTTTTCACACAAAGGTTAGTATCCAACCTACTTCCTCGATTCCAGACAATATGGAGAATAATGACCAAGTGCTACACAATTATAGCAAATACTAGCTACCTGTTCTTTAGATAAGAGATATCTTTGCTAATTTGCTCGCACCTTTTGCACATGGACAAAAAAATTTGAGTTGTATTTTTCTAAAATATATTATTGTTGCATTGTTGATTATTTGTCTTTAAGTTTGCCATTTGTAGATGTATTCAACTAGTTCAACTTCCATTGAATACAATACCTCATTCTCAAGTATATCTTCATCACATTCCTCAACAAAAAATATATAAGGTGTTTTCGGAGCCGAGATTTTTCCCCTTTTCCATCGAGGTTTTCCCCTCTATCATGTCCTGGATCATTCGCCCTAGGTGTGTATGAATCCCTAGGATGTCACCAAAATCAAGCCTGAGAGATTGGCAACAACATTGTTGGTGCAGCAAGAGGGACAAATATCGCAGGTTGTGCTGATCTGCCTTGAAGATTCGGCCTGCGGATCTTCCTCTTCACACTGATCTTCACTCTCGAATCCATTTGGGACTTGTGCATCGAATCTCTTCGGGGAAACCTAGATACAAGCTCAAACAAGCATTAACATTAGAGTTGCTTTCAGCACACTTTTGTGCGCTTGCACACAAAGGTGCACATAAAACCCTTGGTCACTTGACGAGACATAACATGCCATCAAATGATTGAAATTTCAATCTTTCAATTGTATGTGGAACTAGACTTTACTCTTCATTGTGTTCTTGGAAGACTTAAATTTCCCCCCCCTCAATTGATGACAATTTGCCCCCAAAAAACTTCAATTTTTAGCACTTTTCAACACTTCACATGGGTAACTTTAGGTGCACGTAGATATCTCTATAGGACTCCAAATTTAAATGTTTTTTTTATAGACATGTTTCTATGGTCATAAAGGTTTTTTGAAAGTAGATAGCCAAAGAAAGGGTTGTAAAAAGCACCTCCAAAAGAGTTGAAACTTTCTACTGCCTTTCAATAATTTTCAATACCTTTTAGCACTTGACATGGGTAACTTTAGATGCACATGTCTATCTCTACAACTCCAAATTGAAAAAATTTGAGAGACATGTTTCTACGGTCAACTTTCTAAAGTAGACAACCCAAAAAAATATTGTCAAAATCTTGGTGTTATACACTCAAATATGATATTTCCAGTTTTGGTGATTTTTATCAACACTTAACTGGGTAACTTTGGATGCACATATCTATCTCTATATATCTCCAATTTGATTTTTTTAATAGGCATATTTTTATAATCATATAGGATTTTTAAGAGTAGACAGGCTAAAAATTGAATGTAAAATTAACAACAATGTAGTCCCATTTATGAAAATAGCGAAGTTTCATCAATACCCCCACATGTTTGACACATTATATCTTACATATAAGTTGCTCAAAATGAAGGTCTCAAAATTTTTAATCGGTAACTGTATATATGAAGAACACACATGTGAAAGGATTTGATGTGATTCATAATAGTTTATGAGATTTGAATAAGTGCTTGAAATGCAAACTTTTGTGCACATTTTGTGACAACTCTAGTGTTAAGAGATATAGAGGACTATCTTGTTGTCACGTGGAGATTCGTTCCCATGAGAGAGCAATAGCATAATCAGATTCAGGCATGTGCAAAGATCCTTTGATTAACTCTATGATCCACTAACACTACACAACAATAGATCAAGCTTACTATTCTCTCTCTCTCTCTCTCTCTCTCTCTCTCTCTCTCTCTCTCTCTCTCTCACACACACACACACACACACACACACACACACACACACACAAAGTATAATAAGATTCAATCCCAACAATTAGCAAATCCAACAAATAGCAAAATCCAAACAAAGCATGAGAGATGGAGCAAGGATATCCAATTCCAATTTGATAGAGGTTTAACTTGCTTTATTGAAATGAACATGTAAATAAATTACAAAGTACCACTATATATAGTGGATTTGAGGGCTTTGGCCTCAAATCCTATTGGCCAATTTTCACTTCCTTTATTATTTGAAATTTAAATTTTGGGGGAAACCTTTTTTTATTCACTAACTTGACTATTAGGCCTTGCGACATTAAATTCTCGAAAAAGGCCTAAAGTCCTTTTATTAACTTTTAACTAATCAAATAACTATTTGATCATTGGGTTGGACTTACACATGCAGGGTGTCGAATCTCTCTTACTTATTAACTGTTAATAAAAGAATAATCTAACTAGGGTTGCCTTGACATATGCGGAACAATTTGATGGCCATACGTTTGGTGATATTTTCATCAACACATTCTACCTTGAGACGTTTAAAATGCTCAATGTAGCTTCTAATGGACTCTTCACGACCCATCTTGATATGTGTAATTTGGATGAATGGGCTTTGAGTTAGTTTAGAAGGTTTAAAACGCTTGATAAGAGTGTCTTTGAGGGTATTCCAAGAAACAAGATCAGAAGCTTCTAGATTGAGATACCACTCTTTGGTGGTTCCATGGAGGACCATAAAGAATAATCTGAGTTTTTCAATTTCAGAAGTGTCTCCATAGAAACGCATGCATTATCAAAGTCTTGAAGAAATCTAACTGGGTCAGATTCTCCATTGTACTTTGGTGCATCTATGCTTGGGATTCTTCATTCCAGGCGTGAAGAATTGGGATTGGAAAATTCAGCAAAATCTCGTGATATGATGCAGGGTTAAGAACAAAAAATCAATGCAAATATATAGTGCAATACAGTACTTTGGCCAAAAAAAGGTCAAAAAAGACGATTTTCTTGCAAAATAGTGATTCTGGAGTAACAGAACTCGCAGGTAGGAGTAGAACTCGCAGGTAGGAGTAGAACTCGCAGACATGCTGAGTAGTCAGAATATAGTACTCGCGAATTTTGATAGGGAATTTTTCACTGTTAAAATATTGATTTTTTTATGTTTTTGGAATTTTTTTGTAAAGGATAGAATTCAAGTGTATGGAAAAGGTTCAGACTGTGGGCAATTTCATGGTATGGTCGGCGAATTTTGAAACTGAAATTTTGTTGACAGATAAGTTCAATAGTGGAAAAAGTGCTTGTTTGACAGAAAACAGACTACATTTCTGAAGTAGAATTTGGAGAGCTGCCAAAGGACTGATCTTTGACAGATCTACCCTCAGTAGGACTGGCGAATTCTAAGACAGAGATTTGGTTGGAAAATAGAGGGTTTTGACAATAAGACAAGCTGATTTCTGGAAATTTGAGCAGGGTCAAAATTCATAGAAGTAATAGGCTAAGAGATAGTGTCATGTTATGGTTGTAAACAGCCCGACAAATTCTGATATACCTGATTGGTTGAAAAAAATGTCACTTGGGTCACTTCTTTCAGAGAAAATGCCCACTTTTGTTGCTTCCCCCCAGCTTGATAGGTTGCTCAACAGCTCGTGTAGGACCTAGAGAGAAGACTTGTGCTGTAGTGTGAAGAAGAATAGCAGACAAGCATACACACAAGCACGTTAGCAATTGTTAAAAGAGAAACAAAGTAAGCTATGTAGAAAAACTTAAAAAGCAGCAACGATGCCAATGTTGGAGGCAAATCTATTTTATGACATGGCTAGATCTATCATGGATGTAGTATAGTGGTAGACAGGTTTGTCCACTTTCTAAGATCTACATAAAAGCTTACCATGAAAAGGAAAAGGGAGAATGAACAAAAAGGATAGCATTAAGACTTCCTAATTGGTGCTTGAAATTAATTAATCTAATCTAAAACTTGGCTAAGGCTTTCTTTTTTGGTGGGTGGCGTCCTTTTGAGTTTATCGAATTTTCTTGAAACCCCGCCAATGCACTATGATCGGTTTCCACTTTGCGGAACAAGTATATGATCCCATCCGGTGTGATTGGACGGTCAGACACTTGGGTTTGTAAATAGGAATTGCGTTCAAGGGTGGTCGCATCCAATTCACCTTGAAGTCGTTCGCGTTCCAATGTTGCTAGGTCCAACTGTCCTGCTAGCAACAAGACCTGCTATTTGGAATCTTGGACTGCCTTGTCAACTTTGTCCTGCGCCGTGGTGAGTGCATTTTGAAGGGTCGCCACATAGTCTTCTAGTCGTTGAGCAAACTCATTGGCCTTATTCAAATCAGCTTCGGACTTTGCCTTGTGTTGCTTGGCATTCGTCAACTCGCGGCTGATCTGAATAACCTTCTGGCTAATTAGGGTATTCTTTGTCCCAAGGTCGGCTATGCACTTGGACATGTCTTTCTTTTCATCAATCATGGTCTGGATCACGTGCAGAAGGTTAGAAACAAGACCCATTGCGTCACCAGAATCCAAGGTAGCAGGCACAGCAGCAGCAGGAGCAACATGAACAACTCCGGTAGGAACCGTGCTAACTGGCCTCTAGTGTGTGACCGGTTCTTCTTCTTCATATGTATCTTCAGCTTCAAAACCCTCTGGCACTGTGACGACAAACTACTTTGGAGATATAACAGCATGATCGACCCTAAGGGTGTCTGGTGCGGCTTCCACTTGATCTTGCTGGTTGATCTGGAAAAAATCATCAAATCCAGTAGCGGTATCATGGAACTATTTGAATCTTCTTCCAGGGGATTGGAGTTCAAAGGGTCCGGGGCTTTGGGACATTACAAAAGTCTCATCTGGGCCCACTGGGTTGGAATCATCGAACATATCCATGAATGATTGTGTGTTCGGGGAAATGACTCGGATCTGTGGAAAAGAGACAGTCGGAGTAGCTGTGACTGGAATGGTAGATCCAATTGTCATAGACTAACGTTGTGAGGAAGCAGAGGCGAGGGATTGATCAGTGGATTGAGGGATAGGTAGTTCAGTGTGGATAGTAGTGGGGGGTGGAAGCGTAGCTGAAGATGTCTGCCTAGTCCTTCGACGTGATGCAGAAGGCGAGTTAGGAATGACGATCTCGCTGCGTGGACGACGACGACTATGTGAACTCGATGCTTGTTGGGAGGATTCAGCTGGTGCCTCTTCATAAATAGAGAGCACGACATCCATACCAAAATCATGGATTTTATTTTCAAGGCGGGAGGCTGCTAGGAGTGACAACATCTGGCCAACAACAAACTGCTGATTGGTATTGCTCTTGATAGCTCATTTGAGCTCTCCAAAGACAGTCTTGAACCGGTTATATGGTTCCAGAGGAGTCTTGGCTATCTTGGCCTGCGACTCAACTATCTTATGCAAAATTTGGGAAGTAATACGGTCTTTCCAAAGGTTGCCAACCATCAAGAAATTCTTGAGGAGTTGAGCAGCAGCCTGAATGGTAGGATCAGTAATGGCCTCTAGAAGATAGTCGTCATTAGGCCAGTGCAGATCGTTGGTAGTATCAATGTAAGGCTTAATAGCATGTTTGGCTTGCTTATAGTTCGGTGAGGCTTGGGTACCAGATGCTATCCCTATGGCAGCAAGGGCGGCCTCATTCACACGCACCTTGTGTGTGGCTCCCTGGAAGGATTTCTCCTCCTTCTAAGTACAGAAGGCAAGAGTGATAAAATCCATGTTGATTCACCATTAAACTTACAAGTGTTGTCGAAATTCTGGAGGAATCTTACTGGGTCTGATTCCCCGTCGTACGCTGGCGCATCTATCCGGGGTATTCTCTTCTCTACCAGCGGTGGATTCCAGGGGTCTTGCATCTTGATCTAAGCGGGTGTCACTACGCTTTAGAATGGTGGTGTATGGGGCGAGGGTGCAATCGTTTTCTTGCTTACTCTATGGCTTCCTGCTAGTGCACGTCCAAGGTGTTTCCTACTGGACGTGTCTAAGGCCTCGCCCAGCTAGAATAAGTAGTATTGGATTGCTTTGGTGAGATGGCTATGTACAAGGATGGGTGGTGAGAACCGTCAGATTAGAGGTATGCGTAGCCATCGTCATTGCACTGGCAAGGATTGATGCTAAATTGTAGAGTGAACAAAGTTAAGACGCCACACAGCTGGGATGGCCGATTGGTCAAATACGTTTGAGAGATGCTAGACAGTTGGGCGAGTGGGTAAAGCTCGGTCAAGACAAAATGGTCAAGGTTTTTCAAGAAATGCACACAAGTGGTATGACGTTTCGCTTTGGCGGCAATTTCTTCTATGTCGAGAATCTGTGTGAATAACGTATGTGCCCACTGATAAAAGTTATTAACTGTGATCAATGGAGGCCCAAAATGTGCTGAGCGAGTAGCTTATGTCACCGGTTTGGGTGAATTTAGGATTTTTTTTTTGGTTTCACCTTCTCTAGTGCTCTTGTGCCTGACAAGAGTCGGTGCAAATATCAAGGAATGACTCGTCAACTCAAATGGACCATGAAACAAGGAATTTATAGAAAAAATTCCTAGGGACCTATTTGTACAGGTGAATTTTTGATGGAATTTGGTGTTTCCGAGAGTTTTTTTTTTTTTTTTTAACCTCCTGTAGGGCTCTTGTAGCTGACAAGAGTCTTTGCGAAAAACAGAGGATGACTCGGATAGTTCACTCAAAAGGACCACAGAGCAAGAAAATTGCTAGGGACTCGCACAGAAAATGACTCGTGGATGGGTAACTTACTACTTGCATATGACTCGTACAGAAGATGACTCACAAAAAAAATGACTCGTGGACGGAAACAGATGACTCGCACAAGACTTACACAGAAGATGACTCGTGCAAAAAAAATGACTCATGGACGGAAATAGATGACTTGCACAGGACTCGCACAGAAGATGACTCGTGCAAAAAAAATGACTCGTGGACGGAAACGGATGACTCACTTGACCTGTACCCGTGGAGCTAGAACTCGTGGGAATGACTCGCACAGGAAGTACTCGCACACGACTCATGGTGAAAAATGACTCGTACGCAAAAACTTACTCGCACACTATGAATATGACTTGCCTACAAGATGACTCGCACACGGTGAAAGATGACTCGCACAGACAGGGTGAAAGATGACTTGCACAGGAGAACGTACTTACTCGCACACAATGAAAAATGACTCGTGGACGGAAACGTATTACACGTAGAGGCGTGGAGAGTGCAAAAAATGACTTGTGGACGGGTAACTTACCACTCGCATATGACTCGTACAGAAGATGACTCGCAAAAAAATGACTCGTGCAAACAAATACTCGTGAAGCTAGAACCCGTGGGAATGACTCGCACATGACTCAGGTGAAAAATGACTCGTACGCGGGAACTTACTCTATGAAAATGACTCGCCCACAAGATGACTCGCACAAGAAGCTCAGTACCCGCACAGGCTAAAATGACTCGTAAGAATATCAGTACCAGCACATGCTAAAATGACTCGTAAGAAGCTCAGTACCCGCACAGGCTAAAATGACTCGTACAAGTCAGAAGGAGGTGAAAAACATCTCATAATGACTTGCACAAACTTGGAAATGACTCGCATAGGTTGGAAGACTGCAAAAACAACTAAAAATGACTCGCACAAGAATGTAGCAAGCAAAAAGCAACTAGAAATGACTCGCACAACGATGTAGCAAGCAAAAAACAACTAGAAATGACTCGCAAAGGATTGGAGGATGCAAACAAATAAGTAGAAACTGAGGTGATCTGGGGCTAGATGGGGCTCATTGATGTTCAAACAACAAGGAACTGCGTAGAAACTATTGCTTGGCTTTAAAGAATTTGAGGCAAAAAGGCGGTAGGAGAGTAGATGGATTAATGGGCAATTACATCCATCATGTATGCCACTGATCCGAGGTTTGGTGCCCTCCTCCTGCTGAGAACACTGCTGGATGCAGCTGATAAACACAAAAACCCTGAGCTCGCTGCAGGAACACCTCTAAAAAATACTTCTATTAAAAACATTGAAACAAATCTCTGAAAAACGGCTGATGGTAGTTGAAAACGATGTTGATGGCAACTGAAACGACTGAAAAACGCTGATGGAAAAATGATGAAAAACGAGGATGGAAAAACGCTGATGAAGAGCTTCTGTGGGCTACAGATGGAAAACGCTGGCTTCTGTGAGCTGCAGATGGAAAACACTGCAGATTTGATGTTGATCACAGCTATCCAAGTTCAAACCTCCATCGTTGGAAGGCTGTGCAATAAAGCTGCTTTTGTCAAAGATCCAGATACTGCTACTATCTTCACGGACTCACTAAAATCCGATATGTTGAGAAAAATGCATTGCTCCATCGGTGCTCTTTGATGCGCGCTCCAAAAGTCTCATAAAACGAGCTGCTCAATGCTCCTTCAAAAACGTGTGCCTCAAACTGCTTAAAAAATGCGTGTCTCCAAGCTTTTGTGCATCGCAAAGCAAGACCAAATACATGAAGAAGGGCCTAAAAATGATGGCTAAAGAAGGATGAAAAAACAACCACTAAAAAGTGAAAAACCCTAAAAACTTAGCAAAGATGATAAAAGCAGATGCGAACAGCAAAAAAAAAAAGCTAAGAGCAAGTAGGATGCAAAGCAACAAGCAAAAATAGCAAGAAAGAATTTGAAGAACGTAGGGAAAACTAGAACAGAGCGGCAACGGCGCCAATGTTGGCTGTTCGCATCCCTCAACTCTGGCTATGGCTCCAACTAACGAGTGCTATGACGGACTCCCAACTAGAACACGTTATGGCTCCGACTAGGCATTGTGGCTTTCCCAACCAATGGCTATGGCTTCCAACTAACCAAGAGGTTGAAGGATGAGAAGATCTACAATGAGTGGGTGAGTATTTCGGGCAAGATCCACTCTTCTCTCATTTCTCTACTTAGGAACTGACTCAAATGACGGCTTAACCTAATTCAATGATGGCTGAACCTAAAATCTCCTCTTCTAAGGCTTACCCTACTAGAGAATGGAGGGCCTAGATTAACTTAACCTGTTGCCAGATGAATAATATACAATACAATGTGAAGTAACACAGTACATGAAACCACACAAGGGAGAACACTCGGAGAGAAAGATAGGCCTGTATTGCAAATGAGGTTCTTCTCGAAAATGGACTCTTCCACTCCTATTTATACTTGGAGTGGTGGTCACTTACAGAAATGCACTGTGGGACAAATAAGCCACATAGACTAAGTTAACTTTGGATCACACTGGTGCCATGGGACAAACCCCCAATGGACCTTTGTGACTAACTTTTACATAACTTGAAATAACTGGAAACTACATATCTATGTGCAGTACCCATGGCAGTTTAAACTTAGAACTGAATATCTTAAGCCATTACGTATAAAGTAAAAGCCTAAACTTGATGGGCAAGTTCTACGTTTAAATCGTATCCTGCTTGTATTTCTAAAGGTGTTCTGCAGGAAGGCTAGAATATTCTTTGGAATATCAGCCTACAGTGTTCAAGAATTACCGCTTCATAGTTTAGGATTTCCTTTACTTTATATGGGCCTTCACCGGTAAACTTCAATTTTCCCTTGATCAGCTTGGTTTTGTACATCACTACGAGATCTCCTTCTTTCAGATCCTTTTTGTGTAAACGACGATCGTGCCATGCCTTACGACAGACTTTCTCTACTACTAACGCACTGCCATCAATCTTATTTCACACAATCTGTGCAAAGCTTCATGACGCAGTTGTAGAGACTTATCATCATTTAACCACTCTGTTGCTGCTATGCATAAAGATGGTATTAAAAATTCAATTGGCATGATAGCATCTTGACCATAAACAAGTTGAAAGGGTGTTTGATTTGTACTACTCTTGTAAGCGGTTCTGAATGCCCATAATGCTGCATGCAGATTATGTTCCCAATCAGACCGACTCGCTTCAACTGTTTTTGTCATAATAGTGCAGAGAATCTTATTGAAAGATTCAGCTTGGCCATTCCCTCTGGGATAATATGGAGTACTAAATTTGTGTATAACAAAAAAATCTTCTAGTAAACACTTTATCGTTTAGTTAACAAAGTGTGTACCCTAGTCATTAACAATCTGGATCAGACATCCAAATCTGATCTTGATAGTTTCATAAAGAAACTTGCTTGTAGATTTCGCATCAGCAACTTTGACAGCTTTGGCTTCAACCCACTTGGTCATATAATCAGTTGCTACGATAATGTATCGGGCTTGAGATCCTCGCGCGGCAGGATGAATAGGACCAACATAATCCAGTCCTTTTGTCTAGTAGGTCGTCGTGCTTGTTGGCAAACATCACATGTCTGAATATAATTTTTTGTGTCCTTATGAAGCGTAGGCCACCAACAACCTGATTGCAAAAGTTTGCGAATATCTGTAGAGAAGTGCCCTCTGCCCATGACATCATGTGAAAACATGATTAAATTTAAGATTTCATGCAGTAAGACACATCTACCGAATATTGTCCGATCCACGAAGATACAATTGTCCTGCAATCAATTGATAAGGTTGAGCCTTATTTATCAATGGTCTCTTTTGTATTTTTGTCAAGGAGTCATTCGGTTGTCCTAGCATTAGATACTCAACAATATCCGCTACCCACTCAGGTATTGCCTCTACATAGAATAATGCAGCATCTGGTAATTCATCATCCACTTTAGTATTAATTGATGCGGATTCAATTCGCGAAACATGGTCAGCTAGATAATGTTGCTTTCCCTTACGAGCCACAATTCGAAAGTCAAATTCAGTCACTAACAGTAACCATCTTGCAATACATCCAGTATTGCATGTCTTGTTTACTAAGTAAAGTAATGGCTGGTGATCCATATAAAATGCAAATTGCGTTTCCATGAGGTAATGTCAAAATTTTCATACAAAAAAAATCATGGCTAATGCTTCACGTTCTGTTGTGGAATAATTTTTCTCTAGATCTGTAAGTTGTCTACTTGCAAATCGTATTGGATAGTCCTTCTTATATTCACCTGGTTAGGTCAAAACTGATCCAATTGCATATTTTGAGACATCAGTGTGAACATGAAACTCAATCATCCAATCTGGAGAACGCAATATCGGTGTTGGCTTTGAGATTCACACGAATTTTCAATTTTCCATTCTTCTTAGGAACAATGACAATTGGTGAAATCCATTTGGTATGTTCGATTTCATAAATGAAATCGGTGTCAAGCAGTCTCTGAAGCTCTTTCTTTATCAGATCCGCAACATTAGGATTACAACAATAGAACTTTGTAATCTTTGGAACTACATCAGGTATTAAAGGTATGGTGTGTTCAATAACTGACGTCGGAATGCCCTTGAGATCTTGATAAGTCCATGCAAAGCAATCTTGATACTTAATCAGTATCGTTCATAGCGCTTGAAACTGGTCAGGATTAAGTTGTGATCCAACTTGTACAATCTTTTTTGGTTCTCTTGGTTCAGCAAGATTCATAGGCTGTGTCTGAGCTGGGCCATCATAAACATCTTTCTATCAGGGCACGTGTTCTTTGATTTCACGATGTGCTTTTGGTAACATGATAACCACATCATCCAGTGTATATCGTTTAAAATACTCAGGCATTTCATGCTGAACTTCATCTACTTGTTCTTTGTCAAAAGGATTTGTCTTGGATCTTCGCTTAGCCTTCTTAGTAGGAATCGATCGTGGAGGCAATGACTTTCGAGAAGATAAACTCTTCTTCAAAGGTGAAGACTTCCTAGATGATGATGTCTTGCTAGAACTCTGACTTGCAGAATCTTCATCAACTTTTCCTTTGTCTTTATCCAGTAAGGGTCGCACATTCTTTGAATCAACTTCTTGAGGAGGATTTTTCCATTTCAGGACCGTATGATAATGTTACTTGGCTTATTTCTTCGTCATTGAACCTGTGATCTAGTCTTCCTTCAATATAACTAAGTTTTGGCAGTTTTATTGTTGGTTCAACATAAATATTATGCACTCCAAATCTGGTCGGATCTATATGATTTAGAATCTGCTCATCAGTAAGTTCTGCATTGCAATCATAAGTCAAGGCATGACTCACAGGAATGAGTTCATTTTCAATCGGTTCTGCTATAGGCTCCGTTGATATCCAAGCTACATTCAGCACATTCAATGGAAAAGTGATCGTTGTATCCAAAGTTCGATCCAATAATGAAATCTCGCTCAAATCAGATTGATTATCTTGTTGACACATATAACATGTTGTACAGTCAATCATTGCAAGGTCTTGATTCCAGTTGATAGTATCGGTTTGAGAGTTGTAATAAACTCCCCAATTCTTTATTGGTCGGTCACAAGTATGATCTGTTGTTGATGAATCATCATCCTCTTTACAAGATCAACCTTGATTGCACGTTCACGATTTTCAAAAGTGATTTTTTCGGTACCCCAGTTATGAATTACTTGCGCAACTCGTAACCATGGGCGTCCCAATAGGACTCGGTAGACATTTGGTGCTTCTAAGTAAGTCCATTACTACAAAAGTAATGACAAACTGTACTCTAGCAATTCTAACATGTATATCTTCAACTATTTCTCGTGGACGAACTGTCGTTTCGAACTGTCGTTTGATCAGCCAGCTTAATGGAAAAAACTGCAGGCTTTATCTTTGTAAGGCCCCACTTTGCACATAGCTTTGTAGAAATCAGGTTAACTCCCGAACCGCCATCTATCACGACTGCTTCTTTAGAAAATTGTCTATGCTGTATTGGCAGGGTGATGTTTTTTTGTTCACTTTCCCAAGCTGCTTCGACATGGAGTACTTCATTAGATTCTTCAAATCCGGCACAAAAAAATGGCTCTTGATGGACTTCTGGTTCAGCTTGAGTTAACTTTTGCGCTAATACTTCTTTTGCTTTTGGCACCAACTTCAGGAACTCTCCCAATGAAATATTAATCTTACTAGACAAAATATTCATGAGCAGTTTTGTTTGTGGTGCTTCCGGTTCAGTCATCTTGAAGGGTTCTTCATGATGATGCAAGTGAACATTCATGTATGTACGTGGATTGTTTGGTGATTGCACTGGTGAAGAGCGAACTTCGGTTGTTGCTTTAGCATCTTCAAGCTCCTCTTCCTCTTGCAAATGTTTAATCCACTGCCTCATATCCTGATATCTTTTTTTTTCTGCATGAAGATTTGGATAGATTCCAGATGTTGTTGGTATATCAGTCAATGGTATAGAATCAGCAGGTACTAGAACTGCTACAGGTTCTTTTTGCTTTTGTGCTCTGGTAACCACTAGCAAGGGTACAGTTGGTTCATTCTGAACTGTTGGCCTTTGCTTGATTGTTATAAAATTTATAGGAGCTATAGCCAGTGGTGGATTTGGTCTTGCTGGACACTCCTTGTAGCAATAACTATAACCACAATCATGACAGAATGGTACAAATTTGCCTTTGTTTGGACATTCTGCAACTTTGTGATTTTCTCCACATGCAAAGCATCCAAGTGGTGCTCTGGTCCAGTTTCTAGATGCCTGTTGTTGCGTGGCAGCATAAATAGCATACTGTTCTGAAGATCCACCTTCATGATCATTACTATAATTCCATTGTTCGATAGCTCTATAAGGTTTTGGTTTCATCGAATTAGCAAGAGGAGTGGGGTGCTTTGGTGGGACAAGTAAGGCTAATCGTTCTGGATATCCAAGAGCAGATTGACGAGGTCTAGCTGCTGGATTTCCTCCATAAAGTGGTTCTCGATATTCCATCTGGGCATACCATTGCTGAATAATCCGAGGATTGAAGTTGCAAAAGGCAATCTCATGATCAAGAAAATTGCACAAATGGCATATACTGATTTCCATTCATTTTTTCAATTGAGGACACTCATTCACTGTGTGATTTCCCGTACAAATAGAACACCAGACATTTTCCCTGGTAGGAAAAGCCTTTGCAAACTTTTCAGGTTCCTTGTTCGCTTGTCCATGGAAATCCTCCAATGCTTTGATCTTCTCATCAAATTACGATTGCAACTTTTTCGTCTGTTTCTGTTGGTTCTTCCCAAGTTTCTCAAACTCATTGAGCATCATCTCTGCAATAGCATTGACATTCGTTGATGCAATAGTGGTGGATGTCGTAGTGGTCTGCCCTGTTGTATGAGGCAACATATTGATATTTGGCTCATCATCTGAATCTTCATCCTCCTCCCGAATTGCATCATCCATAGTTTTTTGCAAAATTGCATACTCATTATGGCGCTTCAGCTCACGTCTGTGTCGCGAACGGGCTTCTCTGTCACCTGTGATTTGCGAACATTTTTGTTTCTTTTGAATTTTCTTTTGTGCGGAAGCCTGCATGAACCTAGACACGTGACTACAGATCATAGAACAGATTTCATTCTAGCAATCAAGATGGCGAAAGACAAGGAGATGCACAAAATAGAGCAATCAAATTATAAGTTTAATTTTTTAGAGCTAGATGGTCAGTGTCTCGATTGCTGATTATCTTGGCCTAGTAGAGGTTTCCTTCTCTGCATCCGACCGTCAGCAACTTGTTTGTCATTTTCTCGATCATGCGACATGTATTGCCATCAAATAAAATTCGAATTCCAAGATCTAACATCTTAGAGACTAATAGCAGATCTTTTCTGAGTGAAGGCACGTAGAGTGTTCCTGGCAACTCTGCTTGACCTGACAGTGTTCGCAACTGTAGAGTCTCGATGTCTTTGACATCGAGTCTACTCTCATCACTTAGAATCACTGCTCTGTTGTTTTCGAGTTCTCTGAAGTCGATCAAGATTTTTATGTTGCAAGTGATGTGTGATATTGCTCCTAAATCAATGACTACATCATAGTCTTATTCGGTGTAGCTCTTCAAAGCTTCATCAAGTATTGTGAAGGCTTCATGACCTCTATCTGCATCCTTGGATGACTCTGCAACATTTGCCTTTTCAGCTTTGTTTTTTTTTTTTTTTTGGGTTGAATCTACAATCGTATGTAGAGTGCCCCTTCTTCTTGCAGTGCATGCAAGGTATTGCTAGATTGAGCCAGCATTTGTTGGCTGTACAGTGATCACAGGAAGAAGATTGTTGATTCGAGGACTTCGTCTTGTCGAATCTGGGTTTGTTCTTGTTCTTGTTCTTTCCTTTCGTGAAGAGAGCTTTCTCTTGATCACTGCTTCTTTCTCCTTCGTCCCTCGTCAGTCTCTCATTAGCAACAAGACTGATCACTTTGTCGAATGTCATATCTAGTAGACTCAGTATGAGCATTCTCAATGGCTGATAGGACGTTGGTAGAGACTTTATGAAGTACATTAGTTGTTGTGGTGCTGGGACCTGGTGCTCCTATCCTGATGCAGCGAGTTGAGTAAATATCGTACTGATCTTCTCAACGTGCTGATCTAACTAGTTGCCATCCAATCGTATGAATTGTAGCTGATTGTGAAGATGCATCATTGAAGCTACAGTCCTCACTTCGTACTTCTGTTTTAATCTTTCCCATGCTGCATGGCTACTTTCGCAGTCATCAATTTGCATGAGTAGTTCTTTGTTGATGGACCAAACAATGATCGCCATTACACGCTCATCCTTTTTTATCCATTCAGCTCTCCTCGGGTCTCCCTCTGGAGGTTGCACCTCTGAGAGTTCGGTCACTGACCAGATGTCTTCGCCCTTCAGAAGTGTTTTGATTTTGAATTTCTAGATTCTGTAGTTTGCGCCATCAAGGCTGATTGCTACTCTTGTCTGGATCGTTGTAGCCATATTGTGTTGTCTAGAAAATCAGTGTTCAGATGTCAGCAGTGATAACATGTTGGCTCTGATACCATGTCGCGAATGGGCTTCTCTGTCGCCTGTGATTTGCGAAAGTTTTCATTTTTTTAGAATTTTCTTTTGTGCGGAAGCCTGCAGGAACCTAGACACGCGACTACAGATCACAGGACAGATTTCGTTCTAGCAATCAAGATGGCGAAAGACAAGGAGATGCACAAAATAGATCAATCAAATTATAAGTTTAATTTTTTAGAGAGAGATGGTCAGTGTCTCGCTCGTTGACGGCCTGACGCTCTACTCTTTCGTTGTGTTCTGCTCGTTGGTAGACTTTCATGCACAGCTATTTTGTTTCTATTCTTTTTCTTTTCTGCTCTACTCATGCACATTTTTTGTGTGTGTTTTGATCTAGAAAAATGGTTTATATCTCCACTGTGTGGAGTTTACAAGATAGCTAAACAGATAATTACAAGAGTAGTTAATGCTAATCAACTAATCAGTTACTCTCCGTTATTGCTAAATTTTTGGCTGAGTGTGAAGTTCAAATCTCCATGCCCGTTGAGCTGCTAGTTGGCAGTGCAAAAGATTTTCTTTCATTTTTTTTGTTTCGTTTCGTGTCTTTGTCTTTCTGGTCCTGGATTTTCTTTTTCTTTCGTTCGACCTTAGTTTAGTTTCGCATCGCGGCAAAGTTGCAGGAGTTCACCATTTCTAACAGTCTGATCCTTTTAGGTAGACCTAACACAAAATCATGGCATTTTCATTAATTAGCTCAAGTTCGCACTCAGATCTGAGACGTTTTACCCGTTCAATGTAATCTCGAACAATTTTTCGCTTTCCCATTTTAATTCTACTTAAAAGTAGGAAAGGGTATTCCTTAAACTTTTGAGGTTTGAACCGTGTGATAAGGGCTCGTTTGACAGTCTCTCAATATGTACGCTCCGTCTCATCTTGATTATAGTACCAATCTTGTGCTGCACCTGTTAAGGCCATTGGAAATAGCCTAAGTTTATCCTAGGGAAAAACTTCGTCATAGACTTCACAAGATTCAGAATAGATTTGAAGAAATCTAACTGGATCTGTTAATCCATTGTATTTGGGTAGATCCAAATGGGGTGCTCTCCTAACAATAATTGGATTGACTTCCTGAGGAGCACCTCCAGGGGCTGCCATTATTATAGATTAGATCAAGCAGACAATGAGATTGGATCTAGATTTTCAACCAGAAACTATCTCAGATCAGATCTGCTGGATCTCTTCCACTTGACGAGAATCAGATTCCTATATTGTGAAAAAGATTATAAGATCAACCGATCGATACTTCTCAAAATGAAAAAATTCTCAGAATCAAAATAAGACTGAATCAAATTTGACTCAAAATTTGACAGAGATTTGATCTGGAAAATCAGAATCTAAAAATAGAATTGGCAAAGGTTCCTTAGGCGAAGGTTAACTCGGCGAAGGTTCAGTAGTGCTATTTTTTATTAAAAAAAACTCTTTGATCAGGCTTTTTTTAACAATTTCTATGGAACTAACCTTCGCCGAACTCTCAGACTGAGAATCTGACACATATATAGCTAGGGTAAAACCGGCAAAGGTTCCTAGCACATAAAAGCACAATTTTTGTAGTTTGGGCACAAGGATAAAAATAGAGCTTTTCTATGATCCGGATAAAATGAATGTTCGCCGAACTCAAAAATAATAAATGACTATAAATAGAATAATTTGAAAACTCGATAAAGGTTTTGGCGAAGAATCAAGAATAATACTTTTTTGACAAAAATATGACAATATGACAACTGATCCTCTAAGAAACCTTTTATTTCTGATATTATTCTTTGCCAACTTGGCAGTAGATAGATCTGAATCACACCTATGCACAGTGAATCGGACGAAGGTTCTTTTTCTGTATTTTTAGGGTTTTGGTGTTTTTTTGGTGATTTTTTTGATGTTTCTAGAAATATGTTGGGAAGGATTGTTTGCCCTTCAAGCGGAAGGTTCTGTGATCAAAACCGAAGGTGCCTGCAACTTGGCGAACCTTTCCTGACAGAGGGTAAAAAGTTCTCAGCTCTGATGATGATTTTTGCCTCCTTTTGACCAAAATCTAGCATATTTGACTGATTTTTGTTGTTTTTTTTTCTGATATCTCATATCCAAATGGATCTTAAGATTGGTGATCTGATTAGCTTTTCCTATTCCACAATCAGATTAGATTTCAAACAAGCAAATCCACTCAAATCACTCCCAAACTAACCCTAAATGTAGATTTAACACTATTCATGCCACGACAAGATGCCTAATGCAAGGTAACCATCCAACAAACATGTTGTAAACTGAAAAATTGGCGTAGCTCCTTGGCAACGATGCCAAAATTGTAGTGGGTTTCTTTCCTTGCCTGTCCTCAACCCAACATCTAATCAATCTAGCATCAAGGAGATAAATTTAGTTGTCACGCGTAGGTTCGTTCCCACGAAAGCGATAGCATATTTTAGATTTCAGCATGAATGGAAGATCCTGATCTAATTCTAACATCCATTAACACTAAGCATTAATACTAAGATCCACAATGAAGATAGCTTACTCTTTCTCTCTCTCTCTCTTTCTCTCTCATAACAAGTATAAAAATATGCAAACCCAATAACAATCAAATCCAACAATTGATAAATCCAAAGAAAGCATGAAAGATGGAGGAAAAGTGATAGAGAGCAAGGACATTCATAAATCCATTTCACAAGAGAACCAATCTGCTTTATTGAAATGAATATATGTACATGTGTAGGAAACTTGAGTTGGTCTCTTTTTAAAGTCAATGCCTTGTACTCGGCTTCATAAGAGGAAAGAGAAATTGTATCTTGCATTTTGGAAAGCCAAGATCTCACTCCTCCACAAAGAAAAGCGACAAATGCACTTATGGATCTTCTATCCATCTTATCTCCTACAAAATCTGAATCAGAAAATGCTCTCAAGTACAAGTTAGATCCTTGATAGAGAATGCCAAAAAATCTAGTAAAAGAGACATATCTAAGCACTCTCTTGGCACTTTTCCAATGATGCATCAAGGGACTTGCATATATTGACTTAACTTGCTTACACTATAACTCAAATCTGGTCTAGTGATTGTCAAATAGATTAAGGAGCCTATTAGCTTCCTAAAGAGTGTGATGTCCTCAAAGGATGCTTCATCACAATCATTAGTAACTTTACAAGCTTGCTCCATAGGGGTGTCAATCCCTTTACAATCTTTCATGCCAAACCTTTCAAGAATGGAAGTAGCATACTTTGATTGACTTATAAAAGTGAAATCATTACCTCTAGTAACTTCTATTCCAAGTATGAGCTTAAGAAGTCCTAGATCTACCATCTTGAATTTACTAGACAAGGAAACTTTAACATTTCTTATGCCTTCACCATCATTTCTTGTCAATATGATATCATCAACATAAAGTACTAGAATGATGATCTTTCCATCATTACATTTGATGTACAAAGAAGGCTCACAAGAGCTAATCACAAAGCCAAGAGAGTAGATAAAATCATGCAACCTAGAGTACCAAGCTCTAGGTGCTTGCTTCAAGCCATATAGGCTCTTCCTTAAGTGGCAAACCTTTCCTCCTCACCATCCTTGATGAAGCCCTTGGGTTGCAACATGTATATTTCCTCCTCCAAGTAGCCATTCAAAAAAGCATTTGTCACATCCATTTGATAGAGATTCCACTTGAATAAAGTAGCAATACAAATGATCAATCTAATGGTTACAAGTTTTGCTATAGGAGTAAATGTTTCTTCATAATCTATGCCTTCAGTTTGAAGAAACCCCTTAGCAACCAATCTAGCTTTGTACTTACTCATAGATCCATCTTGATTGTACTTTAATCTATAGATCCACTTACATGCAAGTGGCTTCTTCCCATATGGAAGGTGTACAAGATTCCAAGTTGATTATCTATCAAAGCATCAAACTCTACTTGCATTGTATCTCTCCAAACTTGTGACCTACTTGCATCTTCATAACATGATGGCTCTTCAAGCATTGTGGTTAGAAAAGAGTAAGAGGTAGAAGGAGATGTGTCTTCCCTTTGCTTCCCTTTCTCAAAGTATGTGAGCCTTGAAGGCTCGGCCTTGCTCCTTGTGGATCTTCTCGGCTCCTTTGGCACTTGATTTTGATCTTCCAAAAGATCATTTTCAAGAGGCTCCTCCTCGGGTGTTGCAAGATCTTCATCACCTAAGAGATTAGATGAATTTGGAGACAACTTGTAACTTTGAGATTAATCAAACAAGATATCCTTGCTAACTTTTACTTTATTTGAAATAGGATCAAATATCCTATATCCTTTGCTATTTTCGCTATTGCCTACAAATATTCCTTTGAAAGAAGTTGCGTCTTCTTTCCTTCTTGTTTCCAAAGGAATGTGGACATAACATATACATCCAAACTTTAAAATCTTTTACATTGGGCTTATTGCCATACAAAGCTTGAAATGGTGAGATCCCACCAATAGCACTACTAGGAAGCCTATTACATAAGTAATTTGCACAAGTTATGGCCTCCCCCCAAAAAGTGATGGGTAGAGATGCATCAAGTCTTAAGGACTTTACACATTCACAAAGACTCCTATTTTTCCTCTCGGCCACCCCATTTTGTTGGGGGGTGTAAGGACAAGTGAGTCTCTCTTAATGCCATTGATCTCACAAAAGTCTCTCATCTTGTTGGAGATATACTCTCCTCCATTATCACATCTTAGAACGTTAATGCAAGAACTAAGTTGCTTTTCCACTAGAGACTTAAACTTTACAAAAGCTTCATATACAAGGCTTTTCTTAGGCAATAATTCAATCCAAGTATATCTAGTACAATCATCTATAAAAGTCACATACATTAAAGCTCCTCCATTGCTTTCATGAGAAAAAGTATGTACATCCGAATGGATAAGATCTAAAGGTGAGGTAGATCTTGTTACAGATCTCTTGTAGGAAGTCTTGTGTGACTTTGCAAGGCCACATGCCTCACACACTTTGCCACACTTCTTGAAAGCTTTTGGTAGGCCGAGAGCTAGCTCCTTTGATGCCATGGATTCCATTGATTGAAGATTAGAATGGCCCAATCTTTTGTGCCAAACCTCCACTTGAGTCAACTCCTCCCTAACCATATTCACACTTTCAATAGCCACATTAGCATCCAACTTGAAAAGCCTTCCTTTCTTAATGCCACTAGCTATGCACTTATCATTTTTCAAGATGGACTCCATTCTTGAAATGTACATCTAGTCCATTGTCCATTAATTGACCAACACTAAGCAATTTTTTTGCAATGGATGGAACATACAAAACATTATCAAGATCTATCCTTTTAGATGATCCTAAGCATAATGGAATAGATCCTATGCCATCTATCTTGCATTCTTGATCACTAGTAGTGTAGACTGATTTCTTAGAATCATTACAAGATAGTAAATAAGAGAAATAATGCTTGTTGAATGACATGTGGGAACTAGCCCCACTATCAATCCACCATGTCTCTTGGCTTGATGTTGGTGTAGATGCTACCATCAAGTATGTGTTGAAGCCATCCTCTTCCTCCTCCCCTTGTGCAAGGTTGCCTTGATCTTCATTCCCTTGTGCAATCTTCTTCTTATAGCATTCGAAAGCAAAGTGTCCTTTCTTCCCACAAAAGAAACACTTCAACTTTGCTTTGTTCTTTTGCTTCCCTTTGGAGGTAGATGCTCCATCCTTTGCCTCGGCCTCCTTGCCTTGGATCTTCTTGAAAGGATGAGACTTCTTCTTGCCTTTAGATGTGAAGTTTGCTTTCTCATCACCATTATGTAGTGATAAGGACCCCATTCTTGTCTTGAGGTGTAGAATCCTACTCTCCTCGGCCACAAGAACATTATGCAATTTTTCAATTGATGGAAGTTGATCTTGAATAGCAAAATATTGAACTAGATTAGAGAACTCATCTCCTAATCCATTCAAAATTACTTGTACTAGTTCATTATCTTGGATCTTCTCTCCTATAGATCCCAATTCTTTGTTCAAGGATTTTATCCTTAGGACATACTCTTGTCCATTTTCTCCACTTCCTCTCATGATTTACAAGATCAAGTTTCTTAGCATAAGCACTCTTGAAGTGTTATTGGATTCATAAATGTTCTTTAGTGAATCCCAGGCCTCTTTTGATGTGGTACAAGAAGCCACCTCCTTCAAGAAGTCATTGCTTACATTTAACCTCAAGCAATGTAGGGCTAATCTAACCCTCATCTTATACTTTAGTTGTTCTTGGGGAGCGTGAGGCTCTTCCTCAACTCCTAAGACAATATCAAAGAGATCATGAACCACTAGTAGTGATTCAATTCTTGCTTTCCAAATGGAATAGTTTTTGGAAGTTAGTTTCTCACTAGATTCTAACATATATTTACCCATGGATGTCATTTTGAATGAAAGCCTATGAGATACACAAAGATCTCTTGATAAGGTGTGATCTAAGATAGATTTCTAGCTTTCAAAAAGCTTCTAATATCATCCCAATTAATCCTAATTCAACTTGGATGATGGTATAATAGATCAATTACAAATATCCTAGCAATTCACTCCACAAAGAAATTGATTCTAGTTCAATTTTGGTTTGATATTTCACACACACTTAAGATCTGAACAAATCAGCCTTAAAGGTCTGATCTAATGCTTCAAAATGAATTGCTTCAATGACTCAAATCGGTATTTCATCATTATCATTCAATAGATTGAACCTAGATCTAGACAATGCACTAAAAACCTTGAATTTTGGACTAGTATACACTTTTTTGGATCAAAAACACTAGCAGAAGTTAGTTTGAAGGTTGTTGTACGGTTTCACATGTGTGGACAGTACTTCAGCAGCCCACAAATTGATCTTGACCAAAAAAAAAGATGCTACTTCTCTCTTTGAACTCGCCCTCAAAAACAACAAATTGTCAATGATTTCTCAAGTACTATTAATCATTTAGATCACTCTTAGACTTGGCTCTGATACCATGTCATTTTTTAGAAAAAAAGGACAAATATTGATTGTACTATCAATCATTAAGAGTTATTGATTGCTTAATCCAAAGATCTATCAAGTTCTAGATGTTAGATCTTGATCTAGATGCTTTACACTATGATTTAAGCAAGAGCAATGGATCAAATGATCAAACACATGGATGGGCGGCCTCACACGTGTGGAGGACAGTACCAGTATGGCCTGTTTACAGAGAGTAAAGTACATTAACTTACAAATGCATTTCATTCATCAAAACTCAAGAAAAATGTGGAAATCACAACAAAACTAGAATTTGCCAATCTCACATCAACTTGTTATTGATTTGGTTGATCTCTTTATAGATCAAGTACATCCATGAGCTGCGTACTGTCCAGCAGGCCTTCACACGTGTGAAGAGTGCCTAGTCATCCAGATCCACCAATGGGAGCCATATGTGCTCATTTCCCAAAGTTGACTATTCTCTTTGGCTAGAAAACAAAAAGCTAGTCTTCCACATTTATAGGAATATTCTCTATAAAATAGGATCTAATGAAATATTCCTATCTTATCTTCTAGAAGCTTATCCACACGTGTGAATGGTATCTTGACATGTGTGAGTAATAACTCATTCACATGGAAGTCCAATCTATTTACACAAAGTTTGACCAATTTGACCATTTTCAAGATTCTACTCAAAGGTCAATTTTACACTAGTCTAGATCAAGCTAAAATCAATCTAACTTAATAAAAATGACTTATGTACATTCTTTCACATGTGGGAACAGACTCCACACGTGTGAGATCCTATCAAGCTCAAATAACTTGAGATCTACAAGGTACAACAAGTTGGAATATTTTAACAAGTTGCATGATGAAGAAGGATGTGCTGCAAACAAGAGTTTTGATTAATTACATTAGTAGAAAAGCCTGAATGAGATAAGTACTAGATAATGATATAGATTAGCACCATGTAATGTGTAACATTGTCTTTTCCCCAACAATCATGTACATATTTTACAAATGTGGTGCAATGATTTTGCAAAGTCCTCATATATTTTGATGATAGGTTTTCTTTCCTAATAACACCTATGAGTTTGTCTAAGTTGTTCCACAGTTGTCCCTTTTCCACTCGATTACTTCCTTCCAGTGTTTGTGTGGCTTGAACAATTTCTCTCCAAATTTTGTATCTGACACTTGATTCTTTGCATGTGTGATTGGATAAGAATCTTCTTGCTTTAGAACCTCCAATTGATGGCTTATTAGGAATGTTTCCTTTTTTTCCAAAGAGTCTATCACTTTTTTCAATCGTGACATTCCCTTTATGTAATCCTGCATTTGACAAAACTATTTCCAATCTCCTAATTGCTGCTTTAGCCACATACTCCGGTTTATGATTCCATGCTAGGAGAATATGCAGGTAAATAAGTTTTTCAATAATACGAACATCAGCATGCAATGTGCATATGTGAACATTCTTTAATGGAATTGGCAGAACACTTTTCATATTTGGATCTTCAACTTCTCGTGTTGGGCCAGTGTTTGATCGTCCCAAATTCATATTGTAGCAATCCTTCATGCAATAAAGACATGGATGCTTTGATGTTGCTCCATGAGAGACATTATACATATATTTTAATGTTTTCAAATCCCCTTCAAGGTGCCATTGAATTTGAAAACTTCCATGGTTTTCGACTCTAAATTTCTCACCCTCCATATGTCTCTTTATAATCTCGTCATAACTTGTTCTTGAAAATATCCATGAAAGTATTTTATGGTCCTCTTTCAAGACCTGAAGAGAAGCAAGTAATGCATGACATGTCAATAAAAAATGGCAAGGTATGAAATGTTAATAACGATACTTTAAATGAAAATTGAAATGTATACTTGGAATGCCGCCAAACACCATATGTGATTTTTTGATTGAACACTAAACGTTCGATCATCTATATCTGAAATTTTGTTCATCAAAGTGACACTCACTCATTCCAACTTTTGACCTTTGATGATGTCCGATTCATCCAATTTTATTACAATAATGATCTTTCTATTTACTTGATTTTCATCTAGTTTATAGAATTGAATAATGTATTTTAGAACATTTTCAATATCAAGAAAAATATTATTGCAATCATTGTCACCATGTTCTGATTTGTATAATTTAGTTGTATGAAGTGGTTGGCCAACTACTTTGAACATTCCGTCATTATAATAATTTCTTGCTAATCTTACCCGATATGGACGCAGAAGATAAGTTTTCTTCACCATGACTTGAGAAAAAGCTTCTTTAACTATTCTAAAAAAAGTACAATAAGCATTTCTGCTAATTCTAGAAACATCACGTGCACCCACAATCACATTTGCTTCCAAGTATGATTGAACCTTAATCAAAACAGTCTCTGCAATTTCAATTTTTCAAATCGAGCATTTTTCATCATTTCCTTTGCTGACTTTCTTGGTAAAACATGACTTAAAGATGATCCAATGCATGAACGATCTATGAAATAGTTCTTTGCCACCAAACATGATCTGCAACAAACATACGAAACTCAAATCATTAGAGGAGTTTTCAATATCAAAAAGACCCTTTAAGGAATGCCATGTAGGATATAGAAAAATATCAAAAAAAAAAAACAATATTGTTTATTTGGTTGCCCTCACCACTCCCGAGGCCTCCCCACTCCCAATGATCTAACCACAATGTCTATAGTCATAGTTAAGAACTGTAAACAGTTCGTAGTATAACTTGACTAAATTCAAAAATATCCCCTCCATTGGTTACGAAAAAAACAATATTTTCACTGGATCTAGAATATGACCGCCATCCCAAAATTTGAATCAGGAAAGATAGCAAAATGTATACATATGCATTCCTTCCACGAGAATGGAAATATGGGTGCCATCTCCAATTATGAATGCCATCATCACATTGGAATGGAAATATGAGCGCCAACTATCTATCGAAATGAAAAAATGAGCGACATTTCCAAATTTGAATCAAACATACAGGCATAGAGATTGGATTGATCGTACAGAGTATATAATATAATCAAAGATGAGTATTTTGTTTTGCTTCATAGAATCTGGTCATAGTACTTTGATGCAACTGATTACTCAATTGTTTTTTCTGATGATGACATTGTATCATCTACATGTGAATATCCCTATTGATTTGGCACCTTCGCAGAGAAGAGGAGGCAAAAAAATTCAAATATCTACTGAGGATCATTCTCGTTACAAGGCAGAAGGAAAGAAAAACTTGGATTTGTGGATAGATGGAACATTATATCCACAAGATCCAAGCACTTTGACACATCCGACATTCTCCTCAATAATTCATTTAGTTACATGGATATGCAATGGACATAGTGGATTACTAGGATATTGTGAAAGATTGCAAAACCATAAAAAACAACTTTATATGAATAAAGTTCACTTTTTAGAAGGTGAGTTAATTCGGATATCCTCTTATTGTCAGAATAAAGATTGTCATCTCCAAAAGACGTTAGAAAAAAATGAACAACTTAAAAAAAATAATGAATCATTACAGAAGATAACAATCAATATCAAATCAAAACTAGAGCAAATGCAATCAATCTTGCAATCTATTCGTATTGAAAACTTACATTTACTGAAGGATGTGGAATTGGCAAAGAAGAAGGCTGAAAGTAAGAAGCGAAAGCGACAAAGTTTCAAGGATATTCAAACGCTTTGAATTTTACGTGATATTCTGTTAACTATCTGTTTTTTCTTTGCAGATCTGCATTAGTAGCTCCTCGGAATATTAAAGACAATGCTTCACTTGGAATGTCATTGGGCACAATATTGACAGGCAAATCCACTGAGCGTATCATGATGAACAATAGGAGTTCAAATGTAAAGTGTAAAATAACAGAGTCTTTGATGGTGGACATTCAAAAAAATTTAGATAAGACTATAGTTCAGGGTGCTTGTGATTTTGCAGATATTAGCAGGGAAGCATATGCAACAATATTCAAACTAATTAGAGAAGCTTTTAAGCAAGTTCAAATTAGAAAAGTCCCAATCCCTAGGACATATCACTTGAAGAAAGAGAGGGATACATTAAAGATAGGTATGCATAAGATCACTGGAACTCCATTTCATATTGAGGAGGTGTATGAAACTGATGGAAGATCGATATTCTATAATTCATCAAACAACTTATTTGTTGATCTAAATTACTTGCTGAGATACATCGACACATTCTATAATATAGCCTTTGAAAAGGTGAATGACAAAATAATAATAGTACTTAAGTTAGATGAATCAGAAATTGTGAAAGGGCAAAAGATGGAGAGGGTTAGTATAACTCTCATGAATGGTGCACTATCACAAACAGAGGACCAAGAAGATTTCAGATTTAGTGTCCAGTTAGAAAATGATATATGGTGGTTGGCAGCGTTTCAGATAACTAGCCTCATTATTACATTACATTCATTGAATAGTATTAATTCTTTGCTAACTAAGTCTGATTAATTCTTTGTATAGGTGCTGAAGGAGGATCATGATATATTATCATGGATATTCTGAAGGACATCTTATCCTAGGATCATCAAGGACCATATGGATGGAGGACTTCTCAAGGTTCCAAGAGTTGGAGACTTCAATGTTGAATGGCACTTAGCAGGTGATTTGAAAACATTGAAATGTATGTATAATGTTTCTCACGGTGCTACATCAAAACACCCTTGTTTGTACTGCATGAAAATGGCAAAAATGTTACTAGGCACAAGAATTGCTAGAGAATATGCAGATTCAAACTGGAAGCTTGTGCTGCCTATCCCTTTGAAAAATGTGCATGTTTGCACTCTTCATGCAGAAGTTAGATTAATAGAAAAGATCATTTATCTTCATATAGTTTTTGCTTGGAATACTAAGCCAACATCATTAGCAAAGGAAGCTATCTCTCGATTAGAAAATGTTTTATCGAAAGCAGGACTTCATAAGGGACATGTCAAAATTCAAAAAGATGAAAAGCTTTCAGAAAAGAATGGGAACATGCCAACTAAGCCAAGCATAGGAGGAGCAAAAGCACGTCATTTCCTATCAAATCATACTGGTAAGGCTTCTAATATTCAACACTCAGTCTGGACAGATATTATTGCTGCCACTCAGGGCTTCGAGAAATACAACAAAACCAGAGTACTAAAAGTTGATGTATGGAAGAAGCTTGATAGTATGATTGCTATTTTAAGAAAAGATAAATACTTTGATATTGATAAGAAAGCTGTCCAAAGCATTTGTGTCAAGTTTGTTAATGCAGTATCAAAAGCATGGGGAGAAGATCACATCACTCATTACATGGTTATTATAGATTTTTCAAGATGCTTTCAATTTTCCATATATATTTAGATCCAAACATAAGACTAACATTATGGTTTTGACATATGCAGCACATACTAAGAGATCATACAACATTTTTTGCAAACACATATGGAAGCTTAAGTGTATGGTCATCACAAGGGATGGAGAAGAAACATTGGCAAGCACGAGCAACATTTCATCGAAATACACAACATGGAGGAACGAATGAAAAATGAAATTGCATTTGCCAATTGTTTCAGTGGTTCTACTGCAGATATACAACAAGTCTAGAAAAGCATGCAAGTTCATACATGAAGAGAAAATTAGATGATTGCTGAGTAGAAGATAACAAAGACATTCAATCATCATTGTCATCAAATCATGACATGTTCAAAATTGCTTGCAAATTCATTGAACAAGAGAGGAGAAATACTCAATGTAGATGTATTGATTGTATTATAACAAAATACAAAGTGTCCACTATTCATCATCAGCTTGTGTGTTAGATTCTATGGCAGCTTGTTAGAGTATGCATCTAATAGATGTTTATTATCCTTATTTCCACTAAGTTCAAGATAAGTAGAGTACAATGAATAATGGGAGCTCCTTAAAGGAACATTCCCATCAGTAAAACTTAGAATGTTCAAAATATAAGATCTTTTGACAAAAATGATCTTATTTGTCTTAACAAATTTATGTCCTCCTACATAAAATGATAAAGCTTTAACGGCCATTATCAGACTCTCCCCAACTGGGCTTAGCTTCAAATGAGCAATACAGATCTCATTCTTCGGAAAATGCCTAAGATAGTGGCCAGGTCCACTATCCCTCTAGAACGAGGATGCATGTTTCTGTAGCCACCTCGTCTCGCAGCAAAATCATCAATTATGAGAGCATCCTGCAATAAGAAATATGTTAGAAAAAATACATTCAATAGTTAAGAACATTCTAATGCAAAGAAGTTTAAACACTCACACATTCTTCATCATCAACAGTAACCAGATTAGGATGATCAATATAATGACCACCTACTGAAGTGGAATCAAGTGAAATGCATTAATCTGGTTATTGCTGAGGACGAGGGAAGCCCACGGTCAAATGCAAATGGGTTTTCAAGCTCAAGTATGGACCGGATGGGAATGTCTCGAAATACAAGGCAAGACTGGTAGCGAAGAGATTTTCTCAGAGATATGGTATTGACTACTCTGAAACCTTCTCTCCTGTCATCAAACATTCGTCCCTACGTTTGTTATTTGCATATGCAGCTACTTATGACCTCAGGATCCACATTGCGGACGAGAAGACAACCTTATTGCATGGTGAGTTAGACGAAGAGGTCTATATGGATCAACCCCTAGGTTATGTCTAGAATTCACTTCCTGATTATGCATGCAGAATGCATAGGAGTATCTACGGTCTGAAGCAGTCAGCTCGACAATGGTACAAAAAGAAGGATCAAGCCATGAAATCATTAGGATTCAAGCCACTAATGGCTGATTCCAATGTGTATGTCAGAATTACAGATGGACAGATCATTATTGTGGCTGTGTATGTGGACGACACTCTGATACTCTACAAGAGTGAGAAGCTGATTGCTAAAGTGAAGATAGACATCTCGAAACATTTTGAGATCGTGGATCTATTCGCAAGAGCTTCGCTAGCACAAGTGAGGAATGAATCGAATTCAACCAACTTATAGGTGAATTTGGTGGGTCCATTACACTGAATAGTAGTTGGGCTGATCAGTTCTAAAAAAAAAATTGCACGCATGTACAATATTGTAAAAATAGACTATAAAAATCTCGACGAAGGTTTCTAGGGATCTGAACCTATCAGACGAACGTTTTCCAGGTCTGGCGAAGGATGAACCTTCGCCCAGGAGGGTCCTTCGTCCAGGTACTGTCATAAATGTATTTTTTCACAATCTGAACTTATGGACAACCTAATTTTGACATTTTAAGATCATCTAGCAGGTCGGCGAAGGTTCATAATGAGGTTATGATGCTCGACGAAGGTTCCCAAAATGGCATATCCCTGAACATTCGCCTGACTCAAAAATTGAATTTTCTCTTGTCAAAAACCTTCGCCCACCTCAATTTAGATAGATCAAGCGTGGATGTACAGTCTGAGAGCTCAGCGAAGGTTTCTGATACTGTATTGGCCAAATCTGTTCAAAATAGTGGTTTTCTAAGTCATTTTCCATAAAAAAAAAAATATTGTGCTTCCTTTTCCTTATGCTAATGACTTCTTGACTTTTGCTCATCAGTCTTTTCTTATTTTGTTTTTTTTCTCTTTTTCTTGTTTTTTTTTTAACTGTCTTTTTCCAAAAAAAAAGTCAGCAAATTAAATATTGAAAACAAATAAAACGAAAAAATTTATTGAGATCAGGCTTGCTGAACTGGCGGAGCAGGCTGTCAAAACTTGCATAATCGATTGTCATTTACCGGAGTATCAAATCGTTTTCCATCCAAGTGCTCAAGAATTACTGTGTCATAGTTCAGGATTTTCTTCACTTTATACGGGCCTTCACCAGTAAACTTCAACTTACCCTTGATCGGCTTGGTTTTGTACATCAATACAAGATCTCCTGCTTCCAGATCTTTCTTGTGCAATCGACGATCGTGCCATGTCTTGCGACGGGCTTTCTCTGCTGCTAAGGCATGAACTACCATCAATCGGGTTTCACATAATTTGTGCAACATTTCATGACAAAGTTGTAAAGACTGATCATCATTTAATCGTTCCGTTGTTACTATGCGTAAAGATGGGATTAAAAATTCAATTGGCATAACAACATCTTGACCATAGACCAATTGAAAAGGTGTTTGATTTGTACTATTTTTGTAAGCGGTTCTGAATGCCCATAATGCTGCATACAGTTTATGTTCCCAATCAGACCGACTCGCCTCAACTGTCTTTGTCATAATGGTGCAAAGAATCTTATTGGAAGATTCAGCTTGGCCATTCCCTCTGGGATAATAGGGAGTACTAAATCTGTGTATAGCAAAAAAATCTTCCAGTAAACACTTTATTGTTTGATTAACAGAGTGTGTACCCCGATCACTGACAATTTTGGTCGGACATCCAAATCTGATTATAATATTTTCATATAGAAACTTGGCCGTAGATTTTGCATCAGCCACTTTGACAGCTTTGGCTTCAACCCACTTGGTCATATAATCAGTTGCGACGATAATGTATCGGGCCTGAGATCCTTGCGCAGCGAGATGAATAGGACCAACATAATTCAGTCCCCATTTTTCAAACGGTGCTTGCGATAAAACCAGATGTAAGTGTTCATAATTCTATCAAGTAGGCCGTCGTGCTCACTGGCAGACATCACATGTCTGAATAAAGTTTTCTGTGTCCTTATGAAGCGTAGGCCACCAACAACCAGATTGCAAAAGTTTGCGAACAATAATATTTGTAGAGAAGTGTCCTCCACCCATGCCATCATGTGAAAACATGATTAAATCTGGTACTTCATGTGGTAAAACACATCCTCATAAAATATTATCTGATTCACGACGATACAATTGTCCTGCAGTTAATTGAAAAGGTTGAGCCATATGAATCAATTGTCTTTTTTGTACTTTTGTCAAAGAGTCATTCGGTTGTCCTAGCATCAGGTACTCAACAATATATGCCGCCCACTCAGGTACTGTTTCAACATAGAACAACGCAGCATCTGGCAGTTCATCATGGACTTCAGTATTAACTGGTGCGGATTCAATTCGTGAAACGTGATCGGCTAGATAATGTTGCTTCCCCTTTCTGACCACAATTCAAAAGTCAAATTCAGTCACTAATAATAACCATCTTGCAATACGTCCAGTATTACACGTCTTATTTACCAAGTAAAGTAATGGTTGATGATCCGTATAAAATGCAAAGTGCGTTTCCATGAGGCAGTGTGCTGCTTGCAAATCATATAGGATAATCCATGTCCAATCTGGAGAACGCAGAATTGGTGCTGAAGATAATGCTTTTTTTTAACTTTTCAGAGGCTTCTAATGCCTCTACTGTCCAAATAGGAACAATAGTTAATTTGTATATAGGTCGTGCTAAATCCGCAAAGAAGATAATAAAAATTCGATAGTAGTTCGCATGACCCATAAATACATAAACTCCTCGAATTGTTGCTGGCGGTGGCAATTCCACAATAACTTTGATCTTAAAAAAATCGGTGGTAATACCATGTCTTGATATCACATGTCCAAGCACCACTCCGTGAGAAACCCATATCTGGTATTTTTCTAGATTTAGAGAAATCTGATATTTGCGGCATCTTTCAAAGACTTTCTCCAATCGATCCAGGTGGTCTGTATCTGTACTATGAGCTCCCAAGTCATCCAAGTAAATTTCAAGGAATTTCTGCAGATAATCTTTAAAGGCAAATTGCATTACTCTTTGGAATGAACTTGGTGCATTACAGAGTCCAAACGACATTACTTTGTAAGCATAGGTGCCCCATTCGGTTGCAAAAGTAGTTTTGTGACAATCGGCAGGTGCAATCTTAACCTGGTTGTAACCACTAAATCCATCCAGGAAACTATAAGCTTCCGCTCCAGCAAGGCGATCCAAAATGCTTTCAATAAAAGGTCACATTCGGATACTGTCTTGCAGCTGAGGGTTGATCATCAGATACTAATGGGGATGGTGAGGGAGCCACTTCCTTCCGCTTTTGTGCTCACGTGACTGCTAGCACTAGGGCATGGAAATGTTGTTTTTCTGGTGGCATCCCTCCTGGAACTGCTGTAAGGTGTACTATGATTAGATTCAAAAGTGCACTCATTCTAGGTCTTAATGGACAATTCTTGTAGCAGTGTCCATATCCGCATTCTCGGTAGAAGGATGTGTATTGTCCCTTGTAAGGACATTCTGCAATTCGGTGGCCTTCGCCGCATCCATAGCAGTCGTAATTTCTACCACCTTGACGCTGAGGCTCAGCTACATAGGTCGCATAATACTCGTTAAAAGTTGGATCTACAAATAACTCATTCGGACCATACCATTGTTGTTGCTCAAGTTGAGGTGATGCTGGTGTCTCATGTTCCGTCACTGCTAAATTCACATGAACCACTTGGTTGTTAGCTGGCCTTGGTAGTGCAAGTAAGGCCATGTGCTATTGATTATTCGGCGTGCCATACCTCGATGTCGCCGCATTGGGTGCCCCTTGATGATAAGGATAAGAGGTCTGATAGGGATTTCTCTTCTGTTGTATGATCCGAGAGTTAAATGGGCAAAATTTTGTCTCGTGCGATGATGCGTTGCACAGATGGAATCTTTGTGTCAATCTAAGATTTCGCTTTAATACCGGACACTCGTTGGCTGTATGGTTCTGGGTGCAAACTGAGCACCATACATTTTCTTGATGAGGATACTGTAGCTGGTTCTGTTCCAGTGGATTTGGAATTGGTGCTATAGCCCCTTGCAAGGCTTTCAGTTTCTAATCAAACTGTTTCGTCAGTTGTTTTATCTACTGTTTGTGTAATTTTGTCATTTGCTCCATCATCAATTCTGTGGATAGGTTGTGTGCATTGGATGATGATGCTACCGACGGAGTTGGAGTATGGGTGGTCGGATAAGATTCATTGTTTGAACCCATTCCATGGATTGCGGAGGTGGTGCATACCGCACGGTTCTTGGTGAGATTCGTCACCAAGAAGCCCATGGTCTTGGCCATGTTCAGGAGGCAGTCCACCTTGGATGTCTTGAGACCTGCCCCCACTACGTATGCAAGTTGCAACTCAAATTTGAATGTGCTTATGTTGGTAAGTATTTACTGTTTAGTTAGTAGTGGTAAATATTTCATACATGTGCCATGTATTATATTGTCAGAAGTTAGAACTTAGAACTTGTCACTTGTGCCCTCTTTAGATTTGCATTTATGTTCCTGGTCCTGGAACGACTGCTGAAAGTTCATCTGGGCTTGAGGCAGATGGTTGTTGCCGTTGACTGGGCACATTGGGGGGCCATCACAAGAGCCCAAGAGTAAGAGATTCGAGTGGACCGTTATGTATCCACCATTTTGGGATGAGGCTCGAACCATTATGGTGGGCCTACAGCCCATCTACATTGTCCTACGCCTTACAGATCGAGAGGGCTGCACATTGGGCCTCTTGTACGAGTTCATGGACAAGCTGGGTGAGCAGTTGAGCCTTTGCACGACCATTAGCCCAGAGAGGTATATCAAGATTCAAATTTCAAATGTAGTATATAGATATTAGATAGTAGTATGTACTATATAGTATAATTATTAATGTGTCTTCAATCTTGATTCTTGCAGGCTTGCGGAGGTCCGACTCCTTTGGTTGAGCAGGTGGGAGTGGTTTCATAAGCCCCTACATGCCATGGCCCACATACTCCATCCACTTTGGAGGAATGAGGAGCAGTTCACAGATAGGGAGCTCAGGGATGGCTGGAATGCCTATATCTCCCAAGTTTATCTTGATGTACGCGAGCATGATAACCTGTTGGATGAGCTCCAGATTTTCAGGCAGGAGATCTTGGAGTTCGACGCTTTTGAGAGATGGCAATAAATTGCGACCATGGTCCATTATAGTTTAAACTTGTTACTTCACATTTTACTGCACAATTAGTCAATCATATTGTAACTTGTTGGAACTTGGTTGCAGCTTGTTAGTAGTAAGTATTTACATCCCCTTGAACTGTGATTCAGGCCACCTACGTCTCGTGTCATGGTGGTCGAAGTTTGGGATTGATGTCTCCAAATTGCGTCGCCTTGCCATCAGGATTCTCTCAAAGGACTGCACTGTAGTCTCTTGTGAGAGAAACTGGAGTGTCCATTCCTTGATTCACACGAAAAAGATGAATCGACTCTCATCTGCACAGTTGGAGAGGTTGGTGTACATACACGCCAACCTGAGACTTTTGGATAGACTCCAGACCACCGTAGAGCCTATCCAAGCCATCAAGATTCTCTCACAAAACTGCACTACAGTCGCTTGTGAGAGAAACTGGAGTGTCCATTCCTTGATTCACACGAAAGAAGAGGAGTATGAGGATGAGAAGTCCAAGAAGGGTGGGGATGAGGATGAGGGCATCATAGCTCTGCCTCCGATGAGGATTTCGCAACTGAGCCTGCCAATCAAGAGGCCACAACAGGCTCCACAGCACCAGCAAGTGGGAGGAGACTCCGGCGCATGAGAGCTTAGAGTGCTCACTGCTCAGTGCTCATTGATTATTGTACATTAGATCATTGTAGTCTATAGATGTCACTAGACGAGCATTGACTCTTGAGCTGTTTATAGTGTACACATCATGATTTATCATCAAACATGTAGCACGTGGCATTACATTGGTGATCGGACTCATGAGGCACCTGGCATATGTATTTACTATTATGTTATGATTCATGAATCATGATATATAATGGATTCTAGTTTGAAGTTTCTGATTCCTGAAGTTAAGTTTTAATTGTACTATGTAGACTTGTAGTATGTTAGTTGATTATCTAATTACTAACGGTTAAAGGTTTAAACTTTAAACTTTAAAGTTTTACAATTTTGATTTTGGTATAATGTATTATGTTAGAACTTAGTAGTTAGTACTTACATATGTCATATAGAATTTTCAATGTTCAATGCTGAATGATGAATGATGATGGCATATGTCAAATAAATCTAAGTTTCTAACCTAAATTTTTTTGGCTTTCTCAAACATTGTCATAACCTTCTTGTTTATTCTTTTCTCCGATCTCGACATTGCAATTTGCAAATAAGTTTGAGCTTCAACTTTCAACTTTGAAACAAAATTACAATTTACAATCTACAGTCCTAACTCCTAGTACCTACGTAGTACGGTCCTAACTCTAGACTCTACCTAGCTAGTAGCTGCAGCCTGTCATTATAATTTATCCATATCATTGTATCAGACTGGTCAGTGGTCACTAGCTAGTAGTCACGACTCACTAATAACTATTATCAGGATTCAGCTCTAGCCTCTGAGCTCAAAATCTAGTTATACTCCAGGCTCCTAATTTCTAAACCCTGAGTTCCAAGTGTCAAGTAACAAGTTCCAACTTTCAACTCCACACTCACAGTCCTGAGTCTCCTTAGCAAGCAGTGAGCACTTAGTAGATCCTTCTACCTAGAGGCCAGGATATGGTTACAAGTTACAACTTACTACAGGTCTAACTTCTCTTAAACTTGGGTCATTATGTTCAGTGTTTTAACTTTTGATACAACAGGTCATAAGAGATCTGATTATCTTGAATCCTGATATCTGTAAATTTAGAGGAAAATTGGAATTGTTTAGCTATTAAGTATCTGCAGTATGTACAGTGAATATTTGACTCTCTTTTTTGAAGAATGAAAAACCCAAGTTCGAAGCGTTTTCCGATTCAAACCTTTCCTAGCGGTTCGAACCTCAAAGAATTGGTTCTAACCGGCCAGTTCTAATCGACCTTTTCTAATCGGGATGCAATCTTGGACCCATCATATTTAGGTATAACCATATGTGGTGCCCTCCGGACTACTTGCAAGGGAGCGACAGATACAGGTTGACCCATTGGATCCATTGGCACTGGTTCTGGTTCTGCCTCAATATGCACAACTACTGCTTTGGGAAGATTTGGTGTTTGATTCATTGTTCTTCTTGCAATTGATCGTCCGGATCTCAGATTCATTTGGTGGTAGAGTCCAAGGATGTTGGATCTTGCTGGTATAGTGGAATTCAGTCTGGATCTTAAGGGATCTGATCAATTAGATAGGCTGATACGTGATTTTAGACCTCTTACGGTGGTTTTTCCTTGATAACTTTTTGATCCTTGCTCCGATTGGCCTGAGATTTTCACAGTAGCTGGATCTGGTGTAGATCTAAGTACTGATCTAGTCTGCGAAGGTTACTCATGCGAAGGTTCTTTTATTGTTTTACAAAAAAAAAAACTCAATTTTTTCAAAAATTACTGAGACGTAACTCTCGTAGGGCTTACAAGATTTGTATCTAGTATGGATCTAGCTCTAAAAATCTCTACAAAGGTTAACTTTCACTGTCTACAAGGGTTCAAGAACACTTTTTTGCTTTGATCTTCACCAATACTTTGTACTAACTCTCGCAGACTTCATCACTTATGTAAAATGACATTATGAATCCAATGGAATAGTCTGCGAAGGTTACTTCTGCGAGGATTTGATGGATCTTCTGATTTTAGTGATTTTTAGGCACTCAAATCCAATTTTCTGCTCACTGGAATCAAACTAACCTTTGCAGGCTCTTCTGTGTCCTTGTTTCACTGAGATGGAACTTCAAAATTCTCTGCAAAGGTTCTTGGCCACTAAAACTAAAAAAATTGGTGTCTGCGAGGGTTCTAGTTGATATTCCCGTCCTTTTTTCACTGGAAACCTTCGCAAGGGCACTTAGACTGAGAACTAACTCTTGCAAGCTTCTTTGTGCCCTAGTCTCATAGAGATGGAACTTTAGAGAGCTCTGTGAGAGTTCTTATGAATATCTGAATTTTTTTTGGTTTTTTACAAGGATGTTTTGAATTTTTTATGGTTTTTCTCTAATTTTTCAAGATCTGCTTGGAACTAACTCTCGCAGGCTTCTATGCAGGTCTGGGATAGTACCCTGGAGCTGCTGTCAATCATGCAAAGGTTGGTTCCCACTGGTTTTGGAGAAAACAAAATCTGATGAGAGTTCTGTCTCTTTTCCCTCGAAAATATAGATTTGAGTGTTTTTATAGATTTTTCAAGGTTTTTGGCTGGATGTCAAGACCTTAGAGGTTGTTTGGGGCCTCCTCTACCCTCTCACACCTGCTCTGCTAGCTGTGAATAGTCCAAGCACACAAAAATACAGAAAACAAGCTAACTCTACCCAAAATCCACCTAAAAACACTCTAAAAAAGCAAAAACAACTAAAAAAAGCAACTAAATTAGTTAGTGAAAATATATCACTGGCAACGACGCCACTATAGGGTGTGTAGATATAGTCGTGAGTAGCCTTTCCGCCTGTCAAAGAGGGCTAGTTCACTGGATAGGTGTCTAACTAAGGCAAGATGCTACTATTACTTGCTCCCTACTTTTTCCTCACTACTCCCACTAACTCTAACCACAAACATACATCATGATCTAGGATGAAAGGAGAAAGATAGAAGATTAGAATAGAGAAGTAGAGCAAGAGGGAGATAGATAGAGAGAGAGGAGAGGTTAGCTTATTTGCTCATTTTGCTCAATAACAATGCAAACCAAAAACATGTAAACTAGGAAGCAAAATAGCAAACACACAAAAGAGCATTAGCAAGTATGGAATAGCAAATGAGGATGCTTCTCTCCAAAATGGTAGAGTTTTCTCCTTCTCATTAAGCATGCAAAATATGTACAAATGGTGTCTTTTTATCAATGGGGAAGGCCTTTGCCCCAAAATCCTATTGGTTACTCCTAAAAATATGGACTCTAATCCACACAATTCACTTTGGATCCAATCTAATCCAAGGGTTTTAAAAAAATACATTGAAAATCACATGATACTAAGTTTATTAACTTGACATTGTGGCCTCAAGTTTTATTTAATTAACAATAAGGCCCAAGTCTTTTATTCTATTTACAACTTGACTTGCGTGCTCATTGGGCCATGGGCTTATACACGCATGATGCCATGACCCTCGCAACTATTTCTACTTTTCCGATTTTATATATCTACAATATGTTGGGAATACCCCCAACATTGAAGCAGACGGGTCAAACTTCCTTGCCTGGAAAGTGAAGACATCGCTCATCCTAAGAGAGAAGCGTTATGGTCGTGGGTGGATGGCACCGAAGAGATGCTAGCTAACACAGGCAAAGAACTTTGAGAATGGAAAGAGAAGAACAACAAAGCAGTAGCAATCATCTCCTTTTCCATCGAAGACAACATTACCCTTGACCTCACATCAATCTCTAATGCCAGAGAGATGTGGGATACACTCATCAATAGATTTCACAAAATCAGATAATGCATCTAGAGGATCAGCTTACCTATCTAAGATGGTATGGCAAAGATCTTACAAGCTTCATCAGGAAGATGAAGAACATGTTCCTATCGCTAGATAACGCTGGAGCAGAATACGCAGTCTCACAAGAGAAGCAGCTTAGCTACATGCTACGTTCCTTACCACAATCGTTCCAGACAACCCAGACCTTACTGGCCAAAGATCCGACAATGACCTTCGACAAGGCAGTCATCGATATCAAGGAAGAAGTCGAAGCCAGAGAGCACTACGATGACAAGAACGAGTCTGATCAAGCTCTCTATGACAACAAAGACCAGTCGAAGAAAAAAGTTTATTGTAAGAGGGAGTCGACAACCGGACCAGATCAGAACTAGCAGAAACAGGAAAGTCAAGAAGGTAGATCGAAAGAAAAGAACAGACATCAAGGCAACGATAAGAAGACATGTGACAGATGAAGACATGACGGCCACACAGTGGATAAATGTTGGTCGAATCCAAAGATTGAGTGCATACATTGTCACAAGAAAGGTCATGCAGCCATGGATTGCTATGACAATCCAAGAAACAAGAAGACACAGAGCAGAAAGAAAAGCACGAACAACACATCATATGTGGAGGAGCCCGAATTCTCAAAGATGGCTGGAGATTGAGCTAGTAGAAATCCTACTACCTATCTCTGCACTGATATATGTGCTACATCACAGTTCGATGTTCAATACATAGTTCTTGAATTAGGAGCTATGTCACACTTTGTGACGACAAGGCAGATGATCGTCGGCTTTCGACAAATCGACTCCTCCATATACATCATTCTAGGAGATGGATATCGACACGAGGTGAGTGACACTGACGCACTTTGGCTCGACACTAATGGTAGAGACATAAGACTAGACGATGTCCTGTATGTGCCAACACTGCAGAAAGATCTACTAGCAGTTGCAAAGATAGCAGACGCAGACATGCATGTGACATTCACAGATCAGACATGCAATGTGATTGATGCAAGCATCAGTACACTCATCACACAAGGCTGACAAAGAGAAAACATATGTACGCCTACCGACGGAGTAGGATCTTCAAGTTCGTGAGTCTATGGACGTTCTATGGCATAGAAGACTATGCCAATGAACCCAATGGCGTTGTACAAAGCAAGCCAGAACAATGCATTCACCGGAGTGAGCATCAAAGATGCAAACCTGACACCCTATGACACATACAACAAAGTGAAGATGTCACGTACACCTTTCACAAAGGATTCCTTCAGAGCGATAGAACTTCTGGAGCTAATACACTCAGACATCTGCGGACCCTTTGATGTACTCTTTGTAGGAGGATCAAGACACTACGTCACCTTTATTGAAGATTACAGTACGTTTGCTATTGTGTACTTCATCCATAACAAATCTGAAGCTCTTGACAAATTTACAAAATATGTGAACTGGGCTGAGAAGTGGATGGAGAAGAAAGTCAAGCAGATAAGATCTGACAAAGGAGGAGAATATATCTCCAACCGATTTACCAATTTTTGTAAAAATCGAGACATCCTTCATAGGAAGACAACAGTCTACACACCACAGCATAATGGTGTAGCTGAGAGGAAAAATAGAACTCTCATGGAAGCTGCAAGATCTGTGATGGCCTACTCCAAGGCATCAAGGTCACTATGGGCTAAGGCAGTAGCTACAACCGCCTACCTACAGAACAGGACAGGCAAGTCGAACATTGCTCACACTACCCCACATGAGGTATGGTGGAAAAGTAGGCCGAATTTGGCTCATGTTCGGATCTTCGGATGTGTAGCATATGCACACATACTAGATAAGAAGAGGAAGAAGCTGGGTGCTAGGGTCCTCAAAAAGGGTCAATGTTAATGGAGTTTTGTACATTCCTAGCATCACTAAGAATCTACTTAGTGTTGGGCAAAGTCAGGATAGAGGGGTGTGAAACGAAGATAACTAAAAAAGAAACGAACATGAAAAGAAGCGAACTCGAATGGAGAATGTTCGTGCATAGCGAAATAAGTTATCACTCTTTCCTTAAGCATGGCTATGCTTATCAGACTCGAACAGAACATTAGTGATGGAAATCACGTTCAAGCTGATTACGTAGCCAAACATTAAGCATCAAAACATCAGACAGATAATTTGTCGTGAATTATCAGTCACGATTCACGAAGATCTAGACTGATAATCAAATGCGAATTAGTCACCACAAGCTAGAATAACTATTAGTCATGAATAGCTAGACTAATATTAATTCACGACTACCAAATTAAGTATTAAGAAAGTCAGACAGAATGTAGAAAAGCATTGCAATATTGACTCAAATCTGAATGCAAAACAAACAGAGTTGTAATCAGATTAAGTATACAGGTCAATAATGTAGGTGAGCACAAAACAATAGTGGACATAACCACGTGCTTCATGAAGCTAATCATACAATCTGTAAAGATGATAAACCTATTACTGACAACACATCTGGAAGAAAAGAACTGATGCGCGAAAACGTGCGAAAAAGACGACACTGTGTTTTTACACATGATTTGTGACAGGCGAAAAAGACGACATTGCCCTACAAATGCTAAAGGTATCCTATAAATCAGTTTTTAAGGCATTTGTTAGAGTGTGCATTTTTTGCATTTTCATCAATGTTAATTTCAGGAAGGCTGACGTCGCGACCTGCTCACGCTCATCCCATGCACTGTGCAATCAGATTTGACAACAACAGCAGCCACCCACGATCTCCCACAGACAGCACAACCACTTTTGTACTTTCTTCATCTGCACACCTGTGACAGATTATGTATATATCGAATATCATCTGCGTATTCAATGTGTGAAGCAATATAGAGTATCTGAACAACATCAGAATAGAATATCATCTTAAATTTTCACAGATGGTAATTGGCTCCATCAAGCTTGTCCATGATAGGACTGGCTTTCCCTTGGGAATCCATGTGGAAGATTAGTCTAGGTGATAGGGATAACTATCATTGACTTAAGTATGAAAATCTGGTGCTAAATTACAGAAGAAGAAGACAATTACTCTATCGGCTAGTAGAGTCTTGTTTCTCTGGAAGCTTATCAGGCTACAGAAATAGCTCTGATACCATGTCGGGAAAGAAGGGTGTAAAACGAAGATAAGTCGAAAAGAAATGAACACGAAAAGAAGCGAACTCGAATGGAGAATGTTGGTGCACAGCGGAATAAGTTATCACTCTTTCCTTAAGCATGACTACGCCTATCAGACTCGAACAGAACATTAGTGATGGAAATCACGTTCAAGCTGATTACGTAGCCAAACATTAAGCATCAAAACATCAGACAGATAATTTATCGCGAATTATCACGAAGAGCTAGACTGATAATCGGTCGTGAATTAGTCGCCACAAGCTAGACTAAATATTAGTCGCAAACAGCTAGACTAATAATAATTTGCGAAGAGCATACTACCAGATTAAGTATTAAGAAAGTCAAAAAGAATGTAGAAAAGCATTGCAATATTGACTCAAATCTGAACGTAGAACAAACAGAGCTGTAATCATATTAAGTATAACAAAATATACAGGTCAATAATGCAGGTGAGCACAAAACAATAGCGGACGTAACCGCATGCTTCATGAAGCTAATCATACAATTTGTAAAGGTGATAAACCTTTTACTGACAATACATCTGGAAGAAAAGAATCGATGCGCGAAAATGTCTACGATGTCTATCTCTGATTATCAATGATGTTTTGTTCTGTCTCTTCTATTCTATTCTGATGTCGTTCTGATACTTTGTATTGCTTTACACACTGAATACATAGATGGTATTCGATATATACATAATCTGTTACAAGTGTGCAGATGAAAAAAGTACAAAAGTGGTTGTGCTGTCTGTGGGAGATCATGGGGGGCTAATGTCGTTGTCAGATCTGATTGCACAGTGCATGGGATGAGCGTGAGAAGGCCGCGACGTCAGCCTTCACTGAAATTAATGTTGATGAAAATGCGAAAAACGCGACACTCTGACAAATGCCTCAAAAACTGATTCACAGGGTACCTTTAGCATTTGTAGGGCAGTGTCGCCTTTTTCGCCTATCACAAATCACGTGTAAAAACACAGTGTCATCTTTTTCGCCTATCTTATTTTACATGTAAATATGCAGATTGTGCGACAACACAAGTAAAATACAGTAGCATGAATGGAGGCAAATTAACATAGGATTTAGGAGAGTAGAGGAGATAAATCCAACAGGCAAATGGTATTGATATGGCTTTTGTGTGTAATTCATTTCAAATGATTGTCACATAAAGAAGAAAGGCAAATTTATTGCTAAAGGCACTAGACTTGGAAAGCTTTACAAGTTAGATGCTTTTGTTGACACCAATGTTGTGATGCTAGCTGAGGGGGACAAGTTGTCAAGTTTTGAACTTTGACTCAATCCAAGTTCAATGGAGGCTATGTGCAAGGAGGGGCTTGCCTTAGGACTTCCAAGGTCCTTAGCTAAGAAGGAAAAGGTTTATGAAGCATGTGCACTATCCAAGGCACATCAGAAGGCTTTTTCAAGTTCTATATCCAAAACATCTCATCCTCTTGAGCTAATTCATTCGGATGTTCACTTTGCTAGCACTAAGTCAAATGGTGGAGCTTCAATGTTTGTAATTTCATAGATGACTTCTCAAGATATTGTTGGGTTTTCCTACTTTCTTCCAAGGCTCAAATTTATGAAACCTTTGTCAAGTTCAAAACTTTTGTTGAGAAGCATCATAATCAAAGCATAAAGATCTTTAGAAGTGATAATGGAGGAGAGTACATGTCCAATAAGTTTAAAGATATTTGTGAGGAAGAGGGAATAAAAAATGAGCTATCTTGTTCCTACACACCTCAAAAAAATGGGGTGGTCGAGAGGAGAAATAGAACATTATGTAAGTGCTTTAAAGCCTTGAGATTAGATGCATGCTTGCCAAAGCCATTTTGGGGTGAGTCACTTACTTGTGCCAACTATTTGATCAATAGAGTCTCATGTAGATCTATTGATGGTAAAACTCCTTATGAAGTTTTGTATGGAAGAAAGCCTAAGCTTAAGCACTTGAAAGTCTTTGGATGCACTTGATATATGCATGAACCTTTGGAGACAAGGACAAAGGAGGATCCATCATCAACAAAGGGGATCATGCTCAGGTATGGCAACTCAAGCAAGGTATATATTCCATCCTTGGATAAGTTTGTCATGTCTAGAGATGTAATCTTTGATGAATACAAGATGTAGAAGCTTGATCATGGCTCAATCATCACAACAATCAAGAGGATATTGGTCGAGAATCAAGATGATCTTGATTTTGAGGAGGATCCTAATGAGGAGCTTGAACCAAGTCAACCTATCACACCTAGAAGATCATCAAGGGTAAGGATGGAGCCAACAAGGCTCACATATCCAAGCAAGTGATTAGTTCGGATTTGTGAGATTGATTTGGAAGCTTAGGTATTGTACTCTGCCTGTGGCAGTCCGTACTTTCACATGTGTGAAGGGAATTGCATGAATTTGAGCCTTCAAGTGGAGTTCAAGCCAAGGTGAAGCTAGGAAACACTAAATTGGTTGGTGTTTTAGCTATAGGATCTCAATTGGATCCATTCAAGGTGCTTCCTCCATCATTTTAAATTTTTATTAGAGTTTATTTGCTGCATTTTCAACACTTGCATGGCCATCAACTTATATGAATCAAATCTTGTCTGAAAGTCCAACAAAGCTGATTTGTAAGTATCAACTCTGTGGATCAGGTAGTTTATCTCATGTTGAGAAACTAGCCTATCTAGTATTGGAGTATGGAGCAAGTTATCATGTTCAATGGCCACAACATCCAATTTTTTAAATATTTTTTTCCTTTCAAGCTGTGCCATATCCACCTATCCCTAGGGAATCGACAATTGTTGTTTTGCCTCCATGACAGCCTTGTCAAGTTGTCCTTGGGCATCTGTTAAAGTCTCTCACAGTTTGCCCACATACCTCTACAATACATCTTCATTCCTCTTAGCAACTTTGATGTCCGCTACTGATTTCTCTTTGTGCTGCTTTGTAACCTGCAGTTCTTTGTTGACCTGGATTAACTTCTACCCCATCAAAGTATTTTGATTGCCCATCTTTGAACTTTGTTTCTCTATTGACGCTTTCTCCTCTATTATTTTTGGAACACACACACACACACACACACACACACACACACACACACACATATCAAACAAAACATTTGCATTTGTCAAAAATTGTTCATGTACATATAAATCGTGCTAAATGTAAAAACAAAATGCAAGAAGAATACTCTAAGCCTTTTACATATCTTTATATTTCCTTGCACCTCGGTAGCACTACATCCACTTCATCCATTGTATAATCCTTAAAATATAAAAGTACAAGACAACCACGAAGGGAAATAAGTAGCATTCCTTTTAAATGTTATAGCATTCACTTTCTTGGGTCACTCCTTGAGAACCCTTTGATAATCAAATGCCTTGTGTTTGATTTTTTCCACTAGAGCAAATAGAACTTGCGAAAGGCATATCTTGTGTCAATACTACAAGGGTACGAGGCTTAAATAGCTAGTAACCGTGTGTTGACCTCTTAAGAGAGACTTTGCAACAATATTTTGAATCAACATCTTGCGGCTAGCTCGTCTTGTAAGGCTAAGAAGCAGGTTCTAGTAGAGTCAAAATGGACACGTAGAGTTTACTAAAGAAAGACTAAAGAGGCCAAATGACAATTTGTCCCTACTAGAAACATATGAAGACAATGCAACACATGCCCTTCATGTCTTTTTTTAACCTCTTGGACCAAATTATGATCCAATATCTCTTGTTGTTGGCCATAAAGAGAGGAAGATAGTTCCTCTACGTGGAAGAAGGGACTTTGGGTGAGGTGGTATACTTCAAACTAAAGCTTATGTACAAACATTTGTGGACCTATGCATTTTGAAGGTACAAGCCTTTGCTACAATCCTATTCAAGAGCAAGGAGCACATTCTAGTTGAGCAATATCCCTAGGATCGAACATATGACTCATCACTTGGTGCCCTCCTATTCTTGTACAACCTTGTTGAGAAAAGGACCTAACACCTTGCATCTAACACTTGTTTCTTGAATGATTACTGTCGATTATTCGGATTTCTTTGCCATCCTTCCTTAGTACTATGGTTATGAGTATATGATTTTCAAAGATTGAGATAATGTCCCCCATCATAGATGAGTTGGATAAGAGTGGTAACTATCACAATGGAGGCTCAAGCTCAAATCTTGGTCTACATGTTCATGCGACACACTTAAGGTTTGGCCTTGGTAAAAATTGTTAATACTTTCAATTGATAGTCACCCTGTGTGGCATGCCTAACAAGATTTATATAGGAAAAAGATTGAGATGATTTTTTGTAGCAATCAATGACGTTCGCTCCCTCACAAATTTTGTACAACTACTTTTGAATAAGGGTGATTGGGCATAGTGATTAGCAACTACAAAAAACCCACCTTGTCATGTGCCTTTTTCCAATCCCTCGCTATTTTTCCTTAAGTACTCGCCTAGCTTACAATCTCTTCTTTTCTAGTGAGGTTGCAGGCCCCTTCATTCTCAAGAACTTAGTTAACATTTTTTGTGGACTTTCTTGGCTCTTGGTATGGATGGACAAAGACCACACCCCATTTATATCTGGATGTCCAAACCCTAACCATCAACTCCAACTCTTTGCATGTCAATCTCCACATCTTTAGCTTACAAATATTCTATAGAAATTGATGAACTTGGTATCATAATATTTGTTCCTAGGTAGTACCCAGTGCCATTTGAGATGACCAAGAATGGATCTTGAGTTTATAAACTACCGTCACTAGATGATGTGCATAGTGTGGCCTAAACTCTCTATTCTTACATTTGTTTTGGTGCATGATAGCATCAGTAGTATATCTATTTTCCAAAAAATAATACCATAGCGATATAAAAATGGATGAAGCAAGATCATGCCTTTTAATCGAACCCTTTCTTGAGATCATGGAGTCCACAAGCACATTACTTGTGTCCATAGTATCTCCAAGCATGTTCTCCCAATGGACTAAAGTAGGTTGATAAACTATAAGTGAATCATGACTTAAGAGTTGAATGTTGGAAAAACGTTTATGCTACTTGTTCTTGCATATTAATCATGTGGAATAGAATTATGTACCTCAATGATTGTCATGTTTTTTATTTGTTTGTTCTTACAACTTCAAACCTCAAAAGCGAAAATGACACTAACAAGATGCATAGCTTTGTTGCGAATAAGATCATTGCTCAATAATTGACCATGAGACACGATTGTTGTACAAGTGAATCCAATCTACAATGATTAATGCGTTGAGCTCTATTGGGAATATAGATTCTCTCATGCAAAAATTGGGACTATAAATGTTGCATGCAAAAATTGTACTCATACATGCTTGCTAGCTAGTGCATACTCTTCTAAGCACTTCTTGGGCGCATTTATGGTTATAGTTTTGACATTCTACCCTAGATGTCGATAGTGTGTTTTCATTGCAACTCTTATGAGAACTTTTAGGCACCACTCTGGTTTGCATGTATAGTACATCTACTTCATAGTTTTAGTGACAAATTTTTTAATGAATAGTAAAGCTACAAATTGTATTTCCCTGAAAATAGGAATGAAGTTAATAATAAAAGTTTCTTCTCAAAGGCAAAAATTGAGCATTGAACGATGTTGTATACCTGAGAAAATCCTCTAGCGACAAGTCGGGCTTTTCTTCTGTCGATGCTTCCATCTGCCCTATACCATCTTACATTTGCCATGTTATCAAAATAATGAGTTTAATGACTCACCAAAGGTATAAGTTCCAGATGCAAAAGTAAGAGATATCTTGAAACACGGCAAATATTTGGCATACTCGCATGAGCCACAATGGTAGATGCGAAGAACAAATCTATATTTGTGTAAGAAGTTAAGAGTGTTTTTTTCCTTGCACAAAGAAATGATTTTAAAGGTAGGAATAAAATTGGATTAACGGCCTACCCCACTTACAAGTTAGTGATTTTCAATAAGTGCTAACTGAAGCTAATTGAGAAGTGTGCTGCCCCACTTAGAGTTAACTGACACAAGTTAGTTAATGGATTTTAGTTAGCACTAACTTGAACTAGTTCATTTTGTGATGTTGCAAACTATTGTGTTAACTATCGTGAAACACCTTCTTAAGCTAACTTGTGCTTCAGTCAGTGTTATATCCAAACTCCACAATCGTCCAGTTGCCTTCCTCTCTTGTCCTCCAATCGCCATGTCTCCTCCCCTCCATAGTTGCTCCTCCGTTACTAACTTGTAAATGCTAGCTTGTAAGTGGGGTAGCACCTCAGTTACAACAAACGTAACCGAGGCAGATAAATGCAGGTGGGGCAGCAAAATTGCCAGTTAGATAATTGTCATAAGTTAGCACTAACAAACCTTGCACTTAGCTAACTTGTAGGTGGGCCAGGCCCTTATCTTATAAAACTTGTGGGGAAGATATGCAACTTACAATGCGAAATTCACGTCCCTGGCTACTATATTTGATACACTTACAAAGCTCATGAATATGTCATCAACTCACACATTTGTAAAATAAATTAACTTATCTTGTATAATTGCAATGAACACAAAAAGGGGGCAAAATTGGGATCAGAGCCACTGGCAAAAGGAGACGCAGGCTCAAATCTTGGTCTACGCATGGAATAAGGAGATCTAGGAGCCCACAAGCTACAAACATATATAAAGTGTCAAAACTACACTTGGTGATGCTAATTCTAAGTAGTACCGTTGCAAAAACACAAAGTGGCCTTGGTGCATATCAAGCTATCGTTGTTTGGAGGAGTTGTACCTCATTATCTATTTGAAGCAAATGTTGTTAACATATTGTGGAAGGAGCCGGGCACAGGCCATTCTGCCCGGTAAGGATTTCCAGAAAAATTTGGGTGAGGCCCGGTCGAGCCTAAATTTGTTTGGAAAGCCGAACCGGGCAGAATGGCCTGTGCCCGGGGCGCCTTCCATTGCATAATGAATACCTCAAAATTTTTCACAGGTACATTAGGAAGCATAATAGGCAGTTTGGCTTTGACTAACCACTACAAATACGCCACATGGCAGTCGTACTGACACCATACGGACAGACAGAAAAAAAATTGTAGAACCTGCCTTTGAAAAAAACACATATTTTCTGCTTTTTAATTTGTTTAAAAATTGGGCATAATATTCATAATGTATCCATTACATTATATGATTCTACATGCCAACTTTGTAACGTCTAGCACACAATAGATATGCATAATACTTATTTCTTTCAGGACATTCAGGCAGCAACACCGTGGAAATCTATTATCCTAAAACAATGTGCTTTCTTTAGAGATCAATGTTTTAGAGACCAAAACACACCGCAGCTTATGTTTACCTTCAAAATGAGTACTCTTGTTCCACTTTGCCGTGTTTATGACTGCTGCTTTAATGCCAATCAAGTTTGTATCATTGTCACAAGCTGTAGTCCAAGTGAATTATTTGCAATCTTAATTTCAAAATAAGAATATCTCGTATAGATGTTATGAACACACTTTTATCCAATAAAAAAAATAAGTATATGCGTTGTGCTGTACAAAGACTTTGATGTCATGATTTTTTTTGGCTAGCCAACCCATCTGGATAGCGGTTTTTCTTGATTGTGGCTCTGCATAAATTCAGTAAAGAGAGGACAGCAGGAAACTACCAAACGGATGACTGCCTTTATATGCCTTTGTAAGAGTTTCCTATTGTTGTGAGAGCAAAGCTCCAAACACAGCTCTTTGACATAAATCGGATTACACATCATACATAGCTTTAGCATTTTCTCATCACATATACAGAAATATTAAAATTAAAATGCCCGTCCAAGTACACAGCTTAGCAACATTTCTAAGTGTGGTGCTCTGACTGTGAAAGCCATATCTTATGGGTTCTTTTGGGAACCTACATACCATAGAAAATCAATGGATCACAGCTCTTATAGGCAAATAGTTTCATTGAAGTCATTCTGCTCATATTTTTACAATCAATCGCTCACGCTTCATTTCAAAAATAATATAACATTCCACGTAATAACTGTGAACAGCAAGGTTTGAAAAAAGAAATTGTCCGCAGATATCTGTCTGGTCTTTCTAGATGACAAATCCAGGCCTAGCAGTCTTTTCTACATGTGCAAGTAACTTCAAGGCGCTAACTACCACAAAATCCAAAAAACCATTTACCATTAATATGAAGGTAGGAGCTAACAAGGCAATATCATAACAGCCTCTTAAGAAATATAAGCTTGCTTCTTGTTAAGCCTCAAAGTTAACTATCCGATAAGTTTCCTTCCCATCACATGCTTCTGAATGATGTACCTCGTGTTGGCTCCCTAACATATTGCTCATGAATTCGAAACCTGTTTTTGTCCCACCACAGTTTTGCCTGGAGCTCATTGAATCTATCACGGCTGCAACATTTACGTTCAAGCAGTTAGATCAAAGACGTCAACAAATGGTATTCGATCCATTGCAAACATCAGGTCCTTACATGTGCCCATGAATTTCAGACTGTCCCTCAAGAAGTATTGGCCATCAAATCATAACATGTCCACATGCAAAATGACAAGACATGAATGTCAACGTAACTAATAACGAATACTTAAGGCATCTTACCTGAATCTCACGCGCTTCAACACCTTGCTGCCTCCTGGTAGTACTTTCACAGTTACATACACTCCAGGGTCATCCTCAGTTACCTGCTCACTTCCGCTGCCACTTGCATTATCTGCTGATAAAGCATCTGCTCCATTCTTTACATCATTGGACCCAGCATTTTGAGTATTTGAACTTTGAGTCGGTTCAGCATTGAGCTTTGCTGTTGTATCCCCAACTAAACGAGGAGAAATCATGACAGGGCTTGCACCTATTCCGAATTCTTTGATGCTTTTGACCTGTGATACACATAATGACATTGAGTTTCCGTATTTTGATGATTCGATTTTATAAAGGTGCATCTCTGACAAAAATAGGGCTACCCTTTTGATGACTGGCAGAAGTTTTATTTCCAAATAGTTGCTGAGAAAAATAATTTCTACTTTGAATTCAAAGATAAGCACTTTGGAGAAAATTAATACATTTGAAGCCCAAGATAGTCCTATTTAGCCTGCCGAGCTGATCAAACTGGAAAATATGTAGATCTTATGGCTTCAGGTGCTTAGAATAACAAAATTGAGTAAGTTTCAAAAAACAACCAAATTCTATGTTTTGTATTACGACCTTACCATTTCTCTTTATTCACGTAAGAGTTCTGGCCGCACAAGGTAGTCAGAGGAGTCACTAAAAGGGGAAAGAAATTTCATTCGTTTTTATTCATCTTTACTTTCCAAAAGAAAAATTCCGTCTTCTTCCTATCCATCAGTCATGCCGTATGGTGCACGAAACATATTTTGTACACCTAACGGAATGAAATGTACTTGTTTTCACCTTTTTTTAATTTCCCAGAACACTTTGAAATGGCAAAATTTCGCCTGAGGATGAAAAAGGCACAGCTTTAGATGCCAGCCAGATAATAGTTGCTGAGGGAGAATACTTTCTAGTATACTAAGAAAAAGGGGTCCATCCCAGCGCGGTGCTTGGGTAAAGTGGTTGATTGCGACCGGCAAGGCGCAAGCTCAAATCCCAGCCGCTGCGTAATGACATCTTAGGAGCTTACTCCTCATTTGGTGTTGCCAGGCTGTAAATGTCGTGTATAACCCACTAGTGGCATAACTCTGTATACAAAAAAAAAGAAGGGGATTAGTAAGGGTGTTGACGTCCTTGGGTTCATTCAAATCGCTACTGCCACAGAATTGCAACTAGGCACAAGGAACACTATAGCATTGTTCCCTATATAAGGGTGCAAATTCAAGCAAAAACAGTATAAATAACTAGAAGTCTCAGACTTAAAGAAAACGAATATTCTCGATCCTATCGAATAGCCGAATTGAGTAAAAGTGCTCATTTCCTAAACAAAGACTTGTGAATCCTAGTGGCTCTAGAAACGTGTTGCTCCAATCTTGGCAAGGCTTACATGTATTAAAAGTAGCGTGATTATATATATTATGCGTAAATCCCTCCTCTCCGAGCCTCATGTTATTCATCTCCTTTCCCTCTTTGATGAGTTTTGTTATTGCTCCTCCTCCCTTTTGAGTTATCGGAAGTCTGAGCTTCATGTTATCCACACCTCTGTTCCCTCTTGGGTCTCCTCTCTGGGTTTCCGGATTGTCCCCCATGGCTCTGTCATGACTCGCCTGCTGGGCATTCCTTTTTGTATTCATTTGTCCTCCGCCCAATGCTCTCAGTGATTCCTTCGCTCTTGGGACCCTCGCTTTATGTCTTTTCCCTCTCGGGTTTTGGTTGTCCGCCACATCCTCTCTATCCTTCCAATCTTCTTCTCTTACCTCTTTGTTGCTACCCATTCTTTGCATGATTTACTTGCTAAAGCTCTTCATTGTTTCCTTTGGGCTGGGAAGCGTTCTCTTCATCCTTGGTCTGTTTGTTCGGCCTCTACCAAGGATGGAGGCCTCGGTATTCCTGACCCTTCCCTTAAAAACCGCTCTTTGATACTTCGTCGATTGTCTTCCCTTGCTCTGCCCTCTCAGCATTGGCATGCCTTTCTTCTCTCCTTTATGGCCTCTTCTGATGTCATGCCTCCTTTGCTTCAACGTTCCTCCAGTTTTATCCAAATCGTTTCTTTTGGCTGTTCGTTCCGTTTTAAAGGACATTTTGTTTTGACAAACCTGGCTCGTTTGTTCCTTGATTTCCGTACCTTTCTTTCTTGGCGTGATGTCTCTACTCTCCTGTAATAGATCCTAACACCACAGTAGGGCAAACACTAACTGATCCACCCAACCTTGCCTACTCCCTGATATAGAGTAAGCCCCTCCTAGCCCAGTGTGAGGACTGGTAGCATGCAACTGCCAAGTGTCGGCCATGTGGCACTGACGTGGCCGACTGCACGTCGGGACCCAACTGGGGGCCCTATCCTGCTGACAGGGTCCCTAGGCTGTGTTAGGCCCGCCATAGCTATGGACCGTGCTGGGGCACACTACTCACACTGTCTTGCCCTGTTGGTCATGTACGCTGGACACGACCCTGACTGTGGTATCTGACCTATCTGTGTTCTCTAGGGTTCGGCACTGGTTACGAGCTCGTAACACTCCCTCCCCCTTAAGAATCGTCTTGGTCCTCTAAGACAAAGTCTGGAAAAATCTTGCGAAGGACGCTGCCTCTTTCCCAAGTGGCATTCTCAACAGGCTGATCATTCCACTTAACCAGATATTCTCGGTATAGAGTATGACGAGTCTGCGTCTCTCTACTATCAAGAATTTCCTCTGGTTCATGTGGAGGTTGTTGAGGATCCAATGGGAGAACTAGAACACTGTCCCCTACCAGATTATCTGATCTGGTTAAGGCTTTTCGTAACTGACTTACATGAAAAACTGGAAAAACCTTACTGCTGTGTGGGAATTCTAGTTCATAGGTGACCTCGCCTAGTCTCCTACTGATGGTAAAGGGACCACAATACCTTGGAGACAACTTAGCACACACTCCTGATTTGAGGGTTTTAGAGTCAACTGGGACTCTCAAGTAGACTTTCTCACCAGTGGAGAACTGCACATCCCGTCTGTGTGGATCTGCATAATGCCTGGCTCGATCCTGGGATTGTCTAATGCTACGCTTAGCATGTTCTATCATCTGGTTTAGGTCTTCTAAAAAGTTTCTGGCTGCTTCAACTTTTTCTTGTTTAAACCCTACAGCTGTGGGTGAGCGTGGCTGAAAACCGTACATCAGCATAAATGGGCTGTATCCCGTAGCTGAATGTTTGGTACTGTTGTAAGCAAACTCTAATATCGAGAGATACTCCTCCCAATTAGTCTGCCTCTTGCTTACGTATGCACGAAGCATATCCTCCAGCACTTGATTTACCCTTTCTGTTTGACCGTCCGTCTGTGGATGGTCGGTGGTACTCATATTAAGTTTAGTATGGAGATGATGGAATACTGCCTTCCAAAAATTTCCAGTAAACTTACTGTCCCGGTCGCTGACTATGCCGGAAGGTAGACCGTACAATTTAAATAGCCCGTCTACAAACAACCTCGCTAACTCTGGAGCTCTAACGGTTGTTTTGGTCGGAATAAAATGAGCCATTTTGGTCAGACGGTCAACTGTGACCCATATAGCGTCATTACCCTTTTGGGTTTTAGGCAGGCCTACTATAAAATCCATGGAGATACTCTCCCATTTACCAGCTGGTATTTCTAAGGGATGCAACAATCCTCCTGCCTTTAAACGCTCTGCTTTATTTACTTGACATTTCTGGCAACTGGTTACATACTGGTGGACGTCCTTTTTCATACTAGGCCAGAAAAATTGCCTACGAAGAAGCTCATAGGTCTTCTGTATGCCTGGGTGTCCCGCGCTAGGATTGTCATGACATTCATATAGGACCTGCTGCCTATAATCCTCTGAATTGGGGACACATACTCTATCTCTATAGAGCAAGTACTCATCCTGAATGGAATACTGTTTCCATTTGAATCCTTGAGTCAACTGACCCTCAACCACTGGGGTTTGCTTGGGTAATACAGGCTCAGAATCCTCAACGTCATCTGACGACGTATACTTGGACTCATTATCATCCTCAACGGAAGCTGCCGTATTCTTGGATGAACTGGCACCAGCCCCGGGAACTGGTTCTGGAGTCTGTAACTGTCTGTTCTAGACTGAGTTCCAGATAATAGAGAAGAATGCATCATGCTGGCATTTCCCTCTCAAGGACTCGAGTAACTCATTACGAATCTGAGTAAAACTCAGCTCGTTTATCATAGGCATTCTGCTAAGGGCATCTGCTACTGTATTGAATTTTCCACGCCTATATCTGATAGACATGTCAAACTCTTGCATCAACTCTGCCCAACGAGCTTTCCGACCTCTAAGCTCAGGTTGATTGCAAAGGTATCTGAGACTCTCATGGTCTGTCAGGACCTCAAAGTTGGCACCATACAAATAATGCCTCCAAGTCTTAAGGGCATGGACTATAGAAAAGAGTTCCTTTTCATAGGCACTATACCTAGTCTGTGCTGGCTCGAGTTTTTTACTCTCGAACGCAACTGGTCGTCCACCCTGAGTTAGCACAGCACCTACTGCAAAGTCGCTAGCATCTGTTTTGACCACAAATGACTGATTGGGGTCGACGACTTTTAAAACTGGTGCTGTAGCTAAGGCTGTTTTGAGAGCATCAAAGCTCTCCTGTTGTGCGGACTCCCAAATGAACTCCTTTCCCTTCCCCCTAAGGAGATTTGTCATAGGGACTGCTATCTGAGCATATTCCTTGACAAATCGTCTGTAATATCCCGCCAGACCAAGAAAGATTTGAAGTTCCAAAATATTCTGAGGTCTCAGCCAACTGAGTATGGCTTTAACCTTATTTGGGTCCATCTTAATCCCATCTGAAGAGATAATGTGACCCAAATATGCTACTTCTTCAACGAAGAATTCACACTTGGATTGTTTAGCATAAAGCTTATGCTTTCTGAGCAGTCGAAACACCTTTCTGAGGTGTTTTAGATGCTCCTTCCTCGTTTTGCTGTAGACGAGGATGTCATCTAAAAATACGACTACAAACTTACCCAAGTATGGTCTGAGGACACTGTTCATCAAGGTCATAAAGGTAGCTGGAGCATTTGTGAGCCCAAATGGCATCACCTTAAACTCATAATGACCGTGACGAGTCCTAAAAGCTGTTTTCGAGACATCTTCCGATTTTATACGGACTTGATGATATCCCGATCTAAGGTCTATTTTACTGAAAAACTTAGCCTCGTCGAGTTGATCAAACAACTCGTCTGCCCGAGGCATAGGGTATTTATTCTTAATTGTGACTTTATTGAGGGCTCTGTAATCTACGCAAAGACGCATAGACCCCTCTTTCTTTTTCACCAATAGGACTGGTGAGGCCCATGGTGAACTACTGGTCTGAATTTGGCCTTTCCCAAGATAGTCTGTTAACTGCCTAGTTATTTCTTCATCCTCTGTTCGGCTGACCCGATACGGAGGTTTAGAAACAGGTGTTGTACCTGGTACTAGGTTTATTACATGATCTACCTCTCTGCTAGGTGGTAAACCATGTGGCAAATCTTCAGGAAAAACATCTTTAAATTTAGACAATAAAGTTTCTAATTTATTGATTTTCTGCTGAATAGAACTGGAAATAGAAACTTCAGGAATAAACTGAAAGTCACATAAGAATACCTGATGGTCTTCGTCTCCGATTAGCTGACAGAGCTCTGAACTGCAGACCATAGGGCTGTTGGGAACATCATGCTCCCCATACAACTGGATCTCTCGGCCCTTATGCTGAAAGCTGAGGGTGTTCTCCTGATAGTTTCTGTGGAGGGAAGGTCCTAAACTGTAGAGCCAATCTCTCCCGAGAACAATGTCTGTTCGATCCAGGTGCATTATCTGAAAGTTTATTTGATCTTGGTACCCCTGAATACCAAGATTTAACTTACTTACCATAGTTTCCCATATTTTTTTGTCTTCACCCTTAGCTAATGAAACTATGTACCTATGCTGACTAGGTACTTCTGGTAGTTTAAGCTTTTTAACCAGGGTGTGGTTGATGAAATTATGGGTTGCCCCATCATCAATCATGACTCTTACTGACTGGTTACCAACTTTCCCATGCATACGTACTAGGTCATGCGGCCCAAAGCTGAAGGGTCTCGCTAGCATTGCAGAGGTCAGCTGGCAACAGTGTTCATGATCTTCATGATACACTTTGATCTCGGAAGCTGCCGAGTCACTGGGGAAACATACAGTCTGAACAAGATGAACTTGTTTTTTATCTTTCTTATCTTTTTTAGTGAAAGGCCCCTTGGGACACTGTCTGACTGTGTGTCCCTTGCCCATACACACAAAGCACAAACGTTCTTGTTTGGCTTTCTCAAAATCATCTGGTTTTAAGGGCTGTATGAGTGAAGGGCGTTTCTGAGGAGCTTCACCTTTAAATTTATCTTCTTTCTTTCTCTTTAAAAATTTCTTTTTAAATTGAAAGTCTTTCTGAGGAAGCTGCTCAGAAAGTGGTTGCTGTCTCGCTCTCTTCCTACCCACTGAATCATCATAGATTTGATCATATCTGAGAGCTTGCTCAAGGGTAGTAGGCGAGTTTCTCTGGACCTCTACTTTATATTCATCTTTGAGGCCACGGACAAATCCTCTGATTTTTTGATAGTCATCCATATTTTTAATCTTTAAAATTGCCTCTCGATACTGCGAGATATATTGGATGAGGGACTTGTCCATTACTGTTCTTTCCCAGGCTTCCCAGGCTCTATCAAGTTCATTCTCTGGTAGAAATTCTCTTAGGAAAGCTTCTTCAAAAGCTTTCCATGACCGGGGAGTCTGCCCAGTCTCCTGGAGATTTAACCACCACTTATAGGCCATAGGCCCTAAAGAAAGACTGGCCTCAATTGCTTGCAAATGGTCAGGGGTCTGTTTAAGAGCATGAATGTTCTTCCATTTGCTGAGAAAGGTTTGTAGAATATCTGCATTTCTATCCTTCTCTTCCCCATTAAAAGTAGGAGGCTTTAAATCTTTAAAAACACTGGGGTGAGACCGTAAAGTCTCACCCGAAACTGATGGAAGTGGAGAAGGGGATAACTGAGAAGTGGAGGGAAGGCTTCCTTTCGCGGAACTCAAAATCAAGTTTTTGAGTTCAGCGAACGAGTCGTCCACACTGGACTTGAAATTGGCTAATGCCAGTTTCAGTTCATCCACCTCTGTTACCAATTGGAGGAACTGCTCCTTGGTAACCAGTTCGTCGAGTTCTTCGGCGAACTGTTCCTGTTCTTCTACTTCCATAGGTTCCTTCCCTTTTCTGTAAGCCAAGGCTTCTGTTTCAAGTTCGTCGAAGCCTCTCTCCTGGGGTTGATCAGGTCCCTGAGGAGTGGTCATCTTCGAAACTGAAAGAGAGCTACCTTAACTTCTGAAGGAAAAAAGTCTAAAAGACTAATTTACAACTGTACAAGGGAAAGGAAAGATGACTTAGCTGTTTCTGAGGACTGTACTTCCAAAGAAAGAATGAAGAGGAACCCTTTCAGCTCTTTTCCGAAAAATGCCAGTTTGAGGCTTCAAAACGGTACTAAATTTCCCGGTTTTTTGAGGATAGTAGCTCGCTGGTCTGATTGCAATCGAACTTGTCCACAAAAAGGCAAATCTGAAGTCCAAAAACCCTTCTGAGTTCTGAAATTTCAGAAGTCTCCTACTCGCTGATCTGGTAGGAATCCTCTTGCTCCAAATCTCTGACGTTGGGGCCCAAAAACTTGTTGAAAAACCAGATTTTCAGAAGCACTGGCAGCGCTGGCCCTGCTCCTCTTTTTTGGCTTCCAACTCGCTGAGAACCAGTAACTTTTTCCCTGGAAATCGGATGTAGATCTCTGACTGTACAGCGATGGAGGTGCTGGCTTCTTCCTACTCTAATTTCGCTGGGAAAACTATAGAGAATCCTCTGAACTCAGTGAGAAACAGCTGTTTTTTCAGCGAGTTACCTACACTTGGAATCTAACTCCTTGCTACTGTGATTTCTCAGTGGAAATCAGAAGTTTGAAGGCTGCTCCTACAGCGATCCTCCTCCTCTATTCCTCTCTGAGAATCTGAGAAACACTTCCTATCTTCTGATAGCTTTCTCTACTGCTGTCCTAAACTCCCTAGGATGGAGATGGCTCTGATACCAATGTAATAGATCCTAACACCACAGTAGGGCAAACACTAACTGATCCACCCAACCTTGCCTACTCCCTGATATAGAGTAAGCCCCTCCTAGCCCAGTGTGAGGACTGGTAGCATGCAACTGCCAAGTGTCGGCCATGTGGCACTGACGTGGCCGACTGCACGTCGGGACCCAACTGGGGGCCCTATCCTGCTGACAGGGTCCCTAGGCTGTGTTAGGCCCGCCATAGCTATGGACCGTGCTGGGGCACACTACTCACACTGTCTTGCCCTGTTGGTCATGTACGCTGGACACGACCCTGACTGTGGTATCTGACCTATCTGTGTTCTCTAGGGTTCGGCACTGGTTACGAGCTCGTAACATCTCCCTTCCGCTAAATCCATTTGGACTTCTTCTCTCTTTCCGGTAAATGCTCAACCTCTTTTCCGTTCCCACCCCCGTCTTTCCCTTTCCTTGGTAGCTGAAGGCCCTCCCTTGGTCAGTTGGTCCATGTCCCTCATTGTCAGCTTCTGCCCTCTTCCGCCCTCTCCTCTGGTGAACGTCGACTTCTCTTCCTGGCCTCCTCCTGTGCTATTCCGCTTCATGTCACCCTTTGACCTTTCAGGCTGGGACCCCCCCCTTGCCTGTTCTCTTTTTGATTATTCCTCCCTGCAACGTCGACAATTCCCATCTCTTTTCCTAGATTATCTCAACCGCCTTTGGTCGGCCTCTCATTCGTTGTCTGTTTGGCGCTGTCGCCTTAAAACCACCTGCTCCCTTCCTGTTGGAAGGCTCAGGTACCTTGCTTACCGTATTCTCACTAAATCCTTACCCTTGCTTTTTAAGTGGCCTTTCCTCAATGATCGCCTTTGTCCACTTTGCCAGCTGGCTGAAGAAACGATGGAGCACTTGTTCTTTCAATGTCATCGGCACCTTTGGCTGGAGCTGGCTCACATTTTTTCTCGTTGGGGTCTCACATTTCCTCTAGATATTCACACCATCCTCCTTGGAGACTCTCTTCTAACAGATTCTTCTACTTTCATTTTCTGGCATGTGTGCAGACTGGTTGTTTTGTGAAAGATTTGGACGGCAAGGAACCAGCAGGTGTTTGAGGGGGGCCCGCCATCCCTATCGGCGACGGCTTGTATTAGGCTGGCTATGTTTTTCCTATGTACAACTTAAGTTAGTTTTAAGACTGTTGCCCTGTGTGGTATGCTATCATGTTAGTCTTTCGGCTTTGTAAGTGGTCATTTGGACTTATGACTGACTCGACCTTGATGTTGTTTTTTGTATTTGTATATTTGTGAATATATGATAGGGCTCTTAAGTTTTCAAAAAGAAAAATAATCGATCTTATCAAATATCATTGCAAAAATAATCCCAGTGGTCCTCTCAATAAGTGGGTGTTGATAGAAGTCTCCTTTCCCCTCCTCTAGGTGAGGAGTTAGAATCCAACCAATCAACTCCATATAGAATATCCAAGAGAAAATATGCAATAGTTAATATAGTAATTACCATTCTTGAGTCTTTCAACTAATCAAAGACTAGAGCTCCAATATATTAAAATAAAGACCTTTTTTATTTATGACCGATATGTTAAGCCTAGCCATAAACAAACAAGCCTTAATCTTAGTGCAAAGGTCGCTAAAAAGATTTTTTAACAATGTAAAGAATGATCATAGAAAAGGAGACTCCTTGGATAAGAGTGAATTATTTATGGACCACATTTTTCCACTTTCTAGGGTTATAATCTCCTTGAGATTTCTCTGGGGCGATGTAGCAAGAAAGAAGTTTGATCATTACCATACTTCAAAAAAAAAAATTGGTACTGATCAAACTTCTTTCTGAAGTATGCAGCGTACAACTTTTCTTGGGGCAGTGTAGCAACGGCTAGAGAAATCTGAATAGTGCTTTCATGAATCATGAAGCAGAGCGAAAGCAGCATGTTACTAACTTTTTTTTGGAAAGAATTTGAGTGGAGCAGAGAGCTGCAAGTTTTGTGAGGAAGAGATAGATTTTGTGAGTTCGGTTGCCTTGGAGATGGCTCTTCTGGAGAATTCCGCGTTTTTGTGTGGCTGAACACTTTCTTTTGCCAATGGAACCTATCTAACGGCGAAGAGTCAGCAGAGCGGCTGATTGCATTAGACCAATTGGAGGAAGATAGCAGACTGTCGCTGATAGAAACAGACAAAGTTCAAACGCAAAGGAAACAACGCTTTGATAACTCACTCAAGGAAATTAATGCTTTTAGAGTTAAAGTAGAGCATTGGTTCTGTGCAAAAGCGTTGGGGGTTGAATATGTTATAGTTTCAAATCAGGGGTTTGAGCAATTTGATTATCCAGAAGCGACAGAAGCAGAAAAGCTCCAAGAAGGCTGCAATGAATCAGAAGCTGACTCAAAGTCAAGTACAATCATCAAATCCACAATCGAAGAAGAAGACGTTTTGCAGGTATTGTAAGCGCAATAACCATGAGATCAAGGATTGTCGAATTCTCCAAGCGAAGAATGCAGCCAAGCAACCTGATCAACAAGCAAACACAGTTTCATCATCTCCCCAAGTTGAAGTGGACGAAGGCACATTCATGGTCAAAGACCAAAGCGCATTTTTGGATGATTCATGGTTTCTTGATTCTGGAGCAACTCAACACATGACCAATCAATGTGAGATTTCAACTCCTACATGCCTTACAGCACGAAGAAATTTGTTCATCTTGGTGACAATAGTACTCACACTATTGAAGGTGAAGGTACTGTAAGATTGCGATTCCAGCATGATCAATTCAAACTACTATCAAAGGTCTTCTATATTCCTAAACTCTCTACAAATCTGTTATCAGTAAGTAGAATTACAGATTTAGGTCATAAGGTAGAATTCAAATCTGATCAATGCAAAATTATTGATAGGAGTAATAGATCCTTGCACTCGGCAAGAGACAAGGTTACTTATATAGATTGGTACATTGTTATTCTGAGTCTAGTCAAGTCTTGAAAACCTCTGTTCTAGTCAATAAAGCATTACTATGGCATCATCGCTTAGGACACTTGAATTATACATCTGTTTTGAACATGTCCAGACAATCCATGGTTCTTGATCTCAACTATGCTTTTGGTAAGGTCGATCTCCCTGTCTGTCATAGCTGTATCTTTGGAAAGCACTCCTACTAAAGGTCTCTCAAACAAAACACCATTTGAAGTTTGGACAGGTACCAAACCTTCTTTATCAAACTTACAAGTTTTTGGATGTACTGCTTTTGCGCAGATACCTCGTGATCTCAGGAAGAAGCTCGACTTCCAGAGTATCAAATGTATTTTCATCAATTACACTACTTCAGATCAAGCCTACAAGTTGTTCAATCTCATCGAGTCGAAGATATTCACTAGTCGGAATGTCATCTTCATTGAAGATCAGTTTCAAGACATCAAGGGAAAAGGCAAAGCCCACATAGTTGACTCTTCGGTTTCATCCGACACATTGAACTTTCCAGTTCCTCGGTCGACTATTCCCATTGAAGGTCCAAGCTCTTCTACTTTTGACGAACAACAAATCAACGGTGAATCAAAAGATGATGTAGTTCAGCAACTACAGTATGATGGAAATGATCAACTTCCTCTATTACCCAGAAGATCTTCAAGAGTATTAGTGGAGTTTTGAGCTCCAAAAAGACCCTTTAAGAATTCGTGCAAGATGTAGTTTATATTATTAAAATATTATAGCACTAATACATTTGACTTGCCATAACTTTTTAATCATAGCTCGGAAGTATATCATCTAACATATCATTGGAAAGCCCTTGTCGAGCGCTTTCCAATGCACCAAACTTCGCTAAATTTGGACTTACTACTAAAAAGTTATGTCATTTTTAGTGTGGAATCAAAATGTGGACTCAAAAAGTTACGTTACGTAGATTTCAAATTTGAGTGTTTTGATTGGTCCATGTGTAAGAAAAAATTGAGAGAAAATACTTTTCAAAGGGTCTTTTTTGGATTTAGAACTCCTCTAATGCAAGCAAACCACCTAACCGGCATATCGACGAGTCTGCAGCCTACCTTGTTCAGGAACCGACGTTTGTCCAAGAGGCACTCAGTCAGCCTGATTCAAATCTCTGGAAAGAAGCTATGGATAAAGAGTATTCATCTCTTATCAAGAACCAGACATGGATAATTGTCGAATTCTCTGCTAGCAGAAACGTAGTTGATTGCAAATGGATTTTCAAAGTCAAGTACAATGTAGATGGAAGCATCAACAGAGAAAGGCACGACTTGTCACCAGAGGATTTTCTCAGGTATACAACGTCGATTACACTGAGACCTTCAGTCTAGTAGTCAAGCATTCTTCTCTTCGACTTTTGCTATCATTTGCCACTGTAGCAGATTTAGAAATACATCAAATGGATGTATAGACAACATATCTCAATGGAGTTATCGAAGAAGACATTTACATGGTGCAACCCGAAGGTTATATTATCGAGGGTAAACACAATCATGTGTGTAAACTCCATAAGGCACTTTATGGCTTGAAGCAATCTGCTCGAGCATGGTTTCAAAGGATCAATACTTTTCCTATTGATCACAGCTATACACCAAGCTCTTCATATTCAAATGTTTACTTCAAAGCAGTGCAACAATCTTTTATCATTATCACTTTATACGTGGATGATACATTGCTTTTCAGCAACAGTACCGATCTGATAAAAGAGGCCAAGACAATGCTATCTTCTGAATTCGACATGACCGATCTGGGCGAAGCTCATTAATGCCTTGGTATACAAATCCACAGAGACATAAAACAAAAGTTGATCTACATTACACAACAGAGGTACATCTACAACATGTTAATCAGATATAATCTGATTAATTGCAAGTTAGCTCTCTCACCAATGGAACCAGGTTTCAAATTGTCAAACGACCAGTGTCCCCAAACAATTCATGAGAAGTAGCAAATGCGTGAGTATCCTTACCATTCTATTATAGGATCTCTTATGTACGCCATGATCTGTACCAGGCCAGACATAGCTTTTGCAGTCAGCTCTCTCAGTCAGTTTATGAATAATTCTGGCATAACACATTGGAAGGCTCTTATCAGAGTCATGAGATATCTTCGAGCTAATATGGACTTTTGCATTTGTTATGGAGCAGTCGGCATCGACAAGTTCAATTTACTCAGTGGTTACACGGATGCGAGTTGGGCAGGAGATGTAGACACTCGTAAATCCACTTTCGGATTTACATTCTTCCTCAACAATGGTCCAGTTTCCTGGAACAGTCGCAAGCAATCTTCAATAGATCTATCTTCCACTGAATAAGAGTATATCGCAGCCTCTCAAGCTACAAAGGAAGCAATTTGGTTGAGGAACTTACTCTCATATATCGGTCTGAATCAATATGCTCCGATGACATTATTTTGTGATAATCAAAGTGCCATTGCTTTATCAGCCAACCCTAGATTTTATTCTAGGAGTAAGCACATTGAACTAAAGTATCATTTCGTCAGAAGCAAAGTTCTCAACGAAGAGGTCAGATTGCAGTACTATAGAACACAAGATATGATAGCAGATATTTTTACCAAAGCATTAAGTTTGGAAATGCACAGAAGATTCTGTATAGAACTAAGTTTGAAGGTCAAGGCATTCAAGAATTCAGATTAAAGAGGAGTGTTGGATTATTCTCCTTCTTACTAATCCACTAATCAGTTTTAATCCTCATCCATTGTTTATCCAGTTCTGCAGATTTTCTCGTGTCTTTACACAGTCTGCAGATTTACAAGTGTTTTTACACAGTTTGCAGAAATACATGGAGTTTGACAACAGTGTCGCATTTTCTCTCTTTACAATCCAGACATTTGTCGTTTGTCAAGAACCTCATGTAAAAGTACAGTGTCGTCTTTTTTGCATTTTTCGTCTGTCAGGATTTACGAGTAAATATGCAGAGTCGTATTTTTCAAAGTGCCTCAAATGATAAAAAAAAAAATGACTCTGGCAAAGTGTGGGGCTACTCTAAATGAGATTTAGGGACACTGTCGGGTTTTTCGCAAAGAGCCGACACTGTCGTCTTTTTGCACATTGTCGTCTATGGCAATTTTAGTTCATTTCTGCAGAGTGACAGTTTTAGTTCATTTATGCAGACAGACTATTTACGGCCAATTTTCACTGCCTATCAGCAATCAATTTCTGAGAAGGAACTGGATGAATGCGTGTCAGCGGACACCAGCCAACTGGCAATCGCATTTTACGACCTAATTACTTAGTATAAATCAGTTGTTCATACATCTCTTTTCAAGTTCAGAAGCAACGAATCAACATTGTGAATTGTGAAGGAGTTGAGTGTTATTACACGATGTTTCCTACGCTCTTATCAAGCAGATCATTCACAATGATAAAGTATTGTTGTTAGCTCTCTATCAAGCTTTCAAGCTTGAACTCTCTTGAGCATTCTAGCTCAGTCTTTTAGAGATTTATTTTAGAGTTGCTATTGCGCTACTGCTTATTAGCAGAGCTGCTTATTATCAGACTTATTCTCAATTACTCAGAGACAACTTAGAGTGCGCGGATTCTATCCGCTATTGTTTTGCGCTCATTAACATCTGATTTTGTTTTTTAGAATCAATACTATCTTCTAATTGCGTTAAGTATATGTCAGAATGCATGTATCTCTATATTGCTTTTGATAGAAATTGTCTGAGAATTCAATACTTTGTGTTTGGCTACGTAATCACTTAGTATCTAGCGATTTCAAAGTTAGTTGCTAAAGATTGAACGTGATTTTCATCACTACTGCTTTGTTCAATTTTTGATAGGCGTAGTCATGCATTAGAAGTAGGAAATTTTCGCATTACATTATCTATCCTATTTTCGACACCTTGCATTTCATCATTTCTCTGAACAGTTGGCTTCTCTTGGTTTGTCTATTCAACCTCGCAAGTGTTCAATGGATGTTCCTCATTCAGATCTGCTTCCTCGGTTGGGCGACACTCAGGTCGCGTTTGGCATCTTGATGTCTTGCTTTATCCACCGTCCTTATCTGCTGCGGACTTTTTCCTCTACTCAGGAATTTTTGCATCTTCTCTCTTCCTTTGATAGCTCTATTATGGATGTTTTTGGCCGCCTTTTGGGCCTAGGATCTTTGGATGGATTCGAGACCCTTTCAGCTCGGAACCAGACTCGGTTAACCATTTCTTGTGGAGGTGTGGGTCTTCTCTCTACGGTTTCTTCTGCGCCTGCATCTTTTCTTGGGAGCCTTTCTGGCTTTCGTCCTCTCTTGGCGGATTGCATTAATCATGTGGATAACGGTTCTCTGCCTTTCCAGCACCTCCTCATCGTTGCGCGAGAGCTCCTCCCCCTCTCTTGTTAGATTTCTTATGCTCAACCTTAAACAAATTGTTCAAGTAATGAGCATCCTGAAAACTGAAGGCCGACTACATGTTTTCGGAACTTCACATTTTTTCATTTAAGATTTTTTTTGCCTTAACCATTTTTAGGCACCTTAGCCTTTTTCGCACCTTAGCGAGAAGAGCGACACAGTGGCCATAATGCCTTAGAAACCATTCTTAAGACACCTTCGCCTTTTTCGCCCCTTCGAGAAAAATGCGACAAAGTGGCCAGAATGCCTTAGAAACCATTTTTAAGACAACTTCGTCTTTTTCACCTTTTTTTGTCCCTTCACGAAAAATGCGACAAAGTGGTCAGAATGCCTTAGAAACCATTTTAAAGGCACCTTCGGCTTTTTGGTTTTTTCGCTGTCTTTAGTCTAAGGCACCTTCGACATTTCACCTTCGCCTTCTTCGCTGCCTATAGTGCAAGACACTTTTCGGCTTTTTCACCTTTTTTGCCTTCTTCGCTACCTTAAATCTAAGGGCACCTTCAGGATTTACATACCTTAAGTCTAAGGGCGCCTTCAAGATTTGCATACCTTCAGTCTAAAGGGCACCTTCGGGTTTTTTGTGTTTTTGCTACATTGGCAGACCGACGTCGCCAACTTATCATTAATCCTAAAACAGATGGAGAAACAAATATCCTAAGGGCGGTTACCAACTTTGTACATATGCAAAACTGGAGTAAATGGCAGCTAAGGCATAAGATATTTTTCTCTCGACACTTGTAAATATATATACTAGCTGAATCAAGCTATGTAAGTGTGTTAATTGAATTTCCTCTTTCAATCAGGGTTTTTCTGTAGCCAGCATTATCACGCTCAGCAAGCTGAAGTTATTACTTCAAGCCATTGTACTCATTGTTGATAATAATCAGAGTGCAATTTTTGTCTCACTACTATGTTATTCATTTGCACAATCTGTATGAATTCTTCTACTTGAATATTTTTGCTGCTAACTGTTGCGTTTCCGTTCCTACACGCCACGCTCAAATCCTCGAGCTTCCGTTGCCGCTCACGCCCACGATTTCACGACATGGTATCAGAGCGGGCATTTTAGTAATCTGCATTTCTACTGCGAATTATCAATCTTGTTTCTATCAAGACGGCTTCTAACAAACGCGCAACCAACAGTATTCCAACAATCGTTGTTTCTACCAACGATCTCATTCAACCAGAATGGATCCATCATCTAGTTCTTCTCTCATTGCAAACTCAATGGAGATAACTATCAGTTTTGGAAATTCAAGATGAAGGTTATACTTCTAGCCAAAGAAATGTGGGACATCGTTGATGGCACAGAGCTCAAACCATAAGGTGATGCAGTCATCATCACCAAGTGGAGACTGAGAGATGGCAAAGCATTTGCCATTATCACCCTCAACATCAAGAATACTCAGATCAGCCACATACGTGTTGCTCAGACTGCTAAGGATGCATTGGACATCCTAGCAACTCTCTACGACATTAGAGACGTTACTTCCAAGCTTCATCTGAGGAAGAAATTCTTCACCCTCAGAATGTCTGACGCAGATAGTGTTTCGAGTCACCTCAACACGTTCAAATATCTTATGGAACAGATGACTGCAACTGGCTCAATCATAGAAGATTCTGATGCACTCATGACTCTATTATCGAGTCTACCTGAAGCCTACGAAAACTGGGTAATGGCAATTTCTACCCAGGAGCACCTCACTCTATCAAGAGTAATTTCATTGCTCCTACAAGAGGAGATCAGAAGATCAGCATCCTCCTCAGGCTCAGGATCGGATCCTTAAGCTCTATATTCAAAAAATCAGAAGTTTAGATCCAAGAGATCTACAAAGTTAGACTCTACTAACAAGAAGAGCAACATGTAGTCTGGACCAAATTCTTTAACAATTTTAACTCTTAAAAATAGAGGACCTTCTGAAATTTTCTCTCTTCGCATTTTTCGGAAAAATGTGAAAAAGCCGAAGGTGTTGAAAATAATTAAACTGTTGAACTATGAACAAGTTGACTTCTTCAAAATAATTGAACAGAAGAAGTCAAAGGCAAGTGTCACAGTTTTTGAAAAAATGCAAAAAATGCGAACTATGCGACACTTGGTGTATTTCTGCAGACTGTTGAAAAAGTAGTGTAAATCTGCAGACTTGTTCTAAATGCAAGTTTTGTGGAAGTCCTTAAAGATGGACAAGTCTTCAATGACTTCAAGTTATTAAAGTTAACATTTGAACTTGAAATTATGATGGGATTGGTTACCCTTTGCTGGAGATCAGCCGAAAGTCTGTTGTAGACATCCTTCAAATAAATTGGTTGTCTAAGTTATGATTCCAAGGAGACAACTATGGACTTAATTTCCAACAGTCCCCTCTAAGGTCACGGTTGGTGTATTGGTATCTTTTTCAGGTTCAGCATGTTGAAGAACTTCTGATGCTTGATCCTGGGAAGCGCTTTGGTGAAGATATATGCGACCATTTCTATTGTGGAGTAGTGTTGAAGGATCACTTGCCCTGAGAAAACTTTATCCCAAACGAAATGATACTGGATTTCTATGTGCTTGGATTTGCCATGAAATCTGAGATTTAGTGACAGTGAAATACAGCTCAAGTTGTCACATCGAATGGTGGTAGCATTGAACTGAGTGTCATGTAAGTCGTGAAGTAATAACCTGATCCATACAGCTTCTTTTGAAGCTTGGCATACTGTGATGTACTCTGTCTCTATTGATGAAAGCACAACTGATTTCTGCTTCCTTGAGTTCCACGAAATTGGTCCCCTTGCTAGATAGAAACAGAACCCGGATGTAGATTTTCAAGTAGAGACTGCTCCTCTCCAATCTGAGTCGGAGTAGCCTCGCTGGACGAGTGGGTCGATAGCATTTTCATCATAACATAAAATGTGACCTAAACTTCCCTGAATATATCTCATCACTCTCTTTAACGCTTTTCAATGAGAGATCCTAGGATTAGACATGAATTGACTTAGCGTGCTAGCAATATATGCTAAATCTGGTCTAGTACACAGCATTGCATACATTAAAGATCCTATTAGTGAATGATAAGGGTACTTCGCTATGTCGAGAATCAACACAAGTAAATTTAGTCAATACTATACTTGGATCCATTGGAGTATCAATGGGTTTGCAATCAGACATATGAAACTTTTCTAATGCCTTTTAGATATGTCTGCTGGCTAAGATAGATCTTCTTCTGAAGCCTAGATCTAGCAATGTGAATTCCTAGCAAAGAATGGATAGCTCCTAAATCAGTCATGTCAAGTTCTTTTGACAGATCACTCTTAGTAGTGTGCAGAAGAGAAGTGTCGTTAGACAAAATAAATGCATCATCTACGTAAAGAGCTATGTGAACTGAATTGGTGCCTATATGCTTTGAATAAACATTACAATCAGCTGAATTGTTTGCAAATCCCAATTGAATGAGATAAGAGTTGATTCTATCGAACCATGCTCTTGGTCCTGTTTCAAACCGTATATTGCTTTGTGCAGCTTGCACACTTTGTGCTCTTGGCCTTTGACTTTGAATCCTTCCGGTTGGAAGGTGTACAGCTCCTCTTCGACATTGTCGTTGAGAAATGTTGTCTTGACATCCATTTGGTGCATTTCGAGATCTTCTACGGTTGCTAATACAATCAGAGTCCTGATTGACTGCATCTTGATGACAGGACTGAAAATTTCTTGATATTCCACTCCTTGGACTTGAGTGAATCCTTTAGCCACCAGTCGTGCTTTCCATTTAGCAATGGAACCATCAGAGTTGATCTTCTTCTTGAAGATCCACTTGTTGTCGATAACTCTCTTGTGAGTGAGGAAGTCGACCAGTGTCCAGGTCTGATTCGTCAAAGTGAATTGTACTCGCTTTCCATAGCTTCTTGCCATTACAAAGCATCCTTGGAGTTAATTGCTTCGGCTAGGCTCTTTGGTTCTTCTGATGAAGTCCAGAATGATTGAGATGCATACTTCTTTGGAACTGTCCAAATCCGTGAGGATATGCGGACATTTGGTTGACCAGGATGCGATGATGCTTCTTCTTAAATTTTTCCAGATCTACTTGAGCTAGCTTGGTCTGGTCTGATGACAGGTATTGTTGGCTGCTCGGCTTCTGTAGCTGTAGCTGCATGTTCTATAGAAGGAACATCAACGCTGGAAGAATCCATGCTACGTAAAATATGATGAAATGACATAACATCGTTTATCGATTGTTGTTTGAAATCATAGTATGTATGTTCTTGAAATATTATATCCCTAGAGACAAATACTACATTGGTGGATGGATCATAAACTTTATAAGCTTTATGTTCATCAAGATAGCCAATGAAAATACATTTATTTGTCCTATGATCCAGCTTCTTTCTAAGTTGTTTAATGTGAACAAAACACATACAACCAAAGATTTTTAAATGGCTGACACTAGGCTTGTGCCCATGCCAAACTATCACCGCTGTACACTGATATGCAGAAATATTTGAGTAAACCTAGGATCTTATCTAGTAATTATCATGAGGAGTCTTGTTGTTGACGGCTTTGGTGCTGGATTTGTTCTACACGTAACAGCTGTGGCAGTAGCTTATGCCCAGAACTTTGCAGGTAGGTATGCTTGATGCAGCATGGATCTGACTGAGTTAAGAAGAGCTCGTTTCTTTCTTTCTGCAATCTCGTTCTATTGAGGTGAATAGGAAGTGGTGAACTGTCTTCTAATACCATGTTCAGCCATATAGTCGGACATCTCGTTAGAGATGTATTCGCCGACACCATCAGTTCGGAGTGCCTTCACTTTTGTAGATGTTTGTGTCTCAGCCATGGCTTTGAATCTCATGAAGCATTCAAAGGCTTCAGATTTGTGCTTAATGAACATGACTGTAGACCATCTAGAATAGTCATCTATGAAAATGATAAAATAGATTGCATCTCCTAAGGACGGAGTTGGCATTGGACCACAAAGATCGCTATGTACAAGATCCAATACATGCTTTGTTTTGATGAAATGTGATTTTGAAAACTTGCTTCTAGAGTGCTTCCCATAGATGCATGATTCACAAAAGAAAGATTTCCTATCTAATGAAGAAGGGAAATTCAATCCATCAACTAAATTATTACAACGCATATAAGAAAGTAACCTTGTATTCACGTGTCCAAATCGACTAGCCACATAACAGTACTGTCATTTACATTTTCATTAGAGATACTAGCTAATGCAACTGAATGAGAGAGTACGTAAAGATTTCCGACTCTAGTGCATATAGTCAGAGTAGTATCTTCCTCGAATATTGTACACTGCTCAGATGAGAAAGTAACAATGTAGCTCTCATCAGTTATGTTAGAGACTGACAAAAAGTTCTTTGATAGCTGAGGAACGTGAAGGACGTTGGGAACACAAATAGATAGATCGTTATTGAATATGATCTTGACTGTTTCTTTTTCTTCCACGCGTATGGTGCTTGAATCTCCGAGGTAGATGAATTGATCTCTGTTGTAAGCTGCATACTTGGTAAACCATTCCTTACGAGAGGTCATGTGTTGGGTAACGCCGATGTCTAGTACCAGCAATCACAGTCTTCGTTGTTGTTGTTGTAAACCGTTAACAAGTGTGTATCTTGTTCCTTGAATTCCGTCGCATTGGAGGAGTCTGGCTGCTGCTGTTGTTGCTTCTTTGCCTCCTTGTATATTCGGATACGACACTCCTTGATGTCAGGATTGGCTCTCTTGCAATATCTGCAGAAAAGCTTCTTGTGTGATCCACCATGCTCACCTTGAGTGTGAGGCTTCTGTTATTGCTGCTGCACTTGATTCTTGCCCTTGGAGTAGTCTTTCTTCTTGGTGTACAGGGCCATGGATTTGTCTTTGATGGACAGGTCGCTGGTCTTTCTCCACATTTCTTCTTGAAGAAGATGACCAATCACCTTTTGAAGAGTGAGCTTGGGTTGTGTGGAGATCATCACCACAAAGTGTTCATACGACTTTGGAAGAGAAGAAAGCAAGGTCATAATGGCATCATCATCTTGAATAGAACATCCTACAGCTGATAACTGATCCAATAAAGATTTGAAACTGTTGATGTGAGAAGTGATGGCAGTAGAATCAGACATGCTAAGAGTAAAGAACTTTCTTCTAAAATGTAATCTGGTGGTTACATCATGAGTCTCATAGAGATTTGATAACAAATCTAATGCATCCTTAGAGGTCTTGCATGTGGTAACGTGCAATATTTGGGAGTCGGCCAGATTGAGTGTGATACATGCTAAGGCCTTCTGATCTTTGATCTTCCATGTCTTTGCTTGATCACCATCTTCTGGTTTCAGGTCAGCACCTTCTATTACATCCCAAGGATCTCAATCTATCAACATCATCCGGAGTTTTAACTTTCATATGTAAGTTAGAACCATTGAACTTGTCAATGATTCTAGCCTCGTTGGATGATGAAGATGAAGAGCTACCAAGATGAGACATGATAACAATAATACAAATAGAACAAACTTAATCTCTCAGTTTATTTGAGCTACGCTCTGATACCAATCTGATGGGGCAAGGGAGATAGAAGAACGCGAACGGAAAAGAGAGCAGGAATATTGCGGAACAGCTCTCCCGTTACAATCAGCTGCTAGATGCAAAAACAGTCTAATAGAAAGCTTCTGTTATACATAATCATAGTTTTAAGTGTTTTAATTGTCCAATAGGATCGTAAAAATTAATTCATACTCTCAAAAACCAAGAGTACAGTCCACCGAAGAGATTAGAGATGGTGTGTGTGGTATTACTGAAAAATGAATTCAATGAAAAGTATAGTTCTAAAATAGATAGCAATGGCAGTATGATATTGCGAGTCCCTCAAATAAATTGGTTGTCTAAGTTATGATTCCAAGGAGACAACTGTGGGCTTAATTTCCAACAAATCTAAGGTGAAGGAACAGTCAGAGTTAAATTCAAAAGAGGTGAGGTCAAGTTGTTGTCCAACGTTCTCCACATTCCAAATCTGACCAAGAATCTGCTCACAATTAGTAGAATCATCGATTCAGGTCGGAGGGTCGAATTCGATACAAAAGACTGCACAATTCTTGACAAATCCCAAAAGGTTCTAGCCTACAGAAGAAGAAGCGGCTATCTATACAAACTCAGCCATTGCTATTCTTCTAACAGTCGAGCTCTTCACACAGCCACTTCTGAATCAACTGATATGTTGTGGCATTTCAGACTTGACCATCTTAACTTCAATAGTATTCAGCAAATGTCAGCTCAGAGTCTAGTACAATATCTGCCTTCAGTCAGCAAGCCAACTTCTCTATGCGAAAGCTGTATTATCAGCAAGCATGCTAGGAGTCCCTTCAGTTCAGACTCAGTTCATACATCCAAGGGCTTGCTTGACCTTGTACATAGCAACATTTGTGGCCCGATGCAGACTGCTTCCACAGGGGGAGCTCTCTATTTCCTAACCTTCATCGATGACTTCTCTCGAAGGACTGCAACCTCCTATCTGAAGAACAAATCCGAAGCATTCAAGTTCTTCATGCAGTTCAAGACGTCTACAAAAAACTAGACTCAAAGGAAGATCAAGGCTCTACGCACAGATGGAGGGGGAGAGTACATCTCCACATAATTCAAGGAGTTTTGCAAGGCCAACAAGATACATCAACAATATACAACCAGCTACTCACCTTAGTCCAATGGTGTAGTTGAACGGAAGAATCGGACACTCATCGAAAGTGCCAAGAGCATAATGACCCATGCCTCTCTTCCAAAGAAATTCTGGGCAGAAGCTGTTACTACACCTGCCTATTTGCAAAATCAATCCATCACCAAAGCCCTGAATGACAAGACACCTTATGAGGTGTGGACAAGATCAAAACCATCACTCAAACATATTCGAGTGTTTGGATGCATCGCTTTCGCTCAAATCCCGGAAGATCTAAGAAGAAAGCTGGATGATAAGAACAGGAAGACGATCTTCATCGACTATTCTCCAAATCGCAAGGCATACAAGCTCTACAACTTGGATACCGAGAAGGCATTCACCAGTAGAGATGACAATTTTGTGGAAGAACAGTTCATCGACCACAAAGGGAAAGTTGCTGATAATTTCGACCCAAGGATCGAACAACCAGACAAATCCGATCCAAGGATTCAACTGTTAAATAACGATGATGACTCAAACAATGAGTCAGAACCTCAATGAATCAACCCACATCAGAGGACCAAAGTTCAACCTAGAAGGTCGAAAAGGTTCAGACAGCCTCCAACCAGATTTATGAATGATCCGGCCTGCTACTTTGTGCAGGAACCAACATTTCTGAGGCAATGTCTACTACTAATGCTGACCAGTGGAAAGCAGCAATAGACACCAAATTCGATTCTCTGATGGAGAATCAAACATGGACACTCACTGAGCTGCCAAAGGACCGGAAATCAATGGATATTCAAGACAAAGTAAGATGCTGAAGGAAGACTAAATCGTTACAAGGCCAAGCTAGTCGCCAAAGGCTTTTCCCAGATTCCAGATCTGAATTATTTAGAAACCTTCAGCCCAATCGTCAAACATGCTTCGTTCCGCCTACTCCTCTCCTTTGCAGCTGAAGCAGATCTTGAAGTCCACCAGATGGATGTCCAAACCGCTTTCCTCAATGGAATCATCGAAGAGGAGATCTATATGACGCAGCCAGAGGAATACAAACTCAACGGCAAGCAACAACACCTTGTATGCAAAATCCACAAGGCACTCTACGGGCTGAAACAGTCACCCAGAGTCTGGTTCCAGAAGATCAACACATTTCTGATAGAGAATGGTTTTATTCCAAACTCGACAGACTCGAATGTCTACTTCAAGTCTGTATCAGATTACTTCATCATCATCACTCTCTACGTAGATGATACACTCTTATTCAGTAACAATCTGAATCTTATGAAGGATACAAAATGCATGCTGGCCCAGGAATACAAGATGACTGACATGGGTCCAACCCACTATTGTCTCGGAATCCAAATCCAACGAGATCGACCCAGCAGACTGATCTTCATCAGTCAACAACAATATCTCAACAACGTGCTAAAAAAGTATGGAATGGCCAACTGCAAACCAAGTCACTTTCCGCTCGACCCTGGACTAAAGTTATCAAAGGAACAGTCTCATCAAACTGAGGCAAAGAATGAAGAGATGAAGCGCTACCTGTTTCAATCCATCATCGGCTCACTGATGTAGGCAATGATCTGCACGCCACCAGACCTTGCATATTCGATCAATGCACTCAGCCAGTTCCTGTCAAATCCAGAAGTAACTCATTGGAAGACACTAACAAAACTCTCAACATTTGCTACGGAGGCAGCCACACTGCCAATATCCTTGAAGCCTACACACATGCAGATTGGGCAGGAGATGTCGACACCAGAAAATCAACTTTTGGATTTGTATTTCTATACAACCAAGGCCCAATCTCATGGAACAGCCGGAAGCAGACCTCGGTTGTATTATCATCAACGGAATCCGAATACATAGCTGCCACCAGTGCAACCAAAGAGACGATCTGGCTAAGGCAACTGCTTGCAGACCTGAACCTTGCACAACCACTTCCTAAACAATCTATCGTGACAATCAAAGCACAATAGCGCTATCTCTCAATCCGAGATTTCACTCTCGAAGCAAACATATAGAAATCAAGTATCATTCTTATGTCTTAAACAAATCGTTCAAGTAATGAGCATCCTGAAAACTGAAGGCCGACTACATGTTTTCGGACCTTCACATTTTTTCATTTAAGATTTTTTTTGCCTTAACCATTTTTAGGCACCTTAGCCTTTTTCGCACCTTAGCGAGAAAAGCGACACAGTGGCCAAGTGGCCAAACCATTCTTAAGGCACCTTCGCCTTTTTCATCTTTTTCGCCCCTTCGCAAAAAATGCGACAAAGTGGCCAGAATGCCTTAGAAACCATTCTTAAAGCACCTTCGTCTTTTTTGCCTTTTTTCACCCCTTCGCAAAAAATGCGACAAAGTGGCCAGAATGCCTTAGAAACCATTTTAAAGGCACCTTCGGATTTTTTGATTTTTTTCGCTGTCTTTAGTCTAAGGCACCTTCGCCTTCTTCGTTGCCTTTAGTCTAAGGCACCTTCGCCTTCTTCGTTGCCTTGAGTCCAAGGCACTTTTCGGCTTTTTTGTCTTTTTTGCCTTCTTCGTTGTCTTAAATCTAAGGGCGCCTTCAAGATTTACATACCTTAAGTCTAAGCGCATCTTCAGGATTTGCATACCTTCAGTCTAAAGGGCACCTTCGAGTTTTTCACGTTTTTGCTACATTGGCAGACCGACGTCGCCAACTTATCATCAACCCTAAAACAGCTGGAGAAACAAATATCCCAAGAACGGTTACCAACTTTGTACGTATGCAAAACTGGAGTAAATGGCAATTAAGGCATAAGATATTTTCTCTCGACACTTGTAAATATATATACTAGCTGAATCAGGCTATGTAAGTGTGTTAATTGAATTTACTCTTTCAATCAGAGTTCTTTTGTAACCAGCGTTATCACGCTCAACAAGCTGAAGTTATTATTTCAAGCCATTGTACTCACTGTTGATATTAATCAGAGTGCAATTTTTGTCTCACTGCATTGTTCATTTGCGCAATCTGTATGAATTTTTCTACTTGAATATTTCTGCTGCTAACTGTTGCATTTTCGTTCCTACACGCCACGCTCAAATCCTCGAGCTTCCGCTGCCGCTCACGGTTTTACGACATCTCTGCCCAAGCTTGTCTTCCTCCTTTTGAGCAACTCCTCACTTTCAGCTCAGGTCACCTGCAAGAGACCCTCTTGGAACGCGTGCACAAGCAAACCCTTTCCAGCATGCTCTCTGAGGCTCTTTCGGCGTTGCATCTACTTTTTCCTATGAATAAATGCACCACGTTTTTCTTCTTTTAAAGGACTGTAAGAATTTCTTTGTGGATGATAATATCTATAATATGCTATTTATGTCTTGGATGTAAACATTCATAATATGCTAGCAATAAGGGGCCCATCTTTTATCACAACTAATCATTTGCGCCTGAATATATTACTGGCACTGTTCAAGAAATTTAAGACTAAGACAGCGTTGAGGGACAGATTTTGTGGAACAGGAACCTTGGATGTAGTATCTTGAGAGATTGAAAGCTAATTTGTGGGACTTCAATCCTCCAAACAGGCAACCATAATTACTAGCAAAAATGTGGCAAACCTGCAAATGCACGTGGTTGCGGCTTCGGAGTGGGGACGTTTTCAAACATTTATACATTGCCACCTAAAAATGTTGAATTGGTTTTTACCTCTAAAAATCTTGTTTGTAAGGGAGTTGTAGGAACGTAATGCCTTGTGCTCAGGTGTCCTTTGTATTTAGGACCACCTCCAGGAGCATAATGTCCATCCAATTTTCTCTCTCCTAGGAATCTGTCATTCTCTCTCCTCTCTCCGGTGGAATGCACGTTCTCTCTCCGATGTAATGCACGTTCTCTCTCCTCTCTCCAGTGGAATGTGCATGTGCTATGTGGCAGCCCGTCATTGGCTGTCCACATCCACATTCCATCACAAACGGAAAAAAAATTTGTAAAAAAAAAAAACGGCAAAAAACCGAAAAAAAAATAAAAAAAATAAACTGGTCCACGCGTACGGCCGTACGCCCGTATCGTACAGCCAAAAAATGAAGAAAAAAAAAAAAAAAACTTCGCACTATGGCATTACGTAAGGGAAGGCCCGAAGACCTTGGGCCTTCCTTGCTGGTCGGGGCCTGCCCTCGGGCTCCCGCCCTCGGGCAAGGGCCCTCCCAGCAAACCCCCAGACATCTTACATGGTAAGGTTTACATAATATAGTTTACAAATATCTTAAGAGCTTACATAAAATGTTGGGTAATTCAAAAACCATTGATGATTAACCTAAAGTTACGAGCACACTGTACCAGTTACAGAAACTTGAAACTTTCAAGGAATTTAAAGCTAGTTTGCGGAATTTAACCCTCTAGACAGCAGCTTGATCGCTGCATTGCAGAAACTCACATGTGCTTTCTTAGGGAATCTAAAGTTAATTTGAAGAATTCAATTCTCTAGACAGCTTGTCCACTGCCTCTGTGATCTTTTAAGAAATTGAAAGCTAATTTGCAGAGTTTAATCCTCTGAACAGGGCGCAGCTTAATCGCAGCCTCGCGGAAAATATTGGCATGTAATCTCTTAAGGAATCGAAAGCTAGTTTGCAGAAATTCATTCTCTAAACAGGCAGCTTGAGCCTTGGTCTCTGGGATGCAGTCACAGAAAAGTGGCATGCGCCGTTTCTTACAAAATCTAAAGTTTACAGAATTTAATCCTCTTGTAAGCTGAATAGTAGATTGTTGAGAAAATGCTTTACAATAATACTTGTATTGACAATTAAGATTGGCTAAGCTTACAGCAAAGGGGAAGCTACACATTTCACAAGCATCATTTTAAATAGTTGTCTTTCAGAGAGAGGAGAACCTGACGCGTCAGAGATTTCAATCTGTCCTTTCCCGTCCCGGATTTTGGAGTACCGCCATCAGAGGCCTCATCATCCACGTGCTTTGAGCCAGCACTAATGCAGGAAGGAAGCATTGCTGAGACGGGCATCGCAGATTAGCGAAAAGCAAAAAGAATCCTCCTGACCAAAACAATGCCAGAATTGCTCCAAAATGAAATTATAGACAAATTATCTCACGAACCACTCCATTGAAAGTCAAGTAGCAGGTCAGTATGTTCTCAAAATAATAGCTCACGCCCTTGCGAAGCTTATATCAATTATGCCGGCAGTACATGGTCTGTCAATATTTAAACGTATCACAGAAAACGCCATCAACAAAATCGTTCCTGACAGTGCCAAACACTGAAATTTGAACCTCTTCAATGTGGATGACAAAAGTAAACACTGACTTCATCAATCTGCCGCTTAACCTCAGCACACGCAATCCAAGAAAGCTAAAAACTCCACGCAAATCACATAATATGCCTGTCCACAGCGCAAAGCATGTGTTATGCGTCAATACAAATGAATTGATTAGTAATGTATTATCTTCAGAAAACTGCCACCAAGCCACGAACACGGTTCAAGTCCTTCATACAATTACGCAGTGAGATAGGAGCAAATATTGACGAGCAACAAAATAACGACGCAAACATGAAAAGGATTATCAGCGCAAGCTTACACCAATGTCACAATTGCACAGCGTGATAGAAACAAATCAGACGAGCAACAAATCAACGACGACAATGAACAGGATTATCAGCAAAGGCAAGCTTCAATACGTCAGCTTACGATTTCACAGCCAGCTGATGAAAAGAAATCCTGATAAGCGACAAAGCAACGATTAAAAGATGAACTGGATTATCAGCTGCACAGGCAAGCTTCAAGACATCAATGATACGATCAAAGAGCGTGATAAAAAAGAAAACCTGATCAGAAGCAACAAAGCAAAGATTAAAGAATGAAAACGATCATAAGCTACAGACGCAAGGATCAAGCCATATAAGATGATATAATTACGTACAATGCTGCAAGATAAAATCAAGTAAATCATGATAATGATGAGCAACAAAACCACGAAGCAATAGATAGAATTGTGCAGAGGATCGCCCTGGCCACGCAAAAATTGGCAACAGATGATACCAGAATTATCACAGATTGCTCCACACCATCATCCTCTCTCTCTCTCTCTCTCTCTCTCTCTCTCTCTCTCTCTCTCTCCATAGCTCCATAGCTTCTCTCTCTCTCTCTCTCTCTCTCTCCCCATAGCTCCATAGCTTTTCTCTCTCTCTCTCTCTCTCTCGCGATGGGGCTCATGGCACGCAAAGTTTCACAGCCCTCCACTGAGATCTCTGCCACAGGATCATCTGCCACGTGTTAAGATTTATCGTCAAGAACGTGGCATCATCTGGATATCTCTCCCAAAATCCAACGGTGCTCACTGTAGCGGGCTCACAGTCATAGCGCGCCCTTATCTCTCTTAAGGGCATAAGGAATCATGCGTTGCCTCTCCACTTGGATGCTCGCCACGACGCATGACTGCCACATGTAAGCTTTTCAAAGGCCAGCTACAAACACGTGGCAAAATCTCAACGTCTCAAGAAGCATCCAACGGTGAGGAGATACAAATTCCAGCGTTCCCTCCTTATCTCTTTGTGTCATCGTGGTGCATTAAATCCGTGTGGCTCCCAGAGTGCGACAGCTTTTTCCACGCCCTAAACCTTGGATGCTAGCCACATGTCATAATGCCACTTGGAAGCTTTTAAGCGGTTCACGTGGCAAAATCTCAAAGGCTTCAAAATTTGTTGCGTGCCACTGGGATACTGCTGGAGCCTCCCGAGTCCCAGCCAGCGTTGGTCACGGTGGGGTCACTGGTCACGTGTATTCTGGACAAGGCCCATGGACCCAAGAGCCCACATGACCATACAACCTGGCGCTGACGTGGCAACTTGCAATCACGGTGAGTGGTCACATTAGGTGGCAAGTCATCCATCCAAAGCAGGACTAACACGTGGCAGGCACCAGCTGCATTACCACGACGAATTAACATTTGAGCTTGAGCACGTTGTTGTAAGGCAATAGATACACGTTGTTGAAAGTAGGACACCATGATGAACAAAGGAAGTGCAGAATGCTTTTTGACGCACGTTGTTGTAAGGCAATAGATACACGTTGTTCAAAGTAGGACACCATGATGAACAAAGGAAGTGCAGAATGCTTTTTGACATATAGAGCCGCCATTGAGAAACTTGTCAAATTTATGATGAAGACACCCAAAAGTCTCAATAACAAAAGGAATAAATGCCTCAGAAGGGTACCGATCCCAATAGTCGTGTTCTTTGTCAAGAGCCACGTGATTGGCCGCCGCTCCTTGAGTGGTAGATGTCCGTTGTAGAAGAACAGGACGAGACGGATCAACAATAACCACATCACCCAAAGTTTGAACACCATCTATGTGCAAAAATCCAAGGGCAAAACATCCTTCTCAACTTCCTATGTATTAAACGTTACAAAGTGATGTTTTCCATTTTGTTGGTGTCGTTTAAACTTGAATTTTCTCAGTTTTCAAGCAGATCGAGATCAGTTATATATTTACGTGTGTCTTTGGGCATTCAATTTTAATATCTTTCATCGTGTACTTCTCGATGGGATTTTCCCATCTTTCTTTCAATAAAGTAAGTATACTATTTAGCACAGGGTTTAAATGCAGCCTATGCGAGGGCAATCTCATATTCTCACTAAATCGGGACGAGTTTGGCATTTTGAAACTTGTGTAAGCAATCTCATTCTCTCACTTAACCAGGACCCTTGGATGGATCATGGAGGCTAGGGAGGCATTTGAAGCTTGTGCAAGCAGTCTCATTCTTTCACTTAACCAGGACCCTTGGATGGATCATCGAACGAACGAGTCATGCATTTGGAGGTTGTGCAAGCAGTCTCATTCTCTCACTTCATGAGGAACCTTGGATGGATTATAGGACCAGTCAGGCATTTGAAGCTTGTGCAAGCAGTCTCATTCTCTCACTTAATTAGGACCCTTGGATGGATCCTGGGACCAGACATGCATTTGAAGCCATGTGCAAGCATTGTCATATCTTAAACAAGACCCTTGGGATGGTTCACTGGACCACTTAGGCATTTGAAGATTGTGCTATTTTATCATGTGGGGATAGGCCTCAAGTTGGTTTCACATGGATTGCAATGGAGGTCCTAATTGAAGGCTAAAGGTGGCAAACTTCTTCAAACTGAAATTCAATGCAATGAAGTTTGCAAAATTAAATCTAAACTTTGAAAGAGAACCTAAACCTTAATTACGCCACACATTGTGTTAAAGTAGGCTAGTTAGAAAAATTACATGATGCAAAAGAAAAGTCCTTTTTCCTTGGCCCTCAACGGATAGATTAGAGGAAAAGTGTTCAAAAAGTGGTTTGTTTGCTTTGATGGATAGATTATATGAAAAGTATGCTACCCTATCTAGAAAAGGTGGTGCTTGTTGATTTTTTAAAAAAAAATTGAACACCATCATCTATTTAGGGTTATTTTCAATAGGCTTATAAAAAATTTGTTAGTAAAAAGCATATTGGTTTCAGTAGGCTCGAATCAAAATACACGCCTACTACACAACCTTATGAGTTAAGATGCCAATTTGTTTTAACCCTTGCAAGCTGATTCTTGCTTCATGTTAATCTGGTTAAAATATTTGTGTGATCTTTAAGAATTTACATGCTCTAGAGTTGAGCACCAAAGTGTTATTATGAATGTTTGTTGGTTATGGTTATGACATCATTTAGGGCTAGCAGATTCATTATCTAACAAAAATGATATTTTATGATATATTTACTAGTTAGTAGTAGCTATGACATAACCATTGGTTTCCATTGCTTGTTTTCTACTAAGTACTAATTAGGTGATGTGAATTAGAGCCTAGGCACATTCTCATATTTACACACCATTGGTCACTTAAGGGTTACGTAGGATTAGAGATTAGGAGAGATGCAATCTAACTTATATTTTAAGTTTTCAATAAAAATCCAAGGCAAAAAACAAATTATCCTATATCAAATGAAAACAAAAAGTTAAAGGTTAAGGTTTGATAGGCTTGTAACCTGTGAGAGATTCAAGTATGTAGATTTTGCAAACATGCAAAATTATCCTTCGTTATGTCATTCAAAGTAGGCTTTTTTCAAAGGATAATAGGTTCTTGGCAAGCAATGAGAGTACTAACCTTATATAGAGGAAATAAGGTCCTAACCAACCCATGCCCATTTTGAACATATTTGAAGGGCGATAAAATATTATGATTATCAGCATCAATAAAGAAATTTGTCAAAAATGTTAGTTACATTAAAGGAAAAATCTTGCCATAGCTTAAACCCCCCGATTGTGTTGGTGACATCTTGATTATTAGTTGAAAATCGAGATCATTTGGCCAATTGAAATCTTCTGTACAACAAACCTTGATTCTCTAAACAACCTCATCATTATTCCGAGGAATTTCCTTTGGATCTAGCTAAGAGTGCTTAACGAATATTTTCTTATTTTCCTACTTAGGACATTCACTTGTAGCATGTCCTTCGCCTTTGCAGTTTCCACACAAAGGTTAGTATCCAACCTACTTCCTCGATAATGATCAAGTGCTCCACAATTATAGCAAATACCTGCTACTTGTTCTTTAGATAAGAGATATCTTTATTAATTTGGTCGGATTGTTTGCACATGGACAAACTTTTGGGTTGTGTTTTTCTAAACTATATTATTGTTGCATTGTTGATTAATTGTCTTCGGATTTCCCATTTGTACTTCATAGATGTGTTCAAGTAGTTCAACTTCCATTGAGTACAATACCTCATTCTCAAATATATCTTCATCACATTCCTCAACAAAAGATATATGTGTTTTAATTTTTCACTTTGGATGATGGCGTTGTTCTTGTTTGCACTTTGTAGTTATACATTAGACCTTCCAAGTATAGTTTTCAGTTTTTCTTTAATATCATCTTGTTTATAGATTTCAGCTTTTCAATGTCTTGATAAGATTTATTCTTATGTTGTTTCATCTTTTAATTTAGATGACGAGTCCAAATCAGATCTGGATTCATTTTTCGGATCATTGTTAGGTTCATCTAGAAATTAGATGTCTTTTTTCTTTTAAGAAAAAGAATGTTTTAGATGACTGCCTTCTTCTTGAAATTCGAGAAGTTTCATAATTCCTATTGTTGATATGACCTCCTTCAAAGTAAGCAATATCGATCAATCTTCCAAAACCATTCAATCTTCAAGGCAAGATGATATGGACCTAAAAGGTTGGCCAAACATATTTTGCACCCTTCTTGTGTAATTTCTTGATGATTCTTTATCCTTTTTTTTTAATGGAATTAAGTTTGGATAAAATTTGAGTCAAGTAACCAATTTATCTAAACTAATGAAGAAATTGAGATTCTAGGTCTGCCCAAGTTGTAACCAATGTAGGTTCAATTTAATTAAACCATGGCTGAAGTTTATTGACATATACTCATACGTGGTCTTACAAAACACATGCCACGGAGTTTTATTTATTTCTTTTTTTATTTGCTCTGTGTTACCACAATTGCTAACATTATCCCCCTCCTTATTGGATTGGTGGTCCCACACCAATCGACGCCTTTTTGTCCTGGATCTTTTGTGCTTCTTGGAGGCGAGATTGTTGCTATCGGGAGTGGTAGATTGTCGTGTTGATGCCCTCCATCATTTGCCACCGTAATTTGTTCAAGAAGGGCATGGGTTTGTAATAATGGAGCATACCCTGGAGAAATTTATGGGTTTTCCATAGCTCCACCATATCAACGTGTAGGGCGGAAGTGAGTGCAACGCGATAATAGAGCCTTGCAACGTTGATATGGTCGTCTTGCATTCGCAAGGGTTTATTGATATCAAGGGCGATTAGGGGTAACCCTCGATCCAAAAATCTCTGAGTTCTACCAGAAATGCCACCAGACCGCAATTATCCACAAAATATCTGACGTCGCGATCAAGATTGCCATGGTGCTTCTGGTAGAATACTCAGCAGTTGGTGACCATGTCTTCAGCTAAGTCGCCGGTATCCACGCTTGTGAGCTTAGGCCAAAAGATTCTGTTCTTGACCTTGGTGGCAGGAAACGGTTCTCACCTCGCTACTGGATAGTAATAAGGATTGGTGTGCATGTAGGAGGGAGCTTCGAGATACCATGCCATTGAGGTCTTACTTTGCAGGAAGAGCTGATGACGCTAGAGAGGTTGTGGATCCAGGAGTTTGACGGATGTTTTATGTGTCTGACACTAGTCCAAATCTGACAGTATGTAGCCACCTCACTCTTTCGTTGTTGGATACTTCTTTGCAAACTCCTGAGAGATGCGCAACTCCTTGCTTGGTTTTATGGACGTTATTCTGTGCCGGATGGTTGTGCTTCAATGGCAATCTCGTGCTGAGTTTGTGGATCAGGTTCAGGAGAGAGAGGAGGCAAGGAGTTAGCTTCTGCAATTCGTTGTGACTCAGGAAAAAATTGTCGTGGAATGAAGGTGGGGTTAGTGGTGTCGAGAGGGTTAGAAGCGGTGGAAGGGAAAAGATAATGTTGGGAGCTGGTACCCCCACGCAGGAGCTTTTCAAGCCGTCTGCGTTGTTCGTGATTGAGATGAGCTCCGACGTGGACAAGATATTTGTTGGTTTCATTTGGCTCACTCAGGGAAAGGGTTATGGTTTGTGCAGGGCCTTCGTAGGGTGAATTACCAGTTGGCTCACGTTGAGCTTGGGGTAATTGGATTGTGATCTCGTCATCAATAGTCTCCTCCTCACAGAGATCCCATGGATAGTGTGGGCGTTTGGGACGGTAGAATTTTGTCTCAGGTTTTTCAATTGCAACCTTGGCGACTAGTTCCACCTTGGAAGCATGTTGTGGATAGGTCCTAGGTGGGAGTGCTTCTATATAGTTGAGGATCTGAATATCAGAAATGTCAATATCTTCTGAGCAATTCTGAATTCGTAGGACGTTCTCGTCATCAATGAATAACTCATCTGATTCATTAGTAGATAGCCATGCAACATTTAGCAGTTCATCATGGTGTGAAAGAATATCAATAAAATTGATATTGATGATAGGTGTATCCAGATTAGGTAATTGGTGTGATCGATCGGGAGTGGAGAGGTGCAATTATCCTGATGTTGAGCACAGTAATCGACATTCACACAATCAATGGTAGCTAGACTGTGACTCCAGTTTATGATATCAGTAGATTTAACATAATGACCTTTTTTGTGGCTGGACTGGTATGGCTCAAATACTGAGTTGGTGGTTGAGGATCCCTCGTCATGGATGCGTGCAGGTTTGAGTTTATCCGTCGAGTCAATGGTGACAGAACTGTCATGATTTCCAAAAGTGACTCGGCCTTTGCTCCAGTCATGAATGACTCGTGCATTGGTGAGCCACGGACGACCAAGTAGTAATTCATAAGAATAGGCATTATTGGAAATATCAAGTACTACGAGATCTACAGAAAACTTGAGACCTCCTAGTTTGATCAGCACGTGCGGAAGGAAATCGGTAGGTCGGACCACACTTTGATCAGCCATCCGAGCTGAAAAGTAGGTTTGGCTAGCTTGTCTCTCAGATTCCATTCCATCATGAGGGATGTGGAAATGATATTAACCTTGGAACCTCCATTGAGTACTGCTAAAACTTCACGAGATTGATGATGGGTAGCTGGGATTTTGATGTTGCCTTGTTCGCTGAGTGGATTGGTTAGTTGTAATGCCATTTCAGGCAACTCGTCAATAGTGGTGGTGGTATTGGATTGGATCTGTTGTTTCCATTGGCCAGCATGCTTCTAGAGTACATGGAAGGGAAGAGTGACATTGGCTTGTAGTAAATCTCACCAAACTTCGGTACCTTCAAGGGTTTTGCTTTCAAAGGGCTTGTGAGGTACTTTATGGGAAGAGGAATATTGTTGGTTGGCATTGTGGATTTGCTGGCGATACTGATGATGTAGCCAAATTTCTTCAGATGGGTGAGGGTAAACTATTGGGGTTGAGTCGTCACTTGGAGGAACAACCTGCGGGTGAGACAGGCTGGCAAATTTTGATATACCTTTTTGGTTGTGAAAAATGTCACTTAGGTCACTTCTTTTGAAACAAATGCCCAAGTTGACTCTTTTGTTGCTTCCCCCCAGTTTGAGAAGTTGCTCCGCAGCTTGTGTAGGTCCTAGAGAGACAACGCGTGCTGTTTGTTGGTAGATAGAGACAAGCACACAAGCAAACATACAACATGGAAGCAAAAAAACAAAAGAAAAAAGGAGAAGAAGCTAGGTAAAAAAATATTTAAAAAGCGGCAACAGCACCAATGTTGGAAGTATTTCTAGTTTACGCGATGGCTAGATCTACTTACGGGTGTAGTATAGGGATGTAGAGATTCGTCCGCTTTTTAAGTTTCTACAACAAGCTTCAACAAAATACGGAAAGAATCAACAGGAATGAGAACACTAGGCTTGCCCAACTAGTGCCCGTAACAGAAATAAAGCTAATTAATGACAACAATAAAACTCCTTGCTAAGACAAACCCAACTAGCAAGATTACTAAATTCTTCGTAACACCCAAATGGAGATAATAAGAATTGCGGGTAAACTAAGCAATAAACACTAAAAACCATGTCACACTTAAAGGCCAATGAAAGGAGGCAAGAGGAGGCCCGAGCACCTTCCCTCAAGCTATGTACCTTCCAATGGGAACACAATGAAATGCAAGATAATCACAATAGTAATTTTGCCTTAATCACAAAGTGTTGTTTACAATGCCAATACCTCTCCTTTTATGGCAAGGAGGGTCTTCCGTAAGTGTCTACTAACTTATGGGACTAATCTGTTTCTAGCCTTTCTAGAACTTCTAACTTAGGATTTAGAACTTCAAATTTTTTAACTTAGGAAAACTTAAGATAAAATATTTCTAATCTTAAGTTTCCTAAGTCTAAGTTTAAGCTATTTTATTACTATTTAAGCTTCTACTCATGGACTTACAAAACACATGCCATGGCTGAAGTTTATTGACAGATACTCATACGTGGTCTTACAAAACACTTGCCACGGAGTTTTATCTCTTTCTTTTTTTATTTTCTTTGTGTTAGCACAGTTGCTAACACAAAGGTAGTACCATGATTGTTATGTGAGAATCTACACAACCAATGATGGTGAGTGTGCAATCAAAGGGATTGGCACAATTCCTATTTCTCTCTCTACAAATAGGAATGATGATTTGGAGGATGTCACGGAAATGTGTATGAGGTCCCTTTGTCCAATGAAAATTGTTCTTTCTTCTTAACCCGTTGGCTTGAAGAGAGGAATAATGGGAGGCTTCGCTAGCTGGATAGGGATCACTAGCCCGATTCTGAACACATTTGGGTTGCTTACTACCTGCCTATGGCATAGATGATTTTGCACCAGAAGACGGACAGTTGTGCATTGCTTTTCAAGAGACAACGCCCTACTGATCCACATCAGACAAAAGGTACTTCAAGGGCAAAGTGTAGCCCACTGACGGAGGAGGTAAGGAGGAGGTAAGGAGGCCAAGAAATCCGCACCCAATTAGTGAAGAGGCCGTTGTATTATACTGCTAGTTCTCTGGCAGTATAATGGAAACATAAATTTAGATGCAAAGAAGGAACCAACGATGTCCCCATTTTGACTCCAGCTGACTGTCGGGCTAATGATAGGGCGCTGGCCAGTGGGAACAAGTGTAGAGGACCATTTGACCGGTCCTTGAAATGGCAATCATTTGCACCATGTGTCTTTGCTCTCCATAGCTTATTGATCAGAGAACAAGCTGGAGGATGGGAAGGGCAACCTTACTCTCTCAAATTCCATGCTTCTTTACTAACTTTTTCACATTCTAAGGCTTGTAAGAAGCAACATTCATGAACAGAGGACGGAAGGTCTATAAATTTCAACAACCTGTGTCACTTTACTTTATCAATCACTCTAATCTTCTCTTATGATATGATAATGCTTCTACCAATTGATGGGAATTGTAATGGGCCATGATTCAATAGCAAAGAGGTAGCATTTGTAGATCAAACAAGAAGCACTAAGTACTATTATGACTTTAAAATGGGGTATAGAAGGAACAATTTCAGAAAGCTCAGTATTTTATCCTTGGAAACAAAACATTCTTAGTATCTTCTTGAAAATAATAGAGAGTCTCTATATATCAGCATACATTGAAGCTAGCAAAACAATCTAGATGCAGTATCCATGAATTCACAGAAGAGAGTTAAGCATCATCACTCTTAACCCAGAACAGAAACAGTTAGCAGTCTTGCAGAGACTAAAATTCTCAGAATCTAGAGGAAGATGCATCATTCTACCAAGGGATGGCAACCTCAAGATCAAAGGGAGTTTAATACCATAACCATATCAATAGAGAGTAGCGAGATAGTGATAGATTATGGCCATAACATCCAGCCTCAAAGTATACTCAGGAGTGTCAAAATCATCTCTAAAACCTGTAGTAGACAGTGAAATGGAAGAGGGTGTCTGTCATTGTACACAACAGAACCTGAACATATAACAGAATTAAAAAGCCACTTTTCAACAGAACGTCTACCCATTTTATAAGTCTAGAGTCCACCTCTCTTCTTTATTTTGCCATTGTGCTCATCTCTTCACCTTTCTCAGCTTTGCACCAAGCATTGAATGTTAATTGAACCTTTTAGCATGTGCCTATGAAAGAGAATCCCTCATACCTATTTGTCTTTTGGCATATGGGATTCGTAAATGCTTGAATTACAAAAATACACCATTAAGGGCCTTCAAACTTGCTTTTGCATTAAACTTGAGTTGGCCTTTTTGGCATGTGGCTAATAGAGTTGCCCTCCTAACTAGTGCCATGTGATTTTTTTTTAACTCTCATAAGCCTCTTATTGAAGCCTCAACTTTGATTTTGGCCTCCCTTTGGCATTTAAGATCCATTTGATTTTTCCCTTGTGGCTATTAGGAGGCCCCATGGCTAATTTATCTAGCTTTTGGTCCTTGGTCATGAAGTCATGCCCTCTTTTTCCTTTTCTTTGACATTAGTCCTCTTTTTTTATATTGCACTTTGAGGACCCATTAACCTTAGCCATTTGATTTTTCGACTTGCAATTCCACAATTTTGGTGACTGAGCCCCCACTTCCCACTCAGCAACAACCTAACACCGGTGAAGCTATGAAATAGCATCTTTCACTAGGAGAAATAGGAGCTTCGAGGAAGATCTAAACGATTGTCGTAGGTGGATTCCGGGGAGAATTCACGAAAAATTGCTCAAAAATGGTTGAATGTGGCTATGACAGGAAGCTGGCCAGATTTCTCTAAGTACTCCGTCAATTGGGGAGCGGAGTGGATCAGAACTGGCTGCAAGGTAGTGGTAACTCAAGTTGAGTGGATTTTGCAATCCATTTATAGTGGTGAAAGAAAGAAGTAATTCTAGAAATTAGCATCAAGCATAGACCCAATCTTGGATTAATTCCAAGATCCATGTCCAAGTCAACATAGATTTATTTTTAGGAGTGTTGAAAAATGAAAAATTGTCTATCTTGACTTTAGGCTTTGGCAAAGTTTACTCTATTTGTATATAATGTTTCATATTGCAAAAGCCAAATTTGGCCTAGAAGGAACTCGAGCTACATGGTCTCTTGAGTCTAATTGGTCATGTACAACATGCATATAGAATGTAGACATAGAAATGCCAATTATGGGCTTGTAGAAACTCGTGGCATATCACATGCAATAATTGTAAGTGATCCAAGGTGACATGCAAGGCATGCACAAAGTGTATTGGACACATGCATAGTGATTTGGACAATTTTAGTTTAGAATTTGACACTTGGTAAAAGTAGGTAGAAATGCATGTATGTAAAGTGACAAATGTCACTAGTTTGCTAGTTTCACTTTTAGATGTGGATGAAAGTAAAAGAGAGATGGTTCTACCTCGAGCTACTCCAATCTCCATAAATATGTGTAAGCTCTCTTATAATGTTTTATGAAGAACCAAGCTTTGAAGCTATTCCATGTCAATTTGGATCTATCATATTTTATGCTTGAATTTTGCTATCTCTTTCTCGCTCTAACTCGAGTAGAAGGTTATGCTAATGCATTAAATTCTTGTGCTTCTTCTCTTTTGATATTGAAAGCAATCATTCTTTGATTATTAGCATGCTAGATTGTGCTTTGGTCATAAATTCTAGAACAAGATCTTGATACTCAATCTAGAATCAGATTATGTACTAAACACAAAGCTTAACAAGATCATTCACACTTTAGGATTGTTCCCACATGTCTGAAACTTGCTGGATTTTCATCATCTACATTCACACTTTAGGATTGTTTCCCACATGTGTGAAACTTGCTGGATTTTCATCATCTACATTCTATATGCATGTTGTAAATGACCAATTAGACTCAAGAAACCATGTAGCTCGAGTTTCTTCTAGGCCAAATTTGGCATTTGCAATATGAAACATTACATACACATAGAAAAAACTTTGCCAAAGCCTAAAGTCAAGATAGATGATTTTTCATTTTTCAACAACGGTTACGTCCGCTATTGTTTTGTGCTCACCTACATTATTGACTTGTATATTTTGTTATACTTAATCTGATTATAGCTCTGTTTGGTTCTGCGTTCGGATTCTTGTCAATACTACAATGATTTTCCATGTTCGGTCTGACTATCTAATTGATTTGTCTGGTTGTCTGCTCATCTCTTCCGCTACCACCACGCATTAGAAGCTCTAAAATTATTGTGTTCTTGTGTTCGCCTACTAAGTCACCAGTAGTGCACGCACCGAGAGAATTGAAGAGGACTGATCTATACTTCCTCTCATTTTCTCCGACATGGTATCAGAGCGAAAGATATCAGAACCTATCTGATTCTTTAAGCGGTTTCATTTCAAAGCTATTTCTATAGCCTGATTAGCTTCCATAGAAACAAGACTCTACTAGCCGATAGAGAGATTGTCTTCATGTTCTATAATTTAGCAACAAATTTTCATACTTAAGTCAATGATAGTTACTACTATTACCTAGACTAATCTTCCACATGGATTCCCAAGGGAAAGCCAGTCCTATAATGGACAAGCTTGATGGAGCTAATTACCATCTGTGGAAATTTGAGATGAGAACCGTGCTATGGCTAAGGAGTTGTATGATGTTGTTACAAGTACAGAGGGAATAACCGAAGCTGATGACGCAGTAATCTCCAGATGGAAACTGAAGGTGGCAAAGCATTTGCGTTGATCATCCTCAACATTTTGAATACTCAGATCGACGGACATTTGTCCGAAGCTCAGACATCCAAGGAAGTCTGGGACATCTTGGGCACATTATACGAAGTGCGAGATATAGCTTCCAAAACAACCGAACATGTACAAACAATGGTCATACATCAAAACATTCGATATCATTTAAGATAAGAAAAACATCAGCATAACATCTACTATATTATCAATGAATTTGTCTTTGAGCATTGTGTGACAAAACCATGAAGTAGACTCTTGCGAACTTGCTATAGTCATCAATGAAGGTGATATAATACTTCGAGCTTCCTACAAAGATCACGTTGAAGGGTCTGCAGATGTCCGAATGTACTAGCTCTAGAAGCTTTGTCGTTTTGAAGGAGTCTCTTGTGAAAGGAGTAAGGAAAATCTTTCCCTTCATGCACGCATCACAGAATGTCGAGTTGGTTGTAATGCTAATGCTTACTCCTGTGATCGCTCCATGCTAGCTTGCCTGATACAAGGCCATTGGATTCATGTGGCATAGTCTCTTGTGCCATAGAACATCTGTAGATTCATGGGCTTGTTGTGTTTGATCTGTTGGTAGGTGCACCTTCAGATGGTACAAGTTGCCTTTTTGTCTTGTGTAACAAGTGTACTAGTGCTGGCGTCAACGATGTTGCACGTTTCATTGGAAAACGTCACACGCATTCCTGCGTCTACTATTCTTGCAACTGAGAGCAAGTCCTGCTGCAACGTGGGTATGAACAGAATTTCGTCCAATCTTCGGTCCTTGTCATTCATATTGAGCCATAGCGAACCAGTGCCATTCACTTGATGTCTTGATCCGTCTCCAAGAACTATGTATCTGGATGGATATGTACTTCAAAAGTCAGCCATGATTTTTCTGGTTTTGTATAGGAGACACTTGTGAAGAAAATCAGACCACTAAGATCCAATTTGTCCCTTTGATCTTTGGTTACAAAAGATAGCACATCTAGCACCATTAACAATGTAGAAATCTAGCATCTACTAAACATAGGAGCTATAAACTCAATAAGAACTTGACAAAATAGCATAATAATGATAAGTTGTTGTTGTTGTCCGTATAATGGCTTTACCACAACACTTTTCAAATGTGTGGATACAATACACCACTTAAAATAACATTCTACACACAAGAAATCAAGATATCAACAAGACAATGCAAAAATGAATATAGAAACCCAAAGAGATCACTTTCACAAGCATGAATGAGAGAGAGAGAGAGAGAGAGAGAGAGAGAGAGAGAGAGAGAGAGAGAGAGAGAGAGAGAGAGAGAGAGAGAGAGAGAGAGACAGAGAGAGAGAGAGAGAGAGAGAGAGAGAGAGAGAGAGAGAGAGAGAGAGAGAGAGAGAGAGAGAGAAGTAAAGTTCACATAGCATGGACATCCAAAAAATTTCAAAAATCAACACTCAGCCTCTTACAATTTCACATAAAGATCTATTCTTCCTCTTGGCCATTCCATTTTGTAGTGGACTTCTTGGACTTGAAAGCTCCCTCTTCATCCCATGTGCTTTACAGTATTTTTTGAACGTGGTGGAAATATACTCACCTCCCCTATCCGACCTTAAGCCCTTGATTTTCCAAAAACTTCATTGGTTAACACAAGCGTCAAGTTTGTAGAGTTTTACCTTGCTATCATCCACAAATTCAGCTTCATGACCAAAGATTTTTAGTAATAGTAGGAATGAACAAAACGTTTTCTGGCTTTGACATACTCCTATTTGTGGAGAGAGAAATAGGAATAGTTCCAACCCCCTTGATGGCACACTCACCGTCATTCCTTTCACTATCATAGGTAACCAAAGAAGAAAAATATTCCTAATGGTGACTTGTCATATGAGATCTTGCTCCACTATTATCAATACACCAATGATCAATATCTTCCTCATTTGACATCAAGCTAGAAGACATTGTTAGAGAATTAAAATCATTTTGCTCATCTTCATCCAAAATAAGATTGCCTTGCTTAACTCCTTTCTCTTTTTTTTTTCTTAAAACACTCACTAGCAAAGTGACCTTTAACTTCACAATGAAAAACATTTTCAATTAGGCTTGTCTTTCTTTTTACCTCCAAAGGAAGAAGTCTCACCTTGCAGCTATTCATGGTGCCTTTCTGTTGTGTCGTCGATGTAGCATAGGGGTCCGTCGCTGGGAGCGGCAACCTCAGCTTCACCTGCATAGCAAGAAGAGAGAGGGAGAGGAGAGAGAGAAAAAAGAGAGTGGAGAGAGGGAGAGAGGGAATGCCTAGGTTGAGAAAGGCTTTGGGGGCTCGAGCGCCTACCCAAAGCTATTCTATCCCAACGTAGAGAGAGAGAGAGAGAGAGAGAGAGAGAGAGAGAGAGAGAGAGAGAGAGAGAGAGAGAGAGAGAGAGAGAGAGAGAGAGAGAGAGAGAGAGAGAGAGAGAGAAACCAAGAGAGTTTTATTAAGAAGAGAATGGAAGATGATACAATACAAAGGAAATGGCTCCCTCTTATAGATTTTAGAAGTGAGCCTCCTTCACTCTCATTGACCACTTCATTGGGGCAAGGATTCTAATCCAAGCCTTTAAAATAAACACAACTTAAATCTATTGGTGCTAAGAAAGCACAAGGGCACTCACATGATTCATGTGAGTTTTAAGTTGGACCCTTTTAGCTTTTTTATTTGCAACTTGACTTAGGACCTCTAATGTCATTTTAGAGTTTTAAGCCCATAGTCTCTTATTCCTAGGAATTACAACTTGCTATTTGTGCTGGGTTGGGCTTACATGCGCAGGATGCCAGTTCCCTCGCACTTAGTTCCCTACTTACAATGTACTGTGGCGGGGCCCACTAGGTAAGCCTTGTCCAACAGTTTTTTTAAGTGGTGGGACCCACTTGTTTATTATTGTGCGGGAAATACCCACAACAGGGTCCACAGCCCAAAGTAGTGCCGGTCCCTCGGCACTAGGCTGGAATTGTCGTGAAGGGGTGCTGTTGTCGGTTCTTTTATTGCTGGGACATGGCTGCTTCAGGAAAAGCGTGGATAGAATTCGCTTACGTAAAACCTGAGGCTTTATTAGTGGATGATCAGCAAGAATTGGGACTTGCCAGATTTTCAATAATACCATAGGGTATGGTGGCCATTCCGGATAACCTCATTCATCAACAATTGGGTAGTTGAGGCATTCCATCAGAGTATCCCAAGATAAAATTAGATCCTCATAGATTGGCGCAACTGGTCCCAACATCATGGACTCCCCCAAATCATAATGTGGATATGACATGCTTGCTTGACTCTCTTGTCTGTCCAGGTATTCATGGTATGCCATAACCTGAAGACTTTCCTCAGCAGTCAATATCAAAGATTTGGGACAAGGCTTTGTCATTGTAGGTGCTGGTGCTTGCTGTACTGGAGGCCTATTTGAGCTTAAATTCTTCAGATTTAGCCTTTGAAGAATGGATATACCTGGATTTGGCATTGGTTTGGGCTGCTGCATTATGGAACAATGAGACTTTGGTTGAATCTTGCTCATTGAGGAACAATCATCAACTTTAGTCTTCCCTTGGTCATTGCACTTCTCCATTGAAGGCTGCGTGATGGCACTTTTCCTTGGATCTTGTGTTGAATTGCCTTCAAGTTGCCCTGTTGACGCTAGTCCTCTTTCTACTTCATCACTAAGAATTCTTTGTAGTGATTGCACCAAAAGACTTGGTAAAATCTGTTGGACTTCGTCGGATGCCAATTTCTTGACTTCCTCAGTTACCATTGGCGTGATGGATTCTACCATCTCTGTCTTCTGTGATGGTTTTACTTGTTTTCCCGAGGGTATCTTTGCATACTTTGGTACTTTTGCCAGATTGTCTTCTTCATCACTCGCTTCATAGCCCGGTGGCACTAAGATTTTTCTTTTGTAGTGCGTTCGAGGTGGAAGGGTCACCACAGGTGCATGTCAGTCTACATAGGCCAAATGCCTCTTAGCTATTTGTGAATTTCTCATCGGAAAATCTCGGCATCGATGATTAACTCTGCATTGTGAACACGAGGGATCAAATATTGATGGATCTCCTCGGTGTGGACATTCAGCACGGCAGTGTTTTCCTCCGCATCCATAGCACCTAATTGAGTGTAGTATGCCATCACCTCTAAGTTGATAGGCATGCACCGGTAACAAAATCCCCTTAGGATCTTCCACAAAATAGACTGGTAGGTTGTTATGGTTCTCCATTGAATTCGGTGACATGCAAGAGGATATAACCAAAACTTCTACCTTGCCATTGTTTGTTGAAGAAACTCGTGATTTAGATGGATCAATCTGACATCCATCCTTCTGGTGAGCTCCTTGTTGGCTTGATTCTGCTTCTGACCGTTGAACCACTAGATCTTGCTGTCGACAAGCCTGTTGCTCTGTATTTTGTCCTTTTAAAAAGCGTGGATTCTTAATTGGACACCTGGTACTTGGATGATCTCCAAAGAAAAAGGTACATTCGTCCTTTTCAAGAAACTTAATAGAGCGAGCATAAGCTTGCTGATAGCTTGAAGTGCAAGGTTCTTGGTCTCCCGCTGCACTTGATCTACTTGACCTTGCTGCACTTTGTTGCCTTGCATGGGGTTCCATTCTTGTTGGATCATTGCTAGTTGTCGACCTTTGTTCCTCTGATTCTCCATCTGGATAGGGAAAATCCTTCTTCCCAAGTGAGATTTCCATCAAGGCAGCATCCTTACAAAGTTGTGCAAGCGACGCATAGGATGCTAACTCTTCCATACCAGATCTGATCTTTTTGGACAGTCCGGCATAGTATTTTGCCATGATGATCTGTTGGGGAATCAAGGAATCACAATCCTTCACTAGATGATAGATCCGATAGGTGTAGTCTCGGATTGTTTCAGCAGGGAACTTTTTTAATTTCGATAATCCTACAAGGGCGGTCTCCATAGTTCAGCACTAGAATGTCGCAAAGTAGCAAGTTGGTGAATTGCTTAAAGGTTTGCTCAATGACTCTGGTGTTCCAACCTTCTTTTTTCTTTTTTGGTGGGAGATGAAGAAGAAAAACAGAAGAGAATCAGTAAACGGTGGATCAGTATGGATGAGAATAGAGACAGAAATGGATTTATCTAGCAGAGATGGAGATAGAAGATGGAATAGAGATGGGACATAAGAATGATGGATGGATAATTTTTTTTTTTTGGACATTTCTTCAGATCTGAGTGAATCAAACCTTCAACCTTCCTACAGTAGCTGTATCTGGACCATTTCTAAACAATGTGAGTTCTAGAAGAGTTCTTGATGGACAGATTTGTCAGGATCTGGAAAAAACTCAGTTTTTTGACACTTTTTCTTAGATATTTAAAAATCTAACCATTAGTTCCTCACAAAATTTTTATAGTAGCCATATCTAGGTTAGATTTATCTATAAAACTCTTTGCAAAGGTTACTTCCCAGTAGATATCAAAAAATCATGGAAAAAGTGCATTTTTTTGGGGTTCTTTTGTAAAAGTTTTAGATTTTCTTGGAACCAACCCTTGCAGACTGGTATGCAATTGTATTTCAATCAGATTCAGCTTCCCACCATGCTGCAAGAGCTACTTCCCAAGTCTCAAAAAATCTTGAAAAAAGTGCATTGTTTTGGGTTTTTTTTTGTAAAATTTTAAGATTTTCTGAGAACAAACCCTCTCAGACTAGTATGCGCTTGTATCTCAGTCAGATTCAGCTGCCCACCAAGTTGCAAGAGCTACTTCCCAAGGAAACTCAAAAAATATTGAAAAAAGTGCATTTTCTTGGGGGTTTTTTGCAAAATTTTAAGATTTTCTGGGAACAAACCCTCGAAAACTAGTATGCATTTGTATCTCAGTTAGATTCAGCTGCTCACCAAGCTGCAAGATTTACTTCCCAAGGAAACTCAAAAAATCTTAAAAAAAGTGCATTGTTTTGGGGTTTTTTTTGTAAAATTTTAAGATTTTCTGAGAACAAACCCTCTCAGACTAGTATGCCCTTTTATCTCAGTTAGATTCAGCTGCTCACCAAGCTGCAAGAGTTACTTCCCAAGGAAACTCAAAAAATCTTGAAAAAAGTGCATTTTTTTGTGGTTTTTTTTGCAAAATTTTAAGATTTTCTAGGAACAAACCCTCGCAAACTAGTATGCACTTGTATCTCAGTCAGATTCAGCTACTCACCAAGCTGTGAGAGCTACTTCACAAGGAAACTAAAAAAATCTTGAAAAAAGTGCTTTTTTTTGGGGTTTTTTTCTAAAATTTTAAGATTTTCTGGGAACAAACCCTTGCAGACTGGTATGCATTTGTATCTCAATCAGATTCACCTGCTCACCAAGCTGCGAGAGTTACTTCCCAAGGAAACTAAAAGAATCATGAAAAAATGAATTTTCTGGGGGTTTTTTGGTCAAATTTTTAGATTTTATGGGAACTAATCTTCGCAGGCAGGTATGTGCTTGTATCTGAGTCAGATCCACTTGCTTACCAAGCTGTGAGAGTTACTTCCCATAGAAACTCAAAATTTTGTTGTCGGAGAAGGTTCTAGGCCACTTCTTGCTCTTCACAGGGGCACTTTTTTTGTGATTTAACTCTCGCAGACTTCTCTGTGTCCTTGTCTCAGTGAGATGGAACTTCAAAGAGCTCTGCGAAGGTTAGTTTTGAGTTTTGAATTTTTTTTTTATTTACCTTGGAGCTGCTAAGGTTAGTTCTTGCTGGTTTTTGAGAAATCAAAATCTGATGGGATTTTGGCTCTCTTTTTCCCTCCAAACCGTCGCTGGGAGCGGCAACCTCAGCTTCACCTGCATAGCAAGAAGAGAGAGGGAGAAGAGAGAGAGAAAAGAGAGAGTGAAGAGACGGAGAGAGGGAATGCCTAGGCTGAGAAAGGCTTTGGGGGTTCAAGCGCCTACCCAAAGCTATTCTATCCCAACGTAGAGAGAGAGAGAGAGAGAGAGAGAGAGAGAGAGAGAGAGAGAGAGAGAGAGAGAGAGAGAGAGAGAGAGAGAGAGAGAGAGAGAGAGAGAGAGAGAGAGAGAGAGAGAGAGAGAGAGAGAGAGAGAGAGAGAGAGAGAGAGAGAGAGAGAGAGAGAGAGAAACCAAGAGAGTTTTATTAAGAAGAGAATGGAAGATGATACAATACAAAGGAAATGGCTCCCTCTTATAGATTTTAGAGGTGAGCCTCCTTCACTCTCATTGGCCACTTCATTGGGGCAAGGATTTTAATCCAAGCCTTTAAAATAAACACAGCTTAAATCTATTGGTGTTAAGAAAGCACAAGGGCACTCGCATGATTCATGTGAGTTTTAAGTTGGACCCTTTTAGCTTTTTTATTTGCAACTTGACTTAGGACCTCTAATGTCATTTTAGAGTTTTAAGCCCCTAGTCTCTTATTCCTAGGAATTACAACTTGCTACTTGTGCTAGGTTGGGCTTACACGTGCAGGATGCCAGTCCCCTCGCACTTATTTTCCTACTTACAATGTATTGTGGCAGGGCCCATTAGGTAAGGCTTGGCCAACAATTTTTTTAAGTGGTGGGACCCACTTGTTTATTACTGTGCAAGAAATACCCACAATACTTTCTTGAATCCATTACATTTATTTTTTGTCCTTGTACTTGCCTTTTGATAAGAAAATGACTTTTCCTCCTTGAGTAGGAGTGCCACTACTTCGTGAGTAGAGTGCCACCACTTCTTGCTTGAACATTTGCAGTGATGTGCTCCTCAACTACCAAGACTTCTTGCAAGTCCTCAACACCTAGGAAGGTCTTTTGTATTGCAAAACTATGTACAAGGTTAGCATGAGATTCTAAAAAACCATTAAGATGAACTTGAACAAGCTCATTATCCTTAATGCTTTCATCAATGCATGCTAAATCACATAGTTGCACGAATCGCGGTTCTATTTGAACCATTCAGAGCCCGTTTTTAAAAATCCGGTTCAAACGAAATTTTTTTATAAAAGTAAAACCAAAGCAAAAAAAAACGTTTTGGAATTTTATTTTATTTTTTTTCGATTCGAACCATTTTTCGGTTTGAACCAGCCTGGCTGGTTCGAACCGGCCAAATTGGCCCGATTCGAATCGACTTGTAACCTTGCTAAATCACCACTAAATGATTTAGCCCTTAAGACAAAAGTATGAGCGCTTTCCCCTTTCTTGTGATAACTTTGAAACATTTTCCTTCTAAGAGTCAACAGCCTTGAAATAGACTTATACTTATACACTTTTGAAGAGCCTTGCAAGCCTTACTTGTAGATGTATATAGTACCATTGGTTACATTCATGTTAGTGACACGAAGAGATTTCTTGGCCCTCTTGTTATAGCTTACTTGACCTTTTATTTGTTGTGATATTTCCTCCAAACCTGCAACAATGTCCATAAGGTCATTTATTTCCAACAAAGGCTCCATCCTTGGCTTCTAAGTTGAGTGTATCATCGAACATGATTGCTCCATGAGTGGTCATGACAAAATATGATTGCTTTATGATCTTGGACCTATTCTAATGCACTTAGCACTCACTTGACTCTCAACAAATGAAATAGAAATGTAATCACTAAAAGATCTAGCGCATTCCAATTCTCTCTCTCATAAAAGTAGTTGACTAGCATGTTAGTTTTTGTAAAGTCTTTATCAACACATGAATTTTCCTCAATAGAATGAAACTAGGATTTAAAAAGGCATTGAGAACATTCTTGCATAAGATTGAACCTTTTCGGAAAAAGCTCCAATCAAACCTTTTAAGATATTAATGCATGCAATCTATTGAATCAACAAAATACTATACGCAAAATGTTGAAAATCTTGTTCATTTACAAAAGGGAGCTCTTTCATCCACAAAGGAGAGTTTTCATCCATAAGGGAAGAAATGTTCAGCCACAAGGGGCTTTTTCGTCCATAAGGGGAGTCTAGCCACAAGGAGATTGTTCATCCACAAGGGAGCTTAGCTCATTCAAGGGAGATTGCCAACAAAACTATAATGAACACAAATAATTTTGAATATGCACAAGCACTGTAACAAATGAAGGCTATCTTTTGATGAATAATTTGACCTTTCAAATATGGAAGAATGACTTGTTCTACAAAATGTGAAAAATGTCAACTAGTTATGTTGAGTTTTATTTGGCGATTCGAGGCCAATACGCAATTTTTTTATCTTAAAGATAGACTTTATAAAGCTAATAAGGCCTAAGAATAGTGGATTTACTATTTTTGGCAATCAGGCAAGTTGATAAGGTCGCATATAGACCTATTGTTATTGGCTCATTTACATGCATTGAATCTAGTCATGTTAGATCTAGGTTTTGGTAGAGATCTAGAAACTTCCATAGGTTGATAAGCTTGTGCAAGAATATCCAAATAGGATAAGAGGATGCTATAAATAGGCTACAAGCATGGGAGGAACCCATCGCTCTCATTCTTCTCTCATTCATTCTTATGGAAGATATAAATCTTCCTAAACCTTTTTGGGGTGAGGCTTTGTTGTGTGCCAATTATTTATGTAATAGGTGGCCAAGTGTTGTTTTGGATGGTAAGACACCTTTTGAGATGTTACTTGGTAGGAGGCCAAGTGTCAAGTTTTTCAAAACTTTTGGATGCATTTGCTATATCAACATTACTCTTGCTGATAGGACAAAGGAGGATCCATCTTCAAGGAAAAGTATATTTGTTGGTTATAGTGAGGCTTACAAGGTTTATATTCCTTCAACTAAGAAAGTGGTCATAGGAAGAGATGTCATTTTTTATGAAGGAAACATTTCAAAGGTTTCTTCAAGTGGTGATGTGGTGATTGGATCTAACATTCTTGATGTTAATGACAATGTTGATGATACTTTGGATGTTGATGGTGAAGAAGTCAAAAGCCAAGGAGGACATCAAGGGAAAGACAAAAACCTTCAAGGCTCACATATGATGAGAAGGGTAAGCAAGTTGAAGGTACAAACTTTGCTTTCTAAACCTCTTTTGATGAACTACATGTGTAGATGAAGCAATTTAAAAGGAGGAGTGGAAGCAATGGATCTTGAGTATCAAGCTCTTATGAAGAACAACACATGGAGATTGGTGGAGCTTTCTAGTGACAAGAAGGCAATTGGATGCAAGTGGATCTTCAAAGTGAAGACGAATAAAGATGGATCAATCAACAAAGACAAGACAAGGTTGGTGGCAAAAGGATATGCTGACTATGATGAGACCTTTGCACCCCTGGCAAAGATGGTAAGCATTTAGTTATCTCTCTTGCAACTCTTTATGGTTGGGATCATGGCCTAAAGCAAGCATAAAGGAGTTGGTATGCTAGGCTCAATACTTTCTTACACTCGTAAAACTTCTTGATGAGTGCATGATATCATTTTGAGTGGAGACAACAATCAAGATGTAGAAGACATCAAGATGGCACTCAAGAAGGAATTTGATGTACATGATCTTGGTCATTTGCACTACATCTTAGGAATGTAAGTAATTAGGACTTCTCAAACTACTTTTATTTGTCAATAGAAGTATGCTAATCTATTCTTATTAGATTTTATTTTGAAAATGCAAAATCTATTGATGCGCCTATGAAATCAAATGTAAAGCTCACTATAAGAGGTAATGAAAGATCCTTCGAGGACATTACTCTCTATAGGAAGCTAGTTGGTTCACTCATATATCTAACCATCACAAGACCTGATCGAAGCTATTGTATTAGTAGATTAAGTCAATTCATGCATGATCCTAGTGTGGAGCATTGGAAGCTAGGCAAAAGAGTACTTTCTATCATCAACCGAAGCCTAGTACAAAGCCTTGACTTCATGCACCAAGGAGATGTTATGGATAAAAAAGATGATAATGGATCTTGACTTGTTGGACTTCCAAAAGTGTCCAATCATCTTCTATGATAACCTTTCATCTTAGAGCTTGGCAAATAATCCTATCTTTCATGCAAGGAGCAAACATATCGATGTGGCTTATCATTTTGTGAGAGAACAAGCTATGGAAAAGAAGGTGGAGCTTCAACATGTCTCATCAAGGGAGTATGTGACTAATATCTTCACCAAAGAATTAGGAAAGGACTTGTTTATGAACTATAGAACTCCACTTGGAGTACTATCTAGATCTATGCTAAAACTAGTTGAAGAGGGAGTGTGAAAAACATCGACTAGTTATGTTGAGTTTGTTTGGCAATTTGAGGCCAATATACATTTTTTATCTTAGAGATAGACTTTATAAAGCTAATAAGGCCTAATAATAGTGGATTTACTATTTTTGGCAACTAGGCAAGTTGATAAGGTCGCATATAGACCTATTGTTATTGGCTATGCATTGAATCTAGTCATGTTAGATCTAGGTTCTGGTAAAGATCTATAAACTTTCATAAGTTGATAAGCTTGTGCAAGAACATCCAAATAGGGCAAGAGGCTGTTATAAATAGGCTACAAGCATGGGAAGAACCCGTCTCTCTCATTCTTGTCTCATTCTTATGGAAGATATCTCTTTGGGGTTCTACATCCATTTTTTGCATCTTGGTGGTGATATACTGAAATCTTGTGTGTAGAATGCTAATGTATGATCCACATGTGTGAGTACTGTTGTTGTATGACTGTTGTATGAACATGAACAGTAAATTATCATATGTAAGTGTTTATGACAAGTAGTTGTTGAGTTTTCATCTTCTATGTGTAGTAGATGCATGATTTCTACATTTGTAATGATGTTAGATGTCCGACTTAGCTAAAGATCAAAGGGCATAAATGGATCTTTTTGATCTATTTGTTTAACACAAAATACCAAATCACAATCAAAGTGTTAGTAGAGATATTGATCAAACACATCACAAAGATAATGCTACATTCAATCCGCCCTCAAGATTTGATATCAAATGAAAACTTACTATTTTTGGTCATTGTTAAGCTTTGATGTCACATGAAAAATCCAAAAACATGATCTAATCATATTATCTAGGCCTTCAATAATTGCACTAACCTCCACAAAGTAAATGTTAGAGAATGCACTCAAAAAATTGCTACAATGATCAAACCAACACTACACAACATGACTGATTAGAATTGAAAAGTACTTGAAGAGCACTCAGATTTGAACATTAACCTATTGTAATCCTTTCTTCAAGGCCATCTAGTATCATCACTAGCAGAGCATAACTAGGAGACAAATTGGTGAGAATCCTGTAGATCGATTATCTTTTGTGCACCATCAATCCTATTGCCTCCAATTGGTGAGCCAAAGCCTTCATCTTCTCAATGTGGGCCCCCCCATTGCTTTCCCCTCACAACTCCATCTTGGAAAGTGTTTATGAAGTATCAAGATATTGGAGTCCCTTAGCCTCGTATATGTTGCACAATTGATCCCATACTTCCCTGCACGTCCTTTCTTTTTGTACTTGTGAAGGCATGAGTTCCTAGGTGACATGCACAATATCTATGCCTTGCTTTCCTTGATAGCTATGACATCATAAATTGCCCTATACCTTAGTTGTCCATCTTCATCAACCTTAGCCTTCTTAGTTCTTTCCATGACTCCCCTACCCCCCTCTCACAAATTGTCACTTTCCAGTTCTAGGTGGAGTGGCTTTTCTATCATCCTGAGATCTATTATCCCTTCTCTTGCGATGACAAAAGTAAACCACATAGTGTGGATCAATGCATTCATCACCTCCTTATAGGGTGAGAATAGTCCCCCCCAAAAAAGAAAAAAAAGTATAACATAAAATCCAGTTGATTGAGAAAACTTGATGCATTTCATTATGATGGAGTTTCCTCAATCCTTGGATGACATTGTTTGCCTTCACCCTTAGTGGAGTTGTCTTTGTTATGGTGATTTAGTTGTTCTACTCTTTGTAAGAGATGTGCTTGCACACAAAATGCCAATGCAAGGGGGGGACATGAGAAATTTTAACGGTTGTTTCTAGCTGCAGTACAGATTTCAGGGATGCTTTCTAACGCTATCTACTTTGCCTAATTTTTATTGCTCAGGTCGATATCTTCTAGGATAAAGCCATTGACTTAGTAGACGAAGCATGTGCTGATGTTAGGGTGCAGCTAGACAGTCAGCCCGAGGAAAGACGAAGGGTTCAGCTTGAGATTGAACTCCATGCATTGGAGAAGGAGAAGGAGAAGGCTAGCAAAGCACGCGAGGAGGAGGTACAACTTATTTCAAGTCGAACGCATTTATCATAAGATATGAATATAAATACTTATGTATCAAACTGACTATGTAATGTAACTATGCTAGAAACCATAAGTTGAAAACATTGCTATCTAGTATCAAGTCGGCCGCATTTATCATAAGATATGAATATAAATACTTATGTATCAAACTGACTATGTAATATATGCTAGAAACCATAAGTTGAAAACATTGCTATCAACTGCTGCTGGTGTTGGTACTGACACATTTAGGGTGTTGAGGAGGTTCCTCAAGAACTAGAAAATCTAAAGGAAAAGTTGCAGCCTCTGAAAATGAGGTACCAGCAAGCAGTAGCGTTCCCGTGCAGGATGATTAGGTCGTCCACAACAACCTACCGGATCCTTCCTCTTCTTGGGAACAACAGGTGCTGGAAAAACCGAGCTAGCTAAGGCTTTAGCAGAGCAGCTATTTGATAATCGACATGTCAGAATATATGGAGCAACATTGTGTAGCAAGGCTTATTGGTGCACCACCAGGGTAAGCCTTCATTTATCTGAGACCTTATCAGTAGCCAGCCACATCTGTAGATATGAAATGAAAGCAAGTTTTCAGCTAGTATCAACATCTGTTGTAGTTTCACCATTTCACAACTATTCAACGGTCAATTTGGCATCTTTCTAAAGTATATCTCCGTCTTACAGAGCAATTCAACTTCTTCTCCTTGAATACCTTTGCAACAGCTTAAAATGATTTGTTTCTAGAAGTAAATGCAGATAATCATGTAGGCTGAATTTGAGATATTTGAATTTTTTCTTTGCTGCTTTCATTACAGGTATGTTGGATATGATGAGGGAGGGCAACTCACCGAAGCTGTTAGAAGACGACCTTACAGTGTAGTTCTTTTTGATGAAATCGAGAAAGCGCACCATGCAGTGGTGAATGTTCTCTTGCAACTCCTTGACGATGGCAGGCTTACTGATGGTCAGGGACGAACTGTGAGCTTCTCAAATACTGTGATTATTATGACATCCAACTTGGGTTCAGAGCATCTGCTAGCTGGATTAACTGGTCAGTTGACTATCGAAGCTGCAAAGGAATTAGTAATGCAAGAGGTACGTACTTTTGGCAAAGAATTTCGAAGATTTTTGGTACTGGAAGTGATGTTTCAAACGGTAGTGAAAAGCGACCAGGGATGGCTATTCTGATTTTTCTTTCCTCATGGGTTTGTTTTGAGCACATGTGGCAGTATGCTTTTGTATTCTATCCACAGTTAATACTGGATAAAAGTCTCATGGCATGATTGACGCGCTATCTGTAAGCTTTTTACTAATTATCAGACTTAATTTGGGATTGTTCTTGAGGTGTATCAATTCTTGCGAAAACATCAATTTTCATCCTGCACATCAACAGGTTAAGCGGCGATTTCGTCCAGAATTTCTGAATAGGCTTGATGACATAGTGGTGTTCCGTCCTCTTTCCCATGAACAACTGAGGAAAGTTGCAAGATTGCAATTGCGACATATAGCAAAGCGCCTAGCTGAGCGAGGAATATCCCTGGCTGTTACTGATGCTGCTCTTGATCTTGTTCTGAAAGTGGCATATGATCAAGCAAGTCTCCTTTGCATAGTTGGACACTTCCTTCTTAGTCTTTAGAATGTGAAAATGTATGCTTCTGTGAATTGCTATGCAACATTTTTTGGGAAGAATTCTGTTTTTGACAAAAAATGTTGGTTTTTACTAACAGATTTATGGAGCTCGACCTATAAGGCGATGGCTAGAACGCAAAGTTGTGACCCAGCTTTCTAAGATGCTGATCAACAATGAAATCGATGACAATTCAACTGTTTTTATTGATGTCAAACCTGGGGGCAAAGAATTACCTTTCCGAGTGGAAAAGAATGGGGGTTTTGTGAATGCCAAGACAGGTAAATAATCTGACATTCTCATCGAAGTGCCAAAAAACAAGGAGAATGATACAGGAAAAACTGTAAAAAAATGAAGTTTGAAGATGTTAATGATGTCGACATGGATGACTAGCATAATTTGCAATACTCGAGTAAGTGTCTCAACTTTCGGTCAAGGAAAAGGATCCTTTTGTAAGTGTGCTAAAACAGCTGGCTCTTGTACTTGGACTGGCTCAGAATTGGAACAGGTCTATGCTTATTCTTTCAAGCAAGGAGATGTTGAGCCTACTTAACATATAACAGCAGCAAATGAGGACTATTGTGTCTCAAAATATTTGGTGAGGTGCATGTGTTTTGGGTTTGGGTTCTAGGGAGTGTTCCATAATGTCCAATTTGGCCAAAGGCCATTATTGTACATAGAAGTTGTAAATAAATGTATATTTGTATGTAATTCTTTTGATTTCTTGGAACAGGATTTAATCTTGCAAAAGTTGCCCTTTCTCAAGAGTCCATCATAATTAGTGAGTACAAAGTTGCCCTTGCTTCAAAGGTTCTTTTGATTTCTTGGAACAGGATTAAATCTTGCAAAAGTTGCCCTTTCTCAAGAGTTCATCATAATTAGTACAAAGTTGCCCATAAAACATTGAATCTCACATTATTATCTTTGAGAGTTCATCATAATTTGTGAGTACAAAGTTGCCCAAATCTCACATCATGAACTTTGAAAGTCACTTTATCTACGACCTTTTTGCATTTTATGAAATTTGATAAGTGGCCTCACCTAGTTCTTTGACATATTTTATAATATGAAGTCCATATTGATAGAAACATTGTGCATATAAAAGGGTCTAACTTTGAGAAGAGAGATTATAACCCATGAAGATGCATAATTGAGACTTGTAAGTAAAACAACTTCAGCCATAAAAAGGGGTTTTTCTCTTCATCCTTTATGCTTGGAAAAGAACTTTTTACTAACCTTTACATAGGGTTCAATAGATGTTAACTGAGTCATAATGGATTGGTTTTTGAAATGAGTATAAAGTTCACTAAAAACACCATTTCCCAATACATAATAATGATATAGAAAAATATGGATTCTTATTTGTTTATTGATTTATTTTTTGGTTTTCTCCATGTCTCATGTTTTTTATTTGCATGTACACATGAAGTGCATCTTTCCAAGTTCAACCATAAATTTCGTCCTTCTAAAAAATGCACAAGAGAGAATGGCATAAAGTTTTTGGAACCTATCTCCCTGGATTGGGCATAAAGACACAAAGATTTAAATATATGCAAGGCATTTGTAATTAGGTGTAGGACAAAGTCCTATCCGACAAGGCAACAAAAACCCATAAGGTTCACCCGGTTTAGGACTTCAGTATGCATACGTGCAAGGCTCAAGCCCATAAAGTTTGTCGAGGGCAAGACTTCATCTTACATAAAAATTTAAAAATCACAATTTTTTTTGTTACATATTTTTTTGTAAACATGTGTCTTTATGGATTGGTTTATTCTAAGTGCATATGGGCTCTATGGACATAATGTCCTTCATACTCCAAAGCTCGTGGGCTTAGGGTTTAATTCCCTTACGCTTCAAAGCCCATGAGTATTTCCATGTCAACAAAATAGAATGGCAATTATGCCATACATCCAAAAAAATGATTTAAAATGCTTTGTTCAAGTTTTTACGGTTATGTTTAAGATGACGCCAAGAAATGCCAATTTGATATTGAAACATGACTATTTTTGGGAGGTTCATGTGGAGTAACAAGTATTGATCCCACACGGATGGATGATAATAGAACGTCAAGAGATGCCAATCTAATAGTGAAACATGATTGTTTGTGAGAGGCTCAATTGGAGGGGGGGCCGCGTGCAGCGGTGGGGAGGGATTATCTTTGATCTAGTTGGTTTTCAATAAAATTCTTGAAGTTTTTGAATGCTCTAGAACTGTTAGATTTTAGCTAAATTCAAAAATAGATGAAATCATTGTCATTGAAATTATCAATAGATGTTAGGAAGTATCTTGACCAATAAAGGGACTTAATTTTCATAGGCCCACATAAATTAGAATGCATAAATTCTAAGATTTCTCATGCACCAGCTCCAGTGCCACCGAATGATCTTCTATGTTGTTTGTCTAGTGCACTTGCTTTGCAAGTTGCAAACTTGGCTTCCTTGTTGAGCTACAACTCAGTGACAGGCTGATCCTCATGCATCTTCTAGAGTGCATTTTAACAGATCTCACCAGGCTTCAATGTCTTCAAGGGTTTTAGTCTCAAAAGGCATGTAAAGTGCATGATGGGAAGTGGAAGAGTGTTGGTCTGCATTTTGAATCTACTGACGATATTTGTGATGCAACCTAATTCGGAAGGTTGAGGATATACAATGGGTGTAGAACCTTCACTCAGGAAAATGTTGGGTTGTTGGATGTTGCTGGGTGCAATGGTAGGGGCTTGATGTTGGGTTTGTGCATGAGTCAAGACCCAGGCTGACAAAGTTTCGACTGACAAGGTTTCTACTTGCACGGAACAGACAGGAGCAACTGGTTTAGATTTGGAAGGACAATCCTTCACATGGTGTTCAATGCCACAATTTGCACAAGCTAGTGGAAAGCGAAGTTTGTCTGGGCAGCGAATACTAGGATGTTTACCTGCACAGATAAAGCATCCGTGTATTGCGGGTAGTTGATGTGTTGCAAACACAGCTTGGTTAGAATCGTAGGTTGGGGCATTTGGGTCAACCACTTGAGCATTAGGATCATACGAATAATATATGATTGTATCAGTAGAGTACCCTGGTTGAGTAGTGTCTTTCACATAATAAGTTGTTGGATCGATAGAATTGAGATCAAATAATGGACAGCTTGTTGTGGAGCGGGTTGATTAACAACGAACTGTTGACGTGGTGGATACTGATTTGGTGCAGTTGGTCGTGGTTGATAGACTCCTGGTCACAACACGGGGGGTTGTGGATTGTAAGCACGATATTGCCGATACATGGGTCTAGATCCTACCGGATAATGGTGTTTTAGTTGGGGACATTCATTGGCAGTGTGATCTGCAAACAAATAGATCACTATACATTTTCTCTTGTTGGAAATGATTTGTCAGCAATATTTTTCATAGTTGTCTGGAAATCAGCAGTAAGTTTATCCATATGGGTTTGTTAAGTTTTTTGCCAAGTTTCCATTTGATGTAGAAGTTCTGAGGATTGGGTGGTATTTTCGAACTTCTAATAATTAAGACGTTCAAATTTTTTTGATTTATTTTCTCTGTTATCAAAGTCCTCATCGGACCCCTCATCTTCTTCGTGGATGGCATCGGTCATTACATCCTTAAGTTGGTCATAAAGGTCAAATGGTTTCAGATCTTGGCGAATATTTTTAGGAAGTCCAACCACGAACAGTCTGATGGTGGCCATTCATTTGGTGATATTTTTGTCAATACATTCTATCTTGAGCCATTTAAAATGCTCAATGTAGCTCCTAATAGACTCTTTGCGACGCATCTTAATATGTGTAATTTGGATGAATGGGCTTTGAGTTAGTTTAGAAGGTTTGAAAAGCTTGATGAGAGCGTCTTTGAGAGTAGTCCAAGAAGTGAGATCAGGAGCTTCGAGGTTAAGATACCACTCTTTAGCGGTTCCATAAAGCACCATGGGGAATAGTATGAGCTTTTCAATTTCAGAGGTGTCTCCATAGAATCGACATGCATTATCAAAGTCTTGGATAAATCTAAATGGGTCAGATTCTCCATCGTATTGTGGTGCATAAATGCGTGGGATTCTGCATTCTAGTCGTTGAGGAGCAAGATTGGAAGATTCAGTACAATCTCGAGACATGATGCAGTATGAGGAGTAGAATAACTATACAATATTGTACTTGGGCAAAAAGGCGGTTTTCTTGCAAAATAGTGAAGTTGGGCAAGAAACTGGACTTTTTGGCAGTAAAAGCAAAGAGAATAAGAACTCATAAACAGAATGATAAAGGTAAAGACAATACCCGCGAATTCTGATAGACACTTTTTCTTGAAAAATGCAGATTTTTTTTTGTGTTTTTTGGGAATTTTTGTAAAATATAGAATTTGCAAAGGGTGTTTTTTAAGGTTTCAGATTGTGGGTGATTTCGTGTTAGGGCCGACGATTTCTAAAACAAATTTTTTGCTGATAAACAAGGGAATCAGTGAAAAAAGTACTTTTTTTGACAGAAAACATGCCAAATCTCCGAGATAGAATTCGCAGAGTTGTTGGAGGTCTGATCTTGCATATGCACCTTCCCAAAGGGAACACAATGAAAATGCAAGATAATAACAAGAAGCAATTCGCCATAATCTCAAAGTGTTATCTACAAGGGAAATGCCTCTCTTCTTATAGCAAGAAGGGCCTTCCATAAGCTTCCACTAGCTTATGGGATTAGTTTCTAAACTTGCCATTCTAAGGTTTCCAAACTTCTAACTAGAACTTAGAACTTAGAACTTGAGAATATCTAATTTTAGAACTTAAGATAACTACAAATCTTTCTAAGCTTAAGTTTCTTAAGTTTAAGTGGTTAAATATATTTAAGCTTCTACCCATGGACTTGCAAAACACATGCCATAATAAAAGTTTATTAACTAGTATTTACTCACGTGTGGACTTACAATACACATGCCATGACGTTTTATTGATTTCACTCTATTGCTAACATAAGCTAGAGGGAAAAATTGACCTTGCAAGTTCAAGGTTAATATTCATTATTTGTTCATCCCAAGATAAGGCCGACAATCTCTATAACCCCAAAAAATGGGAAGATCTTCACCAGTAGGGACATTGTTTTCCTAAAAGACAAGTTTCTTGACCCAAGAGACAAGACTCGAAATTAACCTTAATGATCTTTGATCTAGATTTTGAAGTAGCTCTAGCCTAGTGGCTGACACACCATCCACAAGCTATTTGTCTCATCAAGATTTTGACATAGATCTTGAGATTGGTCAAGACCAAAACATAGTTCACAAGTCTTCAAGATCATGACAATCACTTGAAACATGCACTCCCTGGGAATTATGGACCTTCGTTTAGGACCCACAATAAGAGGGTTTATCATGTCAAGATGCTTATCAAAAGTAGACAACAATGAATAAAAAATATGAATCGTTAAGGAAGAATGAAATTTGGATCTTGATCGATCATCCACCAAGAAGAAGAATCATTGACTACAAATTGATCTTCAAAAGGAAGTACAATTATGATGGACCTATCTCAAACTAAAAGACATAATTGGTCGTCAACATGCTCTCACACATCCTAGGAGTTAATTCTATTAAGACCTTCAGTTTAGTAGTTAAGATTATCTCAATAACGACAATTATTGCCATCGTAATTCGTGAACGCTTTGGAGTCCATCAAATGGACATTCAAATGGCCTTCTTGAATGATGACCTTTAAGAAGAAATATACATGAAGAAGCCTTAAGGACTCATTGACCCAAAATCTAAACCTACAAGATTCGCAAGGCCTTATTTTGAAAGAGCCTAGTTTTCAAGAATCACCGAATTCTTGCTACAACTCAAGTCTGCATCATCTTCTTTTCAATTAGATCCCTAATCAAGTGATACTTGATCGCAATGTGCTTCGTTCTAGAATGGAACACGAGATCTTTGGTCAGGTGTATTGCAGAGGTGTTGTCCATCTGCAAGACCAGGGGCTCGTTCCTTGTTTCACCCAATTCGTCCAGAAACTGTCTTAGCCAGATTATATCGGGGCAATATGACAGATTCCAACATGTACAAGTAAATAGGTAATCAATTTATCATTGTTGTCTAGTATTTTGATGATGCTCTACTACTAAGCAACCATCTTGACTTGCTACACGAGACCAAGAATCAATTGTCAATTATGGTAGCAATCTTTACTCATCATTCTCTAGAACTAATTTTTTTTTTTTAATGAATTGGTACCTTTCTTCATACCATAATAGAAATTCTTTATAGGCCATGGAACTCATGTAATAGAATTCCACAATTTATCAACCAACAAAATCTGTCGATACAACGTTTTTTGCAATAGAATGACTTTGTATTATAGTTGAACATGCGAGTGAAGCTTTCAAAAAATGACAGCCCACGAAAAATTATTTCATCCTACGTTAATGTTTGTGTGTACTCATGCTTTTTGGATTGTGTTTTAAACTAGATTTAGGGATTCCATTATGTTGACTGTTGAGGTTGGCGGTTTTGTGTGCACGTGTACACAAGTGCTTTGCAGTGTTTTGATGTATAAGGAAATGACTATATAGTAACCTTAATTGGTAGTTAGTGACATTTCACATGTGACAATGTGAGATTTAACTTTGAGAATGACATGAACCGCATAGTTTGAGGGCCTCTAGAAAGAACAATCCTTTACAAAAATTCATGACGTGCTTGTAAATGGAATATACATTTTTTATCCATACCACATTTTTCATATGGGACATGGAAACTGCCTAAAGTTTTAGTTTTAAAATTTATGTGATAATTGATTGTGGCTTCTCAATTGTAATTGGAGCCACTCTTCTAACACAAGCCATTTGCGCTAATGCATCAAACCCCCTCTTGTTAGCGAGCTTCAAGGATGCTTGATGAAGTGAAAGGTTCTGAAGTCATGTTGGGGTTCGGCCCAAGGGGGCCCACCTCACGTTACATCAAGGAAGGCTTCAGGCAGCCTCAAGGTATCACCTTGTTGGGTGACTGGCCTCAAGCTCTGTTCATAACCTAGCCCTCCCAAGATGGAACTCCCTTGGCTTAGAGCATCATTCTCGTGTAAGGCCTTTCGAGACACATATCAAGTTTTGATTGCATAAGAAAGTGGACACATGTCACGTTCCAACTGTGGAGGGGTTTTAAATTGTCCATCCTGAGAAAAAATCCTCTTGGTATTACGTGTGGGAAGGTCCAATGTCTCGAGCCTTGCCCTTGTGCTCTCTCTCGCCTTTAGGGCAAAGGACATGGCTTAAAGGAAGGCCTTGACCCTTTGGCCACGTTTAGTTCAAAAATTCGAGGGAAACTTTTCTGGTTTAATTCAGGTGCGTTCACACTTGCAGCTTTGATCTTGTGAAGCAGCCATATATATAGAGAACTGTGGGGAGGGAGAGGGAGAGGGAGAGGGAGAGAAAGAGATGGCGGGCAATGTGGGTTTGGGCATGGCTGCGGTGCACGGATCGATGGTGCTGGGCAAGAAAAAACGCGACTTCAAGCTCAGCAATCGGCTGCAAGAAGGCAAACGGCCTCTCTATGCCATTTGCTTCAACTTCATCCACCCTACCTACCGCAACATATTTGCATCCGCCGGTGGAAATCGGGTCCTTTCCTATACACACCCTTTTCCAATTCTTGCTTTCGTATAGAACGGATGCTTTCCTATATTCCCCTTTTATATTTTTCATCTCCCATATTTTCCTTCTATTTATTTCAATTTTCAGTATTTCCCTTGTATTTTAACTTTAACTGTTTAGGTGTTGTCCTTCAGTCTAAAAATTGATTTTTTTTGGTATGCTAATTTATCACCAATGCATATTTTGGTTTTTAGTGGATCCACAAGCAAGCAATGCTAGAGCTTTCAATAGTCAATTGTTGGGTGTTAGGCCATGGGGTTGGAAGGGTAGAAAGAAAGAAAGCTTTATTACTGTCTTTTCCATGCCAAAAGGCATATAAGACTAGTAAATGTACATGTCAAGTATGTGGTAACAGTGGGAGCATATGAAATGTTTTCGAAACATTAGGGCCCCTAAACAAAATTAGACCCCTAAGGACCCACAAGTCAGTACATGACCAAAATTGGGTCCAACTGAACTTAAGACAAACTTAAGATGGCCTAAATAACTAAGTACCCATGGTTACACAAATCTCAACCTCTTGGGTCAAAGTAAAATATGGATTAACTTTAGCATAGTCATTTATTTCTAACAGCAGGTAAATCCTCCTATGACCTAGATGGCAAGTGTAGAACCTTCGTCACATCAATGTCATCTAGATTGACTGCTCGGATCCAAAATAATAAACATCAAATAGACACTGTACTTTACCTGCATGGGCCCTCTCGTGTCTTTCAATTTGTCACAGATTAGCATGCACATACACTAACTTTTCTAACTGTGGCATCATAAGCTTGTTTCTCCTTTTTGTGCAAATGACTGAAAAAAACACTCCAATTCCTCTCACACGCGAAAGCTATGCAAACTTATTGCAACCTAAGAGCATGAAAAATTACAATGTACACATTCATGCGACATGGATGATCATCTATAAATCAATTGATTTCTGAAATTTTAGACAGTGGATACTAGAATCTAACGACTCACAAGCATAGATTTTAAAATTTTGATACATCATATATCGTAGCTCATAGTACTAACTAGAAACCAAATACTAGAAGTCGCTGATGATAAAAGACATCAGAAATTAGAATTCAAATATAATGATGACATATAAATACATCGTACATGATATATCACTACAATTTACATGGCACATGCAAATTGCAATTTTCTAGTTCAAAGAATTTACCTACGCAATATTTTGTGGCCCCACCTCCTAAATGACATCCTGAATATACTAATAATATCGTGCTTTCAAACATTGCTCCAACCATCTAATATAATGGTGCATCCAAATCTCTCCTAGAACTTCCTAAAAGGCCCTAGCTTTTTCTTCACAATCTCTCTCAATCCTCAACTGCTCTATGTTGGACCCCCCAGTCCTAACCCATCTTCAATGCCAATCTCATAATCTCCTTCCACGCAAGGGTCTTGGCTAGGGGAAAGGGGAGGTCACAAGTTAGAAACATCTTCTAATAGCAGCAATAGCTTCGTCCTTGTTGTCCTACTAGTAATGAGTGCACATACAAATCCCTATATGTTGAGTGCTTGCAGGCCCTATTACCACTCTCTTGCCACTGTAGAACGTCCAACCCCACTACCACCAGTCGCACCCCTAGCCACACCCTCAGTCTGTGATCCTCACCCTCAACTCAATGCTAAGCAAATGCAAATGTGCGGATCATGTGGAATATGTGAGGATCATGATGTAAAAGGCCCTACAACGTTGTCAAACTTGTTGGCAAATGCTAATGAAACAATCAGTTTGATAGAGGTTGAAGGTTGAAATTCAATCAAATTTTTAAAAATGAAATGTGAAACTTGAAACAAGAGTCAAGAGCCAAGATTCATGAGAGAGAGAGAGCTTTATTAATGTCTTTTCCATGCCAAAAGGCATATAAGACTGGAGAGGTAGTACAACAGAGTAAATGGAACTCAGACGGGGCAGTGTCGTCAACAGAAAACTAGACTAAAACTTAAACATAAATCGCTATGTAAAGAAAGCTCATCTCTCACGCAGGAGAGGAAATAAATGGTCGTAGCTCAAATGAGGGAGAAGAATCTGAAATTTTAAGTTCTAAAATTTAAACCAAGACCGGGTGTCCGTCTCGAAAGAGAGTCTGGAAAGCATTGGCCTTAGCATCTGCGATCATTTTCTTTCTCTCAGTCCATTGAATGGGTGTCAATTCTTCATCCATAAAAATAGTAGACCCCTTCAGGCAGCCTCTTTTACGCAAAACCTTTTGACGAAGCAAAGCATCCTTGAATCGCAGAAACAATGTGGTGGGTTAGAGCTTACCCACCCAAGCAGCAGATATGACATCCTCTTTGAGACCAAAGGTGGAATGAATAAAAGCATTTACCTTAGCCACGAGGTCCTTACCCGCAAAAGAAGTTCCCCTAACCCTGTTCTTGAATAAATTCAGAAATAACCTGCTTAGAACCCTTGAGCACATCGGCCCAAGAACTCTTCGATTGCTGACGTTGCTGCTCCAAGGAGTGAACCTGTTCTTGCAGCTGCTTTGCCTTGTTTTCTGAGAGAGAGAGAGAGAGAGAGAGATGACTTTTGGGGGTGCCCTACATTTAGTAAGTGGTTAACCTTAGGGTTTGGTGGCATTTGGTCACATCCAGGTAGAGTACTTAGATGCTCATCGTGTATTCCATTTTTACAGTTTGGCTAAGCATTGCTCTGATACCATGTAGGAAAGCAAGAGTCAAGTCACCAAGATCTAGTTATCAATCAATCTCCACAGAAAACAAGAGAGAAGAGGCTGGGCGCCCAACTCTAAGAGAGAGAGAGAGAGAAAACAACAACAAGAGCAATTCAGATTTTGCAAGTTGCTGATTTTCAGCCCATTGAATGGGTGATTGATAGTGGTGCTACTCGTCATATGACTTCTCGTAAAGAAGCATTCACTAAATTAGTGAAAGTGCAAAATGGATGTAAGGTACAATGTGCGGATGATGCATCTTATTCTATTCATGGAATTGGAATTGTAACCATCATTTTGCCTAATGGTGAAGTTTGGTATGGAAAGAAGCCTACAATCTCTCACTTTCGCATTTTTGGTTGTACGGCTTATGCTTTTGTTCCGGATAAACTTCATACAAAGCTTGAGGATAAAGGAGTTAAATGCATTTTTGTTGGCTATAGTAGTGAAAGCAAAGGCTATAGGCTGTTCAATTTGAGCACTAACAAGATTATTGTTAGTCGTGATGTGCATTTTGATGAAAAGAATTCATTGGATGTGGCCCCAACTCATATCTTGAAGGGGGACAGCCCACATAGTGTGAATGTTGAAGTTTTTCCAGATTTGGTACCATCTTCTATTGCTGGAGATAAAGGCAGCAATTAACCAGTTTTGACCTGCCCAACACCTCATCAAGTTTAGAGCCTAATGTTCATCAAGAACCGCCCATTGTGCTCATAATCAGCCTGCAGGAACTGTTGGACAGCAAGGACCAGTTTTGGAAGATCTTGGACAGCCAAGTGCGGTGTCGGAGGATCTTGGACAACAAATTGTATGAAGAGACATGGCTGTTGGACAGCCCAAAACAGTCCCACGGTGGTTGTTGTCGACTTTGCGGGACAACAAAGTAAGTTCATTTTATGATGGAAAGACACGTGCCTCTACAAAATTAGTGGACTATGCTGATTTTTCAGATTTTGCTCTTACATCTCATGGAGATGTTGCAGAAGAACCTGTTTTCTATGAGCAGGCCAAGGGAGTAAAATGTTGGGAGGATGCGATGCAAGATGAGTATGACTCACTTATGAAGAACCAGATTTGGGTTCTTGTTGATCTTCCTCATGGGAAGAAGGAAATTGGTTTTAAATGGGTATACAAAATCAAGTATAAGGCAAATGGTACCATTGAAAGGTACAAGGCAAGGCTCGTTGCCAAAGGCTATGAGGAGACTTTTTCTCCTACTGCTCGGATGACTACCGTGAGGGTAGTAACCTCTTTGGCTGCCCACTTTGGTTGGCGTTTGCGGCAACTTGACATAAAGACAACATTCCTCATTGGTGATCTCAATGAGGAAGTGTACCTTCAACAACTTGCTGGTTTTTTGGTTGAAGGCCAAGAAGATAAAGTTTGTCTTCTCAAGAAGGCACTTTATGGACTGAAGCAAGCCTTGAGGATGTGGATTATATCATCATTATTTTGCTTTATGTTGATGATATTATTATTACGGGAAGTAATGAGCAGCAGATTGATGCCGTAATACTTGATCTTGGTATGGTTTTTGAAACCTCAGATTTAGGCCTATTGCACTTTTATCTTGGTCTTAAATTTGTACAAGAAGGGGCTGGAATTTTCATCTCTCAGAACGCTACATTGGGCAGATTTTGAATTGGTTCAAGATGGAAGATTGCAAGCCGGTTGCTACACCTATGGAGACAGGTCTGAAATTAAGTAGTCAAGGTGATGGTGAATCATTTGACATTACTTTATATTGTCAAGCTATTGGCTGTCTCATTTACCTATGTAATTCAAGACCGGACATTTCTTATAGTGTCTCACTCATGAGTCAATTCATGCATGCCCCGATGACATCACATTGGAAAGCGTTGAAGAGGATCTTTCGATATCTTCAAGGAACAAGAAGTCATGGACTGGTTTTTCCTGCTTGTGATGATGCATGTTTGGTTGGTTTTAGCGACTCGGATTGGGGTGGAGATCAAGACGCTAGACGGTCTACAAGTGGACATTGCTTTTTCTATGGAAATTCTGCAATTTCTTGGTCAAGTAAAAAGTAGCCCATTGTTGTTACTTCTTCTAGTGAGGCAGAATATAGAGCGATATTTTCAGCCACAACAGAGTGTTTATGGCTGAGAAGACTACTCGTTGACATGAAGTTTGGCGAGCCCTCAACCACTCTTATCTTGAGTGATAGTCAAAGTGCTATTGCCATTGCACGGAATCCTGTTTTTCATGCGAGGACGAAGCACATCGAGATCCATTATCACTTTGTTCGGGAGAGACTTCATGATGGCGACATTTTACTTGAATATTGTCCTACGGAGGATAATATTGCGGACCTCTTCACTAAGGCGTTGCCTAGAGTCAGATTTGAAGCTTTATGCAAAGCTTTAAATTTGATACCACGTGTTGGTTTTGCTACATAGTGAAGATTTCAGTTTTTGCATTGTCATTTAAGGAGGGTGTTAGAAATAAATGACTATGCTAAAGTTAATCCATAGGTTACTAAGTACTTTAACCCAAAAGGTCGAGATTTGTGTAACCATGGGTATTTAGTTATTCAGGCCATCTTAAGTTTGTCTTAAGTTCAGTTGGACCCAATTTTGGTCATGTACTGACTCGTGGGTCCTTAGGGGTCTAATTTTGTTTAGGGGCCCTATCTTGACTTTTGGGGGTGCCCTAAATTTAGTAAGTGGTTAACCTTAGGGTTTGGTGGCATTTGGTCACATCCAGGTAGAGTACTTAGATGCTCATTGTGTATTCCATTTTTACAGTTTGGCTAAGCATTGCTCTCCATTGCTCTTGTTGCTTTTTTCTCTCTCTCTCTCTTAGAGTTGGGCGCCCAGCCTCTTCTCTCTTGTTTTCTGTGGAGATTGATTGATAACTAGATCTTGGTGACTTAACTCTTGCTTTCCTACACCTGCCTTCCTCCATGAGGATGCTTCAGTGGTTGCAAGTCAATTCCAACTTCCAGGTTCCAAGTGTATAGATTTGTTGGAAACTTGGAACTTGGAACTTGGAACTTGGAACTTGGAACTTGGAACTTGGAACTTGGTTTGTCTTATAAGGTCTTGATGTTAACTTTTTAGAGTTCTAGAGTTCTAACTTCTAGCCAATCTGGATAGCATGATTTAGATCTACACTTTAGATCAATTTTATGGAGCATGCAAAGGCAAAAGTGAGCTTAACCTATTATTGGATTTTTACTATTAGTTAGCGTGTAGAGAACCGAAGGCCCAAATGAGGTATGAGTAAGGTTCAGGGGTCCATGTTGCAATGTAGGATCAAGCAAAACATGTTCCTTGTATTGTGATCCAAGCTTGATTTTTTCTATCGATAATATTTAAAGAGGATTCTTATTTTGTGTCACGCGGTAGTTTGATCCAAAGTGTTATGCAAGCTATGATGACAATCTAATCCTAACATCCATTAATGCTAATTCTCCCTAAACAAGCTTCGTGTCTCCTCACATCAGCTTGCTATTGAGACTTGTTGATAGACTGACACACCCAGACCATAGCGGATTTGCTAGTTATGCTCGATGCAGGAGGTAGAGGACAAGTCACATTTCATTTTCAGATGTCCTATATAGTATGAGATCCGAGGCCGTTAGTATTGTCTCTACAGAGACACTCCTCTCTCCCTCCCTTGGCTCTTTCTTGGCATATCCAGACCCTAGGTGTGTGGGACTCTTATTGAGAGAGATGTTTATGCTACGAGCATCTCTTTTACCTTTGGGAGCAGATGATGTTTATAGTCAGACTCATCACACATTTCTTACATAAGAGGTGTTACGGCCCTAATGGGGGTTTGTACCATTAGGGACTATCTTGGTTGTAGGGGCCAGGCCTAATGTGGATAGTAGTCGAGTAGGACCATGGGGTCACACCCGCATGCGGTATAGGCATGTGTGTTGCATCCTAGTATGGGATAGGATGTACATGCATTGTGCTTATGCATGGGTCTTGACTATTATGGGTTAGGGTATTCTTTCCAATTTCTAAATCTGTCAACTTAAAGGATTTTTGAGTGACTAAAGGATTAGGAAAAGTGGGAAAGAGGACAGAAGTTGGAATTCGTACTATGAAGTTGGAGTTTTGTAATTCCTGGAAACTTGGCATAGTACCGATAAATAGGATTCTAAGTTACCAGAATCATTTATCGAATTTTGAGATTTTGAATAAATCTCTGAAGTTGGTGTGTTCCAATCAAATCAATTGATTTATGGAATGATTGATCGGAAAGTGGATGATCATCTTGGAGGAAGAACCTGTGGTATGGGACGCAGGCAATTCCAAAAAGGTGATTTGAAACTAACTGATCGGTGTGACCATCATAAAGTCGTATGACTTGAATGATGCCAATTGTTATGGGTCACAAGAGGGTTTTTTTGTCGGGATTTTGAGATATTGGTCATGACCCCTTTATGGATATCTCAAATCACAAAATAGGGAACCCTGAGTGCTATCTTTTTCTCTGTGAATATATTTGAAAATTTCTTCTTTGTGAATCTAACAACCCGAGTCCATGTGATTCCTTGGAGGGTAGGATATCTACCTGAGTTCCTTGGATGATAGTGCATGAAAGGTTAAATAATTTCCCATGGATTAGCAGTGGTATTCATGGATAAATTAATTGGGAATAATTAGTTGATCCATGTGCGAATTCTTTTCTGATCTATTCAAGTTGGTTTCCCAAGAGGTAATGGTTTCTATAATCAAAGAAGAATACCTATTGGATAAGTTGTTATGATGGTATGTTGGGTCATTAATTGTCTTGGAGTTGGTTGATGCAACATTTGCTATAGGACTTGTTCGGTTCAATGGGATCTTCTGTAAGACTTCTCCTTGACTGTATCTGGTTTGATATAACTTTTATTGGAAACGTGTGGAGTTTCCTATTAAAAGGGGGAGGAGTAGTTGATAGAAAGTTGTCTGGGTGAAACATCTATAGTATTGATTCTAGATCGAATCCATAATGTGTATAGATGTAGAACTTGAGCTTGAATCAGAATTGATAGGATATTATGGATGTTGTTGGGATCTTCTAAGGATTGTTAAGAAATCTAGTTAGAAGATGTATGGGAAATTTTTTAGAAGCAATTCTTGTGTGAATAGGAAGTCACTAATTACAAACCAGACAGGTTGGTATTGGGTGATCCTATTACAAGCAAGGGTTGTTTAGGTGGTTCCTTGTTGGTTTGATCAACTTGAGTTAGTGAGAACTAGGAGTTGATGCAAAGAAAGAAATTTTTAGCAAATGATATATTGATTTAGGAAAAAATCTCTGATCAAGATTTTGGGTTCCTATTTGATGGAAAAAAGAGCACTCTTGGAGAGATATACTCTCTCATGTTAACTGGGTTACAGGATTCTCAGGCATCTAATATATACAGATTGGATATGATCTGTGGAGATATGCTATGTAATGATTCATAGTGGGATCATGTGTTTTTCCGCAAATTCTTAATCCTGTGGATTCGCTATGAGATCAGTGGATTGAGTTTATTTGCATGCATAAACTAGTCAACAAACATAGGCATATTGTTGAGAAGTGTCTTTTGACAATTTCTCTCTTGGTGCATAGATTTGGTACGGAGGATTTTCTTTTGGCCAGAGTTAATGCCTTTCGTAGAATCTTATGTGTTGAATTGATAACAATGCCAGTGGAGTAATGCGGAATGCGTGAAGGCTAGTGGGCTGTTGCATCGTTTAGATAATCCTACTAAGTGGTGGGATAGTATCTTGATGGATTTTGTAGTCGGTTTACCGTGTATGAATAAACAAGAATGGTGCAATTAGGGTCATAATTGACTGGTTTATTTAATTGGTTATGTTTATTCCGGTAGAGACTATAGTGTAAGCGTCTGAGTTGTTGGACGATTCTACAAGATATCATTATCTGTTGATATTGTAGATAAGTTGTATCGATTGTAAGTCACAGCCATTATGAGTTCTTTTGTGACTCAGGTAATGGGTGATTTACATAAGATATGTTGGAACTTTTGGTTCTCATTATTTTTTGTTGAAAAATAAATTATCCTGGAAACTCAGTCGGAGTTGGATAATAAGGTTAATTAATCTTAAGTTATTCTAGATCAGAACTTAAGAGTATTGGGATCTAGATGTGTTCTAGATGGAATCTTGACTTTGAAATGACATGTTGAGTCATGTCGACAGTTCCTTATTGACATTGTAAGGAGAGTAGATTCACATAAATCGGGAACTTTCCTAGTGGAAAGGATTTTTTGTGGAGCAACTCTCATGTCTTTAAGAGTATTTGCATTCATGTTCTCTTATTTTCAAATATAGAATAAGAATCCGGTGAATAATGATTGACGAATCATAGTTCAGGTTTCAGTCTATATTTGACTTTCAAGAGAGGGTAACGTGAGTGATAAGGTTGGATGTTTTGTGCATCAGTCTCCTGATGGCAATCTCGTTGGATAAGGTATCTTCCATTGATTGAGTTTGCTTGTAACAATAGTAAGCATTACTGTGGGTATAGTCCGTTTATGCTTATGTATGGATTCCAACCTAGATCATTGATAACGGTTGAAACTAAGTCGGTTAAAGTTCAGAAAGTAGCGGATTTCTTGTGTGAAATGCAAGAAATGTTACAGTTAGCACGTGAAAATGTTCTAAGTGCCCAGGATCGTGTAAGACATTTTGCTAATCTGAAAAGATCGCCTCGAGAGTTTCAAGTTGGGGATTGGGGTATATTTTAGAATTATGAAGGATTCTAAGGTAATGCACGGGAAAGCATTACAAGTTGTCTGCTCGTTATTGTGGACCATATAAAATCTTGAATAAGATTGGATCTTTAGTTTACCAGCTAGAATTACCAGAGGGAATCAAGTTTCATTCCATGTTCCATGTTAGTCATCTAGAGACGAGTTTACATGTGAGGGATTACCTTGGTTCTGGTAAAGTCTAGATTCATTTGAAGACTTATCTGAAAGGATGTCTTCAGAACCTGAAAAGATGCTTGATACAAGATCCAAGCGATTGCGTAATCGGGAAGTTATTGAGCATCTGGTTCATTGGAAAGGATATTCTGAGGATGAGGTTTCATAGGAACTAGAAGGTAATCTAAAGAAAATTTTCCCGGACTTTGAGTTTTGAGGACAGAACTAAAATAAGGGGGGAAGTATGTTACGGCCCTAATGGGGGTTTGTACCATTAGGGGCTATCTTGGTTGTAGGGGCCATGCCTAATCTGGATAGTAGTCGAGTAGGACCATGGGGTCACACCCGCATGCGGTATAGGCATGTGTGTTGCATCCTAGTATGGGATAGGATGTACATGCATTGTGCTTATGCATGGGTCTTGACTATTATGGGTTAGGGGTACCTACATGCAGTGGACATGCATGGGGGATTGGCATGATCAGTTAGAGTGCTTCCATGTGGATTTAGTGCATGGGCAGGTGGGGTTGGCTATATCTCTATATATACCCTCACCAGTGTCTATGAGGATTATGGAAGAGTCTGTGGCCGTTATGCTGTCAGTCTGTGAAGCGCTCTTCTTGTGGATTGCCTATCTCCTGGATTGCTAGGGGGCTAGACCGGTATTGGGTCTAGGTTTGGTTGGGACGGTTTCGTCTACTGCAATCCTCCCTTTGGTGTTCTAGGAAGCTCTATCTCGGTTGGGATTCCTAGGGGACGTTTTAAGAGGGATAGAGAGGAGGTATCAGAAGATGAGATTGGTATCCTGACGCAACCAAAGGCTGTGAAGACTCAGCGATCACCTACCAGACCGAGACATGTAGTCCATTCATCATCGTTAGCCAGAGCCTTACGACGGCCTTCAGCATCTTGTCGAGTCGCTCGTTAGCCTCTTGTGCGCACAGCCTATCACTTGCCTTTTCAGATCAGTCTCTCACTGCTTTGGTTTTTCTTTAGTTGTTTGCCTCAGCAGAGTTGGTGGATAAGCTCTTGCATCTGTACCTCAGCAGAGCGGGAGGTTAAGCTCTTGCATCTCCTTCTTGCATGAAGAGAGATTGTTGGTTTATTTGTAATTAGTTGACCTTTGGTAGAGAGATAGTTTGTAAAATAAGTCCTCACATGGACATTGCTCGTACTTTGTATGTACTGTACTTTGTCTTTTGTGCCTACGGGCATTGGACAAACATTAATAAACTCTCTCTCTCTCTCTCTCTCTCTCTCTCTCCTCACAAAAATAGCAATAACATTCAAATCCAACAATAAACAAATCTAACAAATATGAAGATAGCAAATTAAATGAGAGAGATGGAGGAGAAGGAGAAGCAAGGATATCCAATTGCCAAAATGGTAGAGATTCCACCGTCTTTTGATTGAACATAAAAATGACGTGCATGGCTTCACTATTTATAGTGGAGAATAGGCACTTGGCTTCAATAACCCATTTATGGTTTAGAAGAGGATCTAAATGGCTTCACCTAGACATTCAAGGTTTCTGAATCATTTACAATTGACTTGAGTAATTGAATTACTCCTATTTAGAAGTTAATTGGTTGAATAAGCAATGTGAAGAGAATTCACCAGGAATTGTTTATTTTGATCTATATTGCCTATAAGACACATGATTTGTGAGTCATCAGGATTCATCTATGAGAGTTCTGTGCATAGAATATAGGAGATTTTTGATATAGAATATGGAACAAGGAATATCATAGGTTATTGACTGAATCCCCGTGAACTCATATTGGATGACAAAGTCTAATTAATATCAAGGATAGCCACTGAATGGCCAATTTTTACCTCCCTTATTATTTGAATTCTAAAAGTGGTGGGAAATTCCTCTTATTCACTAACTTGACTTTTAGGCCTCTAATTGATTTAACTCCTGCAAATGGCCTAGAAGTCACTTTTATTGCTCGTTATTTGATGAAGTAATAATGGGATCACTGGGTTGGACTTACACACGTAGGGTGCCAAATCCCTCACACTTATTCAACTAATCTAGATCTATTAGAAGATCTATTTACATGGTATGAACCATGGTGTACCGCCAAGCCCCAACAAAGTAGCTTGAAAAATTTCGTGCAAAAAAGTTTTGAGTGGAATTTTTGAAGTTGTTTGCTTGGAGTACGATTTTTATTGATTGAGATTTGTTGACATTTGATGTTGGGGATGATTTTCTCAGGTTACAATTTATCAGTGCTTAGAAGGAGGCGCGGTTGGAATTTTACAAGCTTATGTTGATGAAGATGTATGAAAAAGTAACCCTCAACTTTTAGCATATGTGATTTGAGCTTTCTTTTTTATTCAAATTCAAATTTGTTTGGACTTATTGAAAAATGTAAAAGAATGCTGGTTTTATAAGACTCACTAGAACACATAACATGTCATAATCTTTTGGTGTGGACATCTATTGTAGAAAGAAGAGACATTCTACACAGTCACTTGGGCGTCTGATGATCGTGGTTCCCCGTTGTTGGTGGCTAGTGGAAGTACTGGTATTCTACACGTAATCAACTCTGGAAAAGAAAAGTCGAGCAAGGTAAGATCTTCAATTTGTCAATCCAATCAAGTCAAGTGAATCTTATCAATGATGTCGAGCATCTTATGATGTCTTTTTGTTGCTTAATGAAAGTTGCTGTATATGATTGGCAAGTTTTTGATCATCTCCAAGGCTCTGTTTGATTAGTATGGATGCTAGTTTCGAGAGACTTGAGCCTAATTCTATGTGGACTAATTGAATTGGCTACATAATTTCTCATTGAGGTTAGCTTAAATGCAAGCTACTCAGTCTAAGGTTTCCTTAAATCATTTTAGTTTCACTGAATGTTTATTAACCACATTCTAGTGATTTCACTCACATAAATTCTATAGATGTCAAAAAAGCTGTGCTAGATACACACTTCTATGCTCACATGCACTTTTGTCTATTATGTATAGGAATAGATTTTCATATACATTTTCAAGTAACGGTTACATGCACATATTAAGTGGCGCTACATGCACATGCAACGTTTTGATAGTACACATATTCTATCACATATGTTTGTTATTTAAACAAGGGCCTTTTTGCATTACGAATAGTTTTATCTTGTTTGTTTCTATACTTCCTAAGTAACACGCATTTATGATGCCATTTGCTAACAAAATAACACATTGCGTGAAATAGACAAACATTGCATTAAGCTAACTGGAGGCCTATCTCCTCACACTCACTCTCTCCATGAATGACGACACTCTTTTTCTCCCCTAAAGCCTTTTTTGATATGTATGTAATATTATCCCCCCCCCCCCCCCCCCCCCTCTCTCTCTCTCTCTCTCTCTCTCTCTCAATACAAGCACCACATTTCTCCCCCATGCAAAAAGCGTAGAAAAAAGTATAAGCCCATTACAGTGATTCAAACCACAAATTGACGGCTCAAATTGATTTGAGGTTGGATCCTTCGAATCATGTACATCAATAGCAGAATGATCTTGAATAGCACATGAAGACCATGAGTTTGCTCTTGTAGTAATGGAGTGTGCGTGAAGTTTCCCATGTAGCTTCATCAATAGGACAACCATCCCATTGCATAAGGTACTGGACAAGTTTTTGACCTTTACGGAGTAAGATGTGAACTTGGGATGGGACATCCGATAATGAGCTCGAGAGGTAGGATGAGTTCAAGAGGTAGGATGAGCACCAGGAAGGAGACAATACAAGCATTAATAGAACATATAGGGGGCAATCAGGAAAGCTCATAAGGTCTAATAAGAAGCAAGCCAAAAATAGCAAGTGAAAGGAACAAGAGTATTAGAGGAGAGATGGACGTAAAGAAGAGCGGCACAATGATCTTGGGGCAAACTTTTCATGAATTGCTTGGTAGAAATAAGGCTATAATCTGAGGTGGAATCAATACCCATAAAAGTGGAAGGGGTACCATTAGTCAATTAGAAATTTGTTGTTGGGCAAGATTAATAGTGACATCTCCTCAGAAAGCAAATCAATTACTGCCAAGAATAATGTTGTGTTGCTCTAAAGAGATCATGTGAAGATTGGCTTGTCCCAAAAAAGTACCAATTTCATGTGGAAGGGCTTGAAGGGTACTCTGAAAAGAATGAGAACTAGCAACATGAACTGCCAAGGATGTGGAGCAGGAATAGCTAAAGCGTAAATATGTGATGCAATTTTGTGACTAATAAAGCAATGAGTACTACCAGAAGCAACAAGGACAATGAATTCACAACCAATATTATGAACACGTATATTGAATATCATGGACACCTAACTTGTCGGACCATGTAGCATAGGCAAGCTAGGCTAGACATTCAGTAGATTCATTAGATGCAAGCTCATGAATCATCAGGATCGATGACCTCATGAACATGTCGCAAATAGCTTGGGATATGGACAAGAGGGCTAGCAGTATGAGAGAAAGGAGAACAGGAGGCTAAAAAGAAACTTGTTGGTCAAGATACTTAATTTGTAAAGTAGTAGCAAGAGTCATAGCATGCTCAAGGGAGGTGGGCTTAAAAAATTGAACATCAAAACGAAGGACGCCATGCAAACTAGCAGTATAATAGCCAATAACTTCAATAAGAGGAAGATAAAAAATAAAGTATAGGAAAACTTGACAAATTTTCTACTTTACTCTAAGAGATTACATGTTTGCTTGAGTAGTTGGTACTAGTTGAGGTGAGAGTGCGTCCACGTTGGATTCACCATTGCTTTATGTAACACGACTTTGAACTCCTGCCAGTCAACTGCAGCAGTGAACTAAAGTTGGTGGCCTCGCCCACCATGTCCATTGCTGTCTTGATAGATGACGTGCAACAAGTTGTATGTGATGAGTAGGAGAGCAAGTTATTGATTGAAATTAAGTCTCTAAGTCGAAAAATCATAATTGCAGGTCATCTAGTGGATCTAGTATAGCTGTTTCCAAATTTTTTGTGTACATGCACATTGCACAAACATACCTATATACTTCTGTTTTTGTGTACACGTTTGTGTGCGTCAGTAGAGCTATTTGCTCTATGTACTTGAATTCCGTAGTACCAATTTGTTACCAACTTTGGCATACTTAAGGTAGAAACAGCATTAATTTCAATTCCCTTGTCAAGCTGCAGAGTCTGGTTGGCCATGGTGACTCAATTAATGAGCTGCGAACCCAAACTTTACGGCCAAGCTTAGTTTTGTCAGCTAGCAAGGTAGTCTCAAGCTCTTAAAATAGAACATGTTTTGCGGCTGTTTCTGCTAAATTTTGTGATTACTTATTTTATCTTTCATGCTGTACTTATATGATAAGTGGTAGTGCTTGTGCTAGTCAGGATGAATCTGTGCGACTGTGGAATGTGAGTACTGGCGTCTGTATACTTATATTTGCTGGAGCTGCAGGGCACCGCAATGAAGTTCTAAGCGTGGTACATGTAGTTGATGTTGCATAATCTTTTGATGGGATAATTCACATTGTCGAAATAAAGAACCTGGTCTGGCTTGCTCTGTAATGCAAAACTATTTGAATGTTTTGATGTAAGCTGCTTGGGAGCATGGATGTGTGTAAAGATGGGTCCTTTATCTGTTTTATGAAAAGAACAATCAGTAGACATTGCTAAGACTTTGAGATGTAGTTGGAGTCAATGTTCTTAGACTTCGTCATATTGGGTACTGCCCTTGGGTTAACCTCGATATACATTGTTTTTCCTTGTAACGATTAAATAGTATATTCATAATGTGGTTTAATAACACATCTCTAGTAGGATGTTGATTTCTGCTCCACTTGGCACATCACAATCCAACTAAGTCAAAGCAAGACTTTCATTATCGTTCATCACACCTTATGTGCAACAAAACTGATCATAGTATAAGGAAGATTGAAGATGTGGGCTTTCACAATACAATTGTACTATAAAGTTGAAAAGAGTTTCATCCAAGAGCCAATTCAGATCTATGTTTTAGCCCAGTTATGTAGGCGGGTACACTGAATCACTTGCGGTTGCGATTTCTTAATTGTCTGTCTGCTATCTAGTATGCAATTAGGCCCATGTTGTATGGCCTTTGTTTCATGTAGTGACATCAAGCCTTCAACTAGGTTATCACCTTGATGTAAGCACTTCTTTAAGCAACTTACATGGAATATTGGATAAACTCTACATCCCTCTGGCAACTCTAGTTTGTAGGCTATCTCACTAATCTTTTCCATGACCTTCCATGGTCCACTATATCTCTGTGATAGTTTCTTACACTTACTTGTTTGCATTACTTCTGTTTTTGGAGGCACTCGTAGGAAACCCAATCACCCTCTTCAAATTCTTGATAGGTACAATTTTCACAAGCATAAAACTTCACCCTTGCCTGAGCCTTGGCAAGATTACGTTGTTGTGCTGCTAGTTCTACAATGAAGTCCATAGAGATACTTTCCCATCTGCTGTGGGGAATCTCTAGTGAACGAATTAAACCCGGAGGGCTTACTCTCTCCACCTTGTCTTTTACCTGACAAAGGGTGCAACACTGAGGGTAATCTCTAATGTCTTGTCATACTCATTACTAGAAAAATGTCTACTTACTAAAGCTATAGTCTTGTCCATTCCGAGATGCCCTGTGCAGGAATTGTTACGACACTTGTGAAAGATTTTTGTACGAAGTCCAATCATGTCTAGCATGTCGTACTTACCGTTTCTCTGTAACATGCCTCTGTCAGTGCTTAGCACCGATACTAAGTGTATAGAGGTGGATCATTCTCACATGGAGAATGAAGAGCTCTCCCACGTGGTTAGGCTAGGATGTTATCTTGTCTCAAGGTGTAGGTATGCAAATGATGATGCTAAGGTGCGGCATATATGGGACGTTGTAGCTTGGTGGACTAAGCGTGCTTAATGGATAGCTCTAGTGCATAGGGGTGAGATGGTAGTCTCTTTATGGAAGGGCGGTTTCAAAGTGTCATCACCTGATTGTGTCCTTACTTTGGTCGGCTTCGACTAGGGGGGTTTCTAACATTTGGTATTAGAGCTGCCGATCATCGTGTAAGGGTGCAATCGTTCTAACTCTATTTTGGGTGGTTAAAACTCCATGATTGTGTGCTTGGAAAGCATATCTTTCATGGTGGGTTTGCTATGAAAAAGTTTGCTTTTTGTTTTGTTCAATTCTGATGTCGTTTGGATAAAAAACTAGCCTTGTGATTTTTTGACTGTTTTTTGGTTTCTAGTAGCCGGTTTTTTGCTACAGAATCTGCATAGGCTGTAGAAGTTTTATGTCAATCGGTTTATGCACACAAAACTATCAGAAAACTCATGTTTTTTGGCTGTTTTTCAAACTAGTCCAGTTTGACTGTCTGGTGGTTTTTTGTAGGGGAGCCATAAAAATAATCAAATGTTTTTTTTGCCGGGCCTGCGCGTGACTGTACGATGGGGCTTGCAGGCCTACTTGCGGCTGTTGCATGGCCCTCTCTTGCATTAAACTTTTGTTTTTGTGAAACATTTTTATGGCAAAGTACAAATTTTTATGTACAAAGGATTTTGTGGAAAACACTTTGTACTCTTCATGGCATAAAGCAGTTGAAAGGAAAGGTTAAAACAAAGTTTTCATTTAACTTATGCATTGCAGCGAATCGCGGGATCGCGATTCTTGAACCGCGATTCTGACAGTGAATCGTGAAAAAAAGTTTAATTTTTTTTTTTTTTGGAAAAATAGCTTATGGCTGAAATTTTTTTAGGGGAGCAATGGTCAAACCAGCGTTTTGCCTCCCAAAAGTGCAGTAGATAGGGCACAAACAAATAAAAGTCAGTGCTATTCGGTTGTAATTTGCTCTGGTTCTCAGTAATTGTTAATGGCAAATGCTACGGTTTGGGCTATCAACTCTATGGATGATGATCACTTTGCAATCATTTCACTGGAGATGTGAGTGCAATGTGCATACAGTTGGGGGCATAAATATTGGGCCCTTATCGGCGCTCATTTGGACCCCATTTTTATCTACGGGGGGGTGCAAGGGGGGCAGCCCCCCCCCCCCCCTGCTACTGTCGCCGGGGTGGTCATCGGGGGGGCAGCACCCCCCGAAGCAAAAAGCGAGGTACAATTGCTCTACAGTTCTCTATCTCTGTCCCACTGGAACCATATGTGATCGTAACGAATTGGCTAGAGGTTAGTTTTGAATTTTTATCCTTGACAGAACCCAACATGGATTAATGCACCTGAACTGGACCATCCTATACCCGAAACATTCGGCAAACTACATAGTAATAATGCTCTTAATTAGAGCTTTCATCTAATACCCATATTGCCCAAAAAAAAAAAAAAAAAAACGATTCTGGAATTTTTCAAAATCGCGATTTTGAACCGCGATTCTGAATCGCAGTGCATCTATGAAGCAAACTTACATATGGTTTACATAAGAAAACCTTTATCTTAAGTTTGTTAAAAGCTTTGTTGCATAAAGGTTTGCAATAAACTTAAAAGAAAAGATAGACTACATTTTTAAGGAGGAAGGAGGAGGAGGAGATGAATAGGTGACCTTGGGTGGAGGTAGTGTCCATAAGGGTTGTCACATAAGTTAGGGACCATGCACGTGCTAGGTGGTGGCCTTTGAGCTTGCCACCTAGTATGGGCTTGGGGAGGTGACAAAGAGTTGTGGATAAGGGGTATAGCCATAACTTCCCTCGTTCACATGCTTCACTTTTGGCTTAGCACTTTTGATAAAGCTCTCAAGACTTCTATGCCGTTTTGCCAATAAACACTTGCCAAATTTTTTAGCGACCTTCCCTTAGTGCGTTATGGAGCCTATTGTATCCACTGGTGTAGGAACTTCTTCGTCTCGACCTGCACCTCAACTAGACTCCTTGTGGTTAGTTCAAGCTAGAAACTCCTTGCAAAATCAGATTTTAGAATTGCAATCCAAGCATGCAGCGGCCGAGAAAGAATGGCGAAGTGGTCGCGGCCCGTCGTCATGTACCCCATTTATAACCCAAAGCTTTTCTTGGGTGATAAAAAGGACCAACATCTCGATGTAGTGTTGTCTTGGTTGGGTCGGTGGAATATTCATTTTTCCATGCACCATTCGCCAGATAGTATTAAGATTGTTACTGCCCTCATGTTTTTACAAAATAAGGCATTCACATGGTGGTAGGATCTTAAAGATAGGTCTAATGCCCCTACCACTTGGACATGGGACGCTTTTCAAGATGCCTTCAAAGTGGCATTTTACCAATCCTGGACGATTTTGAACATTATTGTCAATTTGCTTCCATACAGATGGGGACTAGACTATTAGATGCCTATTTGCAAGAATTTCAGGGAGTGTTGCCTCGATTTGTGAATTGAATCGATCCCACGTTGATTAAATTAGAATTTATTTTGGGGCTTCCTAAAGAATACCAACTTGAAGTGCGTTGTAACCAACCGTAGAGCCTCAAAGATGCACTTCGCTTTGCGAACATCTTATGATACCCATTCTAGTGCTCGGAAGGAGTCGATGTTGCCCAAGATTGAATTTAAAGATAAGGTGTTCTTTAAGAAACGGGGCAAACATCGACACTGGCTCCCAAGCGGGGAAAAGTGCATCAAGCTGGATCGTGCGGATTACGATAATGAGTGGACTGATAGTTTGTGTTTCTCTTGCATGGAGAGGGGGCACCTTGCAAAAGACTTCCCGAAGAAACAAAAGAAAGTTGGAGGTCAGCCTAAAAGTTTCAACGCATCGGGTAATTCTAGCATTTCTTTTTTTGATTTATCCCAAGGTTGCTCCAAAACGCGTTGAGGCGGGGGGGGGGGGGCTATTCCGGAACGCATGTGTACTTTTTTTTTTTTTTTGTTTATATATACATCTAAGGAAGTGGGACCCGGACGCAAACGCGCGTCCGGGTTTTTTTTTTTTTTTTTTTAAATTAAAAAAAAAATTTAGACTAAAAAAAAAAATGAAGCCAGAGGTGCGTCCGGCTGTACGGACACGTCCGTTTTTAATTTTTAAATTTTTTTTTTAGGGTTTTTTAGTTTAAATTTTTTTTTTTGGACATGTTCGACCCTGCGTCCGGGCGTCGGATGCGTCCGGGTTTGGACGCCGGACGCGGGCATTCCGGCCCGGACCCTCATCCCTGATATTATAGATATATATATATCTAAGGAAGCGAGACCCGGACGCGAACGCGCTAGGGGTGCGTCCGGGTGCTTTTTTATTTTTTATATATATTTTTATATATATATATCATAGGTCCCGCGGTACTGGGTACCGCGGATTCCGGTACCGCGGGACCATACTGGTACCGCGGTACCACAATATAATAATATATTTATTATTTAATATTTTTTTTAATTTTTTTTACCTAAACCTACCCGCCCCCCTCGCATTTCCTCTGAAATTTTTTTGCGCCCTCTCCGCCCTGCCATCGCTGCTGGTTTTTCTTGCCTGCCTTTGATTCTCTGCGTCGCCCATCGCCCACGCAACGCCCTGCCTTGCATCTGATTTCCTTTGCCCTGCATTCGCCCATTTTCAGCGTCTCTCCAACAGTGAACCCTGCTGTTTTTTTTCCAGCAATCCATCCCTCATTTCATCTGCAATGGTGCAATCCGACCTTTCCGGTCTGTGGGACGAGGTAGACATTGTCAGGCGGGTTGCCGACAAGGCCAACAAGACCGGTCAGAAGATCGTGCGCTGCCGATACTGTCTCGTCGAGTTTGCTGCATCCCTCACTCGCCTTAAAGGCCATCTGCTCGGTGCACGCACCAAAAATGGTGCCACCTTGAATGCTGCCCCTTGTGGCAGCATGACCGTCCCCGACAGGCAGCGACTATTGGACACCTACGGGCCGCGGCTCGTGGCAGGGGAGAACACCATTTCGGAGGGCGTTCTCCGATTTTGCACCGCTCCTTATGTGACTAACCCAGAGTTGCTGCCTGCTTGGCTGGCACGCACGAGGAGAGGGAGTGCATCCTCCTCTGGTCCCTTTGCCCCTCAGACAGCTCTGCCTCATGCACCCCCATCTGCTCAGATTCCGGTGGATCCCGTCCCATCGCGTCCGACAGTTGCCACTGCGGTTCCACCACCACCCACTGTTGCTCGCACTCCACCAGTCTACGACTTTCTCATGGACTCTCCACCACCCGAGCAGGCCCAGGATGGTACTGGGCGGGCCTTCGAGGATGTGGAAGAGATCCCTTCTTCCTTCCCTTCCCATCCGGATGACCTCCTCAGCCAACAGTTTTCGTACCCCATGCCAGATGTTGCCCCTCCACCAGTGCACCCCACCTATGCTGCTGCACCCATCCCTGCCAGTGCATCCCACTCTCCCCATTCCACGTCTACAGCCGATGCATCCACCAGCGCCCAGCCTGTCGCGTCATCGTCCATTCCCGTCACGGTTGGTGCACCGTGCTGGAGGTCCACCACCCGTCGTCCACCAGGGAGAGCCCTCGTGCAGCAGACCATTCGCGGCGCGCATCAGCCGCACATGGACAGAGAGGCCACACAGGCCGTGGCCAGTCTGGTTTACGAGCTGAACTTGCCCTTTGCCATCACCGACTCTGAGCCCTTCAGAAGGGCCTTCCGCCTTGCACAGTCTGTCAGCCCTAGCTGGAGAGTCCCTAGTTCAGAGGTTGTCCGCACACACATGCTGAGGGATAGGGTCGAGTCCTTGTCTAGAGAGATGGAGCCTCTGCGTCGGCACTGGGCCACTTACGGTTGCAGCATCATGTCCGATGGCTGGACTGATGTCAGGAGGAGGCCGATCCTCAACATACTGGTCTCCAGCTGCATGGGCACACAGTTTTTGAGGGCAGTGGATTGCAGCAGGGGGGGGAGAGTCATATCTGCAGAGTTCATGTTTGATGTCATCAGGTCTTCCATCCTAGCCATAGGCCCACAGCATGTCGTCACGGTGGTGACGGACAATGCCACGAACTGCATTCAGATGGGTGTACTGCTAGAGGCCGAGTTCCCTCATATTGTTCATACCCCCTGTGCAGCCCACGGCATAGACCTTTTGATGGGGGACATTGGAGCACTTCCCTGGGTTAGAGCCATCGTCCGGGAGGCCCTCTTCCTGGTGACTTTTGTCACCAGAAAGAGGCGTGTTCTTGCCATGTTCCGGGTGTTTAGCCATCTGGACCTCCGTAAGCCAGCCCCCACGCGCTTTGCATTCGACTTGGTGGTCATCGACCGTTTGATCAGGTGCAGGGCCCAGCTTCTACAGATGGTTGCCAGTGATCTTTGGGGTGCCAGTACATTTCCGCACACTGAGGATGGGGAGCACTTTTCTTCCACGGTGAGGGGAGACCAGTTCTGGAGGGATGCACAGACATTGTCACGACTGCTTCGACCACTCTACATTGTGCTCCGCATGGCTGACAGCGAGGGGTCGACACTTGGACTGGTGTATGAGCTCATGGACCGGATTGGACAGTTCCTGCAGCTGCCCATCTTGCAGCCAGAGAGGTAAGCGGTACAGTGTTGCAATTGACCTTTATCTTTTCAGTACTTGCTAGTTTGTTTTTCTGTCAATGTTAAGCTTTTTCGTAATGCCCTAAACCACATGCCCCTCACCTGCAGGATGACAGAGCTGAAGTTCATATGGGAGACGCGATGGAACTACTTCCACAGGAGTATCCACAGCGTTGCACACATGCTGCATCCCCTCTTCCTCTCTCCGACACAGATCGCAGACAGGGAGCTCGAGGCCGATTGGCTTCAGTACATTCACAGGGTGGGTCCACACATAGGTTTGGATCCTATCAGGCTCATGGAGGAGCTCGCTGCATTTCGTTTCGGCATGGGCACATTCGGCCACCCGGCTGCCCAGGATCCAGAGAGGAGGCAGCTACCCATTACCTGGTGGACCATGTTCGGTAGCACATACCCATCTATACAGCGTCTTGCACTGCGTGTCCTTTCTCAGGTATGCATCTCATTTTATCCTCCATTTTTTGTGTTTCGTTGAAGTTTCACCTCTGCCACAATGTGCTGAAGTATTTCAATGCACGCACCACAGGATTGTGCTGCCTCCGTGTGTGAGTGTAACTGGAGCACATGGGCACTCATTCACACGAGGAGAAGAAACCGGTTGTCAGTGAGTCAGTTGGAGCGGTTGGTGTTCTGTAGCACCAACGCACGTCTCTCCAGGAGGCTTCCGACCATTACGAGCGCATTGCAGGTGATAAGCTAATCTTTCATAGCATGTTGGTTGACTCCTGGTATGTTTGGTTTCATTTCTTGATAAAGTTGTCTCTCTGACATGCAAATTTTAAACCTTGCAGACGAAGATATCTGATTTGGAGCGCCAGGTTGACTTGCCTACGGACAGCACCCATCCCATGCTTGCAGATGACCTGGGCACACAGTTGATGGCAGAGAGAGAGAGGGAGCTTGCCGAGATGAGAGAGAGAGAGCTTGGGCTTGAGCACAGAGAGCCCCCATTGTATGAGGCAGATGAGCCAGTGTCAGAGGATGAGCATGATGAGGATGAGCCCATTCGGGTTGTGTTTGCCAGACCAGAGAGGGATGAGGCAGATTATACAGGTGCAGGGCACACGCCACGGGCAGGGGTCACAGGTGCATCACGTGGCAGAGGTGGGACACATGGCACAGGTTATACCGGCAGACAGGCAGGGCACACAGGGGGGGGCAGTGGCATACCTACCTATGTCGACATGATGGAGGAGGCTCTTGATAGAGGGCAGAGTGGTTTAGATGCCGGTCCCGCAGATGTTTGGATGCGTGCAGCACATAGTCATGGCCGTTACTACGACAGCACACCAGAGGAGGCACCTGATGACTTTCATTGCACAGATTGGGAGGCCATGCAGGGTCTACAGGGTGCACATGATGAGGCACGGGATGAGGCTTGGGTTGATTCAGGGGTCGGTGCACAGGATGATTCAGAGGTCGGTGCACAGGATGATTTAGAGGCTGGTGCACAGGATGAGTCCCAGAGCCCAGAGCATTTGTATTCGGATGCCCAGCTGGCCGACTTGGTTGCCACATTGGATTCAGAGGCCCAGCAGATGCCGAGTGTCAGGGCGCCCCCATCATCTCTTGCCAGCATGCCACACACAGAGTCCCAGCCAGAGCAGCCGCATGAGGTGCCTACAGTTCCTCCAGCTCCTCAGAGGGTGTATGTGCGTCGCACAGCTCCTCCAGTGCCACCGATGCCATTTAGGCCTGCAGCCCCTCCATCGCCGTCCACTTCTGCAGCACCAGGTCTCCATGGCAGGCCACCATCTGTGCCCAGGTTTTCTCTTGCAGCGCCCACATCCACAGTGGCTCCTCCAGTGGCAGCACCCACGTCACATCCTCCTCCTTTGGCAGCACCCAGGATGTACCAGTACCGGCCACCACAGCGCCCCTTTCAGTACATATCGCCACTGTACTCGCCTCCTGCACAGCCAGTTCCTCCTCCTGCAGTAGCCCCACGGGCACACACTCCACGAGCTCATCCTCCTCGCTCAGTTGCACAGGGAGTTCCCTCTTTTGCTTCCCTATCCCAGCCGGCCTCAGCTTGGGCCCAGCCTAGCCAGCCAGGTGATTTGCATGGGGGTGACGAGGCATTGACAGCTCCTCTTGTCCGCAAGAGACCAGGCAGGCCCAAGGGTGCACCGAACAAGAAAGGCAAGGCACAGAAACTGCCAGGGAGGAGAGGACGACCACGCAGGGCTCCAGGTACAGGTAGAGGTGCAGTATCACAGCCAGTTGGAGCAGGTGTTGTTGGTTTGGCCTGATTGGGGGCTGATGCGGAGGCTGATTGGGAGGATGAGGATGACGAGTCTTCCCCCTCGGATACACAGCCCATGCCAGTTCCAGACAGGCAGAGATATCGGCTGCGAGAGTCAGCTCGGGGCCCTGAGTTTTCTCCAGAGCATTCGTCTGAGTCAGAGCCAGAGCATTGATTGTGGCTCTGTTGTTTTAGTTTCAGTAGTTTGTCTCTAGCAGACAGTCTACCATTGTACTCAGATGATTTTTCACATTATATACAGTGTTTGGCCTACATTATTTGCTGCACATTGTGCGTATGTCGCTCTGTACATGTGATGCTTTATTTTATGTTGAAGAATTCTATGTGCGTGTCTGAATCCTATTTTCATTTAATTTCGTTTGAAATGAATGCTAGCTTCACATATATGCACCTACATCATGAGCACAACAATCACCCCTACACCCCAAACGACATTTCATAAACACATGTAATACATCTGCATTTAAAAAAATTACAGACATTGCATCTTACATGACCAGGCTCGCGTTGCACAAAAAACAACTATGTATATATTCAACCGTTGTATTAGGATAACATCACATATACTGTCATTTTTTTAAGCAGCCATCTAGTTATTTGCTGCACCATAAACTGCCGAAAACTACATAGCAACAGTCCGCCACATATGGGTGGACCTCATCTATTCTAAACATCCCTCACTGATCCTCCACCGACTCCTCGCCCTCGTCTGGTGCATTGTTTTGTCGCTCTTGTTCTGCCTCCCGGTTAGCCCGAGCTGCCTCCTGGTTAGCCCGACGTCTGGCCGCCCTTTCCCTGACCATGATGAGCTGCCGTCGTGTGAAATTCATTCCGATCTGCTCATCCAGATCCAGCTCGACAGCGGGGACAGGATCCACAGCGGGGGCGGGTGGCTCCGGTTCCGGATTTCTCTGTCGAGTCTGTCGCAGCATCTCTCGGATATCTGCCTCTTGCTTCCGATGCCTCTCGTTGTGCCTTCGGATATCTTCCTCAAGCTTTCTCCTGGCTTCGCCCTCGGGCTTCGGTGGTATTCGCTCAGCCATCTCGATCGACCTTCTCCTCACAGCACCCTGATCCTTGAACACCCTCTCACAGCACCCTGGCTCTCAAACAGCCTCTCACAGCCTGTCACCGGCTCTCGCTTGCTCTCTCACTGTCTATCACTAGCCCTCTCACAGCCTCTGAAAATGCCGACCACAATGGCATTGTGAGTGCCTATTTATCCCCACAGCCTGATCGGCCATGTGGATCCCCATCATCCCTCCATGTGCCTCCGTACCTGCCCCCATGTGATGCTCCCCCCTGTGTTGGTCTCCCATTGGGCCCATGGTCTGCTCACCCACAATGCCCATGTGCCTCTGTACTTGCCCCCATGTGATGCTACCCCCCTGTGTTGGTCTCCCATTGGCCCCTCGGTCTGCTCACTCGCAGTGCCCATGTGCCATTGCAACAGTCCCCTGCAACATGTACTGTACCCTCTTTTTTTACACCCAGAACCCCCTTTTTTTACTTTTTTTTGTCCTTTTTTGGTAGTTAATATGCAAAAAAAAATTACTAAAAATATATTAAAAAAAAAAAATATTAAAAATGGTACCGCCCTGGTACCGCGGATCCCAGGGCGGTACCGTACCGGCGGTACCACTGATATGGTACCGGCGGTACCATACCAGCGGTACCAGAGGGTACTATGATATATATATTCAATATTAATTAAAGTAATCATTGGGTTTAGGTTGCTATTATGCCATTAGATTGAAATTTTTCTAAGTTTAAAAAAAAATTACGAACACATTTTAAAACCGATATGTTTTACAGGTTTAGGGTTTAGAAAAATGTGATCTGTAGACATGGAAAAAATGTCTGACCATTCTCTTTAATGGAGGTAGTGAAATTATGCCAAATTTTTAGACGCTCTAAATGCCCTCGGGTTTCAGTTTGATTCCTTCTATGGTACATCAATAAGCTCAAAAGTACTCTGGGAGTCCTAGACTTTAATGAAGCAAAATCAAGTCTGAGCATATGCATATCAATATGTGCATGTATGGTTCAATCACATTACTTGACTGATGCTCTTGATATCTGATCTACATATCCATAGCTCTGACATTATGCCAAAAGGCCTCCACATAACATGGTCATGGTAGTGTTATTAGACCCTAAACCCTAAATCAGTGAGACAGTGAATCAATTTGTCATGACTCAGTGAATTAGCAATACCTACATATTATCAGGGATCTGTAGAATAGTTGTAGCGAATTGCGATTCGGGAATCGCAATTCGCTTCACAGAATTGTGGAAAAGAATCGTGAAAAGAAAAAAACCAAAAACTCGATTTCAGGCCTCCTTTTCGCAGACAGAACCGCGCCAACAGTGGAGGAGGCAAATTTTTTTTTGGAGAGCTGTGGGCGTCCAATCTTCGCAAGTGAATAGTTGGTAGGCATTTACTCGGCGATATGGAGGTGGTGTGCACGGTGCCGGGTGGGTCTGAGCTTCGTGGAGAGCGAAACGACCAATTTTCGATATTTGGTAAGTGTAGGCTTGATTTTTTGCAATTGTTGACATTGAGCTGTAGGCAACCAAATCGAGCATAGTTTGGCTCTAGACCACCTATCTTCACGCCCACAGTGATTCCTACAGCATCAGTTTCAGCCGTTACGGCATGCTTAGCGAGATTTGAACACCACATTCCAAATGCTTGTGTATTTTTGCCATTTTCACAAAATGACTTGTTGGAAACCGAGTGAGGTGACGTCTGAGCCTAGAATGCATTTCCACATGCCTACACAGACTCCTATGACCTCCGTTCCGCCCGTCTACGTCCGTATCACATATTTCAATTTTCATGCCCTGATTCCATAGTTCTTGGGGCTTAGGCGTGGACCATCGTGCAAACATCTGCTAGGGGCGCGGTTTAGGCCCACACTGCACTCCTTTATGCCTGCACAGACTCCGACGCTAACGTCAGTCGCCTCTTATCCCTCATACAGAAATTATTCTATCCCACGCCCTAATCTCATGTTCTTCTTTGGCACTTGATATAATGTGTGAACTGGAATCGTTCTGATGTATGCTTTGGTATTTTGAGCTCTATTTAAGCTCGGTAATGTTGTTCAATGCAATGTATTTTTTTTCTACTGAACATTTGCCTGATTATTTGTTGTTTGCAGGTTTAGGGTCGTGTTGATATGATGCCAGTGCGAGACCGAGGCCTTTGGGCCGAGGTTGAGCTTACCGACGAGGATGTGGGCACACACCATGGCTCAGGCACCCGCAGATGGAGATGCTTGCATTGTGGTGGTCACTTCACGGGATCACTCACCAGGGTTAGGGCTCACTTGCTGCGGGTCAGAGGGCGAGATGGGCGGACATTGGGCATATCTGATTGCCCCAAGATTTCTGATGAGGATCTGCAAAGGTTGTCTACCATGTACGGGCCCGATACTGCATCACAGGGTTCTAGACAGGGACAGGTAGCAGGAGCAGCTACAGGCAGGCATGCAGGAGGGCTCACAGGCAGGCAGGCATGGCCTACCATGGGTATTGGGCCCAGTACATCACGGGCAGGGCATGGTACAACTGCAGGGCGTAGTACATCATGGGTTGGGCATGGTACAGGTGCAGTGCCTAGTATATCAGGGGCAGAGCATGGTACAGGTGCAGGGCCCAGTTCATCACGGGCAGAGCATGGTACAGCTGCAGGGCCCAGTACATCACGGGCAGAGCATGGTTCAAGTGCAGGGCCTAGTATAGCACCTTCAGTTCCATCCGCAACAGTAGCAGGACCGTCAGATGAGCATGTTGGTTCAGCAGCAGCGGGTGCTTCTCGACCCTCCTCCTCGGCAGCGAATGCACCACATGCTTCGACAGATGTTGCCAGAGAGAGTGACACACCCACGGATCAGCCATCCGTTGGGCATGCTAGACCACGAGCACCATATACACAGCAGAGAGGGGTTAGGCCCAGGCAGCAGACCCTTGATCGATGCGGCTGGCAGAGAGAGCAGCAGGCCCGTTGCACTCGACTGTGTGGCCAGTTCTTTTACGAGTGCGGCATTGCCTTTGCTGTTGCTGACACTTGGGTGTTCAGGGAGTTTTGTGCACAGATGGCGGCCGTGGATGCTACATGGACACCTCCCAGGCGAGAGGCACTGCGAGGCAGGTTGCTTCGTCAGGAGGAGGAGACCATCACGCGGGAGTTGAGTTCCATTAGCTCAGCTTGGCAGCAGTAAGTAACTTGTCTTTATAATCTCTTTGCATGTGTTTAGGATTTTCTGGTGCCGCAATTTTTGCATGTAGCTAATGGGTGTTTTGTGGCAGGTATGGATGCACGATATTGAGTGATGGATGGATCGACATTCGTCGGTGATCCGTCATCAATGTCTTGGTTTCTTGCCCGCTTGGCACAGTATTCCTACGTGGCGTGGATGCCACTCGAGGTGGTGACGCCATCACAACCGATTTCATATGGGAGGTCATTAGAGATGTTATTGCTAACATCGGGTTTGAGTACATGGTTCAGGTTGTCACCGACAACGCCTCGAACTGCAAGCAGATGGGCGAGATTATGATGAGGGAGCACCCCAACATTGTGTGGACACCCTGTGCTGCACATTACATAGACTTGCTCATCCATGACCTGTGTGCGCTTCCATGGATCACAGAGGTATAGTTTGTTCTATTTGCTATGCTTTCTTCCTTTGATGCTGATAACCACATCTCAACTACTGTCTAAACTTTTTTACTGGATGTTTGTGTTGCAGATCACTTCTACGGCCATGCGCCTGGTCACTTTTGTCACCAGGAAGAGGCGTGTGTTGGCCCTGTTCCGCACCTTCTCCACCCTAAACCTGAAGAAGCCCGCACCCACACGCTTGGCGTTTTACTTCTTGGTGCTAGAGCGATTGGTGGTGGTGAAGGACGCATTGCGGCGGATGGTTTCCAACGTGGCCTTCCGGGACTTTACAGTCCTCCCCCATTCGGCATTTTTCCAGTCCACTATGTACGGCGACGAGTTCTGGAGAGTTGCTGAGGAGATTAGTGGGATCCTTCTACCCATTTACAGAGTGCTGCGCCTGGTAGACCGTGAGGGGTGCACCCTCAATCTCATTTACGAGTTCATGGACCGCATCGGCGAGGGGATTCTGTTGTCAGCCTTGGACGAGCACAGGTATGACTCTTCAGTGTCTAGTTTGTTGTTTCTCACTCGAGTCTGATGCGTTTCTTTTATGCTATGGTTTAGTGATTGTTGTAATTTGTCTGCTGCAGGAGGTGCGAGATTTCACGTATCTGGGAGGCCAGATGGGACTACTTCCACCGACCCATCCACGCGTAGCCCACATGTTGCACCCCTTGTGGCGCTCTACCCGAGAGAGGGACGATCCGGAGCTGCACCGGGGATGGGTGGAGTACACGGAGCGCGTATGGCCCGGACCAGGTATGTGTGAGAAATCGGTTGGTAGCAATGTTACTGTAGTATTGTACTCATTGGTAGTGTGTGAATTCGAGGGGTCTTACATGTGCCATGTTTTTCCTTTTGCCAATAGGTCCGATTCTAGCCAACATTGCAGGCCAGCTGCTCGCATTTGAGCGCTTCCAATTTCCTTTCGATGGAGAGTAGAGTCGGCGGAGGGAGGATCAGCTGAGGCCCGTTACATGGTGGTGCATCCACGGGCGCAACACAGGTGACCTGAGGCGATTGGCGAGAGAGTCCTTGCACAGGACTGTTCAGCAGGAGCTTGTGAGCGGAATTGGAGCACTTGGGCCTTGTATCACACGCAGAAGAGGAACAGGTTGTCCATCGAGCAGTGTAGGCGGTTGGTGTTTGTGAACACCAACGGCCGTATGCTGAGGCACAGAGGAGGAGAGAGTCAGATGCTCGAGGTGAGTCACATCATCACCCCTTTTTTCTTGCTATGCTTTGATGAATTGATTTGCTTTCAAAATATGCAGTGAGTTGCACAATACCTGCCTGACAACAATGTATTGTTTTTGGTTGCAGGTGGACCCTGACACTTGCTTGGTGGATTCGATAGCTGCTGCTCCTCGGGCACCACCCACACAGGAGGAGATGGATGATGAGATCCATAGAGAGCTCTACAAATAGGCACAAGCTGACGCATGGGCTTTACGGCGGCAGAGGAGGACAGAGAGGCAGAGGGAGAGGGCTGAGGAGGGAGATGACAAGGGCTCGGAGGGTGGAGAGATGCTCGGGGCAGACTATGTGGAGGAGGAGGAGTGGGTTGAGGGAGATACAGAGGAGGACGAGGAGATGTGGGCGGAGGCACAGGGGGATGACCTGGCTGACCTGCTGGTGGACCCTGATGCAGAGACATAGGAGGAGCCAGCCATTCCTGCACGTAGGCCTAGGGGGAGACCTAGAGGTTCTGGGAGGGGGGGGCTGAGTACTCTTTTCGTAGACAGGAGTGGAGCATCACAGGCAGCCGTCGGCCAGGCATCATCACAGTGGGTAGGGCCATCCCAGGGCGTAGGGTCACAGCCACCTGACACACAGGCACGACGGAGTAGACACAGGGCTGGGGGCAGCCAGATGGGGGCCAGAGGAGGGGAGAGAGGCAGAGGCAGAGGCAGAGGTAGAGGTAGGGGGAGGGGGGTGGTCCAGAGCCAGGGCATGCAGTAGGGATCCAGAGCACGCAGCAGAGCCAGGGCCACACCACGGCATATGGCTCCCTCCAGTTCCGATTCATCTGCGGACCCATGGGACTTGCAGTCCATAGATTCGGATGATTTATCCTACCATGACTCTAACGAGCCTTAGTTGTATAGTTTTCATTACGTTCATGGAACATCATTGTACCCCTTTTTGGTGCCATGTGGCCCGATATTATATATTATGATGATCCTATTCACAACATTGTCGTGATTCAGTATTGTTCTTTGTGGTTTTAGTTTAGTAACTTCGGTTTTATGGTTTATGAGAGAGAGAGAGAGAGAGAGAGAGAGAGAGAGAGAGAGAGAGAGAGAGAGAGAGAATGGTTGTTTTGTCAAAAATTGTTTCATTTAAGGCTAAAGTTCAGAATGATTCAGCTAGGTTTTTGTTCAGCATGGTTCTAGTTCCGTTTGCTGTGAATCGTGATCAGAGAGAGAGATAGAGAGAGGGAGAATCAAAGAAAGGGAGATTCCTGCTATGTTCATTGGGAATGCCCCAATGTGTTCTCTTTTTTTATATGGGATGCAACTTTAGCGTAAAGGGACCATCCTGCACCTGAAACAGTCGGCAAACTACACAATCATATTCCCCTCGATCAGAGCTTTCATCTGATACCCATATTGCACAAAAAAATTTCAAAAAAAAAAAAAAATCGATTCTACACGATTCTGGGAAAATCCCGAATCGCGAATCGGGATCGCAATTCTGATCGCGATTCTGAATCGCGATTCCGAATTGCGCTGCAACTATGATCTGTAGGCTCCTGTAGTAAATAAAAAAATCTGCAAAAATTACCATCAAACCCCCCATCAGAAAACCTGTTTTTTGACACCCATAGTTTAATTTTTTTTTTTCAAGTTCCAGGACAAAATTCCGGAACGCGTTCTTGAACACGTTCTGGAACGCCATGTGCAACTATGATTTATCCTTAACGGATGATACTGTTTGTGAAAATTGGTGCTTTAATACAACTGTTTTTAGCCCCCACTTCTCATTTAGATGAAGGGGTTTGTAGGACAAGCTGTGAACATTCTATTTAATGATGGTTCTACTCATAATTTTGTTAATTTAAAATTGGTGTTGAAACTTCAGTGGCTACCGTGCCAAGTAATCACAAGCACGTGGTGAAGATGATGGTGGGAGAGTATCGACAAATCTGGAACCAAATTGTTCCTCAATTATCATTGAGAATTCAAGATTATAGTAAAGACCTTAATTTTCATATTATGAATTTGGATAAGGTAGATATAATCTTGGGTAAAGAGTGGTTTTACTCCAAGAATGAGTCTTTGAAAAAGAATTATGCTACTCATAGTTTGTCATTTTTGCACAAATGGCTCATTAGTTGAACTTCTAGGTGATGTAAATATTCCAAACACTCCTTGCGTATCTACTTGGAAGTTGATAAATGTTCAAAAGCTAGCTTACGCCACCAATGATCTGTTTAGGTGATAAGCAATTTTCTTAGTCCTCCAAAACTTGTCATAGGGGGCTTGTCGGAGCTCAAAGTAGTTCTCTCACTTGTTAAACCATCAACAAAGTTAGCAATATGTTGTGTGATAACCGTGTGCTTTAGTGGTTTGATGTCCTTATCCTCCACACTAGGAAATGGGACTTCTTCCCAAACATGATTTTTAAACTGGAAATTGACTGGATGAAGGGTGAGTGACTAATGTCGGTATCATACTTTGCAAATCAGTAAAGGATTGCTTCAGTATTCGCATGTGTTTTGGCATATCTGAAGGAGATCTAGAGGATGACGACAAGGAAGCTGATACTAGTGTAGGGTCGAGAACTGTGGGCTGGCTGCTCAACCCCTGTGAATGTCATGAGACCATGTGACTAGTGGAAATATCTACCTGGTCTTTAGTGGAGTCCATATCCCACTAAAGAAAAAGGCACAAGGCTAAGAACAAAGAAAAACAAAAATGCTGTTAAAAAAATATTAAACTCGAAATAAAGGGAAAGGGGGACTTGCGATATCTAAGCATTGGAATGGAAAACACTTATTTTCCTTTTTAGATACAAACATTCAAGAATTCTCCAAAAAAACTACCAAACCAAAAGAAGGCAAACCATTAATTGGGGAAAATGAAATAAAGAAAGAAAACTGTGAAAGTTTTCAGTGACAAATATATCTACTTCAACCACGGGAAGGTCAAAGGTGCTTTCCTAGTGTAATGAGCCAAGTCTTTGGTTAAACTAGGCCCCAATTTTTGTTGATTGTTTTTGAAACAGCCTTCCACCAACCGTAGACTATTGCTTATGAACTCTTCTCCACAATTCAAAGAAATGGCATCTGAAATGTTTTTCTAGCTCATGGAATGCCTTTGCCTATGTTGCCTTCTTGATTAAATGTTTACCTGCCAAATGTCTCCTAACCATGCCACATTGGTTCAAAGCTGTCCTATCAACTATTTTAGATGTTAAATGCTATTTTTCACTTGATGCAAGCGAATTGTTACTTAGTGTATGCTCAGTACATCCAATCATTACCCTTTGATAATTGATTCCTTTTTAAAGCTTTCCTAAATTGTTGCCTTTATTGAACACCACATAAGAACTTTCTTTGGCAGATTTCTCATGTTTTCAATAGCAACAATGTCAATAAGTACCTGATATTAGTCTACTACCGTACACTTCATTCATTTGGACACTCGTTTCAGATGGAGATTATGTGCTTTTACTTTAGGGCATTAGTATAATACTCTGGAGTTCATACATATGCATCCTTTTAGCAACCATTTGTCTTTTTCCTTTGATGCTATATCGAGATATGAAGAAATTTCAAATAAGAGGCTTCATTGTTGAGTCCTTGTTTTATGAAGCAAGTATGTGCTAGATTAATTTGGTTCTTGAGACCTTGGGATAGTTGAGGATGTTATATAGTGATACACCAAATATTAGAGATTCGAGAACATCCTCAATTTGTAGATCATCAACTAAGAGTTGAATGCAAGTTCAAGATTCAAGATTCTATAAGGAGAAGAGTTTTGCTTTCATACCATACCATAGCTAGCTAATGTCTAAGTTGAGATGCAAGGTGGTTGTCAGAAGGAAAATTCAAAGTGTTGAAAAGCGAGATATGTGTATGCTTTGATAAATCTAGGTGGTTGGATGATCTTTTGAGCATCTTTTGGGTAATAATCTAAAATTCTATGTTTTTCTCCAGGATTTTCATCCATCCGACCTGCTTCAAATTGCAAGCTGTGGCATGGATAACAGTATAAAAATATGGTCTTTGAAAGGTGTGGCTGGCTATGAACTTAGTTTTTTGCAGTTGTGTAGGAATGAACTCATGAACTTGTCTACTTTATCCAAAAATTCATTTAAGCATTTCCATGAAAAGAGTTTAGCTTATGCCATGCCAATATCTGGTTATAGCTCTCCAAGCAAAGAAGAGTTGATTAGTATCAAAAAATCACTACTGAAAGTAACTAGGAGCTTGAATTTTTTATCAAGGTGTAACTTTTACTAAAGATTTCAATATATACTATAGTGCAACAATTGTGGAGTCAAGGGAGAGAGAGAGAGAGAGAGAGAGAGAGAGAGAGAGAGAGAGAGAGAGAGAGAGAGAGAGAGAGAGAGAGAGAGAGAGAGAGAGAGAGAGAGAGAGAGCTTTATTAATGTCTTTTCCATGCCAAAAGGAATATCGACGAAAAAGGACATGTCAGTACGTATCAATGGGAGTGCATAGAATGCTTTTGATAAACAACAAAGAAAAGTACATGTAATAATAATCACTAAAGTATTTAAATTGAATTGGATTGAATGAGAGATGAATTCCAAAACATGTGCTATATATATATATATATATATATATATATATATATATATATATGTATGTATATATGTATAGATATGTACTAGCATAGTGTGCCCGTCGATGGTGGTGGCCGATGATGTGTATGTGTGTGTATATGTATGTTTATGTCTGTGTATGTGTATGTATATGTTTATGTATATATGTATGTATATGTATATGTGTATGTCTGCGTGTATGTGTATGTATATGTGTGTATATCTATACGTACATGGTGGAGTAAGGTCCCTCCTTGAACTGGTCACTAGTAGCCATCTGCCTAACCTGGTGCCTAACTCTCAGTAACCTATCTAGCAGCACTAGATCGAAGGCAAAACGCGTGGGAGCTGGCTTCTTCAGTTCCAGGGAACTGAAGGTACGAAACAGGGCAAGTACTCTCCTCTTTTGGACTACAAATGTCACCACGAACATGGGCTTCTCAATGATGTGCAGTACCCAGGGTAGTCTGCCAATGTCCCCCATAGCAAGATCAATGTTGTGTGCTGTACAAGGGGTCCACACAATACTAGGATACTGGGCCATTAGTAGTCTTGACATCTGCACGCAGTTGGTGGCATTGCCTGTCACTACCTGAACTACGTTGTTAGGGCCAACCTCCTCAATAGCCTCCCGAATGATGGAGAACATGAAAGCTCCATCAACACAGCCCCCTCTCTACTAGCATCTACGGCACGATAGAACATACTACCCATGCAGCAAGACACAATGATGTTGATCACTGGCCTCCGGCGGGTATCACTCCAGCCATCGGACATGACTGAGCTGGCGTAGGAGGACGTGCTGCACCAGAACGGGAAGTTGTAGGAGGACGTGATCCAGCTGGTTGAGAAGCTGCAGGAGCTGCAGGCTGAGGAGGGTGTTCAACATAAGGATCAGAGGTCACAACAGCATGCACTATAGGGTCTAGTGCCAAGCCACCAGCTATCAAACGTGCCCCGTAGATATCAATCAATCTACGCCTCTCCTGGGCCGACATACTAGGGCACTCTTTGCACCCTTTTTTGTGTTTCCTATGATGAAAACACAAGAAAAGAAGAGTGCTTGGTGCAAATGACTTAGAGAAGAAACCCTAACCTGCACTCTCTCTCCAGGTCGGAAATTTCTCTCTCTACAGCTGAACACTCTCTCTCCCCAACTTTCCCTCTACATCACCTCCAAAGAAGCTCTCAAAAACCAGCCACAACTTTTTTCAGAATCTGAAAAAAGCATGGGGAAAACCCAAAAACTCTTTCTCTCTCTAACCACCTCTCACTAAGTCATTCTCTCTCTCTCTCTCTCTCTATCCAGCAGATTTTCTCTCTCCCCAATCTGCCTCCTCTACCACCTCTAAAATCTCTCTCTCTCTCTCTCCCCCCACAGCCTCCATGCTCAAATGAAAAAATTTAGGTTTAAAAGACCTAAACAAGATTAATTTTTTTTAAAAAAAAAGGCGCCGTACCACGGCACAAGTGCCGTGGTACGGCACCCTACCCCCACGGCACCAATGCCTCTCACAATGGCCTTGTGAGTGCCTATTTACACCACAGCCTGTTTCCCCATGTGCAGTTGTTCATGATCCCTCCATGGCCTGCTCCCCCACAGTGCCCATGTGCTACTGTACCTACCCCCATGTGTAGCTCCCCCACGTGCTGCACTCCGATTGGGGTGATGGGGTCGAGGTTTGAGGAGGAGTATCCTCAACATGCATGTCCAAGAAGATCTTAATCATTGTACAAGGCCGAGTCCTTGTGGTTCTTATTTCATAAAAAAGAAAGGATAAGTGAAGGTGGTATTCATTCTATTCTACTCACCTATGGTTCTCTTTCTTTGGTTGATGTTGTATCTTGCTTAGTTGAGATTTGCTCATCTCAAAGATCAAGTAAGACTATTCTAGTTTTGAATAAAGTTTTTAGTTTGGAATTAATTCTTGTCATTGATGACTTGATTATGTTTCCAAAACATCTAGAAATCAAGATATTGTATCATCATTTGTATGCTCTTAAATTGAGTAAGAGCAAGAATAAGAACAAGCTCAAACATATTGAAGAATATGTTTCTTCATTTGATGAGGCATGTTGTAAACTTCTTTTGAGAGTAACCGTGGTCTGCTCCCCCACTGTGCCCATGTGACATTGTACCTGCCCTGATTTGTTGCCCATGTGACGTTGTACCTCCCAAAACCCTAAACCTATCTCATCACATAGGGCCTATGTGATGAGATAGGTTTAGGGTTTAGGGTGATGAGATGGTACTGTGTAGGTCTTGAACTTCCCTGTGTTGAATGACACTGTGGAGCATAAGTAATTAGTAAGTTGTTGAGGTTCATCCGGGGGCGCATCGTTTACCTGTATTTATATGATAGTATAATATAGATTCATCAGGGAGAGAGAGGTAGTGAGGGCACGAGACAAAGTTTTGGAGACTCAAAAATATAAATTGTTGCTCTTTCGTGTCCGACTACAGAGATATCAGACATGGGAGGCATGGGGGCAGTGGTTAGGTTTGTTGCAAATTTTTGTGGGTACCGTTTTCCTATTTTTTAACAGGAGGGGGCAGGTGGGTGCCAGACACCCTTTGATAATTAATTCCGGGGGGGGGGCAGGGGTCATAAATTGTTTTTATTTCGCTTTGGGGATGTGGGACAGAGAGGGCAAAGGCCTGTATTTTTTTTTTTGAAATTTTTGTTTTTCTGAAAATGGGGGGATGCGTCCGGACGCGGACGCACCCCTGAGGCGTCTGCATCCGTCCGGACGCGGACGCGCATCTGCGTCCAGCCCCCGCTTCCTTATATATATATATATGTATATATTCATAATACATATACATATACATATACATATACATATACATACAGAAACGTGTTTATGGGCAAAAACGTTCCCAGAAATGCGTTTTTGTATCCAGAATCGTTGAGAAAAAAATTATATATTAATTTTATTCGGGAGAAAGTTTATCAGGACAAGTGCCTCTTCAATATTGCTCCCAGAAATGGTTAAAGACATTTCCACCAAAGCTCTTCCTAGGATCAAGCATCAGAAATTTTTCAACATGCTAAAGTTGACAAAGACACGAAGGCACCAACCGTGACCTTAAGGGGGACTGTTGGGAAATAAGCTCACAGTCTTCTCCTTGGTGATATTATTTTCATTTCAAAAAAATTTCTGCACATTTATTGATCACTGATCTAGGGTCAGATGCAACCTCCTGTGGTTCTATGTTTGCTCACTTTGATACCTATAGGAATCAACTCGGCAAGTCACAATGTAGTTCTAAAATCCTCTTCTATTCACTCGTAAGGAATTTTTCCAACGGTTTTCATTTTCATTATCATCTGTAATTAGCAACAAATAGCCTATAATAGAAGTTGATTTTTGACCTGTTCTTTTTTTATTCTGTGGTAAGTGCTGTAATGTGCATATAAACGACATATTATATTCTTGGTGGTACTTCATTATGGCACAGCAATAAACGTATTCCTTGTGTTGGCATTCTAACCCCACAAATGTGACAAATTTCTGCAGATGCTCTTAACTAATGAGTGGCTTATCTGTTGCTTCTCCTGCTTGGTTAAATTTTTGTGTGCATTGCATTATGCAGAATTTTGGGCCTATGTGGAAAAATCTTTCACTTGGAATGATTTGCCATCAAGATTTCCAACTAAGAATGTGCAATTTCCGGTAATCACTATATCAAACTTTTTAAAGGATATCAAATTGTAACTTGATTTTAAATTAAAGAAGGTGCCCTTCTATGGTTTGCAGTGGGCGTAGTGGTTAATTTGAGAGTCGTGTTCTCATGAATGACTATTGTCCTTCCAACAATTTAGTTTTTTTGTGTGAACTGTGAATTTAGTTTGTCAATATTGTCAATCACTCAAAAACAAAACCTTCGGTCAAACTTATAGGAAAAGACCCATAAGCAGACCTTTGAGACTGCCACTGGTCAATCTGACACAAGCAGGATGTTAGAAAGAGAACAGTGCTGAAATACTTGGCTGCAACTTATGCATTGTAACTTGTATCATGTGAAATGATATCACATGGAACCGTATTGAATGACAGCAAACCGGCAACAATTATGAAGCATAAGCACCCATCTCAGATTTTGTGACAAAAACGTGAGTCAACTCAATGTGCTCAATAAATTATGAGTACATTATAGAGTGCCAACAGTATCTCTATCTCTATACTTAACCGGATCAATATGGCTCTAGCCTCTATGCAATGTTATTTTTGCCTCTTTCCAGTTTATCAATACGTCGTTCTTCTGATGCATTCATTGATGATTTCCGAGTTCATTTAATACTAACTAAACTACCAAAAAAATAAATTGGCCATTAGTCTTTTTTACAAAAAAATAAAAATTGTGATCCGGGTCGCAGATCGCTAACATTATGGACATTTTTTTTGTAGCGGATTGCGATCTGCTGCAACATTGGTTCCAGTATCACAAGTGCACGTGACAATGTTGAATGGACACATTTCAAACCTCACAAACTAGATTGCATGCTCCAACTTCTCACTTAACATTGTAATTTATGATTCCATCATCAAACATCCATCACACAATACACTAGATAAACATTTGAATACAAATCAAAACATTGAAACGTTGATGTCACAATCAAAGAATCATTCAAAATTAAAGGACCGTTTTTTTTTCTGGGTTTTTCTAAATACAAATCAAAAAATTAGCCAAGACAGAATCGTTGATGTCACAATCAAATAATTGTCCAAAGTCAAAGAACCGTTTATTTTTTTCCTTTTTCTGGGTCCGATTCTTTCCAATTCGAATCGGACCCGATCGATTCATTGACGAATTGCGGTTCGTGGAAACACTACTCCTAGCCACAAAAGTGCTTTGATACCAACTTATTACCAAAATAACACATGAAGGAACTGACAACAGGATAATGCTGATAAAAGAATTACTGAATGGAACAAAACTTGAAGCTGGAAACCTGCTAGAACTTGATTCAAAAGCTAACGTTGCACCTTGATGAATGAATCCTTATGAAACTATACAACAATTGGGGGCCGAATATTAGGGTTCACCGTTTAACAATGACTGTGATTGGAAGTGTCTTGAAAAATGCTCATGTGATTAGTGAAAGGCTCATGTGCCAAATAGTATGGTCTAATGCCCCAGTATAACATGGGGCCCTGATACTCCCAAAGGCCAAAGTAACTGCCAAAACATATGCACGTAACTTTTGACATTTTGTTGTTCAGTTCTAGTGTGCATGAAATCTTATGAATGTTTTCACAACTTAATCTTACCATGATACGCATGTCCTAAAATTTTTAGCATCTCATGTCATATGATCCAAGTCCTGACAAGGAAATATTTGAACTTTAACTTTTAACATCCTTCTTTGCTTCAATAGTGCTAAGTAAAATCTAAGAATAGATGCTTTGCTGGCTGTGGGCCTTGACATGGAAGCTGTAAGGCTTACAAAATTTTCCTGCATAAGCTCATCTTGATTTTTTTTGTTTTCAGATCCTAAATGCACAAGTTCATGCTAACTATGTAGATTGCGCACGTTGGCTTGGAGACTTTATTTTATCTAAGGTATGTAATGATTGAGTTAGCCATGGGCAAGCATTGCATTTTTTAAGCCTTTGGGTTCTCTTCATAAACAGATGTAAGTTTTTAAGTGTCAAAATTTATTGTTACAAGACATTAATATTTAACTGATGCAATACTACTTTATGCCTGATTTCTTATACCTATGAAAGATTAGAAAGCATTTTCTTTTCACAATCATAACAAGAGGTTTGTTCATATGCTAATGTACTGAGCTATCCTAGAGTGCTTATGTTGCAGAGCGTGGACAATGAAATTGTCTTATGGGAACCCTTACTGAGAGAGCACGGCATAACTGATGTAAGTCTTGGTTTTTGGTGTCAATTACTGTTGTTTCCTTTTAGGTAACTGTAGAAAGCGGATATGTCCACATGCAAAGGTTGCAGGTTTACATTAGTGCTGTATATTCATAGTATTGTTTTGAAAATTGTTTTCCACCTTGGAAATGCAGACCCCTCAAGAAATGAGAAATGATACCACATTATCATGTAAGTAAACTAGTGCAGAGTAATTACAATACTGCTTGTGGAAGAGAGGGAGAAAGTGATTTACATGGCTATGGAGAAACATTACGTTCAAATAAGTCAAAAAGACTCCTAGAAATCACTAAAGCAGGAAAAATTTGGCCTTTGATAAAATGATATGCCGTATGTTATGGAGAAATGCATTTTCCCATACGGGGAAATGTCATGGAGAAACATTTCCCCAGGGTGTTTCCCCAGTTGGGGGACAGTAGAGTTGGGAGAAACACGTTTCCCCATAAAAAAGCTAGGGAAATGTGTTTCTCCACAACTATGATACATAGTGATAATGGTATAGATATATTGATAGTGGAGATTACGCAGCATCGGAAAAATGTAATCCAACCATGTAATTGGCACAGGTCTTTCTTTCACAAACGTTTCTTTGCAGGGTGGCGTGGATATTCTGCATAAGTACCCAGTCCCTGATTGTGATATCTGGTTCATAAAGTTCTCTTGTGACTTTCAATTTTCAACCTTGTCCATTGGTAAGGATCAAAATTTGTATCAGTACTCTATTTGCGAACAGTGGATTAGGTTTATTTTATGACACTGCACAAGGTTAAAATTCCTGCTTCAAGACTCAAGGATCTTACTTAGAAAAACACCATTCGGCTTAATGTAGATTCCAAACAGCTACATTTGTTGTAAGATTTGTGGGAAGATCAAGCTTTATGTAAATAGTATCAGTTTTGTACCATCGTTCCTCTAACCAGTAGCAAACATACATGCATTACTTTTTCTTAAGAGAGATTGATCTGCAGCTGTGAATGTCACAGGTAACAGAGAAGGAAAAGTTTTCGTATGGGACCTGCAATCCAGTCCACCTTGTTTTGTTGCAAAGTATGAAGACACCCACTCACTTTTTTATTCTACAGCAACATAACATTGCTTAGGTTCTCAATGAAAGTTGAGTTTCCTTCTAATTGTAGTCTTGATCATTCTAATGCACTGAATTTTGTTCAGATTATCTCATTCACAATGCAAGTCTCCGATCAGACAGACAGCCACTTCATACGATGGAAGGTCAGATATAGACATCTCAAATTTTCAATTCAGAATGTATTTATCGTATACACTACTTCATGTCCATTTGTTTGTAGTGTACGCAACAGGTTAGTTGCAAATGCCGTTCTGTACGAAAGACGGTGAAAGTCCCTGTATTCCTTCGAAATGCACTTTTCGTTTTACAATTTTTGGTTGGAAAATGTTCAAAAAAGATTATTTTTAAAAATTTCGTTCTGTACATATTAACAGAACATATAACTGACAGGAACATGCTCTGCACAACCGAAGTAAAGGAGCACGATTTTATTTCTTTAAATTGGACATTGCCTTTTCTATCCTCTCTCAATCTTTATTCGTAAGCCCTAAGCCAAAAACTGAACTATTTAAAAAGCTTCGTAGATGTGCATCTAATTACATAGCCTCATGCTTTGGCATGTTGAAAGTAAAGTATGAGGTTATGCATGGAAAGCCTCGCATATGAAGAAAGCAATGGATATATTTAGGCAATACTTTCCTATACTTCCAAGGAAGAAGATAGGAGTCCAGTTGCATGGACTTTGTATGACTTATGGCCATTTACTAGAGTGAAGAGAGCTAGAACTAAATCATAACAACTTTTCTACTTTTTCATGGTAAAATGCTGAGAGCTTGAAATTTTCTTTTCTTGCATTAGTCGCTTCCAAAGGTTCAAAATGGGTACATTTGACTTAAAGTTCATGTGGAGGATTAGCTCAATGTATCTCTCGAGCCAAGCATCACAGCGATACGATTCATGGCTCACCACTTTATGGAATCAAATTTTTTCCAGTTATGGCCATGTGACTGAGTTTGTTTGAATTTTCCCGACTCAAGCACTTTCAGCCTTGATGATAAGAGGTGCATGATATAGACATTGCACTGTCAAAAACATTTAGTGATAACATGTATCTTGTGCAAGCAAATGTTTTCTTCAAGAGACCAAACATTCTTAGATTGGTTGTGAAATATGCAATTCTCATACAACCTATGTGTTTGCACTTTGGAGAAGACTTGTCCTCCTCCCATTTGAATAATGTCCTGATGAGCAAATGTCTAGGATGCTTCTGGTCAAGTGAACTCTGTGGAAATGCAAGACTCCATTTTGTTGCAAGAAGGTAATAATTAGTCAAACTATCATCAACTTCCATGATTGCCAAGTAGCTAATGACATTGTACGCTCCCTATTTTATCACTTTTAGTGAGCATTGTAGATCATATCCAATCTATATGCCAATCAGAACTATGTTTCCAATGACCAATTATACCTCCATTGGACTTTCCTTGTTTACGTTAGCCATGCATTGGCTTTGCTTGCAAAATTGTAAACCCTAGACCATGCTTTCTTGATTGATATTTGTTCTTACAATCTGTTTTACATGTTCAGCTTCTGCTGTAGCTTAGTTTGCTAGAGGAACTGCTGGCATCCAAGAAGGCCCACTTAATTCATAGCTGTTGGACATTTAAAAGCAACAAAAGCTCAAAAGTGTAAAGGTTATGGCCATACCAGATGAAACAATTTTACTAATATTTTGTATACCTTGTTGAATATCATTTCCCATGCAAAGAAGAGTTCTACTGTTCCACAATGTCTGAGAACTCCGGCATAATACATCTAATCAGAGAATTGTAATTAATGTAGAAAGCTGTACCAACGTTTTCCTATGCTACATAGCCCAAGTAAGCTATTTGACATTAAATGTTCATAGAAGAAATGTCCTTAATTGCTTACAAATTGAAAATAGTATTTCGAAAATAATTTGTTTTATATACCAAGACTAAATGAAAGTTGATGGAGACATGGATTGAAATTATGGTGCAGTGTTTTGGTTTTGGTGCTCATGACGAAGTTGCATATTTTCCATGCCTAAGTTTTTTTTTTGAAATTGCAGCACCATCTTGTGTTGTTGTGAAGATGGTAGTATTTGGCGATGGGATGCAATTTGACAAGTGTGTGAAATGGTAACCTACAAATTTTGAGGTCAACTTTTGTTGGAAAAAAAAATCCAACTACAAGGATCTAGACAATAGTTTTTTGAAAACTTGGGTTTTGCCCAATTTTGGATCATACGAATAGAGTACGTGCTACATTCTTTTGTAAAATGGTCCATAATGAAAAAGGGACTATGCAATACCCTTGGAAGTTCTAGCTTTAGTGCTTATGAAAGTTGGTGAGAAGTCAATCTTCAAGCTCAAACATAAGTACTATTGCTTGCTCATAGGTCAAAGTGGATATGTGAATCGCGAATTTGATTTAGTCTTTGTGCCAATCTTAAAAGATTTAATTTGGACTAAGTTTTATGCATTTGTTTCTTCAGCTCTTCCTTTTGTTTGAACTTTCATACTTTCATTCATTCCTTAATGCAATTTCATGTGCATTGCAGAAAAAGTAAGCATTTTTGCAAAAACAACCTAAGGCTTTTGAGCAACTATTTGGTTGAGCAATGTAGGAGCATGTATTATCTTTGAAAGCTAGATGTATCATTTGAGCAATGTAGGAGCATGTATTATCTTTGAAAGCTACATGTATCATTTGATTAAAGACTAAATATATTTTTGCAACACATGTTTTGAGAGCGTGACAATGTATATATTGAGGTATGGATTCACTTGAGCACAAACTACTATGAAGGATATTGTCGGGTTTGTTGTAGAGTGTGATAGATCTAGTTGTCCTAATTTACATGTAGGATATAATTTATAAATGATAACGAGTATTGAAGAACATTTATTGATATTCTTACTGTAGCAACGTTTATTGATATTCTTACTGTAGCAATAATCTAATGTCTACTGGATTACTGGTGGCAAACTCTAGAAGCATGATTGGTCATGTTCATGCTCATCATCATTTTTAAAATATGGTGACGATAGCGGTGTATCTTTGACTATATCAATGTCAAAATATGGAGGACACCAACGAGAAAAAAGGACGAGATAGAGGACATTAGTAGTTTTAGAGTAAAGACACTTTTGTGGAATGTATTAGTCAGTTTTATAATAAATATTATTAAAAGCTAGAAGATCTATCTTGTATTCAGAACTTAGAATGTTGGTGGTGTATGCATTTGCAACTTTGCATTATCATGTGTAATGTGTGTAATTATACATTAGTTGTGCCCATTTAGTGTCCATGTAAAAATGTGCATTTAAGAGTGAGCATACCATTATGTACTTGGGACATATCATGAGTTAATAACTAGAAAATATAGAGAGCATGACAACTTCAATATAGTAGAGTGTGATAGATCTTACATGATTGGACTGGGACCTTAATTGGCATGTGGATTGAAAAGTTGGATAAACACTTATCTAGTTGAGAGCACCATGGAAGATGTGAAATGTTTTAGGGGTAGGTTGATTGAAACCTTTCACAATACTAATGATTATGAAATTTGTAGATAATGTTATAGTCTTGAATCACTTAAAAAATAAAAAAACTATCATTATCTCGTAATTATTTTCAAACGGCATCAGTTTTAGTCGTTACGGCATGCCTAGCGAGATTTGAACAGCACATTTCAAATGCTTGTGTATTTTTGACATATTCACAAAATGACTTGTGGGCATCCGATTCAGGTGGTCTGAGCCTAGAATGCATGTCCACATGCTTGCAGAGACTCCTGCGACTTCCGTTTTGCCCGTCTACGTCTGTATCACAAATTTCAATTTCTATGTCCTAATTCCATGTTTTTTAGGGTTTAGGCGTGGAGCATCGTACAAGCATCTGTTAGGGGGATGGTTTAGGCCTACACTGCACTCCTTTACACCTGCACGGACTCTCACGCTAATGCCAGTCGCCTGTTAACGCTCATACTGAAATAATTTTATCCCATGCCCTAATCTCATGTGTTTTTTGGCACTTGCTATGATCTGTGAATTGGAATCATTGTGATGTATGCTCTGATATTTTGAGCTCTATTTGAGCTTGGTATTGTTGTTCGATGCAGTGTATTTTTTTCTATTGAACGTTTGTTTGCTTATTTTTGTTTGTAGGTTTGATCTCGTGTTGATACGATGCCAGTGCGGGGCTGAGGTTGTGAGCTTATCGACGGGGATGCGGCTACACACCATGGCTTAGAGACCCGCAGATGGAGATGCTTGCATTGCGGTGGTCACTTCACGGGATCACTCACCATGGTTACTCACTTGTTGCGGGTCAGAGGGCCAGATGGACAGGGATTGGGCATATTTGATTGCCTCGGGATTTCTGATGAGGATATGCAGATGTTGTCTAGCATGTACGGGCCCGATACTGCATCACAGGGTTCTAGACAGGGACAAGTAGCAGGAGCAGCTACATGCAGGCAGACAGGCAGGCAGGGCCTACCACGGGTACAGGGCATGATACAGGTGCAGGGCATATTACATCACGGGCTGCATGGTACAGGTGCAGGGCCTAGTACATCACTGGCAGGGCATGGTGCAGGTGCAGGGCCTAGTACAACACCTTCAGTTCCATCCATAGCAGTAGGGCCTGGTTCAGAGGCACGAACATCAAATGAGCATGTTGGTTCAACGGCAGCGGATCTTTTTCGTCCCTCCTCTTCGGCAGGAGATGCACCACATGCTTTAGCAGGTGCTGCCAGAGAGAGTGACACACCCACAGATCAGCCATCTATTGGGCATGCTAGACCACGAGCACCATATATACAGTAGAGAGGGGTTAGGCCCATACAACAGACCCTTGATCGATGTGGGTGGCAGAGAGCAGGCCCGGTGCACTCGACTTGTTGCCCAGTTCTTTTACGAGTGCAGCATTCATTTTGTTGTTGCTAACACTTGGGTGTTCAGGGAGTTCTGCACGTAGATGGCGGCCGTGGATGCTACATGGACACCTCCCAGACGAGAGGTACTGTGAGGCAGGTTGCTTCGTCAGGAGGAGGAGACCATCACGTGGGAGCTGAGTTCCATTCACTCAACTTGGCAAGAGTAAGTACTTTGTCTTTATTATCTCTTTGCACATGTTTAGGGTTTATTGGTGGCGCAAATTTTGCATGTGGCTAATGGGTGTTTTGTGGCAAGTATGGATGCACGATATTGAGTGATGGATGGACCGACGTTCGTCAGCGATCCATCATCAATATCTTGGTTTCTTGCCCGCTAATATTCCTACGTGGCGTGGATGTCACTCGAGGTGATGGAGCCATCACAGCCAACTTTATATGGGAGCATGTTAGATGTTATTGTTGACATCGGGGTGGAGCACGTGGTTCAGATTGTCACCGTTGTGTGGACACTCTGTGCTGCACATTGCATAGACTTGCTCATCCATGACCTGTGTGCACTTCCATGGATTAGAGAGGTATAGTTTTTTCCATTTGTTATGCTTTCTTCCTTCGATGCTACTAACCACATCTCAACTACTGTCTAAACTTTTAACTGGATGTCTGTGTTGTAGATCACTTCTACGACCATGTGCTTGGTTACTTTTGTCACCAGAAACAGGCGTGTGCGACCTGGCCCTATTCCGCACCTTCTCGACCTTAAACCTAAAGAAGCCAGCACCACACGCTTTGCGTTTTACTTCTTGGTGCTAGAGCCATTGGTAGTGGTGAAGGACACATTGCGGCGGATGGTTTCCAGCGAGGCCTTCGGAGTCTTTAGAGACCTCGCACATGTGGCATTTTTCTGGTCCACTGTATTCGGTGATGAGTTCTGGACACATGTTGAGGAGATTACTGGGGTCCTTCTACCCATTTTTAGAGTGCTGCACCTGGTAGACCGTTAGGGGTGCACTCTTGGTCTCATTTACAAGTTCATGGAGTGCATCGATGAGGGCATTTTGACGTCAGCCTTGGACCATCATAGGTATGACTCTTCAATGTCTAGTTTGTTGTTTCTCACTCAAGTTTGATGCGTTTTTTTTATGCTACGGTGCACTGATTATTGTAATTTTTTTGTTGCAAGAAGGACGAGATTTCGGAGATATGGGAGTCCAGATGGGACTACTTCCACCGACCCATCCACGCCGTAGCCCGCATGTTGCACCCCTTGTGGCGCTCTACCCAGGAGAGAGACGATCCTGCACTGGGGATGGGTGGAGTACACGGAGCGCGTATGGCCCGGACGAGGTTCGTGTGAGAAATCGCTTGGTAGCAATGTTACTGCAGTAGTGTATTCATTGCTAGTGTGTGAATTCGAGGGAACTTACACGTGCCATGTGTTTTCTTCTGCCAACAGGCCCGATGCTGGCTAACATTGCATGCCAGCTGCTCACATTTGAGCGCTTCTAGTTTCCTTTGGATGGAGAGCAGAGTCGGCGGAGGGAGGATCAGTTGAGGCCCGTTACGTGGTGGTGCATCCACAGGCACAACTGCGACGATTGGCCGAGAGAGTCCTTGCACAAGACTGTTCAGCAGGAGCTTGCGAGCGGAATTGGAGCACTTGGGCCTTGTATCACACATAGAAGAGGAACATGTTATTCATTGAGCAGCGTAGGCGGTTGGTGTTTGTGAACACCAACCCCGTATGTTGAGGCACATGCAAGGAGAGGGCCAGATGCTCGAGGTGAGTCACAACATTACCCCTTGTACATGGCTATGTTTTGACAAATTGAATTGCTTTCGAAATATGCACAGAGAGAGAGAGAGAGAGAGAGAGAGAGAGAGAGAGAGAGAGAGAGAGAGAGAGAGAGAGAGAGAGAGAGAGAGAGAGAGAGAGAGAGAGAGAGAGAGAGAGAGAGAGAGAGGGAGAATCCTACAATGTTCATTGGGGGAATGCTCGAATGTCTTCTCTCTTTTTTTTGTTAATTTTTTATATTGAATGCAACTATAGCATAAACTTGGTAGTTAATGCACCTAAATTGGACCATCCTAACCCAAAACGGTCGGCAAACTGCATAGTAATAATGCTCTTAATCAGAGCTCTCATCTAGTACCCACATTGCCTAAAAAAATTTCAAAAAAAAAAACCAATTTTGCACGATTTTGGTTTTTTTTTCGAATCGCGATTCTAACACTAAGAAAGTGTTCCCTCATCATGATGATTGACAAAAAACTTAAAGTTCTTATCTTCTACATTTGTGAAACTTCTTTAGGTGTTGTAGATTTGTGTTTCATTGAAATACAAATCTTGACAATGTACATACATTAAGTCTTTTTATTTGCAAAATCCAAGTATATAAAGTGAATCATAAGTCATCTTTTATAAACATTTTAAGTATAGCAAAAAAATAATATTCAACATGATTTTAATCAGGGTATAAACATGATTGGTTCTCTTTTGCTTTTGATGATTTTTTGTAATATAATCCCTTTTTAAAATTTTTGTTTTTTGAACCTAAACATCAATAGAGATTTTATCATCGGCTTTATAAAACAAATGTGTAGGATTTGTGGGCATGCTTGATTTAATGCATTGGTGCTCCAGTTTTCACTTACTGATTGTCACAATTTTTTTACTCTCAAAAACTTGTCATTTTGAAGCTCTCCTAAATGACAATTATGTTCTATTCCCGAACCCTGTCAAGCTTTGATACCAAGTTAAAATTCATGACTTACAAGATCAAAGATCAACATAGATAGAAAACAACACAATAAGCACTCTCTTTTTTATCCCTTCTCTCTAAGTTCGTAAGCTAATCTAGTTCCATTCATGCAGTCTTTTTTATTTGAAGACTTTTTAACGTCATTAAATTTTGCAAATTATTGTCCATAAACTACTTGTAAGGAAACCGTCACATTATGAGTCATTACGATCGCTACTAGTTCTTGAAATGAACACGTAAAGAGTCCGCATTGCAATGATAAACTCCAACAAGCATCAAATTTAAAGACACATGAGAGATAGAGGAGAAAAGAAGAAGAGCAAGGACATTCCATATCCATTTCATAAGATGCCCAACCTGCTTGTATTGAAATGAAGAGAGAAAGTACAAATAACTCAAAACTACCACTATATATAGTGGATTTTAGGGCTTTGGCCTCAAATCCTATTGGCCAATCTCCACCTCCCTTATTATTTGAAATTTGAAAATTGGGGGGAACCCTTTTTATTTACTAACTTGACTTTTAGGCCTTGCGACACTAAAAGTCCCGCAAAAAGGCCTAAAGTCCTTTTATTAACTTCTAACTAATCAAATAATTATGTGATCATCGAGAGTCCTAGACCTAGTTATTTACTTGGGAACATGCTACAGTTGAAGAACGTAGAGAAATACACACAACTCCTTGATAGGCTCGCAAACTATCATCCATCACCGAACCATTGGGCACAGCCCACCATCCTTGATAGTCAAATGATCATAGTCACTACGTACTATCGAAAGGATTCTTACTTCAATCTATCAACTATAGTTCATGCCCCCAAGGACCACCGTTGCTATTATTAGGACTTCATGCTCGCTTTATAGTATTATTAGCCCAAAGACTGATGTGTAATAGAGTAACTATAATGTGTATATATACAGAGTTAGATGCTTATTAAGTAGAGATGTGAGATCAGACAATAGATATATCAATTTATTTGGTCAGTAGTATTGCACCAGTGATACTCTTAATAAAGTCTTCAATCCAAGGATCCTATTCTAAGCATGCCAATCACAAGCAACACAAGGGAACCTGACTCCTTCCTGTTACCAAGAATCATCATCGTCCGTACATCCCTCCCAATGAACCAGATTCTCGGTAACTATATGATTTCATAATTGTTTAGTTCTTGTATCCAAGATCTTTTCGGGTTAAAGTCGAGACACACCTGATGATTCATCCAACAGGACCAATCGATCTCCATATCCAAGATACTCTCCTTCACCCAAAAGGGCTCTACACATGATGAAGATGAATGTTACCAATGAGCTTCTCAAGGAAGTTGGTAAGTGTACTTCATCTAAGGATGCTTGGGATTCATTGAAGAAGCTTTATGAATCCAAGTCTACTTCTAGAGTGTTGACTCTAAGAAGGCAAATCTTTTCTTGTTTACAAAATAAAGAAGAAAGTCCAAGTACTTTTGTTTTGAGGATAAAAGAATTGAATGATGAGTTGGCTTGCATTGATGAAAGTATTAAGGGAGGAGAGCTTGTTCAAGTGATTCTTAATGGGTTGTTGGATGCTCATGCTAACATTGTTCAAAGTATTGCTATTCAAAAGACTTTGCCAAGTTTGATGGATCTTCAAGAGATCTTGATCAATGAGGAATATAGACTTCAAGCGAGAGGTGGATCTACATCAACACTTCAAGAGGAGGCTATGTAAAGTAAGTGGACTAAAGGGCAAAATCAAGGGGATGCTTCTTCAAATCACAAAAAGAAGGATAGATCAAAGTTCAAGTGCTTCTATTGTGGCATCAAAGGACACTTTGCAAGTGAGTGCTACAAGAAAAAGAGAGATCAAGGAGACAAGCAAGGCAATCTTACTCTTGATGAGGATGGTTTGGATGTTCAAGATGCAATTGATGATGCTTTTGTGATGTCTTCATGTATGCTTGCTAGTGATGGAGATCTAGATCCTTGGTGGATTGATAGTGGAGCAAATTTACACATGACTTTTCACAAAGAGTATTTCACTTCTTTGTTGGCATATGGAGATCGCAAGAGGGTGATCTACATGACCAACGATGGTGATTGTGCAATCAAAGGGATTGGCACAATTCCTATCTCTCTCTCTCTCTCTCTCTCTCTCTCTCTCTCTCTCTCTCTCTCTCTCTCTCTCTCTCTCTCTCTCTCTCTCTCTCTCTCTCTCTCTCTCTCTCTCTCTCTCTCTCTCTCTCTCTCTCTCTCTCTCTCTCTCTCTCTCTCTCTCTCCATATAGGAATGTTCATTTGGAGGATGTCTTGTTTATTCCATCTATTACCAAAAATTTGCTTAGTGTGAGTCAAATGCTAAGTAAAGGCCTCAAGGTTGAGTTTGATGGAGATGCTTGTATGATTAACATGAAGGATGTCTTGATTGGAAAAGGCAAAAGACAAGGGAAGTTGTTCAAACTAGATGCTTGTGTTATTGCTAACCAAGTTGGATGTGTTGCAAGAGAGCAAATACCTATTCAAGAGGTTTGGCATAAAGGATGGGACACCTCAACTTCAAGTCATTGGAGGTAATGGCTAGAAAAAAGGTTGTGATAGGTCTTCCAATTCCTTGAGTGGCATCAAACATGTTTGTGAGTCTTGTGCTTTGTCTAAGTCACATAGACTACCTTATACTAGATCTACATCTAGATCTACAAAGCCTTTTCAACTTGTACATTTGGATATTCATGGATTTACTACAATAAGCAATAGTGGAGCTAAGATGTATGTAGCATTCATTGATGATTTTAGTAGATTTTGTTGGATCTATCTACTAAAGGGCAAGGATGAAGTGTATGATGTCTTTATCAAGTTCAAGAATGCAAAGAAGAACCAATTTTCCACAAAGATCAAGTGCTTAAGGAGTGACAATGGTGGTGAGTACATATCTACCAAGTTCAAGGCCTTTTGTGATGAGCATGGAATCAAGAGGGAGTATACAACATCAAGGACCCCACAACAAAATGGAGTGGCTGAAAGGAGGAATATGACTTTATGTGAAAGTGCCAAAGCCATGAGGTTAAGTGCTAATCTTGACAAACCATTTTGGGATCAAGCTTTGTTGTGTGCCAATTTCTTGTGCAATAGGTGGCCGAGTGCTATTTTGGATGGAAGGACACCTTTTGAGATGCTATTCAAGAGGAGGCTGATGTCAACTTCCTAAGAACCTTTGGATGCACATGCTATGTCAACATTACTCTTGATGATAGGACCAAGGAGGATCCATCTTCAAGGAGAGGTTTTTTTTTTGGATATAGTGAGGTGAGTAAAGCCTACAAGGTTTACATTCCTTATACTAGCAAAGTGATTGTTGGTAGAGATGTCATCTTTGATGAGGGGAACATTCCAAAAGTGTCTTCAAGGATGATTAATAAAGGTGTTGATGGATCTAACATTCTTGATGTTGATGTAAAAGATCCTACTTTGGATGGTGATGATGATGGACCTTCATCAAGTCAAAAGCCAAGGAGAACATCAAGGGAAAGACAAGTACCTTCAAGGCTCACATATGATGAAAAGGATAAGCAAGTAGTTTCTAGAAATTATGTTGCTTTCCTAACCTCTTTTGATGAACCTACAAATGTAGATGAAGCAAGGAAAGAAGAGGAGTGGATCCAAGCAATGGATCTTGAGTATCAACCTCTTATGAAGAATGGAACATGAAGATTGGTGGAGTTGCCTAAGGACAAGAAAGCTATTGTATGCACATGGATCTTCGAGGTGAAGACAAACCAAGATGGATCTATCAACAAGTAGAAGGCAAGGTTAGTGGCAAAAGAATATGCTTAACAACAAGGAATTGACTATGATGAGACCTGTGGCAAAGATGATAAGCATTTGAGTCATCATCTCTTTATGGATGAGATCTATGGCAAATGGACATTTCAAATGCATTCTTGAATGGTGATCTTGAGGAAGAAGTGTACATGGAGCAACCCGAGAGCTACATTTCATCAACAAAGCCAAATCATGTGTGTCTACTACAAAAGAGTTTGTATGGCCTTAAGCAAACACCAAGGAGCTGGTATGTTAAGCTTAACACTTTTTTACTCTCTCAAGGCTTTGTTATGAGTAAGTATTATTGGATTTATCTCCTCTACTCTCCTATATCCCATTTTAATCTGCCTCCATTCATGCTGTATTTTTACTCATGTTGTCACACAAAGTTTGCATATTTACATATAAAATAAGACATATAAATAAAACGCGACTGTTTGCATAAATACAAGTAAATTCTCACAGGCGAAAAATGTGACACTGTGTATTTACACATGTTTTGTGACATGCGAAAAAGATGACACTGCCTTTCCAAATGCCAAAGTTGCCCTAGGAAAAGCGAAGGCACCCTGTAAATCAAATCCTAAGGCATTTCGTCAGAGTGATGCATTTTTTGCATCTTCACCAAAGGTCATTTTAGCAAAGGCTAACATCGGCCTTCTCACGCTCATCCCATACAACTGTGCTAACAGATTTGACAATGACAACAGCCACCCACAATCTCCTACAGACAACACATCCACTTTGTACTTTCTTCATCTGCACACGGTTAAAGTTGTGTATATATATTGAATACCATTTGCGTATTCTGAAAAAACAAGTGTCTGTAAAATAATAGCATCAGAAGCTTACCAGAGATAGATGAAGTAGATGCCTTGCGCATTGATTCTTTTGTATTGTCAATAATAGGTTCATTCCTTTTTCAAATTGAATTAGCTTTGTAGAGCACACAGTTTCGTCCGCTATTGTCTTGTGCTCCACATCATTATTGACATGTATATTTTTATATACTTAATCTGATAACCACTCTATTGTTTTGCGTTCAGATTTGTGTCGATATTGCTATACTTTTCTTCATTTTGTCTGACTTTCTTGTTGCTCAATCTAGTAATCTGTTCTTAGCGAGTTATTATTAGTCTAGTTGTTGACGACCAATATTTAGTCTTGCCTTTCTCGAATCATTTGCAACTGATTATCAGTCGAGCTCATAATTTGTCTAGTTGTTCACGACAAATTATTCTTCTGATGTTTTGTTAATGTTTGGCTACATAATCTAAATGATCGTGATTTCTATCACTATCATTCTGTTCATTTTTTATAGGCATAGTCATGCTTAGGGGAAGAGTAATATAGCTCATTCCACTGCGCACGAGCACTTTCTCTTCGAGTTCATTTCTCGTTCGAGTTTCGAGTTCATTTCTCGTTCAAGTTTCGAGTTTGATTCTTTTTCGTGTTCTTTTTTCTTTTCGAGCTTTTTTTGTTTCTCACACTCACACAACCCCTTTCTCCAACATGGTATCAGAGCTATTTTTGTAACCTGATAAGCTTTCACAGTACAAGACTCTACTAGTTGATAGTGTAATTGTCTTCTTGTTCTATAACTAAGTGCCAGATTTTCATACTTAAGTCACTGATAGTTTTTCCTATCACTTAGACTAATCTTCCACATGGATACTCAAGCGAAAGCTAATCCCATCATGGACAAGGTTGATGGAGCCAATTACCATATGTGAAAATCTAAGATGAAAACTGTACTAATGGCTAAAGATTTGTATGATGTTGTTATAGGTACATAAGGGAAACCCAAAGCAGACGACGCAACAATCGCCAGATGGAAGCTGAAGGATGGAAAGGCTTTCGCGCTGATCATCCTCAACATTACGGATACCCAGATCGGCCATGTATCCGAGGCTAGGACATCGAAAGAAGTCTGGGACATCTTGAGCACACTATACGGAGTGCAAGATATAGCTTCCAAACTACATCTCAGAAAGAAATTTTACTCTCTCAAGGTGGCGAATGGTGATTCCCTGCAGAATCACATCAATAAATTCAAGAACCTGCTAAGGCAAATGGCCACTGTCAGATCTGTCATAGACGATCAAGACGCAGTGATGCAACTGCTTACAAGCTTGCCAAGCTCATATGATAGCTGGGTGATGATCATCACAACACATTCAGAATTGACTCTTTCGAGAGTCATTACTATGTTATTGCAGGAAGACACGCAGAGGAACGAAACATCAAGTTCCTCAGCTGATTCTCACACTTTATACACCAACAAGAGCACGACTAAACAGAAGAAGAAGAAAGGCCCAAAGCAATCAAAGCCAGACCAAAAACCAGCATAGCACAAAGAACAGTTGAATCCGCAGATGAAGAAGAAGCTGTTCTGCAGATACTGCAAGTGAAACAACCACGAAATTCAAGACTGCCGGATACTACAAGCAAAGAACAACAACAAGGGACAGTGAAATCAATTGGCAAATTCAACTGCAGAAGCTCCACAACCTATTCAAGAAGTGGATCATGATGCATTAATGACCAACCATCAAGGAGCATTCGGTGACAGTTCTTGGTTCCTGGATTCCGGAGCCACTCAGCACATGACCAGCTCATTGGTTGTTTCGAGTCCTATACACCTTACAATACCAGGAAATATGTTCACCTTGGCGACAATAGCACACAAGCTATTAAAGGTGAAGGTACTGTAAGAATAAGCTTTGCCAATGATCCGTCTAAGCTATTTTCTAAAGTCCTGTATGTACCAAATTTATCTACGAATCTGCTCTTTGTAAGCAAAATCACAGGTCTAGAACATAGAGTAGAATTTGAATGTGATCAATGCAAAGTAGTTGATAGGACAGGCAAGATCCTAGCACTCGGAAAGAGGCATGAATACTTGTATAAATTAAGTCATTGTTTTTCTGCCTCTAGTCAGGCGCTCAGTACTTCTATTAATGCAAATAAAAGTTTACTTTGGCATTATAGACTTGGTCATTTGAATCATGCTGTTGTACAACAAGTCTCTGGTCTTTGAAATATCATACGGGTGCACCTTGGACATCCATTACACTACGACTGCACTTGGTAGAGAGGATGAGGTCAAACTTTGGCCTAATTTCGAAGTCTATGTTGATAGGAACATAAATTTTAATAATCTTCACGCAAATACCTATTCAAGAGGTTTGGCATAAAAGGATGGGACACCTCAACTTCAAGTCATTGGAGGTAATGGCTAGGAAGCAAGTTGTGAAGGTCTTCCAAGTTCCTTAAAAAGTATCAATCGTGTTTGTGAGTCTTGTGCGTTGTCTAAGTCACATAGACAACCTTGTGCTAGATCTACATCTACTCGACCCTAGACTAAAGTTATCAAAGGAACAATCTCCTCAAACTCATCATGATTCTGATGCACCTGATCTTCAGGTAGGCGTACCTTCAGATGATATAGGTTACCTTTCCTTCTGCCTTGAGCGATGAGAGTACTGGTACTAGCGTCATCACGTTGCATGCTTCGTTAGAAAACATCACATGCATCACTGTAGCTGCTATTCTTGCTACAGAGAGCAAGTCTTGTTGCAGAGTAGGCATGAACAAAACGTCTTCGAGTCGTCTGTCTCTGCCGTTGGTGTTGAGCCATAGTGAACCAATGTTGTTCACTTGATGCCTAGATTCATCTCCAAGAACTATGAATCTTGAGGGATCTGTACTTCTGAAATCAGACACGATTCGTCTTGATGTCACGAAGTGTGAGGTGGCTCCTGAATCTAGGATCACCTCATGTGTGTCAGACGCTGATGCTGCACACACATCTTCATAGATGTAGGCGGTCAAACAACTTTTGTTCATTCTTTCTTCGCCCATCTTCGAGCTCTCGGGCTCCTCGACATAGGATGAACGTTCTGTGCTGATTTGTTCCTCGGGTTCTGGCGGCAATCCATGGCTGCGTGTCCCTTCTTATGGCAATGGATACACTCAATCTTGGGAGTGAGCCAGCAGGTATCTATTGTATGCCCATCTCTTCTACATCTCACACAAGTCTTCTTGTCTACACCTTGTTGTTTCGACCTCCCTTTGGTCTTCCAGTTGCTTGTTCCCTCTGCTTGCTGGTCACGATTCTGCCTCTGATTGGACTCCCTCTTAGGCTTAAATTGCTTCTTTGATTTTTGTTGTCATAGAGGGCCTGGTCATAACCATCTTTGTGATCCAGATGTTCTCTGGCCTCGACTTCCTCTCGAATCTCGACAATCGCCTTTTCAAGGTTCATGGCGGGATCTTTCGCGAGCAGGGTTCTTGTCGTTTGGAATGATCTAGGTAAGGCTCTCAACAGGTACGTGAGCTGCTTCTCAGCTGACACAGCGTTCTCTGTTCCAGAGTTATGTAGTGATAGAAACAGATCTTTCATCTTTCTTAGAAAAGAGGTGAGGTCTTTTCCATCCCACTGCAAATTCGTTAGCTGATCTTCCAGCATCATGATCTGACTTCTTGATTTCGTCTGAAATCTGGTGAGTAATGCATCCCACATCTCCTTAGCCTTGGACAGTGTAGCCATGTCAAGTGTGAGACTATCTTCGATGGAAGATGATAGCAAAGCTATTGTCTTATCGTTTTTCTCCCTCCATTCGTGTAGCTCCTTGCCTGTTGTTGTACGTATTTCTTTTGTGCCATCCACCCAGGGGAAGAGTCCTTTGCCCTTGAGTATCAAAGATGTCTTAACTTTTCAGGCTAGAAAGTTAGATCCTGAAGAATCAAGTATCGTGTAGATCTTGCTCTGCATGCTGCTAATTGAAGCCATTGCTTCTTGAAGTCTGTTTCCTTGTTGATGGTTGATTGTCTGAATGCTTGGCCTCCTGGATCTGATAGTTTCTTTGGCTATGTCAAAATTTGACAGGGTGGGCTCTGATACCACTGTGGAGTTGTAATGACTGATGAATTCGTCAGATTCGCGAAACTTTCGTGAAGGCGAATCAAGCACGATTCTCTTCGTCTCAGATGGAGTTCAGATGCGATCATTGGACACTGCCAGCTGAATCACTCCTACAGTCCTCCAGAGTGTAGTCAGTCATTACTGATCTACGTTCATAAATTAATACAGCATTCAACATGGTCTCAACCAATGTGCGGAATTCAAAATGAACAAGAAGAAACTCAGACACGCGATTAACAGCAGAAACATTTGCATTCGAGATCAGACACAACACGAATTGATATGTGTGCGAAGGCTACAATATCATCTATTGATTTTCTTCTCTAATTCTTTGGGCACTACGTGCATATCCACGCAATGTGTTAGCGTGAGAGAAACATGGTTCTCTCACGAGTAATCGTCTCGCTTTACTAACGGACAGTTGGATCTTTGAATCCTAGACAAAATTGTCTTCGCACGCAGGCAAACAAGTATTCTATATTTTTTGTCTTGATTGCTTACTAGCATCAGACTGTTTCATTACACTGTATGTGTATTTTGCTGATCTATATGTCAAGTATATTCCAGTAAGCATGGTCTCTCTATGTAAATCTAAGATTAGAGTGATTAAGCAACTAGTCAGGGAGTTACAAGAGTGGCAGATTAGCCACGACCTAGAAAGTATCTACTGACGTCATGCCATCAGATCAGATCTCTGTACTTCTGGATACTTGCGTGATCTTAGCTGGTACTCTTTGGAGCGTGAGGGCAAAACGAGTTTCGTTTTGCTCATATGTCTTTCTCTCGTACTGGACCGCAAAGGAATTTCGTTTCTTCAAAAACTTGAGATAGGAAGATATAATTTTACTAATCTTCACACTCCTCCTTAAAATATATGTTTCTATCCAACATAGGCTTTGAAATTAGGCCAAGGTTAGACCTCATCTTGATAAAAATATTCTTGAGCAATGGCTTGGTGAGAAGATCTGTAACACAATTTGAAGATCCAACATGCTCTCCAAGAGTAGCCTTTTGATCCATAGAACCTCTTTTGTTGTGGTTGTAGGAGATTTGTATTCAGCTTCACAGGATGATGATGATATAGTTGTTTGCTTCTTTGATAGCCAAAGAAACTAAATTCCCTCTAAGAAAAATTGGGTAAGCACTTGTGGATTTTCTATCCAGCCTGTCTCCTGCAAAATTTGAATCTGAAAAAGCAACCAAGGTTAGATCTTCTCTTTTATAGATCAATCCATAGTCTAAGGTAGAAGATACATATCTCAAGATTCTTTTAGCCAACTTTCAATGATATATCTTTGGATCCTGCATGTGTTGGCTTAGCTTATGCACACTAAAGCTTAGATCAGGCCTTGTCAAAGTTAACCATATAAGTGAGCCAATAAGACTCCTATAAAGAGTGATGTCCTCGAAGGATCTTTCATCATCTTTTATAGGAACCTTTACAATGTGCTCCATTGGTGTATCTATGTCTATACAGTTTTCCATTTGGAATTTCTTAAGCAAGGAAAGTGCATATATACTTTGACTTATGAAAGCATGATCTTTCCAAAAGTCAATTTCAAGGCCTAAAATGTAGCGAAGAACTCCTAGATCTTGCATCTCAAATTCACTACCAAGTGCATGCTTAGTTTCTTCAACTAGCTTCTCATTATTTCCACTAAGAATGATATCATCTATATAGATGAGAAGAATAACTACAAAGTTATTTACAGACTTAATATACAAAGAAGGTCATATTCACTAAGATAAAATTCAAGTGATATGAGAAAGGAGATGAGCCTTGCATACCAAGACCTTGGTGCTTGTTTTAGTCCATAGAGACTTTTGAACAAAAGACAAACTTTTGATTCTTCACCTTCTTTCACAAATCCAGATGGTTGCTCCATGTAAATCTCCTCCTCAAGGTAACCTTTCTTAACACCTTCACACTCTTCCTCATTAGTAAGGTTATCTTGCTTAGATTGGTTATTCTTCTTGAAACAACTTGATGCATAGTGGCCTTTCTTGCCACAAAAGAAACATTTGATCTTTGACAGTTTCTTCTTGCCACTGGATGTTGCAACTTGTGAGGGTTGATCCTCACTACCTTCTCTGGCTTTGTCCTTCTTGAAGTGTTGTTGACCTTTGCCCTTGCCTCTTGACTTGTCCTTGGTGAAGACTGCTTTGTCATCTCCGCCATCCTTCAGTGAAAGTCTGTTGATCCTCAACATCTTGTTCTCTTGCCTGCTTTCTTCAGCAATGAGAACACCTTGAAGTGTCTCCAAGGATGGAAGTTCCTGTCTAACAACATAGGTCTGCACAATATTGTCATACTCATCTCTAAGTCCATTAAGGACTACTTGAACAAGTTCAATGTTCTTAAGAGCATCACCAATACCAGCTAACTCTTGATGAAGATCCTTTACTCTCATTACATAAGATGAAGCACTCTCATCTACTCTCTGATAACTTAGAAAGATTTGATTTCTAAGTGTAAACAATCTAAAAGTATTCTTAATTTCATAGATTCTTTTGAGAGTGTCCCAAGCCTTCTTGGCAGTGGTGTATGTACTGATCTCTCTTAACACTTCATTTGTGACATTCATTTTTATGAAATGAAGAGCAATTATGGTTCTTTTATTAAATGTTGCAGCTTCATTAGGTGCTGCAGGTTCTTCTTCAGCTCCACTCACAATGTCCATTACATCCTGTAGAATCAATAATGATTCCATTCTAATCTTTCACATTGCATAATTGGAAGATGTTAGTCTCTCACTATGCTCCAAGAAATGTGAACCAGATGAAGACATATTCTCTTTGAGAAATTCTAGTAATGACAAAGATGGAGTTGAAAATGTTGCTTGCTATCTCAACCTAGGATCTAACACTTATAATGTTGATCCAACCTATGAAATCTAGCAACGGAATGTGAGATCCAGCTCTGAAATGAAAAATCAATCTCTTGAATTTGGATCTTGCTTCAATCATAGAAATGAAGCACATGCAAGTATGAAGTCTATCTCTCCCACGAGTTTCAAAGAACTGATAAACTCTCTAGGAACTTACTTTCAACTCAAACACAATAATTTGTGTGAAATGAAAAGTCTAAGACCTCACAAAACTCACTTTTATCCAATTCTACTTGATTGATAATGAAAATTGAAAAAATTGGTGAAAAGAACTGATGTGTTCTCACTTTGGCATATCACACGAGATGAGTACCCTCCCTATCTCTTTGATTGCCTAAAACTCTTCTAAAAACAAATCAAATTGATTTAGAAACTTGAGCAACACAATCTACTCTTCAATACCTATCCAAAAGCTATAGAACATCAAATTTGGATCATTCCTTGAGAAGTAGCACTCAAACAAAGAGGCCTGATTTCACATGTGTGAGCTCTCTATCCGTATAGGGTCAACTGGAGTAGATCAGACTTGATTTGATCCACTTATGGTCCGTCGATGGCTTGTTTGTCAGCAAGTTTGGATTCCTCTCCCAAATCTGAGTTCCTACAAGCAAAAGCACTTATGTTCTGATGTATACACCCTCATCTCTAAAAAGCATGAAGCTCTGATACCATGTGAAGTTTTTAGCACGTGTCAATGGCATACATCAGACTAAAAAAACTAACTTCTTACTATGAGAAATGGATATCAGAAATATTCTAAGTGCTCACTATGGGAAAAACAGCCTGCTCTCAGGTAGAGAGAGAAAATCAATTCATAAAACTCGGGTAGAGAGAGAATGAGCCCAAAACACCAAATCTCAATAGGTAGAAAAGGAAGAGATGAAGCGCTACCTGTTTCAATCCATCATCGGCTCATTGATGTACGCAATGATCTGCACATGACCAGACCTTGCATATTCAATCAGTACACTTAGCCAATTCCTGTCAAATCTAGGCTTAACTCATTGGAAGGCACTGACAAAGGTCATGAAGTACATCCAAGCAACGAAAACTCTCAGCATGTACTACGGAGGCAACCACACTGCCAACATCCTTGAAGTCTACACAGATGTGGATTGGGTAGAAGATGCCGACACCAGAAAATCAACTTCTGGATTTATATTTTTATACAACCAAGGCCCAATCTCATGGAACAGCCAAAAGCAGACCTCAATTGCATTATCATCAACGGAATTTGAATACATAGCTACCACAAATGCAACCAAAGAGGCGATCTGGCTAAGACAACTACTTGCAGACATCAATCTTGCACAAACACTTCCTACAACAATCTATTTTGACAATCAAAGCACAATAGCGTTATCTCTCAATCCGCGATTTCACTCTCGAAGAAAACATGTCAAAATCAGGTATCATTACCGTAGAGAGAAAGTGAATAGCAAGGAAGTAGCACTGGTCTTCTGCAAGACAAACTACATGGCAACAGATTATTTCACAAAGGCTCTATCAAAGGAGCAACATCTCAAATTTAACGACATGTCAAATCTGAAGATCAACGTTTTTCAAGATCCTCATTAAGGGGGAGTGTTAGATTTCTTATGCTCAGCCTTAAAGAAAAATTGTTCAAGTAATAAGCATCTTGAAAACCGAAGGCTAACTACATGTTTTCGGACCTTCACATTTTTTTCTTTGAGATTTTTTTATGCCTTAACGGTTTTTAAGGCACCTTCGCCTTTTTCACACTTTTGCGAAAAATGCGACATAGTGGCCAGAATGTCTTAGAATCCATTTCTGGCTTACCTTCGCCTTTTTCGCCTTTTTCCTACCTTCGCTCTAAGGGCACCTTTTGGATTTAAAAATGCCTTCAGTCTAAGGGCACCTTCAGGCTTTACATGCCTCAGTCTAAAGGCACCTTCGAGTTTATCGGCCTCAATCTAAGGGCACCTTCGATTTTTTTGGGTTTTTCCCACAGTGGCAGACCGACGTCGCCAACTTAGCATCAACCCTAAAACCAGCTGGACCGCTAAATATCCCAAGGTTGGTTACCCACTTTGTATACATACAAAGATTGGCATAAATGGCATTTGAGGCATATAGGATATTTGTTTCTCAACACTTGTAAATATATATACAAGCTTAATCAAGCTATGTAAATGTTCTTTTAATCAATCAGAGTTATCTATAGCTAGCGTTATCACGCTCAGCAAGCTGAAGTTGCCATTGTACTCACTGTTGATAGTAATCAGAGTGCAATTTTTGTCTCACTACTGTATTGTTCATTTGCATAATATGTATGAATCATTCTACTACTAACTGCTGCGTTTTGTTCCTACACGCCTACGCTCAAAGCTTCGAGCTTCTGCTGCCAATCATCCCCATGTTTTATGACATTTTTGCTGACTGAGATAAATCCTCTTCTGTAATTTATCTCTAGTGATATGTATTCCCAATAAGGAATGAACAGTGTCCAGATCAGTCATGTCAAATTCTTTTGACAGATCACTCTTGGTAGTGTGTAGCAAGGAAGTTTCGTTAGACAGAATGAATGCATCATCTACGACATGTAGGGAGTTGTGAATTGTCTTCAAATATCGTATTCAACAAGATAGTTTGACATCTCATTGGAGATGTATTCGCCGCCACCATCTGTTCGGAGTGCTTTCATCTTTATGGATGTCTGGGTTTCAGCCATGGCCTTAAACTTCTTGTGTCAAGTCAGGTTGTGTGGAGATCATGACAATGAAGTGCTCGTAGGACTTGACAAAGAAGAGAGTAGGGTCATTAAAGCAACACCATCTTGAATGGCACATCCACAATTGACAATTGATCCAACAGGGACTTGAAGTTTTTGATGTGAGAAGTGATGGCGGTAGAATCAAATATACTCAATGTAAAGAACTTCCTTCTGAGGCGCAACCATGTGGTTACATCTTGAGTCTCGTACAAATTATACAACAATTCCAGTGCTTCCTTGGAGGACTTGCAGGTGGTAACGTGAGAAATTTGGAAGTCAGCTAGATTCAGCGTGATCGACACTAGGGCCTTCTGATATTTTATCTTCCATGCCTTTGCTAGCAAAAAATCAACATCGTCTGGTTTTGGGTCAGACCTGTCTACAACATCCCAGAGATCTCTGTCTATCAGCATCATCTGAAGTTTCAACTTCCAGATGTAGAAGTTAGATCCGTTGAGCTTGTCAATGATTCTAACTTCGTTGAATAAAGAAGACGAAGTGTTATCTGTAGAAGACATGTTGACAATAACTGACATAAATAGACTTTCGGTTTACTTAACTGGTTCTCTGATACCAACTGGTGGAATTGGGTGGATGTATAAAACGAATAGATGAAATCGAATTGGTGAGCCATGAGGCTCTGTTACGACCTGATCGATCCGAATAGGAGGAAAAAAAATGGTGCGGAACAGCTCCCGCCCTGATATAGGACCGTTTTAAAACAAATAGGTGATCAACCGAAGAGTGTGAGAGTTATTATCAATGATGAAAAGTTCTATCACAGAGTGAGAATATGGTGCAGAGATTTTGCGCTTGTTCCTCATGCATTAGAGATGATCGTAGTCTGATCAGATGTAGAGGAGTCAGAGACGTCAATGATCTATCAGAGTGAGAGAACATGCGCGTCAAGCAAGATAAAGTAATGCAATAAGATCTCAACACATACAGAACATCTACATAAGACACATATGAAGAAGTGTTGCTTGTATATCACATTAATTGCTTGTAATTGAACAAGAACAACAATTTGTATGTTACAGCCTAAAATAAATGTAACAGAAGTGATAAATCTTCTGCTCTTGTGCACGCCGCTCAATGAGAGCCAGAGGTGTATTTGTACATGTGCTTGTTTGTTTACAAAAAGTGGTTTAACTAATCCAAAACTACAAGACTAGTTTAACTCTAAGTGCGTACGTAGTCTAAAGTAGTTTATAGCGACATCTATACAAAAGTACATCACTCAGATATGAAACCTCGCTTCAGGAGCATGAAAGAAACAATGCTTATCGCAATCGTATGGAGACCGACTTCGCAGTCTTGCAGTTTTCTTCGGTTAGAAGTCTTCAAATAATCACCACAGGGTTGACTCTTGTGGTGCCTTACGGTTTCTGACGGTGCCTTGGTGGTTGCCTTCGGTCTTCTCTTACTCTCGTAAGGTTGACGCATGTGATTCCTTGGCGGTATTTGCCTTAGCACGTAGAAGCCGTAGCTGAACCATTTGCGGTTCTTAGCGGTTCTGCCGTAGAAGCCGCAGCTGAAGCCTTTGCGGTTCTTAGTGGTTCTGTCGTAGAAGCCGCAGCTGAAGCCTTTGTGGTTCATAGTGATTCTGGTTTTGGACCGCATTTGGACCGTGGAAACGTTCCAATGATGTTGAAGAGGTTGGAGGTGGCTGTAAAAGATTCAACTAGTTTGATCATATTTGCTATATTTTCATATTTGGCAAATTGAGGCCAACTTTGTTTTAGACTTAGAGTTTGACTTTTCAAAGCTCATTAGTTTAAATTTTATTTGAATAAACACTTTTTGAAAGTGTGGGAAAGTTAGAAGGCGAGTTTGAGTAGATTCAAATCTGAATGTTGGGTACTTTGAATCTAGACCCCAAAATAGTAGGGTTAGCATTTTGGAGAGAGAATATTGTCCACATTGGATGTTTCACTATTTCTTACATCAATTTTACACATCAAGATGTAACTAGAACATGAAGAACCAATAGAATGTAAATGTAATGATTCCTCCATGCTTCAAACTTTTAAATCTATGGAAAATAACAATAACCAAGCAATAAATGGTAGTTATCATCCAATGCTTGCATGTCTCCTCCATTTTTGTCCTTCCTTGATATGTCTTCACCATGAAAATCAATGAATGAGCCTCCATCTCCATCTTGCCATAAGAGATCATCAACACTCGATGACTTGATCATGAATGAGTGATATAATGAGCCTCCAATAGCTTCATTTCCATCAGCAAAACCAGCCAAGAATGCTAGTACAGCTCCAACAACAAGATATTGCAAGACAATGTAGCTAGTTTTACCATATCTTGAAAATTTGCACACATTCATATGAAATTGCTCAAACATGAGATAGAACAAGTAAAGTAAACTTTAACAACACTTCCTTGCTGCTCCCTTGACCTTACTTGAGTCTTCAATAACCTACAAAAATAGATCCAAAGTATCTTTGCCACTTGACTTCCCTTTGATGCTCTTGACTAGCTCCAAATTGCCACCTTTCCTTTTGCGTAGTTGAAGCTCTTTGAGATCAACCTCTTGATATTCCACTTGAACATCAAAGTCATTGAGTAAGACCTCTTTTCCAGATCCATTACTGTCATCCATTCCTTGAAAACCATCATCCACTTGCATAGCATCATCTAAACAAGAAGATGAACCAAAACATGTGAGTAAAGCAAAATGAGTCACTTCCACTTGCTTACCCTTCTCATCATATGTAAGCATAGACGGATTTTTTCTTTCCCTTGAGGATATTCTTAGAACTTGACTTGGATAAGCATCTCCACCATCACCATCCAAAGAACCATCTTCATCACCATAAAAAATGTTAGATGATCAACATCAACAACATGACGCTTATCCACATTCTCTTCTTCAAAGACAACATCCTTAGAAATGTGAACTTTCCTTGACTTAGGAATGTAAACTCTAAAAGCTTTCCTTACTTCACTATATCCAACAAAGATTCCCTTCAAGCATCCAAAAGATGAGTTGACATAGCAAGTAGTACCAAAGATCTTCAAATGCTCCATCGTCGACTTCTTACCAAAAGAACTTCAAATGAACTCTTACCATCCAAGTCTTCATTTGAGTACCTATTGTAAGCAAAATTAGCACACATCAAAGCTTCACCCCAAGATGACTTAGGAAGATTTGCAATCACCCTCATGGATTTAGCTATTTCAAAAATATTGATCCTCCTCTCTTCCACACCATGTAGAACCTTTGAGTTTGAAAGCTCGCTCTTGATCCCATGTGCCACACAAACCTCTTTGAACTTTGTTGATAGGTCTTCATTTGCCAACTTTAATAACTTCATCTTCATGTTGAATTGACTCTCCACAACATTCTTGAACTTGAGAAAGACATCAAATATGAAATCCTCACTCTTTAGAAGATAAGTCCAACAAAATCTACTAAAGTCATCAATGCAAGTTACAAACATCTTTGCTCCTCCATTACTCAAAGAACTAGTACAATGTAAATCCAAATGTACTAAATGAGAAGGCATCTTAGATCGTGAGCTAGATCTAGAATAAGACAACCTTTGTGGCTTTGACATTGAACAAAGCTCACCAATTTGCTTCTTTGCCTTCAAACCACCATGGTTAGAACCAACAAATCTGTCAAGTTTGTAGAGCTCACCTTGTCTCTTGCCTTGAGCAATCGAGACTCCATTCCTTTTGATCAAACAAGAATCACCAACAAATTCCACTTTGAGAGAAAAATAGGAACAGTACCAATGCCCTTGATAACAACTTTACCACCATTGGCCATGTTGATGACCTTCTTCTCTCCTTCTTAAGGCACCAAAGAAGTAAAGTACTCTTTGTGACATGTCGTATGAAAGCTTTCTCCACTATCAATTCACCATGGATCAATATCTCCATCATTGGTTAGCAAACATCAAGATATCAAAACAGCATCATCATTTGAGTTTTGATCACCAATACCATCCTCATCAAAAGTGAAATTGCCTTGTTTCTCATCTTGATCTCTCTTCTTCATGAAGCAATCACTTGAATAAAAGAATTCCTTTTGACTCCACAATAAAAGCATTTTAACTTGGATCTATCTGTCTTCTTGCCAACAAAAGTAGAAGGCTCACCTTGATCTTGACCCTTTGACCACTTGCCTTTGCCCTTGAACTTGCCCCTTGAGAAAATAGCATCCTCCTCTCCAACTTGAGAAATGGAAGTAGATCCCCCTCTTGATAGAAGCCTAAACTCCTCATTCACCAAGATCCCTTGCAAATCCACCATACTTGGCAATGTTTTTTGAATAGAAAAGCTTTGAACCAAATTAGCATGATCATTATTTTAGCAAAATAAAGATCAATGAGGGTTCTCAATGGAACAAGATGTGTCTTGGCAAGGGTTCTCTCTTTTTTGGAAAGAATTTTGATACAAATCCTATGGAATTTTCATAGGACTAAATTTTCTTTAAATACATGGAGTCATCTATAAGCTAATTTCACAGGGAAAAAGCTTCAGCAAAACTGGCAAGGGTTTAGGCAAAGATTATTGATATGTGTGAGGGTTTTGAACAAACTTAGCTTTTTTAGAAGACAACCACCCCTCATAGGTATTTGAAAATGTCTTGTCAACCTTCATAAGCCTTAGATAACTCCCAATGGAATGTTGTTGAGTTGTGCAAGGGTTTGTTAGATAGTTTGGACCAATTTGAGTTTTTGTTGTTTTTTTGGCTATTGTTTAACAGTTTTCACGAACTAACCCTAGATAAATCCAAGTTGGTGTGCAAATCTGAGAGGGTTTTTATCAAAAGATTCTAGATTTTTAAGGACTAACAACTTATTTCAAACAAGTTTTTGTAGAAAACTACACTTTTTTTGGGCTTTTTTCAATGTTCTGAAGTTTGACAAGGGAGATGACTGAGCTTCAAAACTCCATAGAGTTTACAAACAAAAAATCACAATCAAACACTCACATTATGCCATCCCAACACTATTCCACCCACCACAATGCAACCTATTTCAACATGCAAATATAACGATGCTCTAAATGCACTTAACCACAACTAACATTGTTAAATTTACACAAGATAGTTTGAATTTTCCACTTGTAAATTGTATTGAGGCCATGTTGTGGGATGTCACGCGTGCCAAAAAGGATAGGATACTTTTCATAAGTTTGGATCTTATGACCTATTAGGTTAGACACTAGGGTTTGGTCATGGATAGATCAGAGGTAGCCCTAAATGCTCGTATCCGAGGCATTTATGTATAAATATGTTGTGGATTTGTGATCCAATAATGAGTAAAATTGAGATCTTCCTTCATGACTAGTTTTGGTCTATCATTTGTTTGATGATTGCTATTGGCATTTTGGATTTTGGAATAATTAGAAGGTTTGGAGGGTGCTAGTACAATACATAGGCAACAGCAGGCTGTACATCCACACATGTGAGGGATTTTGCATGATTTTGGAGCCAATTTTTGGAGTTCAAGCCAAGATAAGCTAGAAATCAATAGATTGGCTTGTGTTCTAGCTATTAGATCTTGATTAGGTGCTTTCTCCATGATTTCTAAGATCTATTGGACTTATTTTGCTGCTTTTTCAACATGGGATCAGAGCCATTCCAAGAAATGAGCTATAAATCATGCTAGGATAATAGATTTTGATTCGATTCAAGCATTGATTGCTATCTAGACATAATCTATAATTAGCACCTCCAATTTTTAATGTAATTGGGTGAAGAGAGATCTAATGAAATTTTATTTACAGGTACTTCAGCTTCAAAATCCGAGTTGAAGTCATCTCTTCTCAATTGGATCAAAACAACAAGTTTTTTGCGCTTCCTCCTTTTTTATGCTACTCGATTTGTCGAGTCAATCACAAGGAATAGTTTTCAATCATTCAATAGGAAGGTAGATCATCATTCTTGGTGCTGTAATAGGTCAGTCTTAGGCTTATTAAGGTCCTTGAAAATGATTTTTAGGGTCAGCCAAAGGATTTTGGCAAGTACTCATCATAGAATGCAATTCTAGCCAAGATTGTGTTCATTTTTTTTATTGTTTTGGTGATATAGTTTGGATTGATTATTGCATAGTGATTCAACTTGATTTTATATGGATGATTTGAAGAGGCATTTATGCGCATTTGATTCCTTTTGGTTCAGGTTAGGTGAATCCAAATACCTTGTGAAGTCGAGATCAAGGAGGAGGCAATTCTACATCCAATTTCCATTCTGATTCAAGCTAGTTTCCATTTTTTTTTGTTTCAAATAGATTTGATTTACCTCAAGATCAAGTAGGATCTTGTTGAGAGGTCAAGGTTTGAATCTTCTTGAGTCCCTAAAAAGTGGGATAGCTAGATTTTCAATCATTTCTATTTCGCATCCATTTTTTTGTGATAAGCTCTTGATTAGAGAGAGATGGCTTCCATAAATGATCTCTCTTGGAGCAAGACTATGTTATCTACAAACTAGTTGTGAGGAGGAATGGTAAATCTACACAAGCTAGTTTGTAAATTGTATTGAGGCCATGTTGTGGGATGTCACACATGCCAAAAAGCATAGGATACTTTTCATAAGTATTATTCCTAACCTACCTTTGAAATGGCACTTTTGAAATGAGGCCAAAATATGCATAAATAGGCTAGAGATTTTTTAGGAGCCAAAAATAACAAATTTTACATTGTTTTTGGATCTCAAGATCTTGACCCCAAATTAGGGTTAATCTTATGACCTATTAGATTAGACACTAGAGTTAGGTCATGGATGGATCAAAGGTAGCCTTAAATGCTCAGATACGAGGCATTTATGTATAAATTTGTCATGGATTTGCTATCCAATAATGAGTAAAATTGAGAGCTTCCTTCATGACTAGTTTTGGTCTATCATTTGTTTGATGATTGCTATTGGCATTTTGAATGATTAAAAGGTTTGGAGGTTGTTGGTACAGTAGACGTGCCAAAATAGCACTTAGCCACCTATTGCACAAGAAATTAGCACACAACAAAGCTTGATCCCAAAATGGCTTATCAAGGTTAGCACTTAACCTCATGGCTTTAGAACTTTCACATAAAGTCCTATTCTTCCTCTCGACCACTCCATTTTGTTGTGGGGTCCTTGGTGTTGTATACTCCCTCTTGATTCCATGCTCATCAGTGGAAAGTTTTAACAAAGGCAAGAGTGAAAGAAAGTAAGATGCAAAAATGTTCTAATCAATTTATCATAAACTCCTCCATTATGATTGAACATGCAATGGGAGTACAAGAGGTGCCATTCTATTCTTGGAGGAGAGGGAGGCCCTGTGAAGAATAGGCAAAATCTAGCTTGATCATTTTGCAATTTCATGTACATAGTGAAATCTCACATGGTAGCCATAATGTTTTTAGTTCATTAATGATGAGTTTGAATACTCAATAGGCCTTAATCTTGAGTTTGGGGGGTACTCTGACTTTTCCACGCGTAATACACATGTTAGTAGATTATGTTGGTGTGTGATGTAGCTCGAGGTAGGGTAGGCACTTGACACATGAGTGGGAGAGAGTGATTTCATATAGAGTTTTTTGGAGAGTTGTTGAGATTCTACACAGAGAGATTTTGTGGCACTCTCTCTCTACTTGAGGACCCTCTCATGTGAGAGCAAGCCATAATTACACTTTTCTTTTTTCATCACAAGTTGCCTTCACATGTGTGTGATGTGTTTTTTATGTTTGATGCATGTGATTAGTGCTCTTGCCTTTGAATTGCCAAGCTAGAATCCATCTCTCAAATTGGTGCTCAATCTATGTGCAATCACTCATACTTTAGGAGATCATTCACATTGTTTGGGTTGTCCCCACACATGTGAAAACTTCACAGGCCCTACCCCTTGTCTCTAATGGGCTATTTCATTTGGCAAAGATTATAATCCAAGCCCTTCCTACAAAATCTAATGGTTCTAATTTAGGAAGGTGCCCTTCACATTATTCATGTGATGATGATTCATGTGAGTTCCTCTAAATCTAAAACTTTAGTTAACTTGACTTTGAGACCTTAACATTATTTTATTCTAACTAATGCCCCCAAGTCTTTTTACTCCTACTCTACAAACTTGATAATCGTTCTCATTGGGTTGAGCCTATGCATGCAAAAAGCCATTGCCCTCCCACTTATTGGCCTAACTGTACAGTGTTTTAGTGGTGGGACCCACTAAAAGTCCAATATCAAGGCCAAATTTTGTAATAGCTTTTGGCTCACAAAAAAACTTGTCATTTTAAAGAAAACTCTATAATCACATTTTGCAATTTGTAGGTTATCACAACTTCTCCACCACCTATCCTCATTGTGTCCCGAAGTCATTATACTTCTCTTCATTAAGAATCCAAAGTCCACTAGCTTGATGATAGTTCAAATCATACATCATGGCATTGCCATCAAACACTTAGCTTTGCTACAAGGTACATGTTGGTGATACTTTATCTAAGTTTGTTCTATACAGTACCATGCTGAAAGTCAACATCAATGAAACATCATCCTCCTTGCACCTTTCGTATTAACTTCATTTTCCTTTATTATATCCACTCAATATATCCTATAATTAGTTTTGCTACTAGTTTGGAAATTGTGCCAACTACCACAAACTTGGAGCATTTTCTACAATATCTCTCTCTAGAATGGCATTAACTAAGCGAGTACCTTTCATAGAGCCCTCTAGTTTAGGTGGTCTAGCTCCTTCCAAAACAAAATCTATGTACAAGATTCGTATTCTCCATGGAGACTCTTTTTCATAATCTATTGATTCAGACCCAAACTACGTCCATAACAACATCTACACCATGATCAGGTCTTCTAACTTATCCAAAAGGAACAATTTCATGTCCTATTTGGTATTTGGAAGGCTTGTCTTTCATGCATGACTAACTTGATCTTCCTAGTAGACAACTATGAAGGCATGCTCCCCCTAATGATCCTCTCAAATTGACTTTTACAACCATAACTCAAAGGGATGAATGAAAAGATAATGTATTCCAAACCAAGACTTTACACGTGGCAATAAATTATCATATTATCATAACTACACCTATGCATCTCCCTTTTAACTAGTGTAAAGTTGTCGTCTCTTTATTAAGTTTTTAGTTGACTATGAGTAAAGAAGATACTCTGACCTCAACAATGATTGAGAAAAAGAAGATTCGAGTAGTATCTTGACAAGATGTTTCAAAACCTTTAAAAATTGGTTAGCTCAAGCAATTTCACTAAAATATCATCCCAAATTATTCTAATGACGGTATCACATTCAATCATATACATCATGGTCCAATCGTGGGAAAAGAAAAACAATATCAAGTTAGATCTATGTTGCCAAAGTTCATATCCTGCATAGCGAAATTGAGTAGAATCTATAATGCATTCTTGCATTCATAATCAATGTTTGAATAGCACAAGCTTTTCAAATGCAAATCTTGGACTTCATAGCAAACCACACATCAGCCACTAGCATCATCATAGTAGACCTTGTTGAGAATTGTTAGATGCGATTAGTATCTAATGAATATACTAATCGCAATGTTCACATGGACATTAACACTTGTCAAGGGTAACCTCTAAACCAGGTCCTTGCTTTGTTTGTTTTTCTCTCCATTACCATATGATTCTATCAAAATGTGGTAATCTTTGTATGTCAATGCTACCAATAAACTTGTTAGAAGGACAAAATGACTATATAGATCACCAGCAATTGAACTACTAAACTTGATGCTTGGATATGTCCATATTCAAATGAGGTCTACCTCAGTAGTCCGAAATAGTGATTCTAATGCAATAAGTGTTTGATTATTAAATGGATGAGTATGCTTGTCCCCCTTAATGCAATTTCTGGCAACAAACCACTTGAACTTGGTCATAGAACGAACTACTAATACATGTACATGCCAATGAGAGTTGATTGACCAATTAAGGTACTCAATTCCCTCATTAGATGACCAAAGTTCAAGTCTCACATCTCACACTTCGAAGAATCTGTCATACTAGAGAAGATTCTTTTTTGGCTAAGGAAAAAGAATCCTAAATGTAAGCTAGCACAGAATAAATGTAATAAAGACCTGCGTTTTTTCTTCATGGGGGTCCCTTGTACACACGTATAGTTAAAGAGCTCCAGAGATTGCTGCCCATACATGTATTTCTTTGTTAGCCGTAATGAAGGACTTAGAAGGTCTCAGAACAATATTTAGATTAACACCAAGGGTATAAATAAAGACCACGCACATTATTTTTTATACATAAGTAGGAACATAAAGGAAGAATGAAGAATGTTGCCAATGATGTAATTGGTCAATCACAGGGCATTTGTCTCTTCAGAGACATCCAATAAAATTACATGGCATTTACTAGAGTAAATATTTGCAAACAAATTGTGCAATCAAATAAGAAACCTTTGGACCCTTTACACCTTACCAAGCCAAGTATTTGCCACCAACCTTTTGTTAAACTGATATTTACAAGCATATCACCCACCTGCACAAAGTTCCTGTGAACATTTCACAGCTAAACCGATTACTGGTGCAATAAAATCATCATCCTGGCCACCTTATTTTCCATTATAATTTGAATCTACCTCTGTAGTGAGTCTGTATCTTCCTATGAACTCTTTTTTATTGTAACCAACCTGGGAGGACTCGGATGAAATGTACACGGAGGAAGCAGCACTACACAATATGAGAAACCCTAAACCCTTGCATAATGTAAGCAATAAGGACTTTTCCTTCAAGTTGGGAATGCATCCTGTTGGCACAGAGCTATGACCAAAAGCAGAAATGACCCTCCAAAGCAGAAAATGACCCTCCTGTCCAAGAAACATGACAAGGTTTGTTAAAGCACCAAATCCTCTCAGCTAAATTCAGCTATTGCATGAGACTAAAGCTTGCATATACAGGACTCCTTTACATATTACTCCTAAAACATGCTCATATACAGTGGCATTTAATCAAACAACTCATTAAAAAGATCTAGGACAGGCATCCAGAGTCTCACCTGTTAAATATATGCTGTCAGACATACGATATGTATCGAACCTCAATCTGTTCATGAAACAAAACTCAACTAAACATGTTATTCATGACTAATTTGATGTATCTAGATATAATACAATAGGTTTTTCTGACATCACAAAAAACATCTAGAAAGGGTAGTGCTACCTTCGTCACACAAAGGGAACATGTTGCCTTCCCAACCATCCTGTTCCTCCAAATCCCCATCTTCACTTGTTGTAAGCCTTGCAGAAAAGTTTAAGTTTTCCACAGCCCTTACAGCATTGGCAGCTTCAGAATCAGCATTCATGTCAATCTTATTAACAAATTTATCAGGTTTGAGATCTGATGTACCCACACAGTGCAGTTGCCTTGATGATGAAGAACCCACATCCTGATTCAAAACTCCAGTTACGTGACTAGAGCCAGCTGATGAATGTGTTATGTCTGCCCTTGCCTTGCCATCGTCAAGCTCAGATTTCCTGGTAGCTTGGCAACTCATCTGCTCTGACCAGCAATCAGTGCTTAGAGCTTCAGAACCTGACAAGCCATTTTTCAGTTTCTTCTGAAGGCCGAAAGAACATGCACTGGTTGTCGTTGAGTGCATAAGTGGATCACAAGGATATGACAGTTTTAAGTTCACGGAAGTATAGCCTGGATCAGTCTCTAAAAGTGAACTTGGAATAAACAAATTAGTTGCAGTAATGTTCACTTGTCCATGTGCACAGCACTTTGCTCTTGTTGAATTGTCATCAAATAAATCTGGGTTACCCAAAATCTCCTGTCTGGGCATACTGTACGCTGGTACTGAAGGCATACCATGGTGATCGTCCCTGAGAGGAGGGGATGAATCCAAAGTTCCTGCAAGATAAACCTCTGGAGAATCTGCATATCCACAATGGCAATAATTATACATTACCCTTGAAAGTATTGACTCTTATGATCCATATCTTATATTGGGAACTGTATACTCAATGTGCAAGATTTGTTTTGCATGAGCTACACGAACAGATTAATGAGTTCATGTGCACCATAAACTAACATATCTGATATCAAACCTATCTAAACGGAGAAACTATGAAAAAAAAAAAATTTACCCTCACAGTTCATGTCGAACCCATCTAAATTGGGAAACTACACATTAGGAACTTTTTCATATGATTATTCCTATGCACAAGCTTAAAGAATCTACTAGACATTTCCAGTGGCAAACCTGGGTAAGGATGAAATGCATTCATTCCAAAACTAGGCTCTCCAAGTGGACCCTCTGAACCCAGGCTGCTTCCACTGCTTGATCTTCGAATGTGGATGTTGGCAAAACTTGATTCAATCAATGCGTCTTGCAGCTTAGCATACCCGTAGGTTAGATTTTGTAAGCTTGTGGCGTTGCCTACAGCCTCTGTAGTGTTTGTCCTACAAAACCCAAATCATGGAAGCATCTAACAAGTGTATGCCGAAAAATAATCTCTCATCCCATTAACCCAAACTTTCACCACTGACCAAATAGAAATCATTATAAAGAATGAAAGTCAAAACTTCACTCTAAATATGAACTGCAAGTAAAATCAATGAATACTCATGTTAGCTATGGACATGTAGTTCTGGTTTTGTAGTAGGGGCCTCAATGATTTCATTTGGACCCTTTATAATTGATATTGGACTTTTTGGAAGGTTTCTCTTAAGTCCTGGAGGCTGACACCTGCATGATGCTAGTCAACACTGACACATATATAATGGTGTGTGGTAGTTATGGAATACAATACTAGGTCCATAAAATGCATGAAGTACAAAGCATATATTCATTTGTTGGCCATGAGCCCATTTAATAAATGCACAAGCATAAAAGAATCTTTTATGCATTTAGCATTTATATATAGGATTGGCCAAGGGCCCAACGGCAACTATTACTAATTGGTGGAGTGGGGTCCTATTTTTAGGGCAAACCCTGTAGGAGGGTGCACTCTCCTGTGACCTTATTCTGGATAAGCTTAAGCTATGGTTCCTATTGAGTATAAGTAGGGCCTAAAGAGTTATAGAAAATTAAAAAAAAAACCATATTGTTCATACAAATTTGTGGGAAAAAACCCAAGAAAAACCACTTGTTAAAGTACACATCTTAGGCATGATGGACATGGACATCTATGGCAAACCTGTGCCCAAATTTTTTTTTTGCCCCAATATGAGGGATTACAATGATGAGTCAATGGTTAATACGGGCATGCTTCTTGGTGAGGTCATAGACTTTGGGTTCATTGGGTTCACCTCTCAGTAGGCGCACCCACTATTGCTAGGCACAACTTATTTCGACAGCCTCATCCAAAATTCAAATCCACTTATCACTAAAAAAACGAGGAATGGAAACTAAACAAGCTTCTTACCCACCATTATTATTGCATCGCTTGTGTTTCACATAGCATACACATGACTAGGGGTTTTACAAAATGTCAAAATGGAAAGACTGTAAAAACTGTAACCAACGATACTAATGATCACTAAGGTCACGCTGAGATAAGAGATGACGAAGAGACTGATGATCAGTAATAATATCAAAAGAAACACGATACAAATAATGGCGCCACTTCTTAAGAGCATGGATAACAACGAGTAGCTCTTTCTCATGAATAGAGTAACGTTGCTCGTAAGAGCGCAAACGACGAGACTCGTAAGCAATGACACACTCAAACTGACGAAGAAGAGCACCTAGACTAACAAAACTGGCATCAATCTCAAAAATAAACCTCTAATCAAATTTTGGCAAACACAGAACGGCGGCTGAAATGATGGCATGACATAAAGCATCAAAAGCAGTCTGACACTCAGAAGTCCAAACAAACTTATGAGACATTTCAACAAAGAATGAAGTGGGGCAGCCATAGTGGCGAAATACTTAACAAGACGACGAAGATGGATAGCCAAACCTAAAAACATACGAACAGAATGAACGTCGACTGGAATAGGCCAATCCTCAATAACCTGGACCTTCCGAGGATCAAGACGATAACGACCATCACAAACAAGGAAACCTAAAAACTCAATCTCAACAACAACAAAGGAACACTTTGACAATTTAGCAAACAATTGATGCTTAGCAAGTAACTAAAAGACAGATGAGAGATGCGACACACTGTGAGACAGAGGTACTAAAAACAAGAATGTTGTCAAAATAAACTACAGCACAAACACCAAGAACAGGACATAAAACATTATTCATAGCATTCTGGAACGTGGGTGGACCATTCTGAACACCAAAGGGAAGAATACGAAACTCATACAGACCCAAGTGAGTACGAAATGCAGTCTTATGCTTATCAAAAGGATGCATCCTAATCTGATAGTATCCAGAACGAAGGTCAATCTTGGAAAAGATAGAAGAAGTGCCAAGCTGATCAAAAAGGTCATCCATATGAGGAATAGGATATTGATTACGGATAGTAAGCTTGTTCAAGGCACGGTAGTCAATGCAAAGGCGTGTTGGTCCCATCGTTTTTAGCAACAAGAAGAACAGGGGCACCAAAGGGACTATGACTAGGTACAATGAGGCCCTAAAGCAATATGGAGCTGAACCTCATCACGTTCGACTTTAAACATACGATATGGTGCACGAGAAGGTGGGGTGGCACCGGGAATAAGATCTATATGGTGGTTGACATCATGTAATGGTGGCAAAGACGTAGGTTTTCTAAAAAGACAATAGAATACATATGCAATAAGTCAGAAATCACCTGAGGAAGAGGACCCACGGCTAGTGAAAGAGAAGCATCGACTGATGTATTCTGAATGGAAAGAAGAGCTGCACCCTGAACCTTTGGCAGGCTACGCATAAACTGCTTCCCGGTATCCAACTGATAGTCACCCTGGGAATCAATACCAGCAAGTGAATGATGTTGACCAGCATTAGTAAAGGAAAGTCTCTGCTGAGATAGATCCACAACAACAATACCAAGTGAGGAGTACCAGTCTGCACCAAAAATAATTTCATAGCGCTCCATATGAATGATATAGAAATCAGCCTGACCATGGCTGGGAAGCAGGAACAGGTGTAGCACCAATCATCGTGGAAACGTAACTGCTAATAAATGAATGTGCACTGTCTGTTTCTACCAAAGCAATATACTCTCGCCCCAAGATGTGGACATGCAACCGAATAGAGCGAGGACCAGGATGACCAGCCCAAGTAGCATAAGCAAGCTGCGCATGGCAAGCGGCAGGAACAAGAAGCGGGTCAGCTTGCACATCAACAGGAGATGGGTCAAGAGTATCAAGAATCTAGATGTAAATGTCAGAATCATTAGGAGTAATGGCCTCATGGTAAAAGCCAGCTGTAGTAGGGCCAGGAGTCTGACGACAGTCACGGGTCATGTGGTTCGGGCTCTTACAGCAATAACAGAGACGCTTCTGCTGAATCTCAGCGAACTCTATGGCTGAATAGCGACGAACAAAGGTGGAGCGAGGTGTAGGAGGGCGAGCAGGAACGACAGTAGTAGAAGCGGGAGCAGGAGAAGCAGCTTATAGGCGTCCCTAAACGAGGGCGGAAAAACGAGAGGAAGTGGATAACTTAGGGTCCTTATGCTGCAAGGTAGTGGCCAAGAAAAAAGCATCAGAGAGAGTAGGAGGTCGAAAAGATGACACATCATATCGTAAAGAACCTCGAAGTAGGGTGGAGATCACTAAAAAGGTAAGAAAGCTCAGTAAACTGGTCAATGTAAGCAATCAACTCACCAGTATGGGTAAGGCTGCGAAACAGATCACGCTGGCGAACTAGCCATTGGGGGTCAATCATAGTCATACAAAGGTCATGACAAAAAGTAGGCCATATAGACTCAGAATGGTAAACACACCACCAAGTCTGAGCTCGACCATCTAAATGTAATGTAGCCAACTAGACCTTCTGGGTTTCAGTCTTGGGATATAGAAGAAAATAGGTCTCTAAGTTAGAGAACCAATTCTCCAAAATATTCCCATCAGACAAGCCAGAATAAGTGGTAAGCTGGATGCGATCACGAAAATCACGAGCAAAATGTGGCTCATGTCTTCAAGGAAAAGTAGAGGGAAACTCGGTGGTACTGAGGGAAATCTAGGTGGTGGTGCGGGAGACCCATAAGGATAGGCAAAGAGACTACCACCATTTGAAGACTGACCAAACGTACTACCAAAAGCACCTCCTGAAGATGAAGAGACAGAGGTAGTAGTCGAAGTTGGTATGGGGAATAAAGGGGCTTTGCCAGGATGATGAAGGGTCTCTGGCAGTGTGGTATCCTCTCGAGACAAAACGGTCTCAAGGTTAGAAAGGACACGATCGATACGACTCTCAAGACGATCCATGCGAGCATCAATGTGCGTAAAACGATCGTCTAAAGAGCTCTGTGGTGGATCTTCCGCTGAAGAAGTAGCCATAGGTGATAAGGAAAAGACAAAACCTGAGGCAGAGGATGTTCGTCGTCACCCCAACTTAGTCTATCTTCCAAAAACCACCGAAATGGCTCAAAAACAGCCAAAAAAGATGGACTAGGACAGCCAAATAAGGGGCTGAAAAAAAAGGATGGAAATGGGCTAAAATTGGACTGCAAATGGGCAAAAGTGAAGAGGTAAGAGGGTGCTTGAAAAGAGGCAAAAAGGCTGGGTTTTTGGGACAGCAAAATGGCAAAAATGAGGAGGGAATAGGGCACTGGAAATAGCAATAGATATGCGCCAAATATCGCAGCAAATGGGTGCAAAAAATAGGTGCAAATGGCCAAGAGAAATAGCAGGAGATGGGCGCTGGAAATGGCAGCAAACGGGTGCTTAAAAATGGTGAAAAGGGACTGCAAAAAGTGTGCAAGGAAAGCGAAAAAGCAAGCAAAGTACTTGGGTGCCGATCCTTTGTCCAATAGTAGTGCCAACAAGATAAGGTGAAAAGTTGAAGATGATGAAGCCAATATAGGTGCCAACCAGCCACCGAAATCCTGTCAAAACAAGCTAGAAATGGGTTGGAATGGGCGCTAAAAATTGTGAAAAATGGGTGATGAACTGGCTGAAAATGGAGGCTGGTCCTCCTCCAAACGACGACGAAAAACCAGCAAAAAAGCAGATGCAAATGGGCTGAAAATGGGCGTTGTTTCTCCAAACAACACCGAAAACCTGCAAAAAGGTAGATCCGTAGGCTGCCGATGGGCGCCCTCCTGGAGAAAATCAGATCTGAAAATATGCACCAACCTTATGCCAAGGAAAGTGCTCTGCTACCAACTTACAAGGTAAGATTCACTAGCTATGCTAGAAAGCAGCACTTAGGCTAGAAAGCATGAAAGAGAGAATATTTAATAAGGCTAAAGAAAAGCAATCATCATCAACTGAATAAAAGACTACAATGCTACCATATATACCCTACCAATGAACCCCAAAGTAAGAATTCAAAAATAGAGGGAGGCAGAAGATTTGGAGAGAAATGCCCCGCCAACAGGACCCCCACTCCAAATCAATATGACCAAGTCCTAAAAATGTGATCAAATAGGGCCCAAGGCCAATACATGAATAAAAAGGGCCCATAGGCCTGCTTATGCTTAATAAAGGATAGCGAATGTAATGAGCCAAACAAAAATTTTAAAATCTAAAAATAAGTACGAAACACAGTTTTGTATGCTATGAAGTTATGGTCTCAGTTATGAAGGCTAGCACTAACCAGCAAAGTCATTTGAATGAAACTTGAGAAGGCAGCTAGTAAGAAGTACTACCTACTTTCTTGTAGAAATTTAGGAATATCACATATCATCCTTACTCACGAAATGCAACGTACAGAAGGTGCATCGAGGGCAAAGGGTACCACCAAAGATTAAAAAGTACTGGTGCAAACCGGCTGATTGCAATTTGGATGAAGATCTCAAAAATTGAAGTCCGCTAACATGATATGAAAATTTATCGGTGCTAAAAGTCTAGAATAATACGTGAACAAAAGAGAGATGCAATCTTCATATAGTCCACCCACGAAGTATTAGACGACAACTACATCAAGGATAGCATGGATTATATACAAAACATCGCTACTCATGTCCTCGAAACACAAAGGTACAAGTCACATGCATGAAGATATGTCCAAATTACTTTTCCTATATTTATACAAAAATCAACGTGCTGAGTTCATATCACTTCATTAGAGGTGACGGGTAGACTATGTTATGATGATGGATAGCACTAAACCAATCGAATGAGATCCCTAGTTACTCATAGTTGTTAACGAAATATTGCTTGTTAGCATCTCAGCTTGCTCAAAAAGAACCAAACTAAACTAAACATGGTAGTCGATAAGCAAAATGCACCACCAAAGATTAAAAATAATAACACAAATCAGCAGGCTACAACTTGATGAAGATCCCAAATAGAAAATGCATGTCAACTGATATGACAAAACAAATATATTGATGTTAAATCTAGGATAGGGCCTAAATAAAACAAACAAGACACAACATCTTTCATTCTATGGAGTCACGAATAAAGTATCAAAGCATTAACTCTATGATACATAGCACAGACTATATGCTACATCCATGTTCATCTCATCAACACCAAGAGTAGGTGCATGCAACATGCACAAAGATACATCCACATTAGCTTTTGTACTATCTGGAGGTGAAGGGCAAACTCAGCCATGATAAAGAATAGCACTAAAAAGCAAGGCAATCAAATGAATATATCGATGTTATGACTAGGATAACACCTGACAAAACAAAGGAGACATGCAATCTTCGAACCTATGGAGTTCAACAATAAAGTCTGAGACCATCAACTTTATCATACACAGCGTGGACCAAATGCTATAACATCCTTACTCACATCATCAGCACCCTAGGGTATGTGCACGCCACATGCACAAACAGATGTCTTGTTAAGGACATAAATGTACATTTAAGGACACCTAGCAGGTGGGAGCACTATTTTCCTCCAAAAGTGCTGCCTCCCTTATTATTCAAATCAAAGTTGGAGTGAATCATTGTCTACGATTCACAGCGATCGAATCACGACCCCCAATTCGTTGGGGGGTTGCAATTTGCGATTCGCTGGTACATTTTTTTTTTTGAAATTTAAAAAAAAAAGTGTAGCCATTAAAAATAACTAGCTCATGTGCCTCTCCAAATTGTAATAAGTACTCACCATATGGGGTAATAGGTCCCAAACTGTGGTTGAAAGTCCTGGTAACTCCAAGTGTATCACTGTCAAGGGCACACGAAGCTGATCCATGGTGTCAAAGAACTCTGTCTGTCGTGAAGATGTCCGAGCATTAAAATCTCCAGTGAGAAGAATATGCCCCAGCTCTGCAAATTTGATAATATCCAGCTAATCTTCTTGCCAAGACGAAAATAGCTCGGTAGATTTTGATGGAGTATAGGGGATGGGTGCCGATTCTTGAGTGGACGAAGAAGATGAGGAAGCAATAGGTTTAGGTATCCAAAGGAGGCTAGTAGTAGGAGTGGATGGCTGAGTTGGAAGACCGGCAAGCGATTTCGGAGCAGCAGAGACAACGGAGGCAGCGGCGGCGGCGAAATCGGCATCATCAGCGACTTCGGCGACAATCCCTACCACACAAGTAGGCGCTGCCTGCGTGGCGCAGGTAGCCTGCAGCAGGGGGGAGCGGGGGAGGTTTTTCTGGGGGGGGCGTGGTAGCGAGAGAGGAGAGGACGCCCTAAGCCACCATCGCTGGAGAGAGAGAGAGAGAGAGAGAGGGGGGGGGGGGGGGGGGTTCAATATGGATTTGTTGACTATCTCATGGGGTCACCATCCTTCGTATCTGATTTCCATGTTTCCCCCACCACCCTTTCTGATCACTCCTTTCTCTCTTTCGATATCGACCACCTTCCACCCACTCATCCATCTTCACTACCTACGCTTACCTGAGCACCCAAATACTCATTTGACCCCATTTACGTGCCAATGTATCGGCACTCCCTAGCTTCGCTTCTACGCTCTTTTCCCCATGATAGTCTAGTTGACACCCAAGCCGCTTTTCTCACCACCTCCCTCCACACTACCGCTTCCCTAGCCTTTCCCACCAAGCCCCATCCCAGCAAAACCCGACACACATTTTGATCACTGCATCCTCCCTGGTATGATGCCGAGTGTCGTTCTCTTCATCATTCAATCACCTATTCACGTCTCCATGCTCCGCACTTGTTCGATCTTCCCAACATTCCTACCATCGTGTTCTCCGCCGTAAAAAGCGTGCCTTTCATGACTCTGAAGGGAAATGTCTTATTGACATTCTTTTCAGCTCTTCCTCGAGCACTTTTTGGCGTGAGTTCATTCCCCGTTCTCCACCACCTCTCTTGGAAGACCTCCGCATTTGGACCGATTACGCTACTAGCTTATATACCGACTCACCCATCTCCATATCTCCACGACCATCTAAGTTCTCCTTCTTCACACCCGATATGGTACATTAAGAAGATGAAGTCACATAAAGCTAGAGATATCGAAGACCTAGAGTCTGAACTCCTTGCCCATGCATCCGACTCACCCGCTCCCACCATAGCCACTCTTCTTAATTCCGCAGTTGTTTCTGGTTTCCCTTCGTCCTGGTGCACTAACATCATCAACCCCATCCATAAGAATGGTGACCCCATGATTCCTAGTAACTAGCGCACTATCATGATTGGGCATGTCCTGGCGAAGCTCTATGGTACTATACTTCAATCTGTTGTGAGTTCAGATGCAGAGACTAGGAGACTACATGCTATGGGTCAGGCAGGTTTTCGGGCTCATTACTCTACTAAAAATCACATCTTCACGTTACGGGCCCTGATTGAGGAAGCTAAGCACAGGAAAGAGAGGGTTTACTGTTGTTTTGTAGACTTCAAGAAGGCCTTTGATTCCGCTCCTCGCTCCTTGCTTAATTGGAGACTCCAAGATCTTGACTTCTCCACCGACATCATCTTGGCTATGATGGCGTTGTATGAGCGCGTCTTGCGATGTTTCCGGCATAGTAGTGGCATTTCTGATCACATTTGGAGTACTATTGGGGTTTTCCTCGGTCCTTTTTGGCCTCTATATTGATGAGTTAGAGAGAGTCATTACACAGTGTGGTGGATGTAGGCTTGGAGATCTCTTGATTGCTATCCTTCTTTATGCCGATGATGTTGTACTAGTTTCACCCACCAGAGACTATGAGGACCCCCGGTGTGTCACTCTTATGGTACGAGAAATGTTCATATTGAGGCGAGATCTATGCGAGACAGCTCAGCATTTTACCTCTCAACCCTTGATCACTTCTTTCTTTACTAGGCGGAGATCGCGAGGATGATGAGGTGGATGGCCGTTTACATACTCACAAAGATCAGAGACAGTGTACTTCTCACCATCACTCGATTGCCAGGATCACCAGACCTCCTATGCAGACACACTGCACATAGACGAGTCAAAGGGCTCCAGCTCTTCCAGCACCTCCTCCTGTTGCAACTCACATTACATCTTTCTATAGCATCAACACAGACTTGACATCATGACATAGATACATTTATTATTATGCACATACTCTCTCAATTTCCCATTTATCTTAGTTTGTACTTGTTGAGGGCTTTCCACCAATATCATACATCCTATCCATAAAAACGGTGACCCCATGGTACCTAGTAATTACCACACTATTATGATTGGACATGTTCTCGTGACGTTATATGGCGTCATCCTCCAGTTTGAAGTTAGCTCTATAGAGACAGTTGGACTGTTTACACACTTTTTGTACTCAGTGGGGTTTAGGAGTGAACGTCTCGAAGACCAAAGTTATGGTCTTCAATACCTCTCGGGCCTTCATGCAGCGCCAGGAGCTTACCTTTGATGGACAGTCCCTAGAGGTGGTTTCTTCATACACTTACCTTGGGTGTGCTCTTCTCTGGTCCTACCTTCAGTATGAGACAGACGGCTACTTCTAGACTTGGGAAGGGCCACTCTTCCCTAGTCCAGCTGGAGAGATTCTGCTTCCGTAAGTCTATTCGGGATGCCCTGAGTAAGTGCAGACTGTTTGACACCATCGTCACCCCTTCAGCCTTGTATGCGGGAGAGATATGGTGTACAGGACTATCATCTTCACACTGGTTCAGCATTTCATGCTTAAAGACCACCATGTTAGCTCGCATGATCCGAGCGAAGCCCTCGGTTCCCCAGGAGATCATCCTTGCGGAGTTTGCCAACCCCCTATTCAAATTGAGGCAGCCTTCCAGCTTATCACATACATCCAAAGAGCTCAGGCACTTCCTAATACCGAGACGGACACGGTCGAACAACGATGCCTTTTGGCATGGAAAAGACATTAATAAAGCTTTCCCTCTCTACATCATACACAGTGGTGTACTACTACTATTACACATGCACGTGCTCATGCTCACAGACGACGCCGGCAGGCTCCAGCGCTTCCCCATTCTGTGGCTCACATCACATCTTTTTACAACATCAGCACAACAATAGCAGCACAGCCTTGACATCCTACTATAGATACATATGATTACTATGTGCACACTCTCGCATACATGTCTATTTTAGTTTGCACTAGATGTTTTTCTTTATTACAGTTTGGAGACGTTTTTATACGCTCCCATGGTTACCACATACTTGACATGTACTTCATTAGTCTTATATGCCTTTTGGCATGAAAAAGACATTAATAAAGCTCTCTCTCTCTCTCTCTCTCTCTCTCTCTCTCTCTCTCTCTCTCTCTCTCTCTCTCTCTCTCTCTCTCTCTCTCTCTCTCTCTCTCTCTCTCTCTCTCTCTCTCTCTCTCTCTCTCTCTCGATCCTACTACTAGAGGCCAGTTGTTTCACACACGGGTGGTTCCAGCAATGATGTATGCCACCGAGATCTGGTTGCAAGGAATTTCTCTCCGGGACAAGGCAGGCATTTCCCGCATTCAGGCCACTATGTTGGGTCGCATGATATGTGCCAAGACTACCACCCCTCATGATATCCTATGTGCTACTCCTTCGATCATCCTTGAGGGCTTTTTCCGCCTTATTCTTTTTCTTCAGCGGATTCAGGAGATTTGTGCATCTCACCCGGATAGATACATTTCACATGTCCTAGCTGATTCCCATGCCATCCTGGTACCAGCAAGCGTCTGATCTCTTATGACATCTGGGCATCTCTATCATGGATCTTCCTCGTGGTACGCATTCATATATCCAAGGCTATTTATTCCGTCGATATATGCAACAGACTTGGAGCTCCCTCCCACCTCCCCGCATTCAACTGAGCTATTACCAGACACACTTCCTCTCTCTGCCTTCTGGTTTGCCATTGTTGCCGCTCTATCTCTCATAGCCCCTATCACATGACCTGCGCTATCGTCTTGGGCAGTTGCGCATTTCCTCTCATTAGCTTGCTATTCAGGCCGGTCGTGCATGGGATATCCCCCGGGAGCATCATCTATGTCGCTTGTGCTCGTTGCAGGAGGTGGAAGATGAAGCTCATTTCCTCCTCAGATGTTCGTTGTACTATGAGATACGGGGCATGTATTATTGTCTCTTTCGCGATGGCCCGCTCACTGGCTTCTTTCGGACTCGAGCACATGTTGATGACTCCGATGATAAGATTCCTATCCCTGTGCCACCGCAGAAAAAGCCCAGATGTAGTCGCCACTTGCCTCCATCAGGGCCCACTGTACACTCCACTCAGCGGACACTTCAAACTTACTTTCGCTGATATGTACTTATTCTCCACCTGGCCCGGGTTGTGGGCTTATTTCACTTCTGCTTTGTTCTACTTTCATTCGTAGCTAGTTTATAGCATTTTACGGCCACGTCCTCCTATGGATGATGCTCCCAGTGTTGCTTGTACATATTTTCTTTTTGGTCTTATGCACCCACAGGTGCCCAAAAGACGTTAATAAAGCTCTCTCTCTCTCTCCCTCCCTCTCTCTCTCTCTCTCTCTCTCTCTCTCTCTCTCTCTCTCTCTCTCTCTCTCTCTCTCGTACAAGTGATGGAAAGAAAGGAGGCTCTGCAAAAACAAGAGACACAAGGAAACATCTCATTTACAGAGACGGTAAAATCCGTTTAGCTTCAACGTTTAGTGGAAACGAAATAGATGATTTTAAAGTTGGAGTTAGAATAGAGTTGAGTTTGAGTTTGCGTTTAATATCCAGTTGACCTTGTAAATGGTTGCGTTTTTGCACCATATATTCCTGGACTATTGCATAGTGGTTAGCTGTAGCTTAGTTTTCTTATTTGGTTGACGGTACTGTCCCGTCTTGTTTCCATGATACTTGGATGTACTGTTTTTGTCTTATATGCCTTTGGGCATGGAAAAGACGTTAATACAACTTCTCCTCCTCTTCTTCTTCTTCTTCTTCTTCTCTCTCGATGGTGATGGCTGCTGCCCTGGCCTAGCTCGCCCTACCCTGGTCGCACTCCCCTCCCCTCTGACCTCCATCGCACTCAGCGGGTCTCCATGGCCAGAAGGGGAGCCCTCGCTCCCCCCCCCCCTCGCTCCCCTCCCTCTCCTTCGCTACCCCCTCCCTCTCCTTTGCAGCCTGTCGCTGGCCCTTCACACACCCCCTCGCTGCCTACTCCCTCTCCCACCACCTCTCCCACCCCCTCGCTGGCCCTTCCCACCGCCTCGCTGTCTACTCAGCCTACTCCCGCCCCTCCCACCCCCTCGCTGGCCCTTCCCAACCCCTCGCTACCTGCTCACAGCCCTCCCCCCCCTTCCTTGGCCCTCTCCTTTCTCCATGGTTCTCCTGCCCCCTCCCATTATCCTCTCTCATTCCCTAAAGAAGCCTACTCTCCTACGAAAGCAATTGAACAGTACCTTCTCTCTTGCATGGAACAGATTACACTGGAATCTAGCTACCTAAGGATGGAAATGGGTCAATTGAAAACCACAATACAAGCCATGGCAATCGAGAAGCAAACTATGATGGCCCGGATCATATCTTTGGAAGAGACCTTGAGCAGAAAAGAAGAACCAGCCAGCACCACAAAGATCCAAGAATTGGAGGAACGGATTGAGCAACATAAGGCGGAAACCAAAACATGGGCCTCTCTATTCAAAGAAGACGGTAAAGAAGGTACACACACTTTCAATAGCGTCATCTCAGCCACCATATCCGAAGAAGAAATGCGGAAGTATAAATCTCTGAATGTGCGGGTGCAAGGAATTGAAGATACTAAGGCTCCAATTACCGAAGCAACCAGTTTCCTCACGGATACACTTTCCCACCATCACAATGGAATGGAAAAAGCGTGGAGAACTAAAAGAGATCCAACTACACTCATCATACGGTTCACGGGAATAGAGGACCGGCAAGCTGTCCTTAGGCTACGAGCTAGGCTGAGAGGTACCCTTGTCTTCATGGACGATGATCTCACACCTATGCAAGTTGCCGAAAGGAGGAAGGTTTTCAGCGAAGCCAAAGCACTGGGAAAAAGGGTGATCTATCGGGATGGTAAGGCCCGATACATTGACCCCCAAAAATCTGAGGCATAGGGATTTGGGCCCCCCGGACTTAGGAGCGGTTCGGGGACCCTCACAAAAGCATTGCGGTTAAGTTTATGGAACTGCAATGGTATCCATTCTTCAGCTACAGCAGGAGACTTTAGAGATTTTTGTACTACAGGGGATATCCTTATACTTACTGAGACACATGAGAGTCCTGAGAGAGGACTTCTTTGCATTGAGGGATTTTGCTGGCTTTCTACTTGCAGAGGGAAGACGAGGGCACTGACCAATCGCGGTTCAGGTGGTGTTGCTTGCTTATTTCGAGACTCTCTCCAGCCATGGGTCGAGCTACTATACACTGACGAGCAGGCTCGCTATATCTGGATCAGGTTGGACCACAGGTTGATGGAGTTAGATCGTGACATATTCTTGGCTATTTGTTATTTCCCTCCAGAGACATCAGCTTTCACCTCAGAGGAGGAGTCACCTTTCATGGATATTTCATCGGACATTATCAAATATGAGGATTGAGGATATATTCTTCTAGCGGGGGACTTCAATGCCAGGACTGGGTCTAGGCAAACGGAATTTCACAAAGCAGCAGATGACCCACAGCGGATACATGCACTTGATTGGGATGATCTTGGTCTTATACGGCGATCGGCGGATGCAGCGAGTCCAGTCACATCATATGGGGAGCAGATGCTTCAGTTGGGTGAGGCTCATGGACTGGCCATTTATAATGGCCTTCTTCAGTTGCCAGGCTCTGGTGACTACACTTGCTTCCCACATAGTGGAGGACATAGCGTCGTCGACTATTTCATGGGTTCACCGTTTCTCCTTCACTTCATTTCATCCTTCTCTGTACACCGCACCACTCTTTCTGATCATTCATATCTCTCACTCTCTGTCGGTCATCTCCACATCACACCTATTTTCTCTTTGACCCCTACAGCTAAACTCACCTACCGCTACAATTCACATCACACACCACTATACAGAGAAGCCCTCTCCAATCTCCTTACCTATTTCCCACATGAGCATACTTTAGAGGAGCAGTCCCTCTTTCTTGTCCAGACCATCCATACTGCAGCTTCCATTGCCTTTCCATCCCCACGGCCCAAAGACCAGCAACGTCATAGACCCTATAACCCCTGGTATGATAAGGAATGCATCCAGCTACATCAGAACCTCATATATGCTCGCTCCCATCTTCCTCATATGACCAAAACCATATCTCGTGTCTACCGCGGAAAAAAAGAAAATCGCATACAAGATTGGTCAGGGTAAGAAACTGATGGATCTCCTCTTTAGTTCTTCCTCAGGTTCATTCTGGAAGAGGTTCCTTCCACGGTCACCCCCACCACGGATCACACACCTCAGCACTTGGGTCGCATATGCCACATCATTGTACACCATCCCAGATAGCCCTCACCTTCCCACCTCCTGTCTCACGGATACTTTTGCCATATTCACTAACGAACTTATAGAAAAGGCCATCACACGACTCCATTCCCATAAAGCCAAAGACATTGATGAGCTAGAGGCTGAACTTCTAAAGTATGCTCCCGACATCCTCTCACCCTTTCTCTCCATCCTATTCAACCGAGCTGTCACCTCTGATTTTCCCTCTCCATGGTCCACAAACCTCATTCACCCTATCCACAAAGGCGGGGACCCCATGAAAGCTGACAACTACCGCACCATTATGATTAGTCACCTCTTCGCCAAAGTATATGGTTCTATCCTACAGTCAGAGATCAGTACAGAGATGGATGCTAGATCACTCCATGCCATTGGACAGGCGGGTTTCAGACCGGGATATACTACATCGGATCATATCTTTACTTTGAGGTCCATCATTGAGGAGGCTAAGGCCAAGAGGGAGCGTGTATACTGCTGCTTTGTGGATTTCCGCAAGGCATTTGATTCTATGCCTAGGCATCTATTGATACAGAGACTTCATGATCGAGGCTTTCAGGAGGATACTATACAGGCGGTAGTAGCATTGTACAGCGAGTTATTGGCAGGGTCCGACTATCAGGAGTTATTTCACCGGAGGTGGTCAGTACTATTGGTGTCAAACAGGGATGTCCACTCTCTCCTACACTTTTTGGTCTTTACATTGACGAGCTAGAGCATGTTATACGGAGTGATGGAGGGGAGGGTTGTACATTGGGCGACCTCATTATTGCTATTCTCCTTTATGCTGATGATGTGGTTTTGCTTTCACGGACGAGAGAGGGTTTGCAACGACACTTAGATGCTCTTCTTTCTTTCTGCACACGGTGGGGTTTGTCGGTGACTGTGGCCAAGACTAAGGTTATGGTGTTCAACACCTCTAGGTCTTTCATGATGCGGCAGGAGCTTCTATGGGATGGTCATCCCCTAGAGGTTGTTGATTCCTATACATATCTAGGAGTACTATTCTCGGGGCCAACGTTCAACATGAGACCCGTAGCTATTTCCCGGGTACGGAAGGGCTATGCCTCACTGGTAGATTTGGAGAGACTATGTTTCAGCTCACACATCAGAGATGCGACTAGTAAGCGTCGGCTCTTTGACACTATGGTTGTGCCCTCAGCTATGTATGCTTCCGAGACATGGAGTACTAGTCTGACAGCTACTGATTGGACATATATCTCCCGGCTCCAGATTCGTTTGCTCTCCCGGATGATACGGGCTAAGCCCTCAGTACGACACTAGATTATCTTGGCGGAGTTCGCGGTCCCCCATTCAGATTGAGGCCTTATTCCATATTGTGACATTCATACAGAGGTTAGAGGATCTTCAGGACGGGGGTACACATTATGTAGTTGCAGCTTTATCTTCATCCCGGCACCTACACTCAGAGGGACACCTTTTCTCATGGTACTCCCAGGCTTGCCGTCTCCTCTCCACATTGGGGATCCAGATCAGTGATCTACCTACGGGCACCCACCAGTACATCAGAGGCCTCCTTTACAGATCATATCTTCATATCACTTGGCAGGGTCCATTGGGGACCAAGAGTGAGTTTTATCGTACACACTTTCTATCTCTTGATCCGGCTGGCTGCCCCATAGTATCTGGTTACTTGTTGAGGAGTATATCACATAGTCTGCGGATAGCGATGGGTCAGTTTCGGGTTTCTTCACATCAGCTGGCTATTGAGACTGGCAGATATAGTGGTACCCCACGAGAGGACCGGCTTTGTAGCATGTGTGTTATGCATGAGACTGAGGACGAGTCACATTTCCTCTTCAGATTTCCAGCCTACTATGAGATACGAGGGGGGTACTACTGCTTGTTCAGAGAGCACCCAGTTACACTTTCTACCTTGATATCTTATGAGGACCCTAGATGTGTCGCACTAATGATCCGAGAGATGTCAGACCTGAGGAGGAGGAGACTAGATGGTACACATTCCCTGACACAGCTGAGCATTGATGAGTGCATATCCCGTCGGAGACAGAGATCCGAGGTACCCATAGGCAGCGACTCAGATGGAGAGGCCGAGATTACCGACTCCTTCGTACACCGGCATCAGAGACCATGTCGACGGCCAGAGAGACAGTCAGTTATTAGATCACAGCCCAGAGCGCCACGGCAGCAGAGACGACACCGACGGCCTATTCAGCAACAGAGGTCCAGGGCACATCTAACCACACCTTCACAGCATACCATCCACCATTTCTTTCATGTTGATGGGCATCGTGATATATGATTCCAGGCTATTGGAACCTAACTGGGCCAGCTGTCTTTATGCATTGTACAGTTATTTAGTTTTATAGATGATTGAGCTTTAAGCTCCTATGTGCACACTTGACATGTACCTTTTCTTAGTCCTATGTACCTTAGGGTATTCAAGGACATTAATAAAATCTTTCTTTCTTTCTCTCTCTCTCTCTCTCTCTCTCTCTCTCTCTCTCTCTCTCTCTCTCTCTCTCTCTCTCCTTCCTACACATACCTGGGGATCCTTTTCTCAGGTCCTACTTTTAGCATGAGACAGGTTGTTGTCACTCGACTGGGGAAGGGACATGCCTCCCTTGTTCAACTAGAGCGATTTTGTTTCCGGAAGTCCATCCAGGATGCTCGTAGTAAGTGTCACCTTTTTGATACCATTGTCACCCCCACGGCTCTATATGCGGTAGAGGCATGGTGTACAGGTCTCCCCTCTTCACACTGGGCCAGTCTTTCACGACTACAGACCACCATGCTAGCTTGGTGAGCAAAGCCTTCTGTTCCACATAAGATCCTCTTGGCCGAGTTCGTAGTTCCACCTATACAGATCGAGGTAGCTTTCCAGCAGTTTCTATCACTCAGATTGAAAATATTTGAAGGAAAAATGAGATCAGAGGACGATATCACTGCCTGTTTCGAGACATGCCTACCACTCTACGCGCTCTCATCGCCTATGAGGACCCACGATGTGTCGCTCTGATGGTACGTGAGATGTTCATCCTACAGAGAGATTTATACGGGACACCCCAGCATTTTACCTCACAGCCACTGATCACTTCATTCTTTACTAGGCGGAGATCGCGTGACTTAGTGCATGAGGAGGAGGATTATGACGATGATGATGATGATAGCCGCTCGCATTCTCATAGAGATCAGAGACAGTGTACTTCTCACCATCACGTTACTTCCAGGATCACCAGACATCCTATGCAAAGACGTACTACTACACATGCTCATGCTCATAGACGACGCCGGCAGGCTCCAGTGCCTTCTCATGCTGTGGCTCACATTACATCCTTTTACAGCAACAGCACAGTCTTGACATCTGGACATAGATACATATGATTATTATGCACAGACACACTCGCATACGTGTCTACTTTAGTTTGTACTAGATGTTTTCTTGATTACAGTTCTGGAGACGTTTTATATGCTCCCATGGTTACCACACACTTGACATGTACTTCATTAGTCTTATATGCCTTTTGGCATGGAAAAGACATTAATCTAAGGAAGTTTTACATTTCATCACTTCAGCTTGCTCAACCTAACTAAAAGCATAGCTGGTGGACAATCCACCACTCAAGGTAGAAGAATCAGCACAAGTCAGCTGGCCGCAGTCAAATGAAGTCTGAGTACTCTATATCATCACCTCACATTACAAAAAGCAGCAGTATTTTCACCAACCAGTAAACATAATTCAAAGTATCACATTTAACAGCACTACCAAGTAACCAAAATAAGAACGTTTATACATGCATCATACTCTCGGATATTCTACAACCCATATTTTTTAAAAGCATAGATGTCTATTTATGACAAAGATAATAGAGAAATGTTTAAAATCATGAACAAAACATATTAAAAAATCTTAAACAGCACCATGAGACTTGCTTAACCTTTGAAACCTTTCCATCACAGGTTTCAGATCTTTTCTTCGAACTTCAATGACTCTGGATGGTGTTGATTCGATGTGCAGATCCTCCTCCACGTCAGCATTTGTTAAGCTTCTATCTAGCATGACATGGAAAAATACCTGCACATCCCCATGGCACTTTCTTTTAGGACCCACAGACTTAAACCTGTTGGTTAACAACTGCTTGTAATCATAATGGAAAAAAAGAAACAGCTTTTAGCACTGCATACGTTAGGCTGAGCCCAGAGAGGGTACGGCTGACTCTGATTTATATGCACTTCAGCATTAGACATATACCAACATCGCAATTCCTCAGCATCTTTAACTGGCCTTTGTCCCACCAATCCAGCCCCTACAGCAGCACAGGAATCTTTCTCATGCTGTGAAGGCTCGCATGCAAAACACTCCAGCCTTTCTTCACGTTCTACCCAATTCAATCCACGACACACATGCCATTTTTCTGAAGGCTCAACAATCAGCCTTAAGTCCTGTGATTGTCCGGGGCTACTTGAACTTTCTGAATTCATGCCATTACTACTATAGCCACCCTCTGTCCATGTTGAAGGACGAAGTGAGTACCTTACAAGATGACCAGATGCAGAGAGCACCCAAAGTCTCTCTTTCCAAATTCCTGTCAAACTGTTGTCAGAATTCATTCCACTTCCATCATGGAACCCTGCTGCTACAGCCCCTCCTGCCCCTGTATTACCATCCCCATGGACAGCACCTCGCCAACCACCAAGTCCATTTTTTATCCTAGCCATAACAGAGAGTGTCATAGCAGGAGGAGGAGGAGGCAGTACTTGCTGAGCAGCCCTTAAAGGTCCTGTCTCATGCCACCATGGGAATGCAGGCGTTGGAAAAGGTAGTCCGGAGGACCCATCCACAGATAATGATGTCATATGAGTCCTTGGACAAACAACACCCCCAAATGGTGAAATGGCAAATAGGTGGCTTGTTCCTCTTGAAGAGCTCACAGCAATCCAATGGCTATCAATGCTGAAAGCAATATCTTGAATCACCTGCAAAAAAAACTAAAACTGTCAAATCACAACCTTTTCGAATCCACTCCCCATCGAAATGATCAGGAAAAAGAGCTTCACAGTGATTACTGCATTCGTGAGGCCACGATAGAGCTTATAAAGGTGAACATGAGATGGGTTTCCTCGTCCAGTTGCTGTACTGCCACAATGTCCTCTAGCAGGTGGTGTGAGTCTGAAAACGTTCAGGTTGTGCCCATATACAGAAGCTGTTACAAGGAGAGTTCCACTGGGATCAAAGCAAAGAGAGGACAGAGGACTTGTGTGAGCTCTGAATTGTGTCACTATATTTTTATCCACAACATCCTGAACAATTACCTGCAAAGAGAAAGCTCTGTGTCATAACCAATAACTCTAACCCCCTCAACCCCGAACCCTAAACCCTAAAGAGTGTAACTGATAAAACTCTGACCGAGGAATAGGGCGGAGAAGAAAAACTCCTTTAAGCATTTAGTGCCTCTCAAGATCGATAGCTCTGACATAAAGAAATATTTCCAGAAAATGCTCACTACAAGAATAGGCACTTACAGTTCCTGCATACTCTGATGCAACATTGTACCCATTATTATTCACTTTTCGGCCTGGACAATTTGACCCTATGGCATCGGGAAGATATTCCGAGCAGTATCTAGATAATGTCTTGTAGCTTTTTTCCCCTAGGGTCATCACACCAGCTGCAAGCTGCTTGCTTGATTCTTTGGCATATTGAACAACATAACCACCACTACCTGGAGAAGTTGATGGACTGATTCCTGGAGATGAGCCAAGTTGTTGAGGTGACACGCGACCAATAGATGACATAAGAAGCTGATTTGATGCATAAGCAAGCCACCTTGGACCCAATGCCATTGCTCCATTCCCAGAATTGGCTACACCTAACCCTACCTCAGGAGTAGGGTATGTTGACACATTGAATGTATTCTTGAGTGTTGCTGCATCAAAACAATGTATCTGTGCAAATCAAAGAAGCCACAATTAGGTTCTAATTCTACATAAACCTCATCTATGGACATCCAAACTTCAGAAAAGATAGGTTCTTTGTTGTCCCTAATTGCATCTATAAGAGCTACTTGTCAGAAATTTCATTCCTAAACCCTGAACCCTAACTGTTAAAAGCTCTTATAGCTTCTAGATTGTAACTTCGTGTATAACTTATGAAAACGATAGGAGGCATGTACGTCATCAACCATATCTACATACCTGGCTGGCTAGAGCCACTGCGATAACTTGTGAACTGCACTGCACAGCATAAACGCCAGTTCGAAATCGTAATTCATGTACATAGACATGAGTTTTGAGAGAGTAAAAGCGGATGACTGTTGGAATGAATTGGTGAGAGAGCCCTCCAGACGTATTTCCATCTCCTGTGTATGTGCCAGGAAATCCGCCTGGAATAGAAGCTGTTCGGTTTGCGATATCTCCTGTTACAACTAATAGCAAAGGGTGTGCCTTATTGAACATCCCATTAATAAGCTCCTTTGGGTGTGGCCATGGTTGCAATCGTAAGAATGCAACATGGCCATCTCGTCTAGACACTATCTCACTCACATTGCTTGCATCTTCCACATCCCACACTTGGAAACCATTCATATATGTGAGCAGCAACATATGGTGTATACTTCCAGAGCTTAACTCTAACTTGTCAAAACTTGCCCATTGCACCTGATACAGATTCAAGATAGATAGATTGCAAATGAGAGTTTATCAAACTCTCCTTAAAACGAAAGCACAGCATCCATTGAAGGGAACTTCGTGAGGTAGAGAGATATTTTTCAGGAAGACAAGAAAGAGATATAATCAATTCAAATACTATTTCTGTAAGGTAGGCATCAATACTAATCAATGAGACCGTACATGATGTCATTGATGTCATGATGGAAATACTCTGGAACTAAAAAATCAAATTGAAATTTTGCCTGCAAGAGGATCTCTACCGTAGACGTCTACATATGTGATCCCTTCTCTTTCAAGTGCCTAAAAAACCTACAAAGCTACTTCCCTTAGCCATACTGCATTATGCAAGCCAGATTGAACAATGAACTACATCAACTAGCTGGCAATAGTAAACACTGAAAAATTAGTCCCACATTTGATATTCTCGTTATAACTTATGAGTTTTGATGCGCCACCTTGTGAATTAGGAGCTTCTTTAGAATATGACTCATGATCTGAAGGAGCCACCAGACCACTATGACTTGCAGCATCAAAACTATAAGAAGCTCAAGAACGGCAAGACTTTGCAACTTGCAAGGTCATGTTTAGAATTTCATAGATACCCGTAACCCCTTTTAGGCTTTTATCAAGGGTAACTTCTGTTTCGTACATACGAATCGAGAGGCGTTTGCTACATAGGGACAAAAGTATTATTATTGAACTAAGAAGATTTTTTTAAGAATAAATTTCGTTTTCAATATTATGTTTCTTATGTCATTCAAAGCGAGACCGTTACTTACATAAGGCAGGTTTCAATGGTATAGATGCTCATGTGCTTATGTTAGGGTACAAATAGATGCCCAGACTTAGGTATTGCATGTCATCTACATATTGATGTTCAATGTAAAAACGATATTTCTTTTCAAAATAAGCAATATGTTCAAAAAACAGAAGATTTTTTCTTCAAAGATGCCAAGAAGGCCTTCATGAAGAGTTGCATGTGATTTTGAGGTCAAGAATGCTGCCAAAGTCCAAGTTGTACAAAGGTTCTTATTAGATTTCCTATTCATATGCCATATGATAGCACATTAGACACACAGGCCACTTTCCTTTTCTCCATGCTTCACATTGTTGCCTGCATTGCTTTACCTACCAGATTATATAAACCAAACTCTCGTTTCACCTTTCCCCATAGTACATGGTACATCGACTCGTCTTACACACTCAAACCTCCTTCCTAGATCTCCTTCACAATACTAAGAAACAATATCGATCCCTTCTTCATCACAAGTAGAGAACCTATACGGAAGCCAAAAACAAAAACCTCCTCAACCTCTTGTATAGCTCCTTATCAGGATCTTTCTAGCGTGAATTCCTCCAAGACACACCTCCCTTGACCAACCTCTACACATGGACCATATGCCACCACTTTTTAGACTATGGCGACCACACCTATTTTTGTACCTGCCAGACCTTTCGAGTTCTCTTTATTCACAACATAGATGGTTCATGACACTATTGATCGACAGGAACATAGCCATGTTCGATATATTGAAGATCTCAAAGCCAAGCTTCTCATACATGTGACCAATATGTTATCGCCTATCATTGCCACACTCCTTAATACAACAATCACTACTAGCTTTTCTCCCTCTTGTGCACGAACATCATCCCCCATCCCCCCTCCCCCCTCCCCAAAGCCACAAGAATACTCCATGAGGCGGAAAAACTATCGCCATCACGATTGCATATATTATGGCTAAGCCTTCACGTTTTATTCTTCAGACAGTTGGGAGCATAAACGCGGAGTCTCATCGATTATATGTTCTTGGACAGGCTGGGTTACAAGCACATCACTCCACCTCAAACTATATTCTTACCCTCATGTCACTCATTGAGGAGGCCAGGTTTAGGAAAGATCAGGTAGATTGTTGCTTCATGACTTCAAATGGGCATTTGACTCCGTCCCTTGATATACAAGATTTTCATTTCTCCCAAGATATCATGTTAGCAGTCATGACACCATATGAGCATTTGATTGGACACTTTTGCACTTTTGAGAGCGCATCTGAAATGTGAAAAATGAATCGAAGTTCCAGCTTTTATAAGGGGGGGAAAATGAGTTGTATTAGATAAAGTGCCCTATTGGCAGCTCTGTTTCACAGGCTTGTAGCGCCCTATCACAGAAGCTCCCAAAATTTTCTGCAAGGGTTCTTGAGCAGTTCTACTAGTGTGGCAAGGGTTCAGAAGGTCCTGCAAGGGTTCTGCAAATGGAACCCTTGCAGAGGTCACTGAATTTGGACATTGATCAAGGTTTCAACCTCGCAGAGATGAATTGCAGTATTTTGGTCCAATCTGTCATGTCTGCAAGGGTTCATACTACACTTTTCCTGGCCTGCGAGGGTTCTGAGGGCAAAGGAGATACTTGAGTTAATCCATTCAAATTTGTGAGGGTCAACCCAAAGTAGATATGAGAACCAAACCATAGTTGAGTGTGCTCAAAGCATGCAACAGATTGAAGTATAGTACCATAGAGCTTCGCCAGGACATGCCCAATCATGATAGTGCGCTAGTTACTAGGAATCATGGGGGTCACCATTCTTATGGATGGGGTGGATGATTTTGGTGCACCAGGACGAAGGGAAACCAGAGACAATTGCGGAATTAAGAAGAGTGGCGATGGTGGGAGTGAGTATGTCGGATACATGGGCAAGGAGTTTAGACTGTAGGTCTTCGATATCTTTGGCTTTATGGGACTTCATCTTCTTGATGGCGTCAAGTACCATATCGGGAGTGAAGAAGGAAAACTCAGATGATCGGGGAGATATGGAGATGGGTGAGTCGGCGGGTATGGTGTCTAAACTAGTAGCGTAATCGATCCAAATGCGGAGGTCTTCTAAGAGAGGTGGTGGAGAACAGGGAATGAACTCACGCCAAAAAGCGCCCGAAGAGGAGCTGAATATGTGAATATGTGACTAAGTGATGAAGAGAACGGCACTTGGCATCATACCAGGGAGGGTGCAGTGATCAGGAAGTGTGTCGGGTTTTGACGAGATGAGGCTTGGTGGGAAAGGTTAGTGAAGCGGCAGTGTGGAGGGAGGTGGTGAGAAAAGCGGCTTGGGCGTCAACTAGACTATCATGGGGAAAGGAATGTAGAAGCGAAGCCAAGGATTGCTGATACATTGGCATGTGAATGGGGTCAAATGAGTATTTGGGTGCTCGGGTAAGCGTAGGTAGTGAGGATGGATGAGTGGGCGGACGATGGCCGATATCGAAAGAGAGAAAGGAGTGATCAGAAAGGGTGGTGGGGGAAACGTGGAAATCGGAGACGCTGGATACGGAGGATGGTGATCCCATGAGATAGTCAACGACACTATGTCTGCCACTGTCGGGATGGCATGTATATCTGGCCAAATGTGGCCAACAGGATAAGCCATTATAAATGGCTAGCTCATGTGCCTCTCCAAATTGTAACAAGTGCTCACCATATGGGGTAATAGGCCCCAAACTGTCGTCAGAAGTCCTGGGTAACTCCAAGTGTATCACTGTCAAGGGCACGAACACGAAGCTGATCCATGGTATCAAAGAACTCTATCTATCGCGAAGATGTCCGGCATTAAAATCTCCAGTGAGGAGAATATGCCCCCGCTCTGCAAATCTAATAATATCCGGTGAGAGGTCCTAATATGGGGATCCAATACCATCAGCAAAAGATGAAGACTCTGGTGAGAAACAACATGTTGCAATAAAAAAATCTCTATCCAAACCAATATCCTAGCCACGATGCGAGTCCATATATAGTAGGCCTACTTGTCATGTCTGATGAAGTCAAGACTCGACTGGAGAGACCTCCCTGTATAAGCATGCAACCCCCTCCTGAACCATGGCCACTAGCAGATCTAGTCATACTGAGTCCCATCTATATCCAGGAAAAGAAGGAAGTCCTCGCTCTGGGCTCTCGGTGTGTCTCCATAAAGAATAATATATATCAGCCAGTAATAAAGTCAACCAAGTCCCCCTGCAGTAGAAGATGAGTGTATGCCAACACAATTCCACACTCCAATCCGAAGGTGGTGTGGATGGGCCCCGGGGTGCTCCCAACCCCGGGCACCCCAAACCCCTAGCTATGAGAACCATCACGAGCGCTATCCAAACGGCGCACTCGTCCATCTCTGTATATAGCTCATATGCCTGACTTCCTGGCTTCCTGAAAGGCCTCTCCTCCACCTGTATGTAGGTAAGATCATCATCCATAAAAATGGTGGAGCCCCGGAACTTAGCTCTGCATCATAGAGCGTCTCGTCTAGTGGAGGTGAAGTGGATGATCAATGTAGCCGTATCTCTAGTAGTCCTCCACGTTGTGTCCCAAACCATCTATTGATGTCCCAATGTGGGTATCCAAGAAGTGCTTGGCCTCTGCTACAGCATCCTATGTGTCTGGAATCCCTTTGACCCTAATGTTGAGAGCCTTTTGCTCCCAAGATTTCTCATCCTAGATCATGGCTGAAATGACTGATGTGATGGGAGCACTAGGTTTGGTACCTTGCTTATTACCAATGCCCAAGAAAGGGCTTCTTCCTTTTGTTGCTCAATCTTTTGTTCCAACACTTCTATCTTAGTGGTGGTGGACTCGGAGGCTGAAATCTGCTTGTTTGTTCCAACACTTTATCTTAGTGGGTGGTGAAAGCATTGCAATCGTTTCTGTCAACTGCAAGAGTTCTAGTTTCATATTCTGGAAATCAGCTTTGAACTGATCGTCTTGCCAGGATGAAAATAGCTCGGTAGATTTTGATGGAGTATAAGGGAGGGGGTGCCGGTTCTTGAGTGGACGAAGAAGGTGAAGAAGCAGTAGCTTTAGGGATCCAAAGGAGCCCAGCAGTAGGAGCGGATGGCTGAGGTCGTTTTTGGGGCAGCAGATGCAGAGGAGACGGCGGCGGCGAAGAAGCGGCAAAGGCGGCAGCGGATTTTGGCGATCCCTGCCATGCAGACAGACACTGCCTGCATGGCAAGCTGCAGATCTGCGCCACAAGCAGTTGCTGCCTGCGTGGCAGCCAGCGCTGCCACGCGGGCAGCCTGTGTGGCAGGGGCGGGGGGGAACGGGAGGCCGCCTTCCGGGGCGGCATGGCGAGGGTGGAGGCGATGGGGAGAGAGAGGAGAGAGAGAGAGAGAGAGAGAAGAGAGAGAGAGAGAGAAGTGACACAAGCCCAAAGTGGGAGCTTTGTGGGCGTTTGGTTTGTACAGCGAACGCTCGTATCGCCAAGGATGATAAAAGTTGGATGTAAAATTATCCGATTGTATCTTTTTGGAATTTAGTGAAAAGGAAAAGTCCCATAGAGTATATGATCTTAACAATAGGAAGAAGATCATAAGTCGGAATGTGGTCTTTGATGAGGATCACCCACCTTGTGTGGAAAATCTCTATGTAAAGGAGGAGGGTTGAAACATGGTCATTATTGCTCTCTCTATGTTGATGATCTTGTCATCATAGGTAATGATAGGAAGCTAATTGCAAAGATGAAAGCTCATTTGTCTAATGAGTTTCATATGAAAGAGGTGGGTTTGATTCATTATTGCCTAGGGTTAGAAGTATGGAAAAGGGCAAATTAGGTTTCATTTTCCCAAGATAACTATGCATGTGAGGTTGTGCATAGGTTTGACATGCAGGATTGCAAACCCCATCTTGACTCCCATTGATACTAGTTGTGCAAGCCTTCCAAGGTGCAGGGCACATCCTTTTGTAGCTCTATCAACGACGAAAGCTGAGTACATGGCAAACTGAGAAGGCTGCCTGCGAGGCTATTCAGCTTAGGAGGCTACTTGGTGATGTGCAGATCAGTCAGGTACATCTTCCTATATACTACATTGCGATACCCAGAGTTGCATTCAACTAGCCAAGAATCATGTGTATCATGGTCGTACAAAGCATATAGAGGTGGATCATCACTTCATACAAAAGAGAGTGCAAAGTGGTGAAATTCAGCTGGTTTATTGCAACACTAAGGACCCTAAAGGGGTAAATTAGGCTTTTAACCTCCCCCACTTAAACACACACACACACACCCCATCTCTTTTTAATGGCTATTTTATCTACGCTAACACCTAGCATCCATTGAAATTTCTCAAATTTTCTTTAGTAAGAGTTTTAGCAAAGATGATAGATTATTCACTTGTTGGAATCCATCTCTCTTGTCAAAGAGCTTGAGCTTTAATGGTTGCTAACTTTCTTGATTCTCCATGTATCTTAATAATTTATGTTACATTATTGATGTGTTTATTGTCATCTATTATGATAATATATAGGATGATCTGCAGTTCTCAAACACATGTTGGGTATAAATAGGTCCTATGTACATTCATTTTGCAAGTTATTATTTGGGTACTACTAGGGCTCTTTGTGGGAGAACACTTGGCCTTTGATATTTCTTGTAGAACTTTAGCCACTAATTCTATGTGATGCTATATTGAATATATCTCCTACAGCACAAGATTCTGATTAGTGTGATTTATGTGCATTGAGCATAGTTGAAGTGAGGAGCATGAATAATGATTCTTTGGGTGATGTTGCGTGTGCTCACATAAAGCCACCACTCGCTAAGTTCTACTCTCTACTTCCCAAAATTGAGGCTCAAGTGGCCATCTTTGGTCTCACACATTGCCTCTATTTCAACTTCATCCAGCTCCATTCTAGCATTTCTCATTTCGTTCCTACTACCTCATCCGTACCACCCATTTCCTAGTTCTAATACTTCTCCTTAGTTCCTTGGGATTTTAAGGATAGGATCCAACTTTCCATATATCCTTGGTTCTCTCAATGGGAAAGAATTCACGAATTGGTTTGGTAGATTGGAGACCTATTTCCTTATGTTTCCAAAGACAGATCCACAACACATCTAGTTAGCCGCATTACATATAGATGCTCATGTCACTCCGTAGTCACGACGTTCATCAGCAGCCGCCTCGAGCCAAAAAAAAAAACCCTAGTATGTGGCATAGGGACGTTTGTCTTGCTAGGATCAATACTCAGTGGACTCTATGATAATGTGATAGTTTCCATGCACTCTCCCAAATAAGTGATTTGGCTACCTACACTAACTCGTTTCATAGAGCTCTCATACTTATTTCCTAATCTTCATGAGATGGAGCCTCATTTCACGATTACATTGTTGGGCTACGAGAACGCTCTCCAATATGATGTTTCTTTTTTTTCTGCTACCTCTCTTTCACATACCATGCCCCTTGCCAAAACTTTACAGCATAAATACTGAATTTCTTCATCTCCATCATTTGCTCCACATATTTCTCATCCTTTTTCACAACAAATTGTACGCCTTTCCCTATTGTTAGTTCTCCTCCTTTTGTTTCCACACCTCCCATGGCTTCTCGTCCCATTTTTGCTTGTCAATATACTACCACTAAGATGTCTAAAATTAGCGACAAACGTTAATGTTTTAATTGCAAATGATCATAATGCTGCAATTGTTCTCAAATCTCTACTACCGCTACTAGGGGCTCGAGTACCAAGTTGGAGATTATATTGGCTGGTCAAACTTTTACATTATTCCTATTACATGATAAAATATCATTCTCGACATTCCTTGGTTGGCCTCTTTGGGAACATAACTACAATATCGTAGTTGTGTTAGGCTAAAGCTCTACCTAAGAGATAGTAAGAGAGATGTCTAGAATAACAAGCTACTCAATGAGGGGCCTTAGTGGCCATTTATACTAATCAAAAGCCATCACCCTTCAGTTAGAAAATATGAAAATTCACATATTTGGCACTAGAAAAAGAACCATGCGAAACATAGGTCTTGGGCATGTCAAATCCAAATAAAGTGTACACCTCCATTGTTAACAATATCAATTAACATGCTACTAGTTATACTTCCTAACCGTAGGCTTGTCAAAACACCCAAAGCTGTACTGTAGAATGAAAGTCCTCCCACCCTTATAGCTCCTACTTGCCATTCCAGTTGCATCCACGCATGGTTGGTCAGGCCCGCTGGATCCATAAGTGCCAGATGTTATCATTTGTAAGCATTCACAAAAATTCCCCTAGTTATTTTGTTCACCATGTATTATAAAAAGGAAAAAGAAATAAAAAAAAACATAAAAATCGACAGTCAAGGTAAATTCTTTTATTTGGAGACCCTTCTTGCAAGATGTGGCAGCTCCTAGGTAGTAGAATAAATTTAATTTACTAAGGTCCGAAGGTCCTAAGTTAGTTAAGTTAATTTGGGTCCAAACTCTTGACATGCAAGAGAGTTATGGGTCCCTACATTTTTAATCTCTCTCTAGACTAATTTTGTGGGTCCTAGAGACTCGTACATGGCTAGGAACTAGTTAACTACTATTCCTACCTAATACACTACATGCAAACAAAGAGAGAACTCCTACATGCCAATCGGCCTACTACCATGCATTGTACCCTTGATTCTCAACCAAAAATATAAAAAGGGCTCTCCTCTCCTCAAGCGCTGATCTTCTTGAGATCCTGGGTGGAGAGAAATCGTGAGAGAGGGTGGAGAGCCTTTCCCTTCCCATCCTCTTGGTGATTCGGTAGTATTCTCTGCATCAATTCTTGTATTTTGCTTATGTTCTTTCCATCAATTTCTATGCTTTCTTGTTGTCCCGAGTTTTAGATCCAATCAGCCATTCTAATTTTCTGATTTCTACATGTAGGCTGAAATCTACAGTTGCTCGATACTCGATCAATCCTTGTTAGATCACTTGCAGATTCTCTGTTATGGATAGAGGTTTCCATTGGGTGTACTCACATCAAATTCGGTGCTGATTTGGAGGAGATCTAAACAATTTTCCAAATCAGATTTGCGCCTATTTTCAAAGCTGATTCTGATTTGTGATCTAGAAAACTATTTTGATGTCAGTTTTCATGTCTCAACTAGAGTGTCTGGGTCCTCTTAAGGTCATTAGTCACAAACAGGCTTCGACGTGGAATTAAATCTAGGCGTGACCAATAATCTCAAACACTAAAGGGCCGGTCTACCATATGAGGACTATTCCATGTCCTTAGCTCAATATGGTCATAACAACAGGGAATGACATTCATGAAGGATTTTCTCACGAAGTTCATTCACGTCTAGCACGTATATCTTACCATTTCTCTTAAGCATGCCATCATCAATGGCGTATACCAAACAAGTGTGCGCCCGATCAAAGGTACCCATCTGAGTGGTGCCATCCAAATTATCGGTAATGACACATGCACTAGACACTTGCTGGGAGTGCTCATCCGACTATTGAGCATGCCTGATCTCTATCACAAGATCACTTTCTAAGATCTATGACCGTAAAGGCCATTTGTACATCATAAGAAATAATGCATTAGCTACCACATTCTCCTTACCCTTGCAATAGTGACTTTCCAAATGAAATTCTTGCATCAGCTCGGCCCAATGCGCCTGGCAGCCTCTCAACTCTGGCTGATTGCAAAAGTAACTGTCT